>OY288215.1:15661631-16372853 GCA_958449745.1 Ochropleura leucogaster | reverse complement strand
GTTCTGGGCATCAATATTTATGTGTAGTTCTGAATGATCTGTCTATGTGAAAATGCGGTAAATCCAATCTACGATTATCATCATGTATCAAATAATTAAAGCATTGGCTCCAGTCTCACCGGCTTCAGCTGAATACCATTACATGGAGATTTATTATAGGATATTTTACATGGAGAGACTATTTGACGTCCACAATTCAGTACACCAGTAGTTCTGTCAAAAATATACTAATGACAAGCGGGACCAATAGCTTAAAACGTGTTCTCCGAGGCATGGAGTAAACTTGGTATGTAATTTGCGGTCACCCATCCTCGGGCCATCCTATGCAAGCGCGGCTTAATTACAAGCTCGACCCTTTTTTCTAGTGGAAAATCATCAAATAATTTGCACCGCCCGCCCTGGCGAAGCGAGTGGGAGTGTCAGACTTGTACTGACTAAAACCCACCCATGTTCCTTCTATCGCCCTTTACGTTCCGAGGCCGCGGTATCTCTTTCGAACAACCCGCAACCCCGGCAGGCGGTGGCCCTGCCTGGCCCCTCTACTTTGCTAACATCTCTTTGAGGCGCGCATCACGGTCTGTCGTCGCTGAACGGACTGACGAAGAGCTAGCTACCCATTGTTCACGCTCGACCCTTGTGGTATTCATAGATTCGCTAAAAGCTGAATAAATCCAATCTTCGGTAGCCCACAGGCAGTCCTGTAATTACTATAATATTAATATTAATATGCATGAACTATTTTCTCGACCTGAGCTAAAGTAATTACTACAGCAGAATATTATTTCGTTATTTTCAGTCACGTTGGTGGGTAAAACTCTATAATTTTTGCAATAAGCTCGAAAGTTCTAGTTATAATCACGTTGCGCTAGAGAACGAAGTGATTTTGAATGAAACATTGCTTTTAGGTCTTAAATAATGCTAGTTCTTTTTTGCAAAACCTTTTCATTTTGTCTCGATTTAATTTTGCGAACAAACTCTAATTGTTTTTTTTTTAACTGGCTTTAGTTGTGTTTATGCAGGACAAAAGCTGTATGTTTCATGGAGTATTTATAAACTAGAGTAAGGTGGTAATGATAATTAATAAATAAACCTGCAGTTATCCCCAGATAAAAAAAAAACTGCTGCCGGGGTTGCGGGTTGTTCGAAAGAGATACCGCGGCCCCGGAACAGGGCAATAGAAGGAACATTGGTGGGTTTCATTAAGTCTGATACTCACCCCCCGGTCCGCCCAGAGCGGGGGAAGTTGTTTGATGATTTCGCACCCCAAAAAAAGATAAACGCAAACGCGCACCAAGGGTTCCGTACAAACTTGCAACGTAAACGGCCATAAATTTTGACTGAGTACAGTTAGAGGGTTGATTTTTGCACGGCTTCAAGACACAACAACTCGATACATTCACGCCTTCCTGTGATAAAGGGTCTCGACAGACAGGACAACTGATGTGATCCAAAAAAGGTTCTAAAAACCCAATAAAACACAAAGGTTAGATGTCGATAACTTGGTAATTATATCATTTTGGGTCAAAGCGTTACTGAGACAAAATATCTCTTTTAATGTAACAATTATTTTGACAGCTCTACAAGTATTTGAAATCTATTTTTCTGCAAAGCTGCCTACATTATTGTCTTTCAAATAAATTTTGATTCGCACCAAGGCGCAACTCGCTACGACTTGCTCCGCTCAGGTGTGAATCGTATTCAAATAGTGTACCTATGTTTACCATTTTGAAACAATTGAAAATGAATTTGATTTTCTTTTATTTCTTCAGCTGCGGCACTGTTTCAATAACAATTTACGTAAAATATGTAAATTTAAACTGAGTTTGAAATTAGTTATATAACCAGTCTTACCAACTACTACCGTATTATGAGTAACTAGCTTTTGCCCGCGGCTTTGCTCGCGTTAAATTTGGGGTAACACAGGTCCCTTTGCGCCTTATTGATTTGTAATAAAATCACACAAACATCAACATCAAATGGTGATGTTTGCAGATGACAGTACTGCCATAGTCAAATGTATTGATCGCAATTTTTATCAAGATGACATAAATAATACATTATTGGACATAATTACATGGCTAGATGATAATAATTTAGTCATAAACTTAAAGAAAACCAAAATAATGCACTTTCACCAAAGAACTGCAGTACCAAAAGTAAGTATTAGACATGGTAACTGTGACATTGAAGAAGTTAAAGTTGCAAAATTCTTAGGTTTATCTCTTGATAATCAACTAAACTGGAAAGCCCATATAGGTGAACTAAGTAAGAAAATAAATAAATCAGCATACGCACTTTTCCAAATTGGTAGAAAAATAAATATGGAAGCGCTATTGGTTGCATATCATGGCTTAGTAGCCTCAATTTTGCGATATGGCATTATTTTTTGGGGAAATTCTACTGATAAAGATATCGTTTTTAAGGCACAAAAAAGATGCATCAGATCAATGTGTGGTCTAAGAATGGATGATAGCTGTGTACCTTTTTTTAAATCGCTGAAAATACTTACCTTACCTTCATTATATATTTTTGAAATTAGTGTTTTCGTCAAAACAAACATGAGGTTATTTGAAACGGTGTCGACGTTCCGAGATGTGGCGATTCGTAGCCAGTACGCAAACGCTTTAAGAAATCAGCGTTGTAAGACTGCCTTAGTGCGAAATAGCGTTCTGGGTATGGCCCCACGCATCTACAATAAACTACCAGAGGTCATAAAAAAATCTAATATTACGCAATTCAAAAATAAATTAAAACAATTATTAATCGAAAAATGCTATTATACGACTGATGAATTTTTGAATGATAAATTAATGTAGGCTTATTATTATTATATATATATATTATATTTTTTTTTTATTATTTGACTGTAGCTACTTTTTAATTCTGAATTGACATTGTAGAAATGAAACTGTGACATTTGTAATTTCTTTTTTATTTAGTTATGACAATTATATTAATGTTGACATAACAACCCAATTATATTATGTATTTACCTCTCGCATGACTAATATTATATTCGCATGCAACCATATTTGTACGCCTCTGGCATGACATAGCGACCTAATAAACATCAATTTAAGAACTGTATTCACTACCTATGTTACACAAATAAAATGATTTTGATTTTGATTTTGATTTTGATATATTAATAAATATCTATTATATTAATTGTAATAATATTATAAAAGAACATTTACTGCAAAACTCTCAAGAAATATGGTGAAGTTTAGGTTTGATTTCACTGTGAAAGCTGCGAGCGATAGAAAATCAAACGTAATTGCATAACCTCAATAGGTACACCAAATGAACAGGCTTATACTTTACCAGTCCAATATCAACCCGCCGGTTTACACCAAGTAATAACATCTACTCCAAGCTATACCAAGATAAAAAAAAAAAAACATAAAGTAAGAGGCACCAAACAAAAAAACATTGGAAAACATCAACAGATGATATATCAATTAATTCCATAGACTTTAACCCTATTATATAACAAGCCCATTTAATCTTCATCGTCATCGGTCTAGAAAAGTGACTGAGCAATTGACTGTCGCGCAGTTCGATTCTGGCACAGAACAAATATTTATTTGGCCTACAGGCAGTGGTTTGGGTCTGGCTGTTTGTGTACGTAAATGTTTGTTAACGCATCCAAGATACAGCAGAAATTCATGACAAGTGGCAACATTTAAAAAAAAATAGTCAAGAGTGAGTCAGACTTAAGCATCGATGGTTCTGTACGTAGACGGTCATATCTTTGACTGTGTAGACTTAGAGCGTTGACTTCAGAGCACAAAGGGACTTCAGAGTTAAGTATATAGTTTTAATTTCAATTTGATACCTCCACGCATTCTCGAGACAAAGGGTCTTCTTGACAGACAGACAGACAGACAGACAGACGGACAACAAAGTGATCTAATAAGCGTTCCGTTTTTATCCTTTTGAAGTACGGAGCCCGCAAACATTTATTTGCAACAAATTATCTTATTCTATACATTTTGTTAGTCAATATTAGTCTACCTTTTTTGAGACATGTAGGTAATAATCCTTACTAATATTATAAAAGCGAAAGTAAGTTTGTTTGTTTGTTACCTCTTCACGATTTAATGGTTAAACCGATTTTGATGAATTTTGGTACAGAGATAGTTGGGAACCAGGAGACGGACATAGGCATTTTTTTTAAAGTGAGATGTGTTGTAGAGATGGAAGACATTGGAAAACTTAGCGTTGCTATAATATTACAAATCAATAAGGCGCAAGGGCAAAAACTGCAGGTAGCAGGTACTTGCAAATCTTTAAAGGGGAACTGTGTTACCCCAAATCTAACGCGAGCGAAGCCGCGGGCAAAAACTAGTATAATAATAAAATCGTTTATTTTCTCTACACTAGTTACTTAATGCTAGATTTATATAATGGTCAAAAACTTAACATAGATCCTTTCCAAATTTAAATTGTCATTTTAAAAAACAAGTCCCTACCAACTTTTAAACCCAGTATAAAAAAAAACACTTTAAAACACACAAACCACCAGTCTTAACCACAGAATATCGCATTCAATATTCGGTTTCCGGTTACCGCCAACTCGACAGCTGACAAAGATTGACATCGAATTGATTTCTCAATTTACCGATTGAAACAATCGTTTTACATCTTTACATTTCGTTATTTATCGATTGAAACAATCGTTTCACTGTTATATACCCCTGAGTTTTGTTAAGATATCGATAATGCGACAGAACTTTAGTACAGTGGTCTTGACTTAATCTAATCATTTCTTAGCTGCCGAAATTGATTAAGTTTTCTTTTCATTTTATTTAGAACTAGCTTTGCCCGTAGCTTCGCTCGAATTAAATTTTAATGTAACACAGTTCCCTTTTCCCGATTTACAGGTACCTGCTACCTGTAGTTTTGGCCCTATATTGTAATAGCAAAGCCAAGTTTTCCCTTTTCTTCCCCCTTTCTCCGTCATTTCCTACTTTAAAAAAAAATTGCCTATGTCCGTCTCCAGGGTCCCATCTATCTCTGAACCAAAATTTATTAAAATCGTTTTGGCCAAACAAACTCACTTTCGCTTTTATAATATTAGTAAGGATTGTTGTTTATGGAGAGAGGTAGGTGTTATAAATAATAAATAAATAAATAAATATCTTGGGACAGCTCACACACGGCTATCTGATCCCAAGCTAAGCAGAGCTTGTGTTATGGCAACCAGACAACTGATATACATACTTATATAATTTATAAATACAAACATATTATAGATAAATCACACCCAGACAGAACAAACAATCATGCTCATCACACAAAGTTTGTCCTGGGTGGGAATCGAACCCACGACCTCCGGCTCAGCAGTCAGGGCCACTAACCACTAGACCAACAGGCCCGTCGTTATGCTATGCCATAATCAGCCTAAAACAAACAAAAACCTTGAACTTCTGCCAATCACCTGCCACGCTTTACAAGGCGACAATACAATTCAGGTCACGCGCAAGCAAGTTGATCTCGTTCCATTATCAGGCCTACGGGGAAATCGGTGGCAGGTACATAAACAACTCAATCGAGGACTGTTGGCCCGGTTGGGGGTCAACTTTTGGTTAGTATTGTTATAGAGATGGTTTGGAAGAATCGAAGTAAGCTGTCCAAACTTAATTTGGTACAAATTTTTTATGACTGAAACGGGTAATAAGGCTACGCCCGCGTGATATCGAAAAAAAGTATCCTATGTGTTATTCGAGACCATTAATCTACGTCTGTGCCAAATTTCATCAAGATCCGTTCAGCCGTTTTGACGTGAAAGAGTAACAAAAATGGATATATCCATCAACACAAACATTCCCATTTATGGGGATTCCATGGTTGGGTTGATGAAATATTTCTTTGCTCTTTATGATTATTATTTTACATGTATTTATGTAAAAGTATATATATATATATATTTGTTTTTATAATTATAGCTATTCGTTTTGTAAAATGAAACACCACAGACTATCTACAGTACTGTCTCTCGAGCTTTAAATCCATCCAAAGGTTGTCTTGAAAATATCCTTTTTAGCAATAAGACCGCCCTTGTTCACACTATTTATTAGTTGTAGGTACACTGTTATTCTTGTAATTTGTATGGTGTACATAATAAAGAATATTCTATCAATCTATCTAATAAAACGCCTTTTTGATATACGCATATGTATATATATACCTAGATAAGTGTATCTATAGTATAACACATAGGATCTTTTTATTCGATCATCACGCGGGCGAAGCCGTGAGCGCCAGCTAGTACTAATAAATACTCATTATGTTTGCTTACTTATTCTTCGACGAACAAATTTATTACGTGAAGTTTCGATCTTCTTAGAAACTGATTTCTAAAATAATGGTCTTTTATATACAAAAATACAAACACATATTAAGGCAAAAATCCATACAGAGGAAAGAGCACAATTGTACTGCTTTTTTTCGTTTAGAAATCTCTTCCAGCAGACCTGCGATAGGACAGATTGATAAGACACGTAGGTAGACACACTGTGTAAAGAAACAGTATGTAAAAATAATTAATTAAGCACTAACGTAAATAAAAATAAAATCAACATAGAAAAACAATGTATGTTTAAATATATACATATGTACATTACGAGATATTTTAATTAAAATAAACTAATTAATGAAAACCTTTCGCTTGAGTAAATATTTTAAAAATAATTTTCTCCATAGACATTAATTTTTACAGCGAAAAAAAAACCGCATAACATTACATATCAATATTAAATGTAAATAATAACTTTTCTGTTTAAAATAAAGTAAAACAGTTTAACGTAATCGTAAGAAAAAAATAAATCACAGTGTCGGAAAAAATAAAAATCTCTTATAATCTACTAAAAGACCCACACAAAATGAAGTGTTCTAATCTTAGACACACACTACCATAAGCAGACACACCCACAGCCTTCGAAAATTAGTGGGCAAAAGAGCACTAGTGAATTCCCGCCGGCTCGGCTCTAATTAAATGGCAAAAATCGACTCGACTCGAGTTGGCTTGACCCAGTTGTGGGACAATTGAGTAGACGAGAAATGGTTGGGCCAACTTGCTAGAGGGTGTGTGATGGAAGATTTAGCGGGTTTTGGTACCTTATTATAAACTAGCTTTTGCCCGCGGCTTCGCACGCCGTAAATTTGGGTAACACAGTTCCTCTTGCGCCTTAGCTGAGTTTTCCCTTTTCTTCCCTCTTTCTCCCTCACATCCCACTTTTTAAAAAAAAAATTAGCCTATGTCAGTCTCCTGGTTCCCAACTATCTCTGTATCAATCCATTAAGCGTGAAGAGGTAACAAACAAACTCACTTTCGCTTTTATAATATTATAGTAAGGATTTCTGATAAAAATTGGTCAAGAAGGGCGAATGTTTATTTATTTAATTAAGGTACATCAACAGTTGTTACATATATAATATACAACCCGGTCCCATTATCTCGAGAGCTGGCGTCTATTATGTATAACAAAGGTTTGAGAGATGTTACATAGAGTTTTTTTTAGTTAGGTACACTGTATTATACCCTAATATGAGGTGTGCAAATATATTTACACTAGCCTTTGCCCGCTAAAAAAATTCGGGGTAACACAGTTCCTCTTGCGCCTTATTAACTTGTAATAGCAACGCTAAATTTCCCTTTTCTTCCCTCTTTCTCCCTAACATCCCACTTTTTTCAAATAAACCTACCCAACTATATCTGTACCAAAATTCATCAAAATCAGTTAAACCATTAAAGCGTGAAGAGGTAACAAACAAACAAAATCACTTTCGCTTTTATAATATTAGTAAGGATTATCTTAATCTCTTATTCTCTAATTTCTTCTTATACTTTTCTTTACTGACTATATAATAGAAAAAATGAAAGAAAAATAACTTATTTGACTAACAAAGGACACTACAAACAAACAAACAAACAACAAAGGATACTAGTAAAAACGCAATATTGCACACTGTGTCTACATGTCTATCAATATGCCTATCACACATTTACTAGAAGAGAATTCTAAATGAAATAAGCGATATCTTTATGCTCTTTTGTCTGTATCTATATTTAATATTATAAAGCTGCAGAGTTTGTTTGTTTGTTTGTTTGTTTGAACGCGCTAATCTCAGGGACTACTGGTTGGAATTGGAAAATTCTTTTAGTGTTGGATAGTCCATTTTTTGAGGAAGGCAATAGGCTATATAACATCACGCTACGACCAACAGGTGCTGAGCAGCGCGGGTGAAACCGTGGGGAACAGCTAGTGTATTATATAAATAAATAAATGAATATTAGGAAAAGAAATGTATAAAACTATTGTGAGGCGATTATTTATGAAATCCGAAAACATATCCGCTCTTCGTCTCCACTTATGGCATACACTAAAGTGAAACGTGCAGTTGTAGGCAATCTGTAACACGTAGTAATTAGCCAGATTTTCATACCTAGTTGCAGCTGCTAATATTATGCCCAACCACCTTTTAAATTTACAAGCCTTACTGCGTACGAATTTCAGTTTTGAATTTTTGTACGTGTTCTAGAAAATTATAATCAACTAGCTGCGTCCCGCGGTTTCACTCGTGTGATGATAGAATATACAATAATTATGTTTTTGAATTGTAGCCTATGTGTTATTCTGACTATGTCAGCTATATTAATGTAAAGTTTAATTAAAATCCATGCAGTAGTTTTTGGGTAAAAGAGTAACAAACATCCATCCATTCAAACTTTGCCTTTTTAATATTATGAAGTAGTAGGATTCGTTTTTAATTTGTGTTTTAGAGGACATTACGTGGGAAGGCCTTTGTCCAAGAGAAATTATTTCGTGATTGGCGCAGTGACTGAAATCGACTGCTGCGCTGCGTGTCGCGGGTTCGATTCCCGCACGGAACAAATATTTGTATGGCCTACAGATAGTTGTTTCGGGTCTGGCTGTTTGTGTATGTGAGTTTATATGTTTGTAAACGCACCCACGATACAGGAGAAATTCCAAGTGTGGGCCAACATTTTTAAACGACGGGACGAGGGTAGAAAAATAATGACGGTTGACAATTAAAAGCGCTTGAAATAAATGCTTTAATTTACGTTATTAACTTTTTAGGGTTCCGTATCTCAAAAGAAATAATACGAAACACTTTAGGATCACTTTGTTATTCGTCTGTCTAACTGTCAAGAATCATTATTTTGGGAATGCGTGGAGTTATCGCATTGAAATGAAAACCAAATACTCAAGCCTATAGTCACTTAGAGGTCTGAAATTATGAATCTTCTAAGGCTACGCAGTCAAAAGATATAGCCGTTTATGTCGCAAGTTTGTACGGAACCCTCGGTGCGCGCGTCGGACTTGCACTTGGCTGGTATTTTATAAATAACAGGTTTATTGATGTATTTTTTTATCTTTATTTATTGCCAGGGTTTTTTCTGATTGGTGCATTTGAAAACTTTAATAATTTAGTGTTCAAAAACACTAGTAAAGTTCTATCAAAACTCAGTTCACCAACGAACGAACTATTTACATTTGTTATTAAAATATTTATTCATTAAAAAATAAATTCATGAAAACTCTGAAAACTGAAAGTTTAGCTCGCCTGAAAGATTTATAGTTAGTGGCTCTGTTTATTTTTCAGGTATACCTTTTAAAATGCTTTTAACCTTAAGCTTCTTTCAAAGTTTTTGGTCCTTTTTCATGATGCAAGGAAAGGCTACGATGGAACATTTTCTTCATAAAAGAACTACTCTAACAAAGGACGAACTAACGATTGTCCACGCCCTCGGGAGATGCGGCACGCGTAATGGTATGTTCCGGAATCTGGGCCAAACTTACATGCATGTACTAAGATATTTGTCCTATCCCCATGCTGCAGCTAGCAGTCCGATTCGGTCGGTTTCACCAGATTTTTAAGGAGACACGTTGGTAGCAGCGCTATTAGCTTCCTTCTTCTGCGAATCGTCACATCGCAAATCGCCAAACGATTTCTCGTGGTATATTCTTAACAACGGTACCCTTTTTTACAGATATCAAGAAATAACTTCCCCGGTTGTGGGCGGAGCGGGGGGCAGTGTTAGGCTGTGAACAACCCTTTAAGTCTACCCGGTTTGCGAGTAAATTACTATCATAAACCACTATTTAATGCACGTGAATATTAAGATACATTCAAAGTTATAGTAAAAATGACAATAAACTGAGGTTTAATCAAAGAAAACAAATAGACACAAATGGTAACTGATATCCTTACTAATATTATAAAAGCGAAAGTGAGTTTGTTACGTCTTCACGCCTAAATGGCTGAACCGATTCTGATGAATTTTGGTACAGAGATAGTTTGGACCCTGGAGACGGACACAGGCTAACTTTAAAAAAAAATGGGAAATAAGGGAGAAAATGGGAAGAAAAGGGAAAACTTAGCTTTGCTATTACAACTAATAAGGCGCAAGGGCAAGTACCTGCAAATTAGGAAAGGGGAACTGTGTTACTCCGAATTTAACGCGACCGAAGCCGCGGGCAAAAGCTAGTTTATGAAGAATATACAAAAAGATGTCGGCATGAATGTAAGTTCTTTTAAAAAGCAACAAAACAACGGAAGCCGCCTTCAACTCTAATTTAGTTAACTTAATTACTCAAAAGGACAATCATTTCCTTAATTTTAATTGCCGAGAAAAGAAAACGGCTCAAGCATTCGAAGCTTCGGCTGACAAACCCGAGGAAGCACGAACTGTTCCGAAGTTTCGCGAACTGTTCCGAACTAGATTCTAGAACTTTCTTATTACTGACTGCTTTAAATGCAGTGTACTAGGGAACTTGGTACTTCAGTTCTTGCTTGAATAAGTTTTCTTTGGAGTTGAATATATATTCAGTAGTATGTAGGAAGAAATTTTTGATTGAGATATGTGCGTCAAATAAAAAAAATGCATACATAGAATTTACAGCTTTGCATAAAAAAATCAAACTACAGTAAAAAAATGTGTCCGTACATTTCAATACGAGTCCCATTTTTTTAACTTTTACTAGAACTATACACTAAAAAAACACTTTTGCATTCGACCCAAAAACTAAACAATAAAGAATTTCATTTTTCAACACAAAACTACACCGCGTAAATCCGTATACGCTTTAAATCCACAGAATTTAAAAGAATAACGGAACTTTTATACTGGTATTTTCGTTCTGGTCATAATCGTGCTTGAAAAAAATCTATGAAAACTGGAACGGTGTTAAACAATGAACTTAAAACTTTGTCGGTAACGATCGTAGTGACGTTTACGTTCTATTGTTTTTTTACGTGAACGTTATAAGGTCAACGCACACGCAATAACACGGACATGCATCGGCACCATGTCTCTTCAACGGGGTGTCGTCAAACAGATGTCAACAGAGAACCTTAAATCAGCCCAGCCGTCGCAGGAGACGCTCCGGGCTTCAGGTCCCGCGAGACGTCATGTTCGTGAACGGGCGCTGTCAGTTGGGACTGGTCATGTTTTAGCTGCCACGGTTCATTTATTTATATTGAATTTTGTTCTTACTCTGGACGCTCTACTGTGTACGTCTTTCTACATCATTCTCACATATTTGTATAATCTCAAAACGAATGATGTAAATACAATTTTGTAATAATATTATAATTTAAAAGAGTGTCCATGGAGTTTCTTGCCCATTCTTCTCCATAGAGATCAACGCTTTAAAATGATCAACCACGATACTTTCACAAGTTATTATGTCTTTTGACCGGGACTGTAGCCTTAACATTTTGTTTTTTTTTTTTGACATTCAAAAGTGCCTGTAATGGTCTAATAGAAATAAATGATTTTGATTTGATTTACGACTTCCGGCCCCCATCGATACGGCCCGTCTAGTGACGACAGGTCGTATCGACGGCGCGTTCGTGTTCCACGTACGTCTCAACGTGATATTAGCAAAGCAGAGGGGCTTAACAGAGCTACTGCTTTCTGGATTGCGGGTTGTTCGAAAGAGACACCGCGGCCCTGGAACATAAAAGGGGGAAGAAACATTGGTGGGTTTTCGGCAGTAACAGCCTGACACTGCCACCCGCTTGGCCTAAAGTGGGGGAAAAATAGGCAAAAGCAATGCTTAATTTGTTTTCGTACAGGCCTTCGCATATTCGGGGGTTCTTGACACCACAAAAAAAAACAGAAACATCTAACAAAAAATATCTTCTTTAATGTTTTTCCGCAAAGTGCATGTCACTCCAGTTTGTAGCTCAGTGTCTGTAAGCAAACACGGCCGACCGGCAAACCAAGGTAGTTACGAACTAAAACTATTTGAAAGTATGTGTATAGGAGTTGAGTTAAAATAACCCTGAAAGATTTGAGTTGAGGCTATGCGGAGGTGTGTGCGTTGACCTTTTAGATTGCGTAATGAAAGCGGGCTTAATAGAAAAAAAAATATTCATGCTATATGACCGTTTGAGGTTTTTCTTACGTAATTTCTTCGGGGTAAATAGTTTTGGCACAAATTTGATGGCACGGTTGGCGCAGTGACTGAGGGATCGACTGCTGCGCCGCGTTTCTTGGGTTCAATCCCCGCACGGAACAAATATATGTATGACCTGCAGATAGTTGTTTTGGGTCTGGCTGTTTGTGTATGTGAGTTTAAGTATGTTTGTAAACGCACCCACGACACAGGATAAATTCCTCATGTGGGGCAAAGTTTAAAAAAAGAGCTTCATATCCAAGAGCTAATCAAACGGGAAGATCAGAAGCCGGGTCTTAAGTTTCTATATTTCTTAAATTCCACACTACTTATAAATAAATAATTGAATATTATTTATATTGAATTTGAAACAAATAATTTGATGACATTAAAAATAATGAAAAATACGTTCGTTTTTTTGTCTGTCAGTCTGTCACCAGGCTGAATCTCATGAACCGTGATAGTTAGACAATTAAAATTTTTATAGATGGTATATTTATATGGTGATTGATTTATACAAAAAATACTAAACAACAGAATAAAATAAATATTTAATGGGCCTTCCATACAACATACTTTTGTTTAGTTTGAAAAAAATAATTGTGTTTGGTAGATATATATAATTGTCCGTCCTGCTCATTAAAACAGTTCGAAATAAATCATCATTTAGTAAAGACGTGTGTGTTTTTCTACAAAGTCCTGCAACCAATACTGAACCTTAATCACTTCAACATATGGTCCAAACGAGCCGAATCATTAGAAAAATAGATAAGGACGACCCGGCGATCGGAGAACAAAAGGCCACATTCCTGAGCCGTTTTTTGTGCACCTTTTTTTGCAAGTAATTAGTGCTACGTGTTATGAAGATAAAAAACAAGATATAGACTGATTTTACAAGGTGACTTATTATTGTGGGTGCGTTAAAACTATCGTATCAAGAAGAACAGTGCAATAACTATCTATTACAATGAGTGTTACGTTAACTAGTGAACAACAACAGTTAGTTAACTCATTAGAAGATCTTTTTTTACTTTTACAAAAGACACAGAGTAATTTAAAGAAATGTCCAAAACAAAGATTAACAAGAGGTTATATTGAAACTAAGTTACAAAGTATCGAAGGATATTGGAGAACGTTTAATGCGACACATCAGGACCTAGTGAAGTGTACGCCGAAGTGTAAACGAAATGATGTTCCATATTTTGTGAACGAAGATTACTTTGTGGTAGAAGATACATATTCTTGTTTATTGGGCGATTTGAAGGATATGTTGTTGATGCCTTCGAAGTCTACAGATAATCAGGCATACGACGCCTCGTCGCCGCCACGAGTTAACTTACCACGCATCGAGTTACCTACTTTCAACGGGAGCTATGATGACTGGCCAATGTTTCGAGACATGTTCACGACGCTGGTACACAACAACACGTCTTTATGTAACGTCGAACGGTTACATTACCTGAAGCTGAGCCTGGTTGGTGAACCTAAGGAATTGTTAAAGCATGTCAATATAACGGAGATTAATTATGAACAGGCATGGAATACACTTAAACAACGGTATGGAAATAAACGTTTAATAGTTCATTCGCTGCTCCAGAAGTTATTTAATCAAAAGAAAATTACCACTCCGTCAGCTGTCCAAATAAACAATTTATTAGATACAACCTCTCAGTGCTTAAATAACTTGAAAAATCAAGACATACCTGTTGACTCCTGGGATCAGCTGATTATATACATAGTTGTCCAAAGGTTAGATGTTGACACACACACAGCCTGGGAAGAGGTGTCTTACAAAGAAAGGACTGACAAACTACCGTCGTGGGAAGAATTAAAAACTTTCCTGGAAACAAAATATCGGACACTAGAGATGGTTAACCCTACTACTAAAAAGGAGCAGACAAATGTTAAGGCGAAGTCATTCCATTCCACGTCACCCGAAGAGAAGACAGTTACATCACCGACCAATCCGTGCAGTATGTGTAACGCAGATCACCCCTTGTGTCACTGCAAAGAATTTTGCAAGTTACAACCGAATGAACGCAATGATTTTATTAAGAAAAACAATTTATGCTTCAATTGTCTGACATCAGGACATTCTGTCAGGAGATGCCGCAATCGAATGTCCTGCCGAAGATGCAACCGCCGCCATCATACATTGTTACATCAATCCAGCAGCGGTCAGTCAGAACATGCGAAAGCATATCATAGCAAAATTGAGGAAGAACACCAGAACGCAGACCAAAGTGACCAACCTGAGCTGGCGTTATCTACGCACTTTGTGTCTGAACAGTCAACAGCGTTGCTTGCCACAGCATTAGTGCAAGTCAGAGATGAAGATGGACACAGTACAATGTTGCGAGCTCTGGTAGACCAGGGCTCGCAAGCCAACTTTATTAGTGAACGAGCAGCGCAACTATTGAAGGTCAAGAGATCCCGAGTAAAGGGAACCATCACTGGTGTTGGATCAACCCAGACTAGAGTCAATCACGTGATACAAGTCGAGCTTCATTCGAGATATGATAATGATGTCAATATTACTATAAGTGCCTATATAATGCCAACACGGTTGACATCACACCTACCTTCTGAAACAATTACTGGTATGCACACCTGGCCGCACTTAAAAGGACTCACCCTGGCAGACCCGAGCTTCCATTCACCAGGGCGAGTAGACATGCTGTTGGGCGTAGAAGTTTGTGCTCAAATTTTAAAGGCTGAGATAATCAAAGGTCCACCTGGCTCCCCATGTGCCCAAAAAACAAGCTTGGGTTGGATCTTATTTGGAAAGATACAAGCACAAACCTCAGAACCAAGAGTACTGGTAATGCATCATAAGGTTGATCTAGATGACCTTTTGAAATCTATGTGGGAGGTTGAAACAGACACACAAGGAACACTTACCAAAGAAGAAGAAGAATGTGAGAAAATATATAAAGAAACTTACACACGAAATAGTGAAGGGCGTTACATCGTCAAGCTGCCATTTAAAACAGAAAATCCACAATCACCGCATGGTAATACGAAACAAGGGGCTACAAATAGATTATTACACTTAGAAAGACGTTTTATGAAGAATAATGATCTGAAAGGAGATTATACTAAAGCAATTAATGAGTACAGTGACATGAAACAAATGGAGGAAGTCCCATGTGAAGAAAGAAATAAACCAGCTGTATACCTACCCCACCATGCAGTGGTAAAAGAAGAAAGTGAGACTACGAAAGTCAGACCAGTGTTTGACGCCTCTCACAGGGGCTCAAATAATATATCACTCAACGAGGAGCTACTTGTTGGTCCTCAAATTCAGGAAGATATGAGATCACTCGTCATGAGATGGCGCCTGAAAAAGATAGCATTCGGAGCCGACATCCAGAAAATGTATCGACAAATACTTGTTACGAAAGAGGATGCAGATTATCAAAGAATTGTCTGGCGGAACAGGCACAATGAACCTGTGAAGGAATACCGGCTTCTGCGAGTTACTTTCGGCACGGCATGTGCACCTTACCTTGCCGTCAAGACTCTGCACCAGGTGGCTCACGATGAGGGCGGAAATTATCCTGAAGCAGCAAACACTATTACACAAGATTTTTATATGGACGATCTGATGTCAGGCCAAGATACGGTATCTAAAGCAGTCAGTGTAGCTAAGGAAGTAAAGGCAATTCTTGAAAGAGGTGGTTTCATCCTGCAAAAATGGGCGTCGAATAAGTCAGATTTCCTTAAAGAATTTCATCCAGCTGAGCTCAGCTCTCATGTAACCATTGATATCAAGTTAGACGGCTTGATAAAAACACTGGGCTTATCCTGGAATATGGGAGAAGATGTACTTAAATATAATCTGAAGCTACCACCTTTATCAGAAACAGTCACCAAGAGGAAAATATTGGGCGAGGTTCAACGACTTTTTGATCCTCTTGGATGGTTAGCTCCGGCACTGGTACCTGCAAAGATAATGATTCAGAAATTATGGCTTCAACGGGTCCATTGGGATGAAGAGCTCTCACCTGAAACAAAAAAGGAATGGTTAAATATTAGACACAGTTTTGAAGATATAAAATACATAAAGTTAAAGAGATGGCTAAATACTACCCAAGAAACGATGAAGGATATTACCATTCACGGGTATTGTGACGCTTCAACTAAGGCGTATGGAGCTGTTGCTTACCTGCGGGTTCGAGAAGCCAACGGAGAGTATCAGACAGGAATTATCGCTGCCAAGACAAAGGTCGCTCCTGTCAAGGCATTATCCCTTCCTCGACTGGAATTATGCGGAGCAGTTCTCCTGTCAAAGTTACTAAAACATATAAGCGAGGCGACACGCATCCCAAAGAGTCAGATAATCTGTTGGACTGATTCCACGATAGTGTTATCATGGCTGCAAGGAGATCCCAACAGATGGCAGACATTCGTAAGAAACCGAGTAATAACAATACTTGACAACATTGGAAACAAATGGTACCACATACAGTCACAACAAAATCCAGCTGATGTCGCATCGAGAGGAATGTTGGCTCCTGAATTGAGAAAATACGCACTCTGGTGGCACGGCCCGGAACATCTGAAACAAGAACAAATACACATGGAAACATTAAAAAATGAAGAAACTGACTTAGAAAAAAGAAAAACCCTTAATACTTACCTCACAAGAGAATGTGATGATAATTCCTTGTACAGAAAAATGGAAAACTTTGAAAACTTACCGGAATTACTGAAGACTGTTGCGTATGTTAGAAGATTCTTAAGATTAAAACCGAATCAATCTGTACAATCGCAGATCACTACTGAAGAACTCGAAGACTCGCTACAGACCTGCATAAAAATCACACAAGATGTTATATTTCAAGAAGACATTAGAGACCTATTAGAGAGGAAACATGTAAGAACTACAAGCCGTTTGAAGACCCTTAATCCATATCTGGATGCTAAAATGATACTCAGGGTGGGCGGAAGACTACAAAATGCTTATTATTTAGAACACGACCGTCTCCATCCTATAGTCTTAGACCACAAAAATTCACTTACCTCCTTACTCGTTGCTGATGCTCACAAACAGACGTTGCACGGAGGAGTGCAACTGATGCTAAATTACCTAAGGTCGAGATACTGGATTCTGAAAGTTAAGGGTTTAGTAAAGACATACATTCATAAATGTTATGTTTGTGCAAGGTTGAATGCGAGATCTCGAACGCAATTAATGGGCGAGTTACCGAAGGTGCGAGTAACCCCTGCACGGCCATTCCTCCACAGTGGCGTTGATTTTGCAGGCCCTTATGATGTCCTTATGTCCAAAGGCAGAGGTGCAAAAACCAACAAATCCTACATCGCTGTCTTCATATGCATGTCGACGAAGGCAATACATTTAGAGCTTGTGGGAGATTTGACGTCAGAAGCCTTTATCGCAGCTTTTCGGCGCTTTGTATCACGTCGAGGCAGATGTAGTGATTTGTGGAGCGATCAAGGACGAAACTTTGTGGGAGCAAACAAGTTACTCGCAGAGGCGTTCAAGGCTGCAAACTTTGAATTTGGCGATCACATGTCCAATCTACTGGCAATGGACGGCACTCAGTGGCACTTCATACCTGCATATAGCCCAAATTTTGGAGGTCTCTGGGAAGCCGGAGTGAAATCTATGAAGTTTCACCTGAAACGGATCATGAATACGAATTTAACGTACGAAGAGATGACCACCGTATTATGTCAAGTTGAAGCATGTCTAAATTCCCGTCCACTTTGCCCAATTATTGAGTCAGATTTGAACAATTTGGACGTACTTACACCTGGCCACTTCCTCATAGGAGAGTCTCCAATTACTTTACCCTCACCGAGCCTGAAGGACATCTCCCAATCAAGCTTAACACGGTGGCAACACTGTCAACGGGTACTGTCGAACTTTTGGAAGCGCTGGCAGTGCGAGTATCTCTCCAGACTACAGCAGAGACCAAAGTGGCAAAGGACACAAGAAGAGTGTGACATAGGCCAGATTGTTCTTATCAAAACCGAAGGATGTCCACCTGGAAAGTGGCCTTTAGGCCGGATTGTGGATAAACACCCAGGAGCTGATGGAATCACTAGGGTTTACAGCGTAAAGATTGGTACGAATACTGTAAGAAGATCAATCTCAAAACTCTGCTTGCTACCAATCGATAATCAATAAATATAATAATGTGTTATGTGTAATTATTGTGTTAAACTTATGTCGTTAACTTTCAGATCTATTATATTGTTTTGATTAATGCAATGTTGACACCAATTGTTTTAAAAGACTCTCAATTTGTTTTCTAATATAAAACTTATGTTGTAGTCAATCTGGAGCGTCATATTGTTTTTTCTGATAGTTATACATAAATAATTATATTTGATGAACATAATGTCTGCATGATTTGTTTTTTAAATGTATTTAATTTTCTTATAATTTTAATAACTAATTGTAAAAGGCATAGGTAATCCCTTTTGGTGGGCGGTATGTTTGGTAGATATATATAATTGTCCGTCCTGCTCATTAAAACAGTTCGAAATAAATCATCATTTAGTAAAGACGTGTGTGTTTTTCTACAAAGTCCTGCAACCAATACTGAACCTTAATCACTTCAACAAATTGTTTTTGTTTGTTTAATTCAATAACTGTCTCATTTACTTTGTAAAACACAAAAATTAAATCATTTTTAAACAGTACATAAACAAATTAAAAATAAATAACAACGTCAATCAGTAGATTTATCTTAATACTAGCTTTCGCCGGCGGCTTCGCCCGCGTTAAATTTGGGGTAACACGGTTCCTCTTGCGCCTTATTGATTTGTAATAGCAACGCTAAGTTCCCTTTTCTTCCCTCTTTCTCCCTCACATCCCACTTTTTTAAAATAAAAATTGCCTATGTTCGTCTCCTGGTTCCCAACTATCTCTGAAAATTCATCACAGTTGGTTTAGCCATTAAAGCGTGAAGAGGTAACAAACAAACAAACAAACTTACTTTCGCTTTTATAATATTAGTAAGGATAGTAAGGATTATAATCCCAAGCAAGCATTAAAAAATAATAATAACAAACTAAAAAAAGAGCTCTGGCAACCCCTTGACTGTCACAAGTTTTAAATACTTACTGCTATTTTTATTCCGAAACAAATAATATTTTAATACAAAAAATTACAACAGTTATCCAAAAAGTATCAGAATCACCTTTTAGAAATAAATAAATCAGAATCATACCAATTTTATCAAAATTGTGGTTCAAAAAACAATTTGAAGACATGACATCTGTCAAATCGAAAATGAAAAACACCAAACAGGAGAAAATAAACCGAACATGCTTAAATTTTAAATAGAAGATCATGATCACCAGAGCTGCAAACCGACGCGCACGCCTGACACCCCCGGACTCGTCGCCCAGCTCCGCCTCGCCGCCGCCGGACATCGGATTGCCTGTGTCATCGGCAGCGGCAGTTGCGTCGAGCTCGAGCGACGAGTATTTCTCTCCGCCGACGTCGCCAACACCAGTACGTCGGCAGGGGAGAGGCCGGCCACCAAGAAGCTTGGGACTTAGGGGCCATCCGGCTCCGAGCAGGGTCCCCGCTGCTGGTGGTTGTGTGCAGCGCATGAGATGGACACCGTCATTAAACGAAAACGTCATGCGCGCATATTACGGGTCTACAGAGGGGGGAACTAACCTCACTGCGTACCGTGTTAGGATGCTGTCTCTTTTCCAGGACCTTGAACCAACCGTCAATGTATCGGCCCAACGACTGTCGGATCAGGTGCGGGTCATCCAACGCAATCACATGTTGGACGATGCCGCACTTGATAGGCTGCGCTCAGAAGTACTGAGCAACCATGTCATCTTGAGTCCGCCACAAATCGCGGTGCAAACGTCTACTATTGATGCAATGCAACCGCAGTCCAACCCTGCAGCTGGCGCGCAAGATGATAGGGTTGCCACGGTAAGTAGCCAGTGCAACGACCGATTGAGGAGCGCTCTGGAAGATGCGCTTCGTGAATATCGATCCATTGCAGCCGAACTTAGACCCCGATTACCACGGCTACCCATGCACAAGCATAATAGGGCACTGGTGTGTGCCTTGGACTCGCAACTTAAGAATTTATTCGAGAGTAGCGAGGATCTCGTTGATACACACTCGATCCTGTATTGTGGGGCTGTTGCGGTATGTCGTGTAGCTAACGTCAAATTCCAAAACAATGACGTAGCTACTCGACTAAAACCATCCGTACCAGCCTGGCAGAGCAGGATCGAGCGGCGTATCGACGAGGCCAGGGTACTCATCGGTAAACTATACTGCTTCAGGGAGGGCAATACAAGACCACGTGTCATGCGCTTTGTGAGACGGGCTTTCTCGGGGACTGGAATCAGTCCTCAGGAATACATGTCTCGTATCACAGAGCGCATCGACTTCCTGAAGCAGAAAGTTTGTGCATGGGCGAGCCGTATTCGGAGGTATAAGCGGCGGGTTGATCGGTACTCGCAGAATCGCATGTTCCGGAGTGACGAGAGGTGGGTATACAGAGCTTGGGAGCGACCTGACCAAAATATGACAGACGTATGCCGTCCGGATGATGCCGCCACGAGTTCTTTCTGGCGCAGCATCTGGTCGGTGCCCGTCTGTCATACTGAGACTGACTGGATGCGTGATATCGAGCGAGTGTGTGAAACTATTCCAGAGATGGAGCCAATTTTAATTACGCCATTAGACATAGCCAGAGCTGTCCGTCCGTTCCCGAACTGGAAGTCTCCGGGACCGGATGGACTGCATAACTTTTGGTTAAAATGGCTCAGTAGTTCACACACTCGCCTGGCATCGCAATTTCAGTCATGTCTAGAGTCCGGATCTCTGCCACAGTTCTTAACAACAGGCGTTACCCACCTGCTCTATAAGTCAGGTAGTCCCGCGGAACCCAAGAATTATAGGCCGATCACGTGTTTATCGACGGTCTATAAACTTCTTACGTCCATTTTGAGAATGAAAATTAACAAACACATTGACAGTAACTCTATTATGTCTGTCTCTCAAAATGGATGTAAGAACGGGTCCCGCGGTACTAAGGAGCTACTCCTCATCGACATGGCTATTAGCCAGCAGGTTCGTCGATCCCGCAAGGATTTGTCGACATGTTGGATAGATTATAAGAAGGCCTACGACTCGGTGCCACATACATGGCTCAAGAGGGTGCTGGAGTTGTACAAGATAGATGCAACCCTACGCGCCTTTCTTGAGTCGTGTATGGGGCACTGGAGGACGGTCCTTCGATATCCAGGATGTCAACAAATTCAGGGGAACGATGAGCCTGTTTGGATTAAACGGGGAATATTTCAGGGCGACAGTTTGAGTCCACTTTGGTTCTGTCTGGCCCTGAATCCTCTTAGCACATTGCTGGAGGATACAGGACTAGGCTATCGGTTGAGAAGAGGCGGTCAGGTCATATCTCACCTCCTTTACATGGATGATCTGAAACTCTTTGCCCCCAACAAATTGCGACTGATGGAGCTACTGAAAGTAACTGAAACTTTTAGTAACGCCATCAGGATGGAATTTGGTGTGGACAAATGTGCAGTCATGTATGTTAAACGAGGGGAGATTATGGAATCCGAAGGCATTCAACTCTCGGATTCCATACACCTCAGATCCCTTTCCTCATTCGAAAGCTATAAGTATTTGGGTATGACGGAAGCGTTAGGCATTAACGTAGCTGACATGAAGCAATTGTTGAGGGAGCGTTTCTTTGGTCGCCTGAAGAAGGTATTAAAAAGCCTTCTTTCGGGCGGGAACAAGGTGCGCGCCTTCAACAGTTGGGTCATGCCGGTTTTAATGTACTCTTTCGGCATACTCAAATGGACTCAGACTGAACTCGATGCCCTGGATAGGAGAGTCCGTACACTGCTGACTGAAAATCGGATGCATCACCCACGATCATCAGTGATGAGACTGTACATCCCACGGAAGTGTGGGGGTCGAGGCTTCTTAAATGCGAAGACCCTCCATAACCGAGAGGTGTGCAGTCTCAGGGAATATTTTTTAAAAGCTGAGTTGGGTATGCACCGAGATGTGGTCGCAGTGGACAAGGGATTCACCCCGCTGTCCATGGCTAAAGAGAACTGGCGCAAACCTGTAGTACTTACTACCGAGGACCGCAAGAAAGTATGGCAAGACAAGGAGCTTCACGGGCGCTTTTACCGGGCTCTTCATGGGCCCGATGTAGATTTTCTTGCATCCGTATCCTGGCTACGATTCAGCGACCTTTTTGGGGAAACTGAAGGTTTTGTCTGTGCGATTATGGACGAAGTTATGTTGACGAACAACTATCGGAAATATATTATGAAGGACGGGACGGTTGATGTGTGTCGGGCATGCCACCGTCCGGGTGAATCCATCAGACATATTATTTCTGGTTGTTCTCGTCTAGCTAACGGCGAGTACTTGCACAGACACAACCAAGTAGCCAAGATTATTCATCAGCAACTTGCCTTGAAATATAATCTTGTGGAATCTGAGGTACCGTACTACAAGTATGTGCCCGACCCAGTTCTCGAGAAAGACCATGTCACGCTGTACTGGGATCGGTCTATCATTACTGACAGGACTATTGTCGCCAATAAGCCTGACATAGTGGTGATAGACCGATCAGCGCGCCGCGTAATGATAATCGATGTTACCATCCCACATGACGAGAACCTCGTGAAAGCTGAGAAAGAGAAACAACTCAAATATCTTGACTTGGCACACGAGGTTGTCGATATGTGGAATGTGAGCTCGGCTGTCATTGTGCCGATAGTAGTTACGGCTAATGGCCTGATGGCCAAGAGCATCGAAGACCATCTCTCGAAGCTCTCCTTAGGCGGTTGGATTAAGGGCCTGATTCAGAAGGCAGTACTCCTCGATACGGCCCGCATTGTGAGGAGGTTCCTGTCTCTGGAGCCCTAACCACCGGTAGCTTGGACCCTGCTCCCGATACCGGCGGAGACCTACTTTTATATTTTTAAATGTTTTTTCTATTATTTTTTAAAGAAATATTTAAAAATGTATTTGTAAGTATATTGAATGAATAAAGAAAACTAAATACACTAACAGTTAAAACCCGTTCAAAGCGATGTCAAAGTCACCATTTTGTTGTACTTCAAAGAGATGTAGCTACACTGACATTTAATCCTAACCAAAGCGATCGAGTCATTGCATCGGTCGCTTGCACATGCGACGGTCTCGTTCAAAACGGGGAACCAAAAGGTTTCGTCTATGAATGCAACCATGAGTACGGGTTCTCTGAACAAAATGAATACGGTCGCTTTGGTTTGCTTTTGATTTTATTTGATTCCATGTATGGATGATTTATTACATGTATGTATAATCTCAACATGAATGATGTACACGATTTTGTAAAAATATTATGATTTAAAAGAGTTTCCATGGAGTTTCTTGCCCATTCTTCTCCATGGAGATCTACGCTTTCAAATGGGCAACTATAGTACTTTTACAAGTTATTTTGTCTTGTGACTGGGACTGTAGCAGCATTTTATATTTGTTTTCATGACATTCAAAAGTGCCTGTAATGGTCTAATTGAAATAAATGATTTTATTTGCTTACAAATCTCTGCTAATACTAGTCTGTGTTGGTACTGAACACGCCGACTACGTGAGCTTACTTCTCCTACTTTTTTAAACAGTTCTAAATGCTTTCGTACGAACATAGACACTTCATACAGATTCAATGAAGATAATGGTACGGAGACTTAAGCGCGAGTCTGAATCACACCTGGTAATTTTTTTTCATTCGAAGATTAGAATGACGTGATTGAATAACTAACCATGCATTGTCATCCAAACTAACTTGTAAACCAGCTTAGTTGGAACTTGGGATGCGAGTCAAATTAAACTTCTAAGATTTGGTTACATAGTTAGTTACAAGTTAACCTAATAAAGCGTGTTAATAAGACCGCAACTAGTTCCACTTCTCTATAAAACCAAAATAACCAAGAAATACAATCCCAACTGAATATTGACTCTCCGCCATTACCCGCACTGTTTTCACAATAATATCGTTTATAGACAATAAAACGATCTAGCTAGATCCAGGCAACGGTTAGAACTTAACTTTCATTCGGCGAGGACAGTGCAAACGGCTCTGTGAAATGGCGAAGCAATATAGAGGGTGGCTCCGAAACTAGCGGGACATACAGCTTATGAAAATTTAATTCGGGTTGGCAATTGAAGAACTTCTTCAAAAGAATTTATTTCAGAGAGAGAGAGAGAGAAGACCATTACAGGCACTTTTGAATGTCAAGAAACAAAATGATGAAGCTATATTTTCAGACATATAGCATAATAACTTGTAAAAGTTCTGTAGTTGCCCATTCTAAAGCGTAGATCTCTATGGAGAAGATTGGGCAAGAAACTCCATGGACACTCTTTTAATGTTATATCATTCATCAGATTATATAAATATTTGAGAACGATGCAGTTAAACGTTGTGTACGTTTAACTGCATCGTTCTCAAATATTTAAGAGCGTTCAGAGTAAAAGCAGAAATATTAATGAAACATAAATTAATTTAAATAAACCGTGGCAGCAAACAGACAGCGCCTGCGCCTGACAGCGCCTGGTCATGGACTTGATGCCACAGGTTGTTTATGAGAACTTTTGTGAGATTCGGATTTTAGGTGATCATCAGAGAAAATTGTCTTAGAGTGAAAATAAGAATTACAGTAACAACATTATTTGTTTCTAAGTTTTTTTTTTATAATCCGCAGTTTTAAGGGTATGTACTACCTTAAAATCACGTAACGGAATACATTTTTTTTGCGGATAGGAAATCATCAAAAAACTTCCGGAGAATTCACGTCCTGGGACCGCGGTATCTCTTTAAAAACAAACTTGGTAGGCAGTGGCCCTTATAGGCCCCTCTGCTTTGCTAACATCTCTTTGAGGCGCGCGTGGAACACTAACGCGACGTCGACATGCCCTAATCGTATTGTTTGATTAGAAAAAAATTGAAATTTCTTTGAATAATTAAGGAGAAAATCGTTTACTAAAATAGCTGTGTGATATGTGCCATCCTACGAACTTATCGCTATTGTTAAACTATTGGTCCCGACTATCATTTGTACTTTGCTCTCATCTACTCAGTTTCATACTCAGTGTCCTAAAAGTCTTTCAACCAGTTGTACCAATGGGTATCGTATTACCCAGTACTAACTGGGTTGTAGAAATCAGATAGGCAGTCGCTCCATGTAAAATACTGGTATTCAGCTGCATCCGATAGGACTGGAAACCGACTCCACCATAGCTGGGAAAAGGCTAGGCAGATGATGATGAGAACTAATCGCAGTCTGCCTGGCCCCGTATCTATTATAAAGGGTAAATACTCATGTATTTGTTCGCGTACACGTCCGTATGGCCTCAGTATTGCTGGGGTCACAGTGAATACTTTTCCGATACATTTACTCCGTAAGCTGGTAGTTTTGCACGCTGATTCGCTCGTGTTATACACTGATTTAGCGGAGGGATTTGTAGGGCTAAGTCTCTTTAGGGTTGGTAGGCTTAGGAGCTATATAGCAGCTTT
Organism: Ochropleura leucogaster; assembly: GCA_958449745.1. Taxonomy (NCBI): domain Eukaryota; kingdom Metazoa; phylum Arthropoda; class Insecta; order Lepidoptera; family Noctuidae; genus Ochropleura; species Ochropleura leucogaster. The sequence goes on along the minus strand of OY288215.1, from coordinate 16,346,860 downwards.
TGAACTTGACTTTACAGATATGAAAGAAAAATAAGGAATAACTGTTTAGTTTTCCAATAACATTTACTTACTTAAATCTCAAATACTTAACAGATTTTCTTTTGTTTCAGATTTGGAATTGACTGCCTCGTTAGGTGAGTTGGTTTTGGTTCGATTCTCAAGTCGGAATTTTTTTGTAGAGTTTTCTCATCAGGAATTTCTGGATCACAGTATGAAAGAGTTTGTATTTATTTGTGCTTTTTGGATGGCAGTTTGTCTCACCACCTTTTTATGCGGCTTGGAAATCATCAAACAATTTCCCCCGCTATGGGCGGAGCGAGAATGAGTGTTAGACTTGTACTGACTAAAACCCAACCATGTTCCTTCTATTGCCCTTTATGTTCTGGGTCCGCGGTATCTCTTTCAAACAACCCATAACTCCGGCAAGCGGTGGTCCTGGCAGGCCCCTCTGCTTTGCTGACATCTCTTTGAGGCGCGTGTGGTATACGAACGCGCCGTCGACACGGCGGTCTGGCCTCCTCAGTTTATGTCGAAGTCCCATTTTAAAACATGGAATTTAAAAACATTATTGTCGAAATGTAGGTGTTCTATCACGTAAACCTCTGCCATACCCTTCGAGAAATAGGAGGATGTTGTTACGTTAAAGAGAAATTGTGCATATATCCTGCACACTGAATAGCACAGTTTATGCAGTAAAATCAACTAAAGTTTGAATTTGCGATGTTCCTGCAACTAGATGCAGTAAAATGTTATGACAACACACAGATTGATTGACGCCATGTTTGTGCCTGGCCTAGAAACAGTTATTATGCATGTGTTGGGGTTCAAATTCAAACTTACTACCTAAACCAAAGGTAGTATGCCTCTTTCTTGTAGGGAAATCACCAAATAACTTCTCCACTCTTGGCAGAGTGGAGGGTTCTTCTGGGGATGTTCCTTCTTTTGCCCTTTGGCCGCGGTATCTCTTTCGAATAACCCGCAACCCCAGGTCGACACGGTTGTCACTAGACGGTTGGACGGTGAGCTACTCTTTGCTCACCGTCCATAGACCCGCGTCTGTGGTGGCCGGGAGCCATCTCGCAGCGCCTAATGTCCGGAGCGGACTGTAGCTTTTGTTTTTATGACATTTAAAAGTGCATCTTACGAACTTATTGATAAAAGTGCTTTGAGTTTGAAGTCATTCTAAATACAAAATGGCAGACTTTCAAAGATGATGAACTAGTTAGTTTTTTTAATGGATTCTCATGATATGCTTGTTGATTATTAACAACCCGGTTTGGTGAGAAGAATACAAGGAAGCGTATTTTTTTATGGGTTTTTTACCCAAAGGTTAAAACAAGACCCTTTTACTAAGAGTCCGCTGTCTGTCCATCTATCCGTCAGTCACCAGGATGTATCTCATGAATCGTGAAAGTTACAGAGTTGAAATTTTTACAGTTGATGTTTTTCTGTTGCAGCTTGTTATATACGAGAGTTGTTACTTAGGTGGAGGGGTAGTGGTACACGTCAATCAAACTCACTAGGTAGTTGCACACTGTTTTGGCTGGCTTTAGAGGTAAGTAACCGGCGCGGGGAGGGGTGGGGCGGGTAAGACTGGTTGTCAGACTTTTAGGCAATTGACTACTTGTAACGACTATCAAAGATCTACAAATGACAGTCCAGATCAAGGGCTTAAAGAACTTTCCCGACACGGAGGAAAGTCGCTATGTATTGTGTGGTTACCCATCCACGGAATGACCTAGGCAAGCGCCCCTTAACCTTAAAATAGACCCGAACAGCTGCTATGATTTAGCCACAAGCTCCAACTTTACATAAAACATTAAAGCTATCAATTTCACCGCGGCACCGCTTAGGATTATCCTTTCACAAAACAATTAAACTTGGTGCCAACATAATGCACCTAATTTGACACGTTCCAGTATCGAGTTGTACGTGTCGTGTGCTAGTTCGTACGTGATCCGTACGAGTACTCCGTGTGATCCTTACGTGACCTCACCGCGTCCCAGTTGCGTTGACGTGCGGTGTGCATAATATAAATATTCTAGTGCAATTATTTGGAGGATAGTGCCGATTATTTTCAGTAGAATCGTGACATAAGATTTATCGATAAAAAAATTACAGAGTTTTTATTTAAATACCTAGTGGAAGTTCCTTACTGCACATAATGTAAAAATGTTGTTGTAATTTTTTTTATAAAACATGAACACATATAAAACATGCAACATGTCGTTTTCCGTCAAAAATGACATTCACGCCTGTCAACCATCAATAATGACGAATGACGGGAACAATGTGCAAACAGAAATCATCATCAATCAATGGACCCTCTATGATTATGCAATATGTGTTCTGCACACACTCTTGGGTCATAGAGTAGTAGAGTGTAAAAGAGACGCGACTCCACTATAGCACGGCCAAGGAGAAGCGATACCAAATGTAAACAAAACCCATGCTAAAACCCCATCTAAAATGGCCGCCCGAATGTTGGCGAACCCGTCTTAACGTTGTCATGTTTTTGCGGGGAGAACGACACATTACGACAAAGGCACAAGATGGAAAGAGCTAAATATTAGATTGTCAACGCCACAGTAATTGTTCTTTAGGTTTTACCTTTCGTATCGCTTCTCGTTTGCTGTACTATAGTTATAAGCCTGGCGTGTAACGTTTGACGTTTGTTTGACGGCACGGTTGGCGCAGTGGTTGAGCAATCGACTGCTGCGCTGGGGTGTCGCGGTTTCGATCCCCGCACGGAACGAATATTTGTATGACCTGCAGATAGTTGTTCCGGGTCTGGCTGTTTGTGTATGTGAGTTGATTTGTTTGTAAACGTACGCACGATACAGGAGACCAAGTGTGGAACAACGTTTTTTAAAAAACAAAAAAACTATTTGTACCTTGTGCATGTAATGAATAAATCCTTACTAATGTTATAAAAGCGTAAGTGAGTTTGTTTGCTACGTTTTCACGCCTACATAGCTAAACCGATTTTAATGAATTTAGGTACCTATAGAGATATTTAGGACTCTGGAGACGGACATAAGCTAATTTTCTTTTTTTTTAAGTGAGAAATAAGGGAGAAAGAGGGAAAAAAGGAAAAACTTAGCGTTGCTATTACCTACAATAAATAAGGCGCTAGGGCAAAAACTACAAGTAGCAGGCACCTGCAAATCAGAAAAGGGAAACTGTGTTACCCCGAATTAAACGCGAGCGAAGCCGCGGGCAAAAGCTAGTTCACAAAATTAATAAATGGGGCTTAAGCATAACTGGCAAATAGACGTATAATAAATTAGACGACACGGTTGCAGAGCGATCGACTGCGGCGCTGCGTGTCGCGGGTTTGATCCCCGCACGGAACAAATATTTCCTGGTTTGTGTATGTGATTTTAAATGTTTACAAACGCTTCCACGATACAGGAGAAATTCCTAGTGTGAGGCAACGTTTATTAAAAAAAAATGTGTGCTATTTCATGATATTATGATACGTTATCCCTTCGAGAGCCTGTTGGTCCTGTCTGTTATTTATAGATCTTTGACAGTCGCTATGGGCGGTCAGAAACCCGAAAATCTCACTATCAATCTCACCAAGGATTATCGTATTATGCAGAGAATTTGTTAAGGAAGGCAAATAGGCAGTCTTTGTAAAATACTGGTATTATTCTAGCTGCATTCAGTTAAAGCCGATGATGAGAAGTGAAAATGCATAGAATCGCGATACAAAAAGTACTGTAAAACAAGCTATTTGATGTACAAGAAAAAATTACGAATGACTTGGATGAGAAGTCTAAATGTACAGATTTGCGCTGCAAAACGTAAAGTAAAACAAACTGTTTGGTGTACAAGCAATAATTACTAATGACTTGGTGATTATAACATAGTGCTGACGTAGTTTATAAAGGGGAAAAAAATTGTGTTCGGACGTTTTCTTCTTCCATTCTCCCCTATCAGACTTTACGACATCATTTACTCCTTTCTCCTTCATATCATTACTTACACAATCCATCCACTTTCTTCACTTTCACTATCACCCATTCCGTATATTTAAGCAAACTTTCAACTCAATTTGACGGACCTGTTGGTCCAGTGGTTAGTGGCCCTGACTGCTGAGCCGGAGGTCGTGGGTTCGATTCCCACCCAGGACAAACTTTGTGTGTTGAGCATGATTGTTTGTTCTGTATCTGGGTGTGATTTATCTATAATATGTATGTATTTATAAATTACATAAGTATGTATATCAGTTTTCTCGTTACCATAACACAAGCTCTGCTTAGCTTGGGATCAGATAGCCGTGTGTGAGTTGTCCCAAGATATTTATTTATTTAATTTGACACCAGGAAGTGGGTCAAATTTCACTTTAAAGAAATTAAACATAGTTTGTTAAAAAGTTACAGGTGAAGCTAATAGAAGCATGTTAAATAATATAATAAATAGGCATCATGTTAAAAATAATCATCATGTTAAAAATAGGCATCACGTTAAAAATAGGCATCATATTAAAAATAGACATCATGTTAAAAATAGACATCATGTTAAAAATAGACATCATGTTAAAAATAGACACCATGTTAAAAATAGGCATCACTCTCACAACATACAACATTGCTCACCGAATCACTTGTTTGAGTGTACAATACCGTCACTGGGTGGCCTAACTAACCTTTGGCAAAACCAGCTGTCGTTTAGGCAACCGTATTGCCTCGTCGTCGACCGCATGCCCAATTTACCATAACGTTAGGAATCAGAGGTGATTCGGGAGCTTTTGCATAACGAGACGAACCGACATGGAAATATTTCCACAGTTAAATAAATATAGAGAGTTGTAAACATAAACCCTTCATTAAGTGTTCGAAAGCGATACCGCGGCCCCGGAAATAAAGGGCAATAGACGAAACGTGGGTGGGTTATAGTCAGTACAAGTCTGACACTCCCCCCCGCTCCGCCCAGAGCGAGGAAGTTATTTGATGATTTCCCAAACGCAAAAAAAAACCGTGAACTAAGTATTATGTACAGTGAGCATCGCGATTGGTTCCTTCTTGAAAGTTATTTTTAATGTAACTAGGGTACCCAATTGATGCAGTCTACCGTACATTAAAGAGTTTGTTTGTTTATTTGTTTGTTTGAACGCGATAATCTCAGGGACTACTGGTTGGAATTGGAAAATTCTTTTAGCGTTAGATAGTCCATTTCTTGAGGAAGGCTATAGGCTATATAACATCACGCTACGACCAACAGGTGCTGAGCAGCGTGGGTGAAACCGCGTGGAACAGCTAGTAAATAAATAAAAAAATAAACGCGATATCCCATCTATACTTATCCATTACGTAATCCTCTTTAACATTTGACTTCAACGACCCCATTTCCCTCTCATTTTTGTATAACAAACAAAACATATTGTGCAAAGAAAGAGCTTTCATTCTACCGTAGATGGATGTAATATAAAGATTGACTGCTTTATTGAGATCCCTGGCTCCGCTTGTCAATATCCTCTGACATCCCCCGTCCCCCATATACATATAATACGGAATCTTGTGCTCCCCATACGTTTGTGGTTTAGGGGAAATTGCGGGATTCGAGGATAAAGAATTTATTTTGTGTAAAAAATCTCGGTGAATATTATGTTTTTGGCGAAATGTGTGATTCAGATTTTAACTACGTGACTTTTTGGAGTTTACTCCTTAAGAATCGATTTTCACATATAAGGCGCCAGGTATGAGAAAAATCCGAGGGGTAAAACCTACTAAAGTAACGAAAATGTGTCACGTTTTTGGTGCGCACCTTTAATGCGCAACTTTCTGGTATGCTGTATAGGCTACTATACCTATATACTATATGTTATTGGGCTTGTCTGTTTCTATCAGTGTCGATGAATTTATATTGCTATTTTTTTTCAATAATTTGTGAATTTACCCTTTCATATGATATTAATCGTTTTTCAGTTGAATAAACTCTTTTTGCGTATGGTTAGATACTCGTACTTAAGGAGTAAACTCCAGTCGTGCGTCGGAGCTGACACACACACTTGTTTTTGTTCATTTTACTAATATTGTTAACTAGCTGTCGCCAACAGTTGCAAAAAAGTATCCTATGTGTCATTCCTGACCATAATCTACTTCTGTGACAAATTTCATCAAGATCCGTTCTGCTGTTTTGACGTGAAAGAGTAACAAACATCCATACATCCTCACAAACATTCGCCTTTATAATATTAGTAAGATATTATTGTTACTATATTGATATTGTTGTTAATGAAAAAGTTTGTGAGGAAGTATACACGTATTAATGTTTGTTACTGTTTTACGAAAAAAAGCTACTAAAATTTAGACAGATTTTATGACCTTGATGAACATAATTATGTAATACTTGATCCCGGTAGAAGGTCGGTTTAAGAACGTTCGGCCAATTACCAAGGTTTACGCGGGCTACGCCGCAGAAATGATCTAGAATCCCCCGCTCTAGGCGAAGAGGGGGAGTATCAAACTTTTACCGACTAAAACCCATGTTCCTTCTTTTGCCCTCTGTGTTCCGGGGCCGCGGTATCTGTTTCGATGAACCCGCAACAGAAGCAAATATTTGGACAAGTTGAAAAAAAATGGTCAACATATTTTTTTAACATGTTTTTTTCCAGCCAGGGTAGTTTATTATCAAGAAGTATTTATTAACTAGTTTTTAGATAAATTTAATAGTCATAATTAATGGATTCAGTACGACCTTATCTTAAGACACATCATATTTCATTCAAATGAATAGTTTAATGTTTACTTGTCACTCAATTAATTTGACGACACGGTTGGGGCAGTGGCTGAGTAATCGACTGCTGCGCTGCGTGTTGCGGGTTCGATCCCTGCATGAAAATTTGTATGGCCTACAGAAAGTTGTACCGGGTCTGGCTGTTTGTGTGAGTGAATTTAAAGGTTTGTAAACGCACACGAAATACAGGAGAAACTTCTAGTGTGGGGCAACATTTATTAAAAAAAAAAACAAGTGAAAAGATTTAATAGAAAAGATTTTTACCTAGGCTTGTTAGCTATTACAACGTGTAAGCAAACTGAAATAAGCCGAACAAAATTTCAAAGAATACACTTTTTGTTTAAGCAAAATTATTTCTCTTTATATAAAACCCACGCGAAGACTTGAGGGCAAAACCAGGTTTTTACATTTTACAACATAATGAGGTTTACTCAACAACTACCAATGTTAAAAAAAAAAATAAGCAGAGGCGCCTGCCAGGGCCGCCGCCTGCCGGGGTCGCGGTATGTTCGAAAGAGATACCGCGGCCCCGGAACATAAAGGGCAATAGAAGGAACATGGGTGGGTTTTCGTCAAGTCTGACACTCTCACCGTTTCGCCCAGAGCGGGGGAAATTATTTGATGATTTCTGATCCGCAGAAAAGGGAATACAGATTTAAGTAAATGGTTAAAATTTCAACTCGATGTCTCTAGGCTTTTTTGAGTGAAAGGGTTTGTCAGACAGACAGACCGACAACAAAGTGATCCAAAAAACGGAACCCTTGTTCCGTTTTTTCCTTTGAGATACGGAACCCTAAAAACGAATTACCAACCAAAATATCAAAGCATTAATATTTGCCTCTTTATATACTAAAAGTGACGCAAACTTAATAACGTACTTATTAAAATTCTAAACTTAAACAAATTATGAATACCAGACATTAACAGATATTAATTTTAATGCTTAACCCGTGAGAAGGCGCGCTATGAGCAATTTGCTCACACAAAAAAATCAAAGCTAAATTTTTTTGTGATACCGACGCCCTAACGTCTCACGCGCCTAGGTACCTTCCTAACTATTCACCCCCTCACCCGTGACGCAACTTTCGTGCCGGTCAGTCCTGTTGCGACTGCGCAGCTAAGTGTTTGTGGAGGCCGTGTACCATCGTGCGGCAATTTGCTCATCACGCGCCCATCCGTGTAAGTATTTATTTTTCCAATTAAAAAGTATAATTGTATTTTCTAGACTATATTATTTTATTTATATATAATAAACTGGATAATTATTACATAAATACTCTATAGTAATATTTTAATAATAATCTTTTTTGTTTTTAGCTACCAACACACGTGTAAAATGGGCGACCGACGTCAAGAACAAATTTGTTCGTGGCTGGAAGAGGATTCCGGTGATAAAGCATTGGATGCGGACCTTGATGGAGAACAACATCGAAAAAGAATCAAAGTAAAGTAAATCAAAGAAGAAAACCAAAAAATTGTCCTTATGCTATCATCTTTTCACAATGCAGACGACAAAATAGATCAAGAAACTGGAAATGAAGCTAAACCAGAGATTGTAACATTTTACACTTCCACAAAAGGTGGAGTGGATGGTGGATGTAGTAGACCAAAAGAAAGAGGATTATTCCGTTGCCAGAATCACTTCACGGTGGCCAATGCGCTTATTTTTTTTCCATTTTGAACATAACTGGAATCAATGCCCAAATAATATACAAAACTAACACCAAAACTTTGATTGAAAGACGTACATTCCTAAAAGAAGTGGCGCTTGAGCTGGTAAAACCACATATTTCACGCCAAATTTGAATGGTGAACATATCGTCAGATCTCAAGTTTTTAATGAAGCGATTTCTGCCAGCTCCTAGTCCTATTTCAGAGCCTAGGCCAAGCGGATTCTGTTCTATATGCCCTAGACGTAAGAATAGACGGACAAAAAAAGCTTGCACTTTGTGCAAGCAATTACTCTGCATCGAACATGCTACATATATGTGTTTGATTTATTTTGAGAGACACACTTGTCCAGATTACATGGAAAAGTATTTTTTTTAGGTTTTTGTTATGTAAGATTTTTTATAGTGATTTGAATGAAGACTGACAAAATTAGAAAATAAAAATTAGTTGATTCGTTATTTGTTTTAGAAGTTGCATTTATGTTACATATTTTTAATAAAAATACTTATTTTTTTACTTATTTAACCTTGTTTTATTCATATAAATCCATTACAAGTCAATAACTACCATAAAAGTAGAAATATGAGCATTTTAAGTAGTGTGAGCAATTTGCTCACGCGCGCCTAATCATGTAACAAATAGAGGCGCGCCTTCTCACGGGTTAACGCTGTTACAACAACATTGTAAAACCCCGGTGATCACCATCTACACATGAGAGGAGGCCCCGGTTCCTCTTAATAGACCTGTCCGGAGCCCTCTCTGTGCAACGTCTGTTAAGACTCATCCCTGTGGCGAATACACATAGGTCACCCCTGAGCCTCGCTGTGCATGTATGCTCGACAGCACGTGACCACGGTGCTGCCGGTCATCTCTGAGAGTCAATGATGTACCTACTACTCAAACTAGCTGATTTCAATTGTTACCGAGTTACGTTTAAACAACTTCAGCAATATATAGCTTAGCTTAGCTATCATAGGCTTGACTTCTAAAAAGTGTCCTGGACGGGTCTTACAAAAACATTAAACAAAATGACGTCACGTCTTCAATAAAAACAACTCACTGCTTCTGATAGCAAATTGAAACAAATTCCTTAAAGAAAATTTTAGTAGTCTAAAAACAAATCTAGGCAGGTTTTATCCCTTAAGCACTTGCCCCAGCGCAAATGAGAGAAGCGACTAACTATATCCATCAATAGTGAACTCCATAAATCCTTTTTTATTATATAATTAGCGTTGCTATTACAAATCAATAAGGCGCTACCGATTTTACGCGAGCGAAGCCGCGGGCAAAAGTTTGTGATTCAATAAAAACACTTATATTGCAAATCACACATTATAAGCTTTTATAACATTTACACATATACGCATAATACATCATAGAATAATATTATATTACCTAAGGTTTTATTGACACACTTCACAACCTAAAAGATGTTTACTAGGAGAATCTCCAAACGACTGACTATCTAGCCGGGCTGTTAAAGTCCGTTATTTCCAATTACCGCCATTTCAATAGTGAAATGGGCGCGTTCCTGTGATTGGTTGGTTTTGAACCAGTCAGAGGACACTTTTTGAGTGTTGCCAATTAATAAAATAGTGGTATAGTTGCATGTTAATAAACCGGAAACATATCAAATTTATTATAGACGCTAACAATAGTCATTCATCTCGAGAGCGAGGAAATTAAAACCATATACTTAAATCTGTAGTCCCTCCGAGCTGTAAAAAAATCAACTCTATGTCTTTGCAGTCAAAATACATAAACTTATTGCAAGTTTATTTTGAACCCTCGAAGCGCGCATTTTTTTTTAAATATAGAAGCAATAATCTTTCCTTAAATGACTATAACGCCATATTCACGTTAAAAAAAATAGTTCTATCTTCATGACGTAGGTATTACTCAGCAACCTTTATCTTCTCTAATATATAAAATTCTCGTGTCACAGTTTTCGTTCCCATAGTCCTCCGATACGGCTGGACCGATTTAAACGAATTTTTGTGTACATATCGGGTAGGTCTGAGAATCGGCCAACATCTATTTTTCATACCCCTAAGTGAGCAGCGGGTGAAACCGCTGGGCACAGCAAGTATATTCTAAAAATAAACTGCAACTCAGGACTAATCCATCGAAACAGATTACCATGGCAACCCTGTCGGAACCAGTGATCATGTTGATTGAAAATGATCCGTATTGCTACGTAGCACGCAAGAGTGAATATTGCTTGAATTCGATCAACCGCCTAGTGTATTCGTTGGCGGTGCGTATTATTGTATTCAATAATCATGTACGCACGGCGGCAAATCGAGCTATAGAATTCCAGTTTTTGCGGATCCCTCATTGTGTAGAAACTCTATACAAAGCGAGACTACGTTATGCTGGAAATGTGTTGCCGTGTGTATATGTACATTTATGGTATTAATATGACAATTGGTGTGTGAAATGTTGACATTCAATCAGATGTTGCTGGATGTGAATTTTGCTCTATAAATATTGTTGATAAGGAATTGTAAATTACGACTGAATTATTATAATAGTATATTTTAAAATCTGAAACAAAAAGAATTTTGTATGCATATCGAGTAGGTCTGAGAATTGCTGAGGCCCCCTTGGACCTCAGCAGCAGGTGAAACCGATAGGCACCGCTTGTTAAAAATATCTGCTGATTTCGTTAAATTACTTATTTGTTAGCCCAATATAAAACGAATGGGCTAAGTCTTATGGCTCAATGGTCAACCCTACTTCAAGGCTATGATCATAAGAGGGCCCTGCCAGGGCCGGCAGATACCGCGGCCCCGGAACGTAAAGGGCAATAGAAGGAACATGGGTGAGTTTTAGTCAGTACAAGCTTGACACTCCCCGCCGCCCAGAGTGGGGGAAATTATTTGATGATTTCCCACCACAAAAAAGGCTATGATCATAAGCCAATATTACCGTACTGACCTTGATGATTGATCATTGACACCTCTGTGCCCTTGGTGGCTCGTCCATTTCTTATTCTGAAACCGAAAAGGACCTTGGTGTCTTAATTGATAGTGGTTTGTCATGGCAGGCTATGGTGAATGAGGTAAGTCGTAAGCTGCACTTTTATTTCCACTTGTTAAATCTCTACATTGCTAATCAGCTTAATTTTGAGTAAATGACTTTTGATTTTATTCGTATTTGTAGGAAGACTCCAATATTATGACTTCTTTTTAACATCCTTTATAAATCTGCATATCCTAGGTTCCTGTCCTCCCTTATTTAAAAATAAATATATATAAAGAATAACTAAACGAAACGACCTCCTCACATTGCCAACAGAACTCCGCTAGCGTTTTCTCTAACGATGATTACCTCTTCAATACAAAATAATATTGTAGATCGTTTAAACGGGTTCTCTCTAATTTCGACCTTTATAAATTTTGAATTCCTCTTAATATCCTACATCCTCGACATTAGGTAAATGTAACTGGTCCTAATGTTTCTCCAAGAAACAGTTTGATCCGGAAATGTCCTATAATAAAAGCTATTAAATTTTAAATGTTAACTGCGCTATACTGAAAATGGATAACACAAGATATCACATCTGTATTCCCAAAGGAGCATCAACATCTGCTTAGCCTTTTCCCAACTATGTTGGGGTCGGCTTCCAGTCTCACCGGATGCAGCTGGATATCAGTATTTTAATCCAGTAAGATATTATATGCCTATGCCTGGCCTGGAAATCGAACCTAAGACCACATGCTCAGCAGTCGCGACCTAACCATCATTTAGTTTCTACAATTATGTATCAGTGACTCCCTATGTTCTATTACGTTATACTTCCGCCTTCCTTCACATTGGTAGATGCCTCGGACACCCCAAAACCCTGAAACCAATTAGGAAATTTGAGTACAAAGGAAATTCTTGACAATTGTCATTTTGTCGCGAAATGGCACAGTTCTCACTATAGAAATAATTTGAATTTCTTGGTCCTTTCCAACTTTGTTAGTTTTGTGTTGGTCCTGGGTGGGGATATACGGGAGATTGGTTGGAAAGGGCGCGTTTCTAAAGTCAGTTTCAGATGATGCAATCATCACCTTCAAACCTTTGTATCGTCTTATTTAAGGTGGCGCAGGACATTTTAAAGATTCCGTTGACCCGAATTCGATTCTACAATAAAAAAAAAAAATACAAAACCCATACAGGATCACTATGTTGTCTGTCTGTCTATCAAGAACCTTTATCTCGGAAATGCGTGGAGGTATTAAGTTTCAATTTTGTTTTCCGGGGCAGCGGTATTTCGAACAACCCGCAAGCCCGGCAGGCAGTGGCCCTGGCAAGCCCCTCTGACACGATGATGTGGCTGTACTTTTAAGAAACTCTCTCGACTGACTTCCGAGTCCATCATCAGGCTGACTAGGTCTCTATTTTGTTGTTATGATAAGATAAGATATTTATTTGCTGAAACATGTGTACACAAACATGAATAGTCTAAAAACATGCAGGATAACAAAAAGGAAAGGTCCAAATATTAAGTTAATGTTAAAAAAAATGACGTCATGGTAATTACATATTTTTTAAATACCATGATGTCATTTTTAACACACACTACACATTACGTGAATAATAAAAAAGTGAAAATAATAAATAGTAATATCTAACATACTATATATAAATCTTGTGTCACAATTTTCGTTCCCATACTCCTCCAAAACGGCTGGACCGATTTGTACGAAATTTTGTGTGCATATTGGGTAGGTCTGAGAATCGGCTAATATCTATTTTTCATGCCCCTAACTGAGCAGCGGGTAAAACCGCTGAGCACAGCTAGTAGGTATATAAATACGTCATCAAAATTTCTTTTTCTGATTTAGGTCCCGTCAAAATTATTTCGCCGTGTATTTCCAAACCCGTTCGTGAAACTGAGTAACTGGTGGACGTCTTTGCAGTATTAGTTGAAAGCAAGAGCCATTTAAACCAATTTGTTGAAATCTTTCATTCTTAGTTGCCTCTTCGCTTCGACAACTCTTTGCTAGCTTGAATTATTTCTTGATCATAATTATGTTTCTGTTGTTTCAAAATAACGTTTCGTTTTCGTTGAAAGGTTAACTAGCTATGCCCAGTGGTTGCTCCTGCTATTCGGCATCATAGTATCGTAGCATGCTATTCTATACTAATATTATAAAGCTGAAGAGTTTGTTTGTTTGTTTGAACGCGCTAATCTTAGGGACTACTGGTTGGAATTGGAAAATTCTTTTAGTGTTGGATAGTCCATTTCTTGGGGAAGGCTATAGGCTATATAACATCACGCTACGACCAACAAGTGCTGAGCAGCGTGGGTGAAACCGCGTGGAACAGCTAATGTTATTATAAACATAATTTCGTGAAAGAATGCCGATGCAAAACTTCAAGTCAATAGGGTTAAGTAATTGCGTTTTTCCATACAATATGCCACACTGTTTGACCCCCTTTTTTGTGGATAGGAAATCATCAAATAACTTCCCCGCTCTGAGGGATGTAGGGAGACTGTCAGTCTTTTACTGATTAAAAGCCAGCCATGTTCCTTGTTTTGCTCTATATGTTCCGGGGACGCGATATCTTTTTCGAACCACCCGCGGTAGGCGGTGGCCCTGGCAGGCCTCTCTGGTCGTTTAAACCTTTAAATTTACAAACATCTAAACCTCCAGTTTTACATAATATTCCTATCGATCTTTCGTTATGTTTGAAACTGGCATTCCTACACTTTAGTCCTATCTCAAAGATCAAAAGCGTAATCTCCATAACTCAAAAAGTTTTCAAGTAAAATTGCTTTCAGTCCAAAGAATTCGAAAGGCATTAAATCAAAATTGCTCGATTGGTAGAAAAAGCTATCCCTTCTTCGTTATAGAAATGGAGTTGAGCTGTAATTCGGAATTAGATGGGTAATTATCATATTTTGGAACCATCCTTACTAATATTATAAAAGCAAAAGTGAGTTTGTTTGTTTCTTACGTCTTCACGCCTAAATGGCTTAACCGATTTTTTATGAATTTTGGTACAGAGATAGTTGGGACCCTTGAGACAGATATATTTTTTTTAAAGGATTGAGATAATTATGAGGGAGAAAGAGGAAAGAAAATGGAAAACTTAGCATTGCTATTACAACAAATCAGGCGCAAGGGCAAAAACTACAGGTAGCAGGGGCCTGTAAATCAGGAAAGGGGAACTGTGTTACCCCGAATTTAACACGAGCGAAGCCGCGGGCAAAAGCTAGTGGAGTCATACTTCAGTCACTTTTTTTTTTCGGGTGGGAAATCATCAATTGACTTCCCCCTCTCTGGGCGGAGCGGGGGGCATGTCAGAATCTAATCTCACTCAAATCTTAAATCTCTCAAAACTCTACTCTGGACATAGACTGCACTTTAATAGTTGATCAATGTAAATTATTTTTATGAAACTATGGCGTTATAATGGCAGTGGTTAAAGATCTCTGTTTGCGGATGCGGATTTTTAAGTTTTTTTTTTAATTTAAATATTTTCTAGCATGTTTTTTTTTCTGTTATTGCACAAATTATGCTTTGTCTCACCATCAGCCTAAGGTAGACTAGTAGAATATAAACGCTGGTATTTATAAAATATTTTTCTTTTATTCTTAATTCAAGTGTAGATTCCAAGTCTATTGTTCTATACCAAAGCTATTTCTCATAGTTTGTAGTTCGTACATAGTGGTACCTCTTTTGTTTTAATCTAGTTTCTATGAACGATAGCTAGATTCCAGAGTTCAAAATGCTTTGAAGTTGTGAACGAAAGGCTGGTAGCGAGTTGTGCGCACAATATTGTGTTTGAAGAATGCAATTGAACGCAGCAGTGGTAAAATGAAATGGGGGTATTGAAATATCGACCTTATTGATAGGTATTCGTTTTCTGAAGAATATTTGACATCTATATATAGAAATGGCTCACTCATCACAAAATCTCAGAAAATAAAAGTGCTAGGAATGTAAAATTTTGCATGATTTACTTTTTAGGACGTAGATGCTCAGTACGACGGCATATCGCAAAATCAACCCCTTTATTCTTGCTAATGGGAAATTATCAATTTCTTCTTTTTTTCTTAAAAAAAGACGTTGCCCCAAACTAGGAATGTTTCCTGTATCGTGGGTGCGTTTACAAACATTCAAACACACACAAACAGCCAGATCCGAAACAACTACTTGGAGGTCATTAAAATATTTATATATTTTTTAAATTATTAACTTCCCCCGCTCTGTGCGAAGACTTGTACTGACTAAAACCCACCCATGTTCCTTCTATTGCCCTTTGTGTTCCGAGGCCGCAGTATCTCTTTCTATAAAACCCGAAAAAGGGTAGCAAAGTTAGTATGGGAAACAAAATACGAGCAAAATTCCAGCAAGTGATTGATCGGAGAATCTATTGTCGTCGCAATGAACGGCCCTCATAATGATAACGATGTCTCAGGTTAGCCTGGACATCGTCAAAAGGAACTTTGCCCGGAGTCAGGCTGCGCTGGATTGTTCGCAAACATCATGCGTAGCAGTTTTCGCGGCCTATCCATCAAGGTGAAAGTAGACTCACGACGGTATTGTTTGTTGGGTGTAAGTCCCAAGACATCTCCCCGAACGGTACGATAATATAGAAAAACCCGCACAACGAGGGTTCCGTACAAACTTTCGTAATAATAAACGACCACATATCTCTTGGAGGGATGAGAAGCTCGTGGTTAAATAATAGTAGCCGCTCAGGTCGATCTTTAGGTAAAGCCGCGCTTGCCTAGGTTAGTCCGTGAACGGGTAGTCACCCGTTACATACCGAGTTTCCTCCGTGCCTTCAAAAGTACGCTAAGCCGTTGGTCCCGGCTGTCATTTGTAGATCTTTGACAGTCGTTACAGGTAGTCACTGTCCGAAAGTTTGGCAACCATTCTTACCAAGGGGTGTCGTATTACCCAGTACTAACTGGGTTGTGGAGATCAGATGAGCGCTCTATGTAAAATACTGATATTTAGCTGCATCCGGTTAGACTAGAAAACGCTAGGCATATGATGATATTTCTTGGAGGGATAATTTTTCTCAGCTCCAAGGAACAGCAGACTTAACTATATGCTTTTAATTTCAACTTGATACCTCTTTGTGTTCCCGAGAAAAAGGGTCTAGCTAGACTGACAAACAGGCGGACAATGAAGTGGTCTTATAAGAGTTTCCCATACCTGCCGGGGTTGCGGGTAGTTCGAAAGAGATACCGCGGCCCCGAAACGTAAAGGGCAATAGAAGGAACATGGGTGGGTTTTAGTCAGTAAAAGTTTGACACGCCCCTCCACCCAGAGCGGAGGAAGTTATTTGATGGTTTCCCACCCCAAAAAAAAGAGTTTCCCCTAGTGACAAAATGTGGGTTCATAATATGAAGATACCTCAGCTTACCTATTCGAGGATGCAGGCGTAACGTTATGTTATGGATTTATCAAGAAACTTCGGAGTGGATTAATGGAATATGATTACCAAATGCATGGAAAACAAACATTAAAGGATTTGCGCGGGAGGATTAGCGATCATGCGCAGAAAGCTGCACCGTCAAATATACCCCGTTAGCAGGTTTTAAGGATACGGGAGTCTCTATCGTCTCGTTTCGGCGGGAATTATTAGAAAACAAGCCGAGTACTCGATGGAATTTCTTTTTGGTTTTCCATTGCCTAATTGAAAACGGAATTTCTTCTATTTAGTGGGTGCGTTTACAATCTTTTAATACTCACATACACAAACAGGCAGACCCGGAATAATTTTATCTATAGGCTATACAAATATTTGTTCCGTGTGGGAATAATACCCGTGATGCGCAACGGGCATCAGTACAAATTATTTAGAAAAAAAACATGCTACGTAAAACTGTTTCATAAATAAATATTATAAAAGCGAAAGTGAATTTGTTTGTTTGTTACGTCTTCATGCCATGTAGGCAGCAGCAGGCTAAACCGATTCTGATGAATTTTGGTACAAAGATAGTTCCAGGACCCTGGAGACGGACATAGACTAAGGGATAAAGAGGAACTGTGTTACCCCGAATTCAACGCGAGCGAAGGCGCGGGCAAAAGCTAGTAATACATAGATCGAACAGATCGTCTTATCGTCGTTTTATCTTATGTTTTTATCCTCTAAAAACTCATTAACAGAGTAGTATGTCTTTGTTTTTAAATGTGTTCTCAATGGTTTAATTTGGAATCCTTCGCAACAAGGATGCGGTTCTCTTTCGTAATAGCTTGAAAACTATCTGATGTCATGTATACAAATATTTAACGTTGCCCCCCATACTAGGAATTTCTCCTGTATCGTGGGTGCGTTTACAAACATATAAACTCACATACACAAACAGCCAGATCCGGAACTACTATCTGTAGGCCATACAAATATTTGTTCCGTGCGGAAATCGAACCCGTGACACGCAGCGCGGCGTTCGATCGCTTAACCACTGCGCCAATCGTGTCGTCGTTCCATTCCCGTCGCCCACGTCATTTTTCACACGCCATCGATCCTTGAATACAAACCTATAAATAAATCTAGAAATGGCTCATATAAATAATGTTTTGAGTGCTACTCGCATGAAATGAGAAGTGTGATAGAAGAAATTTCGCCTCCACTCCGCCTTTTCGTATAAAAACCGAGAATTCACGAGGTGTATCGAAATGCTGGGTGTGTTTCTCAAATTTTCTAAGCAATGCTACATGTATTTTGCTCTCTTTTAACATATAGTATTTCTGGGTCTTAATGAAATTTGGTACCAGCGAATAATGTGTAAAAACTTATTTTGTCGATTTAAGCAATTATATCATACATTTACATCGTTTTTTTTTTCTTATAAATTACTAGCCTACTAAAGACAACAATAAAATCTTCAAACAAAGTGAGAAAAATGAACAGAGGCATTCACTCTACATCGAAAACAATATGTAGGCCATTGCACCACACCGATAACATAATAAAACCACGAAACAAACTTCCAAACAAGTTTTTCATACAACCAAACCGCTTCGGGGTTCACGACTGAAAAGTTTGAGAACATCTGAGTACACAGTACATTTTATTGAAACACATTATGTTCCAACGAAGGCCTCAGTACTTCCTCGTTACCCCGAAGGTAAGAGGGGAATATTTGAAAAAAAGTTTATTAACATTTTGGGAAACACTGGGTCTTGTGAATGGGAATTGGGTCATAGTTACCGTACAGACTAAATTGAATTTTGGTGAGCGAGAATTTTGGGGTTCTTAGACAAAGGTTGGCAGCTTTAAGGGTGGTTGTGGAGATATTGCTATTGAAGTTTTGTTTGGTATGGCTTGCGGCGTGGGGCGAGATGCCATGGGATAAGGAACTTCCCAGTAGAACGAAACATTTGGCTTGGTAGCAACTATACGGTTTAGTCTTTTCAAATAACTTCCTCTCTCTGGGCGTAGCGGATGGGACTGTCAGACTTTTACTTACTAATACCCACCCATGTTCGTTCTTTTGCTCTTTGTGTTCTGCCACAGTATCTCTTTCGAACAACCGGCAACCGCGGCAGGCAGTGGCCCTGGCAAGCCCCTTCGCTGACATCCTATCGACACGGCCTGTCGTTACTTGACGGACGGACGGTGAGCTACCCATTGCTCACCGTCTATAGACACCAGAACGACTTACTTAGGGCACACAGTTTTATGAACTGTTACTGATATGTAAATAAATCCTTATCCTTACTGTAAACAATATTTAAAAGCGAAAGTGTGTTTGTTACGTCTTCACGCCTAAATGGCCAGAAAAAAAAATTCAAACCCTGGAGCCGGATATAGGCTTAAAAAAGTATGAAAAAAGGGAGAAAGAGGAAAGAAAAGGGGAGAGAACGATATTTTTTTTTGATCATCATGCGGCTTAAAACGCGGTAGCCTAAAGTAACTATGCCAAGCGGACGTTTGCAGCTGTGGAGCTGAGAAATTGAGAGCGGAATTGTGTTGAAAACACGTACTTATTTTTTTTTAAGAGTTTTGGCCGGTTTTGAACTGTCAATTAACTTTTACACAGCGGATAAGTTTGATAGTTTTTTTTAAAAAACGAAACACTCAAAGCAATTATTTCAATAGACCGATACAGGCAGTTTTGAATGTCAAAAAACAAAAAAAGGACGGAGTTCTAAATTCGAAATGTATATTTTTTGTTCATGTATTCTATGAACTTTTGTCGAACCGATAAGTTTACTTCTGCTAAATCAAAGAGAACTGTTTGACAAATAAATTTGACATCATACTTGCAATGTTGCAAGCCTGAAAAATAATTGTAAGGGCTGCCAACAATATTCCAAAACAAAAAAAAGAGCAAATATAGTTTTAGTTGCAATATATACCATAAACAAAAGAAGCATATTTACAAACAACCAACTAGGTTTATTGCGCCCGAAATAACCACAAAATATACTTAATGCTTGTGGTTGGAATAGGGCACGATTTGCTGCCTCATCGCCTATTAGCGTCAATCAACATGGAAAGGGGAATTGGTAATGGAATACTTACCAGAAGCCTTTTGTAGGCGTTAAGTATGGCCACTCGGTTTTTAGTAAGCCACTTTGTGTAAAAAAATATTTTTATGTAAAAAAGTAAACCGGAGTTTATGGTGATAGGCTAGCTTGTTATTAACGTTAAAAAAAAAAAACGTTAAGATCGCATCGGTCTTGCGTAACTGGGTTTGCGTACAAACATACGAAATAAATCTTTACTAATTTTATAAAAGCGAAAGTGAGTTTATTTGTTTTCATGCCTAAATGGCCGAACCGATTTTGGTGAATTTTGGTACAGAGATAGTTGGGACTCTGAAGACGGACATAGGCTAAAAAAACTGAGAAAATGGGGAGGAAGAAAGAAAAAAAGGGGAGAGAAATATAATTTTTCCTCTATCGTGACTGCGTTTACAAACATTTCAACTCACATACACAAACAGTCAGCCCCAAAACAACTACCTGTAGGTAATACAAATATTTGTTCCGTGCGGGGATCCAACCCGCGACACGCAGCGCAGCAGTCGATCGCTCAACCATTGCGCCAACCTTGCCGTCGTACTAAGAGGGTCGATGAACTTGATAAAAAAAAATTAACATATAGAAAAACCTGTCACTTTAACATCCTTCAGAGTAAAGTACGTGACTGATACCTATACTAAATACTAAAGTAAAAAGGTTAATGAGTAAGTAACCAATAAGTTAACGTAATGTCCGAAATTTCCTTCTTAATTATATTTTCTAAAACATTCTCCTTTAATTAGAAATAGCGATAGTAATTGATGCGTCAGTTTCTATCAATGCCATATCGTAGATAAAATCCCGTTCGCAGCCTCAGCTGATGCGACAGGTGACGCGACTTAGCTGCTTCAAGCGACACACGCGTTTATTACCTGCGTTTTCAATATCAAAATCAAAGTCATTTATTCAAATTAGGCTGATAATCAGCACTTTTTGAACGTCAGATTACAAGAGACAGTCCCACAAAAACGCCCTACCCTTCGCCACTTCCTAGTGTTTTAGCTGGGAAGAAGAAGTGGTGGAACAAACACCCCAGCAACACATCTGTCTATCAGGTTAGAAGAACCAGATTGTCTGTCTCATGAGTCACCATCGCACTGAAAAGGTGTGGTAAATCGGTATGGATATAGTGCAAACTGGGCCCCGAACAACGGATATTGACGGATAATGAAGGTACTGAAGTGGCTACGTAAGGCGGCCATCAGAAGGCCTGCCAGGGCTACCGAGGTACCCTCAACCTCGGCCCCGGAACAAAAAAAGGAAAAGAAGAAACATGGGTGGGTTTTAGTCACAGTGTCAGATTTTTGCTGACTAAAACCCATTCCGCCCAGAATGGGGAAATGATTGATGATATCCCATACACATAAAAATGGCTGGCATTATGAGGGACAATCTCTTGTACATTTAGGCGTTTCAAAATTGTTTCTTTGATATCAGTTTAATTTAAATCAATGACTTTTGATTGGATACGGCAAAGTCCGTCTGCATACAACCCTTAGTCCGGACCGTTAGGTTTGAGTGCACCTTAAGTCGTGTCGTGTCGTGTCGTTTAAACGTGTAGGTCGTGGCCAAGTAGTTAAACAAAATGGCGCCCTACAACACAGAATCGATATTCCATTTTCCAAATTAGAACGGACTTTCCAAGTTTTGTACTATATTATGAAACAAGTACCTTTTCTCACGTTTTGATTTGGAATCAGCGAAGCGTTATTCGATGGAGAATTAATTAATTTCAATGATTATAATTAATTTTAAAAAGAGTGCTGTATGGATGAGTCTCCTTGAGTTTTATTAGGTTTTTGGATAAAATGATGGGAAACGAATTGAGGAAAAACAGTGAATTAATTGTTTATTATTGTAACTTAATTCTCGTTTTCAGAATTGGCCCTTTATATAACTTACAAAGGTAATAAAAAATGATGTTTTTAAATCGTTTTTGTTCCGATTTATTATTAAAAATCCTAATATAAAGCAGTCCGCCTGAATTTAATTATAAACGAGATTCTATTTGAAGATCGGAGAAAGAAAATAATGAACTGGAAATGTTATGTCCCATATTTATTAAAAGATATTCTTTTAATAAATATGGGATCTAGATAGCGGTGAATTTACAAGAAAAAAAAATATAAAAAATACTTCCTTTTACCGCTTATGTGTTAAAACAAATTAAAGGCTTATTTTTCGTCCAAAATTTAATCGGAAAATGGCTTTCCCGGACTCCCGTTAACCCGTTTTTCCAGAGACTGTGGGATGAACCGTTCTGAAGGTTGCTACGGAATAATCTTATTAACCCGTCGCGCGATTGCTAACAATGTAGGTAAAGTGCCCCAAACGTCGAGCTATTTTGAATGAATTTTTGATTTTGGTTAGACCTTCGGAAAGACGAAGATTTCATGGTTATATCGATAATTATGTATTACGAATACTTCGTAAAATATAATTATCGATATATGTTATATCGATATATGATGTTTCCAGAATCCTTATGAGTTTTAAATAAATTTTAAAAATAAATGTCTAAAATATGAAAACCACTCACAGCGGTTCAAACTTTGCACCCGTGTGCAAATGCGACATTTGTGGCACAAGTAAAACTTTGCACCCAGTGTGACACTTTGACGCGCGAGGGGTTAATACGTCCACTTATACTGCTGAGCGTGCCCGCTTGCTGGCTGTGGGTGAGTGAGAATCGGGCCTCTGGCTACAGGCGTTACGTCACCTAACATAGGTACTGTAAGAGGTTTTATACCTTAAGCAATGCTGGCTGATTACCCATAACGTTGCAATACTCAGGTCGTTTTAAATAAGGAACTTAGAAGACAAAATAGAAGATGAAATAAAAGTGTGACCTATAACTTAAAATCTCATTTAAAATATATTATCTTAGAAGTATTTATGCTCATTTTATTGCATTATCTATCCAAGTCACCTTCTTGTTTGCTATTGGGCGCTTCTTGTGGGCTCCATATTACTGTAAATGTGGGGAAACTCAAACCATTTATTTCAATTAAACCGTTACAGGCACTTTCAAAAGTCAAAATTAAAAGATTAAGCTATAGTCCCAGTCACAAGGCACAATACTTGTTAAAGTACTGTAGTTGCCCATTTCAAAACGTAGATCTCTAAGGAGAATAATGGGCAAGTAACTCCATGGACATTCTTTTTAATCATAATATTTTTTTGTGTAGGTAAGTAGTCGACTGCCTCGGACACCATGATTTTTTCTGTTTCAAGAGTGCAGGTCGTATTGCGCGGCACGCCAGCGTTAATGAACTCATCCGTCGTGCTCTTGACACCGCCGGGGTGCCAGCTGTTTTAGAACTGGCTTGGTACGCGTCAATGGAATGAGACCAGATGGTATGACCATAATGCCTTGGAAGTTGGGTAGATCTTTGGTGTAGGATTCAACTTGTGTCGATATCCTTACACTATCCCTTGCATCTTCCTAGCACGGTGAGTTGCGCTGGAGCTGCTACTGCAGGTGCTGAAAACCTCAAATGGCGCAAATATCACAATTTGATTGGCAGTAGCCGTTTGGGGTTGAAACACTAAGCCTATGGTATCCAAGTGGCCACGATGTATTTCGAGATATCACCAGACGATTATTCGATCATTCACGTAACCAGAGAACTGACATTTTTCTTGGCAAAAAAATTGTATTGCCATTCAACGAGGCCAGCCAGCCTTTTTTTTTTTTTTTTTGGGTGGGAAATCATCCTATGACTTCCCCCGCTCTGGGCGGAGCGGGGGGGCATGTCAGACTTGTACTGACTAAAACCCACCCATGTTTCTTCTTTTGCCCTTTACGTTCCGAGGCCGCGGTATCTCTTTCGAACAACCCGCAACCCCGGCAGGCAGAGGCTCTGGCAAGCCCCTCTGCTTTGCTGACTATCTTTGAGGCGCGCGTGAAACACGAACGCGCCGTCGACACGGCCTGTCGTCAATCGACGGACGGACGGTGAACTACCCATTGCTCACCGCCCACAGGCCCGCATCTACGGTGGCCGGAAGTCGTCTCGCGGCGCCCGGCGCCATGGGCGTCTCCCGCGGCGGTTGGGTTGGGCAGATGTTCTCTCCCTCAAACGCCCGGCCACCTCCTTCGCTAGCATTACTGCTTCGCAGAAGGTGGTGACCGCTTCCCATTCCCTCTCGCTCCGGACCATGGCCTGAGATCGCCGCCGCCGATCGCCTCAGGCAAGCTAGCCTCTGGGCACTTTTTCTGTCGACATCAATGCAGAATATAGTATATTTTTGACGCCCTGTAATTAATTTTCAATTTTTATGATTAATTTGTGTCTATTTATATTTTGTTAATAATAGTAGCTTAGAGAAACATAACAAAGTGTAGGTTACGGCGCCTAAAAAGATGTCAGCAAAGCAGAGGTGCCCCCTAGTGCCACTGCCTACCGGAGTTGCAGATTGTTCGAAACGTGGTGGTCCCGCCGGAAAACAAAGGGCAAAAGAAGGAACATGGATGAGTTTTAGTCAGTTAAAGTCTGACAAACCCTTCCGCTCCACCCAGAGCAGGAGAAACAACTTTTTTTTTAAAGGCCCCACACTAGCATTTCTCCTGTATCGTGGGTGCGTTTGCAAACATTTAAACTCACATACACAATCAACCAGACCCGAAACAACTATCTGTAGGCCGTACATATATTTGTTCCGTGCGAGGATCGAACCCGCGACACGCAGCGCAGCAGTCGATCGCTCAGCCACTGCGCCAACCATGTCGTCGTATTTGATGGCTAGCTGTTTCCTACGGTTTCACCCGCGCTGCTCAGCACCTGTTGGTCGTAGCGTGATGTTATATAGCCTATAGCCTTCCTCAAGAAATGGACTATCCAACACTAAAAGAATTTTCCAATTCCAACCAGAAGTCCCTGAGATTAGCGCGTTCAAACACACAAACTCTTCAGCTTTATAATATTAAGACGTATAGATAGATTTTCCATCTGAAAAAAAAGCTGTCACGTTATCGCACCGAATATTCAACCAAGGTTGTTCTCAGAAGCAAGGTACAGTCATAAACAAAAGTTCTAGCTGCGGCGATAAACACAGAAA
Source organism: Ochropleura leucogaster (assembly GCA_958449745.1). NCBI lineage: Eukaryota > Metazoa > Arthropoda > Insecta > Lepidoptera > Noctuidae > Ochropleura > Ochropleura leucogaster. The sequence goes on along the minus strand of OY288215.1, from coordinate 16,321,898 downwards.
CATTATAGGGTAGAGAGCCAAAGACCCTCGATTGATTTTTATCAAGATTGTTTGGAAACTATTGGAGTTTTGTTGGTTAGACCCGAGACTGAAAATTGTTATAGAGAAAAGAATTTTTGCCGGAGTTTTGTTTTTAAACAAAGGCATCGGTAAAAGTTTAATTGTGCTTTCGCGGGCTCTTTGATCGAGACGAAGTCGGTTCGGATAAACGGCGGTGAAATAGTTTTTTTTTTTTAATTATTTTCCTTTTGTAGGTCGTGTTTATGTTTATTTGTTGGTCGCGTTCATTTTAAACGGAATTTATGTTGTACTGTTAAATTGGTGTAGTAAAAACGTAGATAAATGAATAATATTGTTTCGGAATAATGTTTTTTTTTTGTTTTCAACGATTATCTGGCAGTTTGATTACTAAGAGCGACCTACACAAATGTCCTTTTTTGGTATTGTTCGTCGTGTCTTTGAGCTCCTTTAGTTATGAGTTGAGCTACACGATATCTGACAAATGCTTGCACTAACTGGACAAGTTCAGTCAAATCAGTGTGGTGCTTTCTTAAAAAGACCATTTCAGACACTTATCTGCATAGTCCTCATGTAAGTTTACCAAGGTCTTAAACTGGACCGTTAAAGAGACTATGACCTATGTGTTCGTTTTATGTACTGTTTGTCCTCCTTTAAATCCGTCCAAAGTCTTGAAAAGATCGCTTTTAGCGATTAGACCGCCCATTGTGTCACCCTATTTATAAGTTGTATACTGTTATTCTTGTTACTTGTACGGTGTACATAATAAAGAATATTCTATCTATCTGGGTTTAGCTTCCATAATAACCAGATTGCAGTTGAATACCAGTATTTTAGATGAAGGAACTGTTTATTTTAACCACCATAACTCCGTTATAGATTAATAAAAATCCTCTCAGTAAAAAAAAAACTTAAACATTATTAAAGCCTAACAACTTATGTATTTAGAAAATACAGTTACAATTCAATTTCAATTTAAGTAGAATTCCATTCTTGACTTTCTAATGTATATTATAATTAGTAATAAGTAGATCGTAAGTTAGTGTTAAATCCTTACTTATAATAATCCTTAAAGCGAAAGTGAGTTTGTTTGTTTGTTTGTTACCTCTTCACGCTTTAATGGCTAAACCGATTTTGATGAATTTTGGTACAGAGATAGTTGGGAACTAGGAAACGGACATAGGATAATATTTTTTTGAAAAAAGTGGGATGTGAGGTAGAAAGAGGGAAGAAAAGGGAAAACTTAGCGTTGCTATTACAAATCAATAAGGCGCAAGGGGAACTGTGTTACCTCGAATTTAACGCGAGCGAAGCCGCGGGCAAAAGCTAGTAATATTATAACAGCGAAAGTGAGTTTGTTTGTTACCTCTTCACGTTTTAATGGCTAAACCGATTTTGATGAATTTTGGTACAGAGATAGTTGGGAACCAGGAGACGGACATAGGCTAATATTAAAAAAAAATTGTGATGAAAGAGGGAAAAAATAAGGGGAATAAAAATAATAATAAGGCGCAAAGGAACTGTGTTACCCCGAATTTAACGCGAGCGAAGCCGCGGGCAAAAGCTAGTAGATTATAAATAGCTTTTCCTGCACTGGGTGATGTGGTCGCTAAGCGACAAAACCCTTTAAATATTTTTTTAAAAAAGCATAACAATTGCGGTAAAAATATACATTCCAACATCAACAATGAAAATAAAAATACCTTACAAAAGGTAACACAAGCGTTAAGGTACACAAAACAAAATTTATTGGCCACTTAAGCCCGAGTAATCAACTTTGTTGGTCTTATTAAGAAAGTTTTCCATTACAGTGAATAAATTATGAATTGGCATAACTTTGGACTAGAGATCGCAGGTGCATTTGGGCTGGTCCTGGGTAAGATTTCCTTGGTAGGTTCATGAGATGACTCCCGGTCACCGTAGACGGTTGTGTAGATGGTGAGCAATGAGTAGCTCACCTTCCATCCGTCTAGTGACGTCAGGCCGTGTCAACGGCTCGTTAGTATTCCTATTTTAATAGTGAGAAATGGGGAGTAAGAGGGAAGAAAAGGGAAAACTTAGCTTTGCTATTACAATAAATAAGACACAAGGGCAAAAACTGACAGGACGAGTCGACGGCGCGTTCGTGTTCCACGTGCGCCTCATAGAGATAAATTTTAAGTCATTAAATGAACTTTTTGTTGTTTATGACAAAAAATAGCTGTATTCAAAATTTTGAAGGGATATAAAAAAAAATTACAACTTTATCCAACGAACTTGATTACTTAAAATCTCTTTTGCTGACTGTACTTGGGAAAAAGCTAGGCAGGTGAGGTAAAATTCACGGTCATAACAAACTTTTTTTACTGACCGTACTCATCGTGTTTTCAGCTAGGTGCGAAAACGTGGTTCATTACGACCTTAACAAATTCGCTTTTATAGAGATTGTAATTTCCTTCTACATTATGAACAGCATAGGTAGGTGGAGCTATTACTCATTCTGGAGTTATATCTTAGTTACAAGTTACGAGTCCCGTGAGATGACATAAGGAAACTCATTTCTAACTGAGAATACTCGGAAATTAGACGTAGTTTCACACACAATTAATAAGAAAGACGCTACATAAGAAAACCGAGGTAATAAGCACAGTGACATCCTTACTAATATTATAAAAAGCGAGAGTGAGTTTGTCTGTTACTTCTTCACGCTTTAATGGCTAAACCGATTTTGATGAATTTTGGTACAGAGATAGTTGGGCCCCTGGAGAACGAGAGAGGCTAACTTTTTCTTTAAAAAAGTGAGAAATGAGGAAGAAAAAGGGAAGGCTTAAAAAAAGGTAAAACTTAGCTTTGCTATTACAATAAATAAGGCGTAAGCGCAAAAACTTCAAGTAGCAGGTACTTGCAAATCAGGAAAGGGGAACTGAACCCCTAATTTAACGCGAGCGAAGCCGCGGGCAAAAGCTAGTTTACAATAAATAAATGAAATGAATAATTATTTACAAAATTATATTGTTGGAAAAGGGCTCAAGTATAAGTTTTTCTATACGAATTTTTGAGTAAAAGTCTTTGGTTTATAACCTGTTAATAGCAGTGGCGTATTCATCTAAAAGTTATGACTGCGAGCTTATCGAACATCTGCCACAAATGTTTGTTACTGATTATTATTTTCATGAAAATGTTCAACTTTTCGCCTCCGAGTGTGTTAAAAGCCGTCGTTTTTCATTACACTTTAGTTTCTACTCAATACTCGTGTACAAAGTTTGACATTACAATAGGTACATCAAATGAAAGTTTAATAAAAAATAATAAAACGTTTAAGTAATATTTGATAGACATAAATCCTTATCCTTACTAATAATATAAAAGCGAAAGTGAGTTTGTTTGTTACGTCTTCACGCCTACATAGCTGAACCGATTTTGATGAATTTTGGTACAGAGATAGTTGGGTCCTTGGAGACGGACATATGCTAGTTTGAGATATGAGGGAGAAAGTGGGAAGAGAAGAAACCATTACTATTACAATAAATAAGGCATTATGGCAAAACTGCAAGAACCAGATACCTGTAAATCAGGAAAGGGAACTGTGTTACCCCGAATAAAACGCGAGCGAAGCCGCTAGCAAAGCTAGTGTATTATAATTTGAATGTGTTTTGTTTTGTGCCAGTACTTGTTATGTATTGAAAGGTAGTCGTTTGTCTTGGTATGGGCATGTAATGAGGAGGGACGAAGCACATGACTAAAAGAGTGATGATCTGAATGTTGATGGACGGAGAGCGAGAGAAAGGCCAAAGAAAAGATGGATGGATTGTGTAAGGAATGATGTAAAGGAGAAAGGAGTAAATGATGCCGTGACGTCTGATAGGGGAGAATGGAAGAAGAAAACGTTTGCGCCAACCCCAGTAGAATGGGACAAGGGCAGGAAAGTGATGAACGACTTTTAAATAATTGGAAGATTAGTATGACGTGACCTAGCGTTTTGTCATCCATACAAAATGTCTCATCAAAACATTTTTTTTTTAATTTAACTTATTCCTATTCTACTAATAATATAAATGAGAATGTTTGTGAGGATGGATGTATGGATGCTTGTTACTCTTTCACGTCAAAACGGCTGAACGGATCCTGATGAAATTTAGCACAGAGGTAGATTATGGTCTGGAATAACACATAGGAATTACTTTTCAATATCACGCGTCCGAAGCCGTGGGCTCTAGCTATTTTTTTTATAAAGTTAATTAACACAAGCGGTTCTTTCTTTATCCTGTAATTATTGATTAACCTGGTGTCAGAATTGTATGCTTCCCATGGACCTCTGAATTGGCATAACATGCCGTAGAGAAATATCTGACACTTTTGAATGTCAAGAAACAAAATGTTGAAGCTATAGTCCCGGTCACAAGATATAATAACTTGTAAAAGCACATTCCAAAGCGTAGATCTCTATGGAGAAGAATGGGCAAGAAACTCCATGGACACTCTTTTAAATCATAATATTTTTACAAAATCGTGTACATCATTCATGTTGAGATTATACATATATGTGGTAAATCATCCAAACATGGAATCAAATAAAATCAAAAGCAAGCCAAAGCGACCGTATTCATTTTGTTTAGAGAACCCGTACTCATGGTTGCAACTTGTGAAAGTACTATAGTTGCCCATTCCAAAGTGTTAATCTCTATGACGGGCGACTGGGCACTGCTTGTAAAAGTATATAAAAGTAGTAAAAAGCAGTAAATTGACGACTGAAAACCAGCGCTGTGCTGTGGGCTCCCATGGCACAGCATCATGCTGAGTGGTGACCGATCTGTCGCAGTCACGACGTGCAAACTATTTTTATTTTGTCCCATCATCATCATCATCATCAGGCTATATTAGTCCACTGCTGGACATAGCCCTCCCCTAATGAGCGCCATAGCGCCCTGTCTTCAGCTTGCCACATCCAGTATCTGCCTGCAATCTTTCTTAGATCGTCATCCCACCGGTCGGAGGGCGTCCTACACTACGTTTGCCGAGTCGCGGGTCTCCACTCAAGAACACGTTTACCCCAACGGTTATTTTGTCCCATACCTATATGTATTTGTAAATGTTTGTGATACTTTGCATGTTGAATGTTTATTTTATTTTTCTTTGTTATTTTGTTGCTCGTTGTAATTTGCGACAAATAAATGTTTTTTCTTTCTTTCTTACATAACGTGCGAACTTTAAAATTATTTTAGTGACTAGTTTGGATTGATGTCAAATCAATATTTCGTTGCCCTACTTACAACAGATAGTGTAAGTTGATATACTAGAAACATTTTGTCGCTAGCAACATTTTTTGACATATTTTCCTTACATTCTACAAATCCAATTTACAAAAGCTTACCAAGTGAAACTCTATATATCTCAGACAAGGTAAAGAGACAACAGTATAAATGGTGAAATAACATTGCTTGTCAGTAAAAGCTTCGAGACGATACAATTTATGCTTCATAACCTTAAAAAAATATATGCCAAGTGTTGGACTCGTACAGTAAAACTCATTTTTAAATACAACTAAATACTTTATTCCACTGACTTTCTAGTGCACGGTTCGGGTTGGTTGTTTCCATGGAGAAGAACCGGCAAGAAACTCCATGGTTACTCTTTTAAATCATTTTGTTTTACAATGTTGTTGTTACAGCGTTAGTACTTAAGTACCTATATCAGGACAGCGTAGGCCCGACAATATGTCCTTGCTTACTTTACGATCATAACCGACTAAATTTAAAACTAACGCGCCACACCGTCAACTGGCAAAACTCGAATGTAGCGCGCCACTTTGGTTGGTATCAGATGACAGTCGTACCAACTTAAAAGGCATCATCGCAACTACTTAAACTATTAACCACAATGACTAATAAAAAAACAAAGTAAGAGTAAGTATAAACTTATTTTCTACATTATTCTAACACAAGAGCGAGACGGACTCGCGAACTGACTTACTCGTACAAACTTACGACATAAACGGTTATGTCTCTTGATTGCGTAGTTTTAGAAGGTTAATTAATAAACAGATCCAAGGGATTACAGACTTGAGTATATGGTTTTAATTTCAACTAATTACCTCCACGTGTTCCCGAGATAAAGGGTCTTGACAGACAAACAGATGGACAACAAAGTCAAAGTTATTTATTTGTAAAACATAGGTACAAAAGTTTATGGTAAAAAGAAAAAAAAAGTGAGTCTAAGTCAAAGTGATCCTATAAGGGTTTCAGTTTTTGCGGGTTATTCGAAAGAGATACCGCGGCCCCGGAACGTAAAGGGCAATAGAAGGAACATGGGTGGGTTTTAGTCAATAAAAGTCTGACACGCCCTCCTGCTCCGCCCAGAGTGGGGGAAGTTATTTGATGATTTCACACCCGAAAAAAAATGGTTTCAGTTTTCTCCTTTTGAGGTTCGATCACTCAGATCCAGCCTGTCCCTTTGCTGGCCTCCCTCAGCGTTGCCCTAAACCGAGGTTCGTACCCTGCACGTGGTGCCTTTAGCGTGTAGTCATTTAGTTTGTAACTTTTTACAGGAATTGCCTGGTTAAACAGAGGACAAAACTAGCAAATTGCTATTTCCAAAAAAAATATAACATGTATTTACCCCATTAAGTAAGTTATACATGAAATGGCCATTTATTGAAGAAGGATGCAACTACCTACGTATTACATATTTGTTTCGGTCGCAATTTATATTTTAATCAACATGCACCTTGGCACTAAAATGCAAATAATATAGGAAACTAGATTCCACCCGCGACTTCGTCCGCGTGGCATAGTTACTTTTGTCTAACGCTAACTTTAAAAAATCTTTCTCTCCGCTTTTCTTCCCTCTTTCTCCTCCCATTCTAATTTTTAAGCATATATCCGTCTCAGGGTCCTAACTATCTCTGTACCAAAATTCATCAAAATCGGTTTGGAAATTTAGTATATTAGTAAGGATGACAGACTAATAGAGTGTTCTTCTAACAAAGCACATCTGCATATAGTTATGTGACTCATGGACAACGCACACAAGAAAATCTTCCCACACAAATTCTCAAAAGCAGCCGCCCCGGACATTTCTCAATGTGTTCAGGCATAATGAATGAAGTTTGCTCTCGTTATTCATCCCTCGTATAGGCAGAGTTGTGCCATTAGTATGCAAGCAGTGCGTTTGTGACAAAGTTCGGATGTTCTCACATTGAAGAAGCGGTAAAGCGAGAGAAAATTAATGGACACAGTTTTTTTTATATGTTAACTAGCTTTCGCCCACGGCTTCGCCCGCGTTAAATTTGGGGTAACACAATTCCTCTTGCGCCTTATTGATTTGTAATAGCAACGCCAAGTTTTCCCTTTTCTTCCCTCTTTCTCGCTCACATCCCACTTTTTTAAATAAAAATTAGCCTATGTCCGTCTCCTGGTTCCCAACTATCTGTGTACCAAAATTCATCAAAATTAGTTTAGCCATTAAAGCGTGAAGAGGTAACAAACAAACAAACACACTCACTTCGCTTTTATAATATTAGTAAGGATTAGTAAGGATACACATCATTATGTAAATTTAGGTAGCAACGTTTCCTGCTATGACCTTTACATTCTTCTTTTAAACTAGCTCCCGCCCGCGACTTCGTCCGCGTGGCATAGTTACGTTGGGCTAACGCTAATTTTAATTCGCGTGATGATCGAAAAAAAAAATCTCTTTCTCTCACTTTTCAATTTTTTTTTCTGTAATCGGTTTGGCCGTTTAGACGTGACGACGTAACAAACAAACTCACTTTCGCTTTTATAATAATATTAGCTTTTGACCGCGGCTTCGCTCGCGTTAAATTCGGTGTAACACAGTTCCCCTTTCCTAATTTGCAGATACCTGCTACCTGCAGTTTTTACCCTTACGTCTTATTTATGATAATAGCAAAGCTACCAAAAATTGTGTCCAGGGTACTAACTATCTCTGTACCAAAATTCATCAAAATCGGTTTAGCCATTTAGGCGTGAAGAGGTAACAAACAAACTTACTTTTGCTTTTATAATATTAGTAAGGATAAGAATAACGCTGTTGGCAACCTAAATAAAGAAAAAAAAACGATTAATTAAAAAAAAAACCGTAGTAGCTAAGAGGTGACCAGTCACAAAAAACAGTGACCATAAACTTATAATGAGAGGCTGAACTGAATAACAACTGCAGTTTAAACTTGCATCGTTCATTATTTTCGAACACATTCAGCACCTGCAGCTTGCAGTTTTTAGAAAGTTCTGTAATCATGAAGATAGAAATGAATTTTAATATGTTGATATTGAATAAAGTTTGTTGTTTAGATTTTCTTGTGATAGAGGCATAAAAGAAAGAAAACAGTTTTATTTGATAGGTACTTGTCACAAGTGCACACAACATTTTAAAAAAATCTTGACAATACAAAAAAAAAAAAAAACTTATGCAATAAATAAAAAAATCAAAAAGACCTTGGGTTTGATCCAGCGTAGTGTCGAGTGACTATCCGATTCTCTACCAGACAGGCTAATAGAACATTCAAATCGGGATGGAAATAACTGAACGTATTCGTAACGAAATTTTTGGATTCGGTCTCTACGCTTAAGGCCTGCGATAGAAGCTATGCCATAGCTTAAAAAAAAACTTAAGTCTTAACACTACAGAGAATAAAAAAGAAAGGAAATAAAAACATTAAACCAAAGTTAATATTGTGTGTGTCTCACGGCTGCGCCAAAAAGGTCCAGTTCAGCAAACTACCGTACAGCTAATGTCCGACGCTGGTTTCTAAATGTACTTGAGATGTGATGTAACGGATGTAAAATAGTTCTGTAATTTGTGTTTTATATGTATATGAATAGGTACTATTTGTACATTATATATTTTTATTAGACATAGTTATACTTACTTGAACTAACTGTAGTGATGACTGTATTGCCTTTTTTTTGGGTTGGGAAATCATCAAATAACTTCCCCCGCTCTGGGTGGAGCAGGGGGAAGTGTCAGGCTTATACTGACTAAAACCCACCCATATTCCTTCTTTAGCTCTTTACGTTTCAGGGCCGCGGTATCTCATTCGTATAACGTATGGAACACTAACGCGCCTTCGACGGGGCGTCTCCCGCGGCGGCAGGGTTGGTTTGAGGTTCTTTCCCCTTAAACGCCCGGCCACCTCCCTGGCTAGCATGACTGCTTCGCGGAAGGAGGTGACTGCCTCCCATTCCCTCTCGCTCCGGACCACGGCCATAAACCAGGGCCGGACGCGATAGATCGTCGCCGCCGATCGCCTCTACGAGGGCACGGCGGTGCTCTACCCAAGCTGGGCAGACCGCCACTGTGTGCTCCACCGTGTCCTCGCGGCGATCATCACAATGGTGACATCCGGGCGTTACCTCCCACCCGATTATGTGCAGGAATCTCCCGAAACTACCGTGTCCGGTGAGGACCTGCATGACTGTATTGCCTTGTTCACGGTTCCATGCGATGAAACTCTCGTCACTGGTTTCACAAGTCTGCATGCGGTTATTCATGACACTCTATTCACACGGTTTTTTTTAGGCGTAGAAACGTGCTTTAAACCAGATTCAGCCAGTTTACCTGCAGAAATACAGTGGCGCCGAAAACGCGCGTCATTTAAAAAATAATACACCGTATGTTCACGCAGATGTGGTGCACCGCGTCACGAACTCGTTTCTCACACATTTTTCTACAGTCAGCAAAGGAAACAAGTAACCAGGTTCGTTACATACAGCCAAAGCATGTATGTTTTCGAATAATATTAAATTTTGGTAGAAAACAAACAGTTCTTTATAGAATAAATTTGAGTTAAATCCCTAGCTGATTGACAGGGCATTTCTGTTGATACAAACGCAATAATCCGCTTTTACGGCGCCTTAAACGCGCGATCGAAAAACGCGCGTTATAGACGCTTATAAAATACACATGCCTGCTAAGTATAAAACACTTTGTCCAAAGCCTTTCTTCTTCTCAACAATTCAAAGAATACTTCAAAAAACATTATTCTAACTTAGATCATAACTTAAGCCGACCTAAATTAAGTCATGTTTAACAAAAGTATGAATGTACTACCTAATTCCAAAAATACCCTTACAAAAGGGTATCAAAATTAAAAAGGGGAACAAAGTTTGCACTACCCTTTTTTGTAACCTTTTTTTACGTGATCCCTAGGTTAACTTGGCTGTGGTTTTTTTTATATTCCCCACAGACTGAAAAGGGAAGTTTTAGAAACTTTTTTGGGGTCAAATGTATAATTTTTATTACTTCCTTAATGGTTTTGATAGTACAAAATTCTAACAACAAGTCTTACTAACAGGACTTGATCAATTAAATAGGTTATTTTATTATATTATTACAAATGGAAACACAGGTGACTTTTTAAAAAGATTTTATTGGCCATCGGCCAATCAAATTACAATTATAAAAATATTTAAAAGTAACGACAATCGCTAACTATTCGGGGAGAGCTTCCGCACACCGTAATGACAACCGACAAAAATGGACGAGTATCGCTAGCCGCTTTCCTTATATAGGCCGTCGTGGTGTTGCCACTCTTGATTGGAATTTCTTTCTAATACGGCTTCTCCTGACGGGGCTGCGTGCTCGAAGCCCTCAGCAGGAACTCGATGATGGTCCAGCAACACCCTGCGCGTCCAACGGCTGCTCGGCGTCTTTATCATCGGTCTCTGTGGAAATACACAGATTCTAAGCGACACACTCATTTACAATGCTTATCAACAGTTGATCTAAGTTTTTATAGGGCATAGAAGCGTCAGATTATGTACCAAGTAGCCAAACAAGCGTTACACACAAACGTTATTTACAAATGTTTCACACACATAGGCTTTACACAGGTCTGTTCCCACGCAACCGAATACCCCGCACATACCCTAGTACGCACACAGGATTTACATCAGTCTAGTAGGTCACCCCAGATACCTATTAAGGGCTGGATTTACACAGGTCTGTTGCCGGTTGCGCCACCGACTCACCCCAGAAACCACCCGTCAATTGGATTTACACAGGTCTGTTGCCGGTTGCGCCACCGACTCACCCCAGAAACCAACAGTTAATTGGATTTATACAGGTCTGTTGCCGGTCATCTCCGACTCACCCCAGAAACCAACAGTTAATTGGATTTATACAGGTCTGTTGCCGGTCATCTCCGACTCACCCCAGAAACCAACAGTGTAATGGTCACCCCAAAACCATGGCACACAGGATTTAAATGGGTCTGTTCCACTGAACACTACACACAAAACAATGTAGCCAAGCTCAATTACCACAGGCTTGTTTAGTACATAAGCTAACTCAACAGTAGAGAACATGACTAGTAGGTATATAAGCTTACAAGCACGCATAACAGCAATCGTACATAAAGTACCTTCAAAAAATGCAGCACAAGTTTCAGGTGTCCATTCACCCTTCCATAACACCATATATGCAGCAGCTGCCCGACTAATCTTTCCATAAGATACGGCTAACAATTGGACCTCATATCTGTCTTTAGGGAGGAGCTTAGTCACTTTATAAGGGCCTCTCATACCGCTATCCAACTTTTCAGTTTTTTGGGAGCTCTTAATCACATAAACTAAATCGTTAACTTGAAACCTTTTAGGCGCTTTCCTATTTTTATTTATGTAAGAGTCTTGTTTCTCTTTATTTTCGCGAATAAGTTCTTCAGCGCGCTGCCGTCTTAATTCACGAAGTGCATCACGGTTTGCATTCGAACCTTCGCACGTTATATCCTTGATCAAAGAGTTTATTAAAGGTGTAGTGGAATCAGTGCCGATAAGAAGATTTAATGGTGAATATTGGGTAGTTCTATGTTTGGTGACGTTTAAAACCAATTGTAGTTTCCATAATGTTTTAGACCAATCTTTTTCATTGTAATTTACTTCAACACGTATCATGTTTAGAACTGTACGACAGTAACGTTCCACCTGACCGTTCTCCTGATGCATTTCAGGTGTAATGAAATGCGCTTCAATTCCATAGTTAGAAATCCAATTAGTAAACTCACGGTTATCGAACATACGACTTTTATCGCACACTAATCTTTTAAAAGTGCCAAACAGGGAAATTAATTGGGTCATTATGCGTTTCAGTTCGGTACAGTCTTGTCTTGGTAAGGCGTAAAGTAAACAGTACTTAGTATAAGCGTCAACTATGATAAGTACATATTTATGACCACCACTTTCTCTTAATAGTCCCAGGACGTCCGCGTGTATTGTATTAAATGGAACTGGTTCCTTGTGCCAAGAGGATATTGGTTGCAAAGGTGCGCGAGGGACTTGTTTATGTGAAATGCACACTACGCAGTGGGTGACGTATTTCCTGACAAATTGCCTTAGACCGGGAAACCAAAACTGTCGCAGGATCAGATCAGTAGTTTTGTCTATACCGATATGTCCGTGCTCGTCATGAAAAACGCGTAATAAACTTAATCGAAATGCCTTTGGTACATAACATAAGAATCGCGCTTGCTCACCCGTGACGTCATACTTATAGTACAAGAGCTCATTATATTTCACATTGCTAAAATTGGTTCATTGGTTAAATAAGAGATAATGTTTTGACGTGCATTTTCATGTTCATCGCTCCAATGAAAGGTTACTCCTTTTCTAGTTAGCGCCGCGATTTGCGCCGTTTTAATCGCGTATTTAAGAATGTACCTTCGAAAATACCCTGCGAGGCCAAGAAATTGACGAACTTGTTTGATATTACTTGGACGTCTTGATTTAACTAATGCATCAGTTTTATAATTGCTCGGTCTAACCTGACCATCTCATACAATCCTACCCAAGTATTCCATTTAATTAGAAAGAAAAGTACAATTCTTTAGATTTATTGAAAAACCTGCTTCGGTTAGCGTTTTCATGACCGAAATCCACTTTCAGCTGGTGGAAACCTGAAACCATATCTAGGTAGCTAAACCAGCGAGCATTACCCAATCTATCTATACAGCCGTTGATTAAGGGTAGGGGATTTCTAGTTTTGACAGTCATTCGATTCAGTGCACGGTAGTCCACGATCATACTATCAGAACCATCCTTATTTTTAACCAGCAAGATCGGGCTAGCGTATTCTGAATCAGATTCGCGAATTATTCCTTTATCGAGCTAACCATTTACTATAACTCGAACTTTTAGTTTTTCGTCATGCGACAACTTATAGGGTCTGTGGTACACAGGCACATCAGTTGTTAACTTTATATACATCTCACTATCTTTCACTGTTGTGGTCGCGGTACCACTCAAAAAGAATTTAGAATACTTTGTGAGAGTGTCTAGTAACCGTCCCCTATCAATTCCAGATACAGACGTATTTACTTGATCGGACAAAGAAATCGTATTTACGTGCATAACTCCTTCACGGTTACGTCACTGTGAACTATGCGTTGACAGTCACCGGTCCGCACATAAGTAATGCCTTTTCTATTTAGTACGTCTGTACCGATAATAACAGGTACATTTAAATTATTGCAACCTACAATATAGAAATCAATTTCTACGGTTATATCATTAAACTCAACCGGTAATGTTACAAATGATTCAGATCTAATTTCCGTACCGCCTAAGCCACATAATAACTGAGAAGTAGGCTTTAATTGACACGGGAAATGTTTTGCAATATTTTTTGCCATTTAGGAAACACATGAACTACTATCAATTAGTACGTCTAGCGGAATCCCCATTATGACAGCAGTTGCCACATCACGATTTTTATAACTACCCGCAATTTCACGACAAAAGTTGACACCACTTTTATTTCGAGAATTCGCGCGTTCTTTAGCAAAACAAGTACTCTCCGAATGACCTACTTTTTTGCAAAATGTGCACTTTAACGCATCGCCACGAGATGTCGCCGGTATCGCGATTGCTTTTTCGTCAATAACACTCGGATCAAAATCAGAGACAAAATATCGGTTGGATCTGACCTGAGCACAGCTGATAGCGGTCAAAAGGCGCTCTGCAGCGTTCGTCACCACGTCTTTGGACTGCGTTGTTCCCGCGTTGCTAGTGAGTGGAGTCAGCGGCGGCGTCCCCATAGGCGCGGACACGAGCTCACGCGGCGGTGTGGGCGCCCCAAGCACCGATGCGGATGGTGTCGTGTTGAGCAGCTCGGCGCCTCGGCTAGGGCCAGCGCTGATCGTTGCAATGGCTTGCGTCTCCACTGACGCACGGGGCTGGTCCTCCAAAGCTCGCAGCCTCCTCAGGATCTCCTCCATCGGATTAGGCGATGGAGTTCGCTCACGGCGTTTTCGGTTTGCCGCGTTGGTCGTTGGAAGGCATCACAAAGACAGACTCCGCCCGAATATTAATAAAAATATAAACTAGACCACGTGTTGGAAAACTAAATTCCCTTTATAAAACCAGGTGTAGGCTTTCAGCGGCTTTTCAGCCTCGAATCCCACTTCTGATATTACAAATGGAAACACAGGTGACTTTTTAAAAAGATTTTATTGGCCATCGGCCAATCAAATTACAATTATAAAAATATTTAAAAGTAACGACAATCGCTAACTATTCGGGGAGAGCTTCCGCACACCGTAATGACAACCGACAAAAATGGACGAGTATCGCTAGCCGCTTTCCTTATATAGGCCGTCGTGGTGTTGCCACTCTTGATTGGAATTTCTTTCTAATAATATTTATTATATTCCGCAAATTTTATATATTTTATTTTTTATTAAGTCTAGCAAGTCTTACCAAAAAGACTTAATCAATGTTATGGGTTATTTTATTACATTTATTATTTTCCACAAATTTTATATGTTTTATTATTTATTTTATTTTATTTAAAAAAATACTTAAAAGAACCATATCATTTTAGGCTTCAGAGGTAGGAACCTCCTCACAATGCGTCTAATCGAGAAGTACTGCCTTCTAAATCAGGCATACTTATACCGTTTTTACAGGTGGAAACCCTTTACTACAGTGTAGTCCCAATTTCCGTATTCAAATTAGGTTTGGTTAGGTCTTTTCATGTGCACACGACGGCGGGTCAACCTATTCTAAACTATTATAACCTTCTCTCTACTACGGATCGCACACCGTCGTAGAGAGATCAGGTTAAAATGGTTTTGTGTAGGTTGATGTGCCGTCATATGTACTACTAATACTGGTATTCCGCCACACTCGGTTAGACTGGAGGTCGATTCAAACCCAGTTGGAAAAGGCTGGTCGTTAATTACTCTAGCTTGGATACAGACAATTCAGAAGGCTTGGTTTTTATATCACATTTGAAAATATTATAAGCTTAAATTTTTTGCTTATTTTGAAAATGATTCTAATTGCTTTGTTAAATGATCTTTGTACACACGACGGCAGGTCAACCTATTCTAAACTATTATAGCCTGGTCTCTCTACTACGTATCGCACACCGTAGTGGAGAGATCAGGTTAAAATGGTTTTGTGTAGGTTGATGTGCCGCCGTGTGCACATGGGTTTCATGTCTGAAATAAAACACAATTTAATTTTACGCGAAAATTCACGTCCCGTCCCCATAAACAATACTTAGTAAAGAAGTATTGGGAGGATTTAAATGATCAATAATGCTTTTAAACCCAAAGGTACCATTCGAAAAGTACAGATACAGACAGATAATATTACTAACGGAAAACCATACCAACAATAATAAACTTTAATAATTATGTTGGCATGTTTTCCCGAATTGGGTCACCTGAAAAATCGTGCAAATCTCTTGGGATTTAATGGAAGTAACTTTTAACACCGTATTGCTATGTAGCTTTAACATTCACATACTTATATTTGCTCCAGGTTATACTTGTATTCAGTTGCATCTGGCTAAAATACAAGGCTTGTCAAGAAGTACATGTTGCCCCTATCAGAGAAGGCCAAAGAAAAGATGAATGGATTGTGTAAGGAATGAAGAAGGAGAAAGGAGTAAATGATGCCGTGACGTCTGATAGGGGAGAATGGAAGAAGAACACGTGTTGCGTCGACCCCAAATAGAATGGGACAAGGCCAGGAAAATGGTGATGATGATGAGTTACATCTGGCTGGACTGGAAGCCTTCATCAAGACAGGAGAAGGATTTTGCTGCAATATTCAATTTATGATTCATCATCATTTGCTTAGCTTTTTCCCAACTATGTTGGAGTCGAATTCCAATCTTGACGGACTGCCTATCTGACCTGACATACCCCAGTTAGTACTAGGTAATACGATACCCTTTGGTAAGCTTATGACTTACGGGACACTGACTACCTGTAACGACTGTCAAAGATCTGCAAAT
This sequence comes from Ochropleura leucogaster, assembly GCA_958449745.1. Classification (NCBI taxonomy): domain Eukaryota; kingdom Metazoa; phylum Arthropoda; class Insecta; order Lepidoptera; family Noctuidae; genus Ochropleura; species Ochropleura leucogaster. Next base: position 16,305,644 of record OY288215.1, on the reverse strand, counting down.
GACAGTCGGAACCAACAGCTGAACGTGCTTTCCGAGGCACGGAGGAAATTCGGTATATAACGGTTGGTCACCCATCCACAGACCAACCTAGGCAAGCGCGGCTTAAAACTAAAGATCGATCAGGTCGGCTTTTATTATTTAGCCACGAGTTCTTCTCACACGAGCTTATTGCATGTGTGTATCGTATTTAAAAAAGAGCATTGACCTGGACATGTTACCGTTGCGACCAGCTTTGTTCTTACCCACACTGCAATATTGCATGTAACTCTCTCATTAACGAACATAAGTAAACTTCCATTGAAAATTCTTCATGAAATTAAAATCTTTTACGAGTTTCAGTACGACAAAACAGTGCCAAGTTGCTCCGTTTCATAATTATATTGAAACAATTCTGCAATTACACTGGCAACCCTGAGCTTATGAGGCTTGGGTCACACTGTTGACAATTAGCGGGATGCGAGAAGAGCTAGCAGCTAGAATCGAGCTAGTGAACTGTGAGTGTCTAGGTTGAATAATATTATCGTTGGGCGATGAGCAAGGGCGCTAGTGCCACGGGTGATTACTCTAGCACAGCCACTTTAGCTTACCGTCCGTCTGTCTAGTGATGGCAGGCCATGTCGACGGCGCGTTCGTTTTCGTCTCAAAGAGATTACAGCAAAGCAAATGGGGCCTGCTTGGGCCACCGCCAGCTGGGTTTGCAGGTTGTTCGAAGGAGATACTGCGGCCCTGGAAAATAAAGAACAAAAGAAGGAAAATAGGTGGGTTTTAGTCAGTAAAAGTCAGACACTCATCCACAGTGCGGGGGAAGTTATTTGATGACTTGTCATTCGCAAAAAAAACACAAGCAAATGCTTTTATTAGTATGTTTATTTAGTGTAGCCTAATTAAAACTAAATTGTTTTACTTAATGACTTCTAACTTGTATTAGAATTATGTCTACAGTACGGCCAACGAGAAGCGATACCAAATGTAAACAAAACCCATGCTAAAACCCCATCTAAAATGGCTGCCCGAATGTTCGCGAACCCGTCTTAACGTTGTCATGTTTTTGTCGAGAGAACGAGACATTACGACAAAGGCACAAGATGGAAAGAGCTAAATATTAGATTGTCAACGCCACAGTTGTTCTTTAGGTTAATGACCTTTCGTATCGCTTCTCGTTGGCCGTACTGTATCTTATCTTTTCATCTTATGTCACCCGCGCCATGATGCAAAAAGTATAGTCGTTTTATCGACGGTGAGGCAGATCCCTAAGGGGAAGTAAGGTCATTGTTTCTTCTTCGGGTTACTCACTGGTTTTGTTATGCAAAATAATGAATTCGTCTGCCGAATGAGCCGGCTGCATTATACTATGAAATATCACAGTTTCCATTTAGGTTTGGGCTGTAGTTGGACCTATGCGAATACGTTAATTGGATTTATATGGTCAAATTAAATTGACTTGAGTGAAAGTTAGCGATTAACTGATCGTTTGAATAAGTAAAGTGGGTCATTGGTTGCTGGAACTCGAAATGTTGATTCTAAAATTTCCCGAATGGTCTTTCAGACCATGAAACTAAATGATAAATGATGTTTATTTTGCAAGTAGGTTTTCACAAACACTTTTACACGTTTTTTTTTAAACTAGATGAGGCCGGTGTTTCGTACCCGACTACTCTAAGAAGAAACAGCCGAAACAAACTCAGAGGTCATAGTCTCTTTTAAAGTCCAGACAAAAAAAAATCTTGGTCAACTTACATGAGGACTATGCAGATTAGTGTCTGAAGTGGTCTTTTTAAGAAAGCACCACACAGATTGAGTGGACCTGTCCAGTCAGTGCAAGCATTTGTCAGTTATCGTGTAGCTCGACTCATAACCCAAGGAGCTCAACGAAACGACGAACAAAACCAAAAAAAGGACATTAGCGTAGGTCCCTAAATAGTACTCAACTGCCAGAATCGTCAAAAGCAAAAAAAGTAAATAAAAGTTAAACAACTTTTGTTCAGTTATATGTAACGAGTTTTTGCCCGTGGCTTCGCTTGAGTTAAATTCGGGGTAACACAGTTCCCCTTTCCTGATTTGCAAAGGCATTGCATTTTGTACCTGATACCTGTAATGTTTGCCCTTGCGTCTTATTGATTGTAATAGCAAAGCTAAGTTTTCCCCTTTTACTCATTTCTCACTTTAAAAAAATGGCCTATGTCTCAACTATCATATTTAACCAAGTTCATCAAAATCGGTTCAGCCATTTAGGCGTAAAAACGTAATAAACTTACTTTCGCTCTTATAATGTAAGGATGAATGCAAAACTTTAGAGAGGAAATGAAAATTAAAAAAAAAAACAGTTTGAACTGGAAATTGCTTTCTCTGCCTATTCAAGGATTGTGTTCAGACATCAAAAAGAAATGTCTTTATTTCATTATATTTTAATAGTAGGTATTGCATTGTTTTGAAGTTAATTTTATTTGCATTGTATTTTTAACCGACTTCTAAAAAAGAAGGAGATTCTCAATTGTTATTATTATCATGTTGTTATTATGAAAATTGTATCTTTAACTTTTTTTTCTTTGGCTATTTGTGTTGTTACACATACTAACTACGAATTATATAATATTTGTGTTGTTACTATACATATATACAAAATATGTATAAATCCAAAAAAAAGGAAAACAATTACAGGTTGTCAAAAACACTGGCCACGTTTTCAATAGAAAAAGTGCCCAGAAGGATTCCAGCAAAAAAATGGCCAACCCTCACGTGGAGAATCGAGCAATTAATTCTTAATTTATATTTTTAAGTATGCAAAGCCTCGCTTATAAAAATCGATTTAGTCTCGACACAGCTTATGAAAGTTTAGTCAAAGGACTAACTTCTAAAATATACCCAAGCTTGACCAATTCCTAGACTTTAATCCGGTCGAAGAAAAAGCGACGGAACAAAGTTCCCAGCACCCAACAAATTATGTATATTTATGTATCTACAAGTAGTTTTAAAAGAAACAAAATAAAATTACTAGTTCTTTGTCTAAGAATAAAAGTCCTAGAATTTTAAGTCAAGTAAGAATTAAGTTTAGAAACTAGATCCCATTCAGAGAAAGTATTTACTAAGGTAAGTGAGTTTGAAGTTCCTTTTTTAAAATTGTTCATTCTTGTGAAATTGTGAAAATAATAGCATTTATTCAGACACTGTGAAATAGTGGCAAATAGAACTTCAATTACTGGAGGGTGCATACTAACCCAAGACCTAACCATACCGAACAGTGAAGCAAATACGCAATCATCGCGCTCATTTGTTTGGAAGGCGACCTCTATTGACGGGATCACATGTACGTTAGCCGAACGAATTGAATGTGAAGCTCATGAGTTAGCGCGACGATCGTTTTGGTTAGGATGCAGCCTTACTTTTTTTTTATAAATACGGAGAAGAGGGTCTTTTAAACTAATATTGTTTTAAAACTTATCCAAAACGGTAGAGAAAATTATTGATAAGTAATACAATAAAAAACTTTGCCTCACACTAGGATTTTTTCCAGTATCGTGGATGCGTTTACAAATTTTATTTTATTTTTAAAAAACGTTTCCCTACACTAGTTATTTTAGATTACGGTCTGGAATAACACATAGGATAGTTTTTTTTCAATATCAAGCGGGCGAAACCGCGGGCGTTAACTAGTGAATTCATAAAGAAAAATTAAGCACGTATTATAAAAACTGCCTTATACTCATCCGAGGTTTATAAGTAATGTTTAAAAGATTAACTCGCCCATTCGTTCCAACCTTAATTAAGTATAGGTAACTTTTCCTTGCCAACGGAGAGAGGTCATTATAATGCAATCACTTTTACCAACACTTCATTTTTAGGGTTTCGTACTACAAAAGGAAAATACGGAACCCTTATAAGATCGCTTTGTTATTTGTGTGTCTGTCTATCAAAATCCTTTATCTGGGGAACGCCTTTTTTTTGGGGTGGGAAATCATCAAATAACTTCCCCCGCTCTGGGCCTAGCGGTTTTAGTCAGATTTGTACTGAATAAAACCCACCCATGTTCCTTCTATTGCCCTTAACGTTCCGGGGCCGCGGTATATCTTTCGAACAACCCGCAACCCCGGCGGGCGGAGCTCTTTGAGGCGCGCGTGGAACACTAACGCTCCGTCGACACGGCATGTCATCAATATACGGATGGTCGGTGCCAGTTTACACAAGAACGCATGGAGTTAAAATTAAAACCATATACTCAAGTCTGTAGTTCCTTGGAGCTTTTAAAAAAAAATAACCCTCTAAGTCCACGCAGTCAAAAAATATGGCCGTTTATGCCGCAAATTTGTACGGAACCCTTGGTACGCGACTCCGACTCGCACTTGGCCATGTTTGTTACATGTATATGTTATACATCTAGATCACCTCTTATAATTTGAGCAGGCATTTCAAGAGTCACTCAACCTCATTGATTCCACTTTGCCGCACTCGTGCACTATTGTAACTACCGCACAATGCAATTGAAACTCTGTAATATTGATGACAATGAACTGAAATGAAATTGAGTGTGTCATTGTAGGTATATTTGAACTGACAGTGAAGGATTTTTTAATAAAATGTTTTTTTATAGTAATTACATTAGACTTAAAAACGATTTTCAAAATAACAAGTGATACATAATTTATAGGCTAGTTTTTTAAATGAAACCAAATATTTGCATTTCTTTTCTAACTATAAAAAAATACCTTTTTCCTCTTTTTTAACCGACTTTAAAAATAGGAGCTGCGTATTTAGACTGTTTTTTATGTTTCTTACCTCAGAACTTTCGACCTTTTCATTTTAATTAAGTCCAGTTCTAACAATGGCATTCATGAGAAAACTATATAAGTCTTAATTTTTTCTTCTGATGTAAAAGGAGGTGATGCTATATCTCTTAGTAGCAAAGGAAAATGAACACTAGATTAGAATTTGTGCGAAATATCATTATATCTCACACAAATTATAAAAAACTAAACTATAAAAAAAAACTTTTTTGTACAAAAATAGAACCGACTACCAAAAACCACAAAAGTCGAAGTCGGATAAAAACAACGAAGTGGAAGTAACCCAACATCTCGATATTCCATTTAGCTGGACGATTGCTTTCAGTAACCTACTTACTGACTGCATCAGACTAAATACGAGTAACTTACAGAAGGAATATGACGAAACGTTACGTGAAAGCAAACTTCTGAATACGTAGAGTCGTTGTATTTACACCTCGCAATATATTTTTGTCTGACACACTGATGTGCCATGAGTAGAGTAGATTTTTTAGTTTTTTTTTCTTAAGCTGAAAGCGCCACGGTATTATTTTTTTGCAATTTGTTGGGTTAAGAGACTGATGTGCCATGAGTAGAGTAGATTTTTTAGTTTTTTTTTCTTAAGCTGAAAGCGCCACGGTATTATTTTTTTGCAATTTGTTGGGTTAAGAGTTGTTAGAAAAAGATACCGTGACCCCGGAACTTAAAGAACTTTTCCTGACTCAAACCAACCGATTTTAGTCAGAAAAAGTTTGCCACACCTCCGCCTCCGCTCAGAAAAAAAGAGAAGGAAAGAAGGAAGGAAAGAAAGAAGGTAAGAAAGAACGTGAAATATGTACGTTTGTATTAAATTTAGCTCCTTATCCTTTGTACCAATATGTCAGAAATATAAAGTTGTCCAACACATATGTAACTATGTAAATGTCAGTGCATTTAGACATGTGCACACAGAATTTCGTCACAAAATGATGTTTGTGCACAGCTTTGACGTGTCTGGCTGGAATGTGTCCGTTTTCATATTCATCGTGCAGACCTTTTAATCTGGCGAGTGAGATTAAAGTGAGATACGAATGGATGTTAGGTGATGAATGGTTGAATATTGGTTTCTGCGGTTTTGACAGACCCAGTGCTAAGATTTGAGAAATGAATAAATGATGTTTATTTTGCAAGTAGGTTTTCACAAACACTTTTACACGTCTTTTTTTTTAAAACTAGATGAGGCCGGTGTTTCGTACCCGACTACTCTGAGAAGAAACAGCCGAAATAAACTCAGAGGTCATAGTCTCTTTTAAAGTCCAGACAAAATAATCTTGGTCAACTTACATGAGGACCATGAAGATAGTGTCTGAAATGGTCTTTTTAAGAAAGCACCACACAGATTGAGTGGACCTGTCCAGTCAGTGCAAGCATTGGTCAGTTATCGTGTAGCTCAACTCATAACCCAAGGAGCTCAACGATACAACGAACAATACCAAAAAAAGGACATTTGTGTAGGTCGCTTATAGTACTCAAACTGCCAGACCTTCGTCAAAAAACAAAGTAAATAAAAGAAATGATCCACATGGTCTTCACATTTACAATAAACAAATAAAAAAAATGAATGAGATCATAATGAAATCATAAAATGTCATAAATTAAAATAATAAGAAAATTAAATGTCACATGTCACAAATCATAATAATAATAAAAAGAATGTAAAAATAAAAATAAACAAAGTAAATATAAATGTAAATGTCAAAGTGTAAAGAATAAAGGATTAAATTCAATAAAGGAATCACATTCTTTTTCGGAACCGGCACGGTTTACGCAGTAGTTTAGCTAGGTCCGCGCGTTTTTTTGTTTGAATGTTTGTAAACGCATCCACGATACAGAAAAAACTCCAATTGAAGGGCACAGGAAAAAAAGCAGCTCATTAACATTCTCATTGTTTCGAGTAATCAAAGGATTAAACCTAAAATTTCAATTTCTACACTTACACATCTACTGGAATTTGATTTGTACATTATAAAAAAAAGGAACAGTGTATATTTAACCGAATAGGTTATTATTTTATGACATGGCGTTGCTAAATCTATACTATAATACTATATTAATATTATAAAGCTGAAGAGTTTGTTTGTTTTAACGCGCTAAGCTCAGGAACTACTGGTTGGAATTGAAAAATTCTTTTAGTGTTGGATAGTCCATTTCTTGAGGAAGGCTATAGGCTATATAATATCACGCTACGACCAACAGGTGCTGAGCAGCGTGGGTGAAACCGCGTGGAACAGCTACTAAATAATAATTTGACCTTTAAGTGCCTAACTCCTTAGTGTAACTGGTAAGAAGGTACTCATTGTCATAATGAACTCCTTTTTACATTTTACAACTAAAATGGTGATCATAAACAATGTCTAATATACCTATAATTCGTTTTTCCTGTTTACACAATAATGAAATAAAACACAATATTAATTGGCATGAAATTTTATTTATGGGATAAATTCGTGTAATATACATATAATACTTTCAGGGAAACATCCCAATTTGCAACCACAGGCTATACAGGGTTCATGACTCGATAATTTTAACTTTTTCAACACTTCAGACATCCGACCGTGTGACTTCCTCTTTTTTGTAGTCATATAAACATAATCTTCATCACAATCACAACTATTGTTGTCCATTTTGGTATAAACAAGCAAAAAGTTAATGCACAATCTACCGCGTCGTAAAATTTCTAAAGGGAAGAATATCTGACAGCTGTCACTTGTATGGCAAAAAAATTAAGATGGCCGACTATGAGCGCTTTCTTTGTTACAACCGCTGCGATCAGCCTGGGGTCTTAGTCTGCTATTACAATAGAATATATACAATAGAATGGTCAATCACTGATATATAGCTTATGTACAACGGCGAGCTTAACCCAGAATTGGGTTTTCTTACAGCAAACCTTTCTTAATGATTAAAATATTTGCATATAAATAGGCATGTAATGTGCATAGAAGAACATTGAGAGGAGGAGAGGAGGAGGACAAGAGGCTTAAAATAACTTACAAAACTGATCTGTTGTTAGTTCACTTACATTAAATAAAAAAATAAAAAATTGCTAGCAATTCATACATAAATAGATAATAAACTTAAGATACATACATACATATCGATTATATTGACAGGAAATGTTCCCTGATTCCTTTCCGGAACAAGTCACGGCAATTCTCCGTGCTGATTTGTTTAGTGTAGATTAGTAGATAATTTGTATCATAAGTGTGCAGCTTAGTTTAAGTTATGATGAGGCTGACTTGCCTCGGTGGAGCACACAGTGGCGATCTGCCCAGCGTAGGCGGAGCACCGCCGTGCCCTCGTAGAGGCCATCGGCGGCGGCGATCTCTCGCGTCCGGCCCTGGTTCAGGCCATGGTCCGGAGCGATAGGGAATGGGAAGCAGTCACCACCTTCTGCGAAGCAGTAATGCTAGCAAAGGAGGTGGCCGGACGTTTGAGGGAGAGAACATCTGCCCAACGCAGCCGCCGCGGGAGACGCCCATGGCGCCGGGCGCCGCGAGACGACTCCCGGCCACCGTAGATGCGGGCCTGTGGGCGGTGAGCAATGGGTAGTTCACCGTCCGTCCGTCGATTGACGACAGGCCGTGTCGACGGCGCGTTCGTGTTTCACGCGCGCCTCAAAGAGAGTCAGCAAAGCAGACGGGCTTGCCAGAGCCTCTGCCTGCCGGGGTTGCGGGTTGTTCGAAAGAGATACCGCGGCCTCGGAACGTAAAGGGCAAAAGAAGAAACATGGGTGGGTTTTAGTCAGTACAAGTCTGACATGTCCCCCCGCTCCGCCCAGAGCGGGGGAAGTCATTGGATGATTTCCCACCCGAAAAAAAAAAAAAAGGCTGACTTGCCTTTGAGGATAAAAGCCTCCAATCAACTAAAAGAATAAAAAAAAACCTCGAGGTCAAGCGTGAACTTTTTATAACGGATGTCATTTGTTTTACGAATCGATGTAGAAGGAAATTTTCCTAATACAAGCACACTACTTACCGTAACCCAAGTAATATAGATACCACACAAGGTTGCCCACAAGGTTGTTACATGATAACGGGTGTCGGGTGGTGGAATGCGATACTATTCCTTAGGATACCCGACCTCTGTGGCTTCACTACCTTGAATCTTAGACCTTTTGGCTTCGTGTACTTTTTGTATCTTCAAGTTAGTGGAAAATTAGGAACTCGTGACTAAATAAAAGCAGCCGCTTCGGTCGATCTGCAGGTTAAACCGCGCTTACCTAGGTTGGTCTGTGGATGGGTGACTACCCGATACATACCGAATTTCCTTCGCACTTTGGAATGCACGTTAAGATTTTGATCCCGGCTGTTATTTGTACATATAGTCGGCAGCTCATATTTATAAATAGCATTTTTTTTATTTAATCTTTTTTGTCCCACTACTGGGCCTACTTCATTACTTTCCAACATCTATACTAATATTATAAAGCTGAAGAGTTTTTTTGTTTGTTTGTTTGAACGCGCTAATCTCAGGGACTACTGGTTGGGATTGGAAAATTCTTTTAGTGTTGGATAGTCCATTTCTTGAGGAAGGCTATAGGCTATATAACATCACGCTACTACCAACAGGTGCTGAGCAGCGTGGGTGAAACCGCGGGGAACAGCTAGTTTAAAATAAAACAAAAAATAACATCAATTCCACCATCCTTCTATTCATTTATCACCGAAAAAAAAAATAAGAACCAATTTTCCAAAGTCAGCAAAAGGCTCACCTTTATTAGAAAAGTAGAACGATCAAAAGCATATTTTCTTTTAGTAAAAAAAAAGAAAAACACACTTGCAAACAAAACTAAAAGATAACAATATATTTTTCGCATCGTTAAAGCATAAAAGTCGGGCACACAACACATCAAAAGAAAATGTATTCCGACCACTTTGTTAGCAAACACTTAGCCCTTGGCAACGACCTAAACGCTCACGCGACACGCGTCTTGCGTCATGCGATTTTAATATTCATGACAATTGATTCTGTGTTTTAGGTGTGAAAAGCAAAAAATATTACATATAATCAACGGGATTCAAAAATGTTAGTATTTTATTTCTTTTTTAAAGTAACGGACTAAATTATATCCAAAGAGGATATAATTTAGTCCGTTACTTTTGTAGTCTTTTTGTGTTTTTACTTTTGCATTTGAAATATTGAACACATAGTGACACAAAAGTCTGATAACCAGTTACTGAGGGGAGGGATCGTATTACCCTGTATTAACGTGGTTGTGAAGAGCAGATACGCAGTCGCACCATGTAAAATATTTAGTTATATTTTGTTTAGCTGCACCCGGTAATACTCGAAGTCGACCCCAACATGGTTGATACAAGACTAGGATGATGCTCTCTCTACACTGTTTTGTAGACAAACATCGTCCAAGAACCCCGAATTTCGAAGACATGTTACATTTGTTAATACGCACTGGGCCTGCGTGGTGTACTGTCCGTCTAATAGAGTGCTAAACTAAGTCCTACTATTAAGAACAATTATGTCTTATCATGATATAATTTCATTCGTCATAATAACTTGCCGTACTCATGCGAATGAAACAATTGACGCTCGAAAGTCTTAACGCCCGAGGTCGTGATGAGGCCGAACGTTTTGATCCGTACTTGTGTATTCTGTGACACTACAAAGAAACCCGACCCTTTGAAATACCTAATTATGTGTGAATTTTAAATATTCAGTTGTTAGAATTTAGAAGTGGGTTGAGACTATAATGGAGTTTTCGGTAAAATGTCTCACTATGAAATAATATAACGTTTATGTTCTCAATAGGTGTAGGCAGACATGACAATTAACATACCTACTTACATACAAATAGTACACATATAAAAATAAATTCTGATATACTAAATATATACCTAAAATACTCTTTGACTTGCTTTTTGAAAATAAATCCTTCCTTCCATAATAATATCATGAAAGTGAGTTTGTTTGTTTGTTACGTCTTCCCGCCTAAATGGCTCAACCGATTTTTGGTGAATTTTTGTACAGAGATATTTGGGATCCTGGAGACGGACATAGGTATTTTTGTCTCTTTCTTACCCCCCACTTCCCTAAAATAGGGGGTGAAAGTTTGTATCGAGTATTTCGCAATTTTCAAAGTAGGAAACCAAAAAATTGGTATTCAGACTATTTATCTATTTTATGGGACTTTTCGTAGTTTACAAGGTAGAAAGCTATTACCAACGAAAAATACCTGCAAATCAAGAAATCAGAACTGTGATACCCCGAATTTAACGCGAGCGAAGCCGCGTGCAAAAGCTAGTTAAGTAATATGTTGTATTACAAGATAACTTGACAGGAGTTTTGACACAAAATAAAATTGAATAAACCTTTTGCAAAGAAACGTCTAGCCGGCAATAAATAGTTACGAAGAAAAATTCAAATTGTATCCAAAAATACTTGAAAACTTGCCAAAACCCCTACCAAGCCCAGAGAGTTTTAGCTAGCGAGCCTTTTAGCCATCAAATTATTTCGTGGTTCATTTAACTTTCTACATTTACAAGTTATAAGCACTGTTATCATAATCGTCGGGGAAAGTCTCCTTTGAAACAAAACACAATTTCATTTTGTTCGAAAATAAATGGATTTCTCGACGTACTTGCTATGTCCGTGCATGGAAATATAATAAGACTGTTGTTCTAGTTCCATTACAACAGCTTCTGTGCTTATACAATGTCTTATGTAAATAAAAGAAAGAAATTAATAAAAACATCAAGTTTTTAAAATATATATCAACATTGAACGTATATTCCAACTTTCTTATCCAATATGAATTAAAAAAATCAGCTGCTTGATAACTAAATAACATCATAATCCTTATTTATCGGAAATCGTTAATTAACAATTAAGTTTGTTTGTTTGTTTGTTACCTCTTCACGCTTTAATGGTTACACCGATTTTGATGAATTTTGGTACAGAGATAGTTGGGAACCAGGAGACGGACATAGGCTATGTCATGCTAAAAAATCGGATGTGAGGGAGAAAGAGGAAAGAAAACGGTAAACTTAGCGTTGCTATTACAAATCAATAAGGCGCAAGGGGAACTGTGTTGCCCCGAATTTAATGCGAGCGAAGCCGCGGGCAAAAGCTAGTACAAATATAATTATAATAGCTATTGTTGTGTAAGGGCTGATTTTTCAATAGTCAGATAACTTTTATCTGAGGAATAGAAATGGCGGTTTGACAGGTTATCTATAGAAAATATGTCAAACCGCTATTTTTATTCATCCGATAAAAGTTATCTGACTTTTGAAAAATCAGCCCTAAGTGACTTAATTCATTTTGAAAGTAGAGTCCATTCCAAAATATCCTTTGTCTTGCTAAAACTCGAGAATAGGTGGACCGATTTGGCTAATTTTAATCTTGAAATATTTGTGGAAGTTCAAGGAAGGTTTGAAGGTTTAGAAACTATATAGGTACTTAGATAGTAGATAGGAAAAAGTACATATAGCTAGTCTTTACCAATATTATAAAAAGGAGAGATACTTTTGTTTGTATCGAATATTCTCCAAAACTATTTGACCAATTTTAACCATTTTTTCACTGATAGGAAGCTACATTATCAGGAAGTAATATAGGCAACATAACGTTACTACCCTCGCGAGGAAGCAGCAAATAAAGACGCGGGTGAAACAGCGCTGGACAACTAGTTACATATATTTATAAAAAAAAACTTGAGAGATGTCAAGGGACTGCTAGAACAAAGTTAATATTTATTATGTACAAAAAATCCTGTATACACTAAACAAAAATAATCGTCGCGACACCACACTGTTCAATGCAAAATAGAAAGACGAAACGAAAATAACTGGCTTCCTTTCTATGAGAGAGAAGAGAGACAGCAAGAGCGCACGCCGCACGACTTACAACTATACCAAAAACTGTCGTTACAACTTTTGGTCTTAACTTTTTCCGTCTAGCCCCCTTTCGCAACGCGCAATAAAGAACTTGATACCAAAAAAACACAACGAAGAAATAAACACTCTAGTAGTACAGTACCCATCCAAAACCAGCTTAAAAACAGGAATGCCTAAAGTGTACCTATTTGTAAAGCCTGAAAAAACTAAAAAGTACCGAGTCATTGGGCAATAAATATCCCAAACTGCTTTGAGAGTCTTTGAATAAATCTACAGGGTGACATTTAACCTACTGTTTCTCGCTCCTGAACAAATATTGCGTTCCCATAGACATTTCGAATTGCTTTTTAATCTTTAAAATAGCTGTTGCAAATTGAGGGTAAACTTTCTGTTTGTTGTTTCACGAAAGAAGGCTATTTAAGGATTTATTCTATTCATGCTTTGGGGAATTATGTGAATGGAACTGTTTTTCAACTGGGATAGAGTTGATAGTGCTTTGGTTGGAGAAGATTAAACACGCATGCACTGGATCAGCATCAACTCATCGGCTCGTTGTAAGCCCAACGGATTCCTTATCCACGCACGGCTCAAAGATGTGTCAGCAAATTTGAGGACTGCCAGGGTTGCGGGCTGTTCGAAAGAGATACTATGGCCCCGGAACATGAAGAGCACTAGAAGGAACATGGGTAGGTTTTAGTCAGTACAAGTCTGACACTCCTCCCCCCTCTGCGCCCAGAGCGGGTGAAGTTACTTAATGATTTCCTATACACAAAAACGGCTAAATAGGTGATATAGAATTTACTGAATTTTCTCGCATAATTGCAACATGAATGATGTACTTATTCATGATTTTGTAAAAATATTATGATTTATAAGAGTGGCCATGGATTTTCTTGTCCACTCTTCTCCATAGAAATATACGCTTTGTATGGACACTTCAAGTTGCACGTCTTGCTACATCGTTTTCACATAATGCACCATCTCGACATGAATGATAGTTTTGTAACAAAATCCAGTTGTGAAAGAGCGTCTATGGAATTTCTTGTCCATTTTTTCCATGGAGATTTACGCTTTGGAATGGGCAACTACAGTACTTTCACAAGTTATTATGTCTTGTGTCTCGGACAAAAGGGTTTGAAAAGGGTTCAAAAGTGCAATGGTCCTATTAAAAGAAATACTTTGAGTTTGAGTTCTGACGCAGTCTATAAAAAATTCAAGCACAAATTACTACATGGTAATTAGGGCAGTAAATGAGCACGAATTCTAGGGATCGTGTAATGAACTACCAATCCGAAGTACATTAATTATTACTAATCGGTTTTGTGAATGCTCCGGCAACCGTTATCCCACAGAATAGCATTTGTAAATCAGGTACCAAATTGAAAGCGTACCTAAATGCTTTCGTGTTTTCGTTTATTCAAGGATACTTTGGTCAAGATGGGTAGATAACCAGGATAATTTTGAGGGTAGGTTTCTTCTAGGTAAAACGAACCAATCACAATCCGTAGGTACTTATTAATAATAATATTATATAATTCGCTTTTATATTAATAATATTATGAAAGCGAAGTATGTTTGTTTGTTTGTTCACGCCTGGCAAAACCGATTTTGATGAATTTTGGAATAGAGATAGTTGGGACGGAAATAGGCTATTTAAATATGTAAAAAAATATATATTTAAATATACCTACATATATACGCGAGTGAAACCGACGAGCGCAGCTAGTTTAATATAAATAATAAGTTGACGATACGGTCGGCGCAGTGGCTGAGCGATCGACTGCGGTGCTGCGTATTGCGGGTTCAATCCCCGCATGGAACAATTGTTAGTACGGCCTACAGGTACTTATTTCAGGTCTGGCTGTTTGTGTATGTGAGTTTAGATGATTATAAACAAACACATCCATGATACATGAGGAATTCTTAGAATGGGGCAAGATTTTATTTAAAAGAAAAAAAACATCGTTAATATTTAATATTGAAGAAACTAAACTACTACACAACAAAAACATTAGAATCCTATTTAACTACTAGCAGTGCCCAGCGGTTTCACCCGCTACTCACTTAGAGGTATGAAAAATAGATGTTGGCCGATTCTCAGACTTACCCGATATGTACACAAAATTTCGTTTAAATCGGTAAAGCCGTCTTGGAGGAGTATAGGAACGAAAACTGTGACACGAGAATTTTATATATTAGATACCTACCTTGAATTATGGAAACATTAGAATGGATACTTTGGGTGTGACAATGTAAACAGTCAATTGCCAATTACAAAAAAAAACCCAAAAGCTGCTAAAAATTACTTAAAGCAAAACCTCAATCAAATATAACTCAATAAAAAAAATATATATCGCGAAGCCCACAATCGGCCAATACCGAGAACTCAATTAAAAAAAAATTGGTAAAAAAAACAGAATTCCCTTTTTGTGGTGCCAATTCATTCTTTTACTGTAAAAACAAAGTATCCGAAAAGCCCGGACACTTCTGGGGTCACTATAAATCACGGGACCAACCCGGGATTCGAACCCGCAATAAATATTTCAGCTGACAATTACTTGGGTAAGTATACTTAAACATCCAACGCTTAAAGTATATTGATGAGACTTACCGACTTTAATGAAAGGGAAGTAGTGTGTTACATTAAGTGAAGCACCAATTCTTACAAATACACTGGCAAATTAAGGTGAAATAGTACGGCCCAAAAATAGTACGGCCTACAGGTACTTATTTCAGGTCTGGCTGTTTGTGTATGTGAGTTTAGATGATTATAAACAAACACATCCATGATACATGAGGAATTCTTAGAATGGGGCAAGATTTTATTTAAAAGAAAAAAAACATCGTTAATATTTAATATTGAAGAAACTAAACTACTACACAACAAAAACATTAGAATCCTATTTAACTACTAGCAGTGCCCAGCGGTTTCACCCGCTACTCACTTAGAGGTATGAAAAATAGATGTTGGCCGATTCTCAGACTTACCCGATATGTACACAAAATTTCGTTTAAATCGGTAAAGCCGTCTTGGAGGAGTATAGGAACGAAAACTGTGACACGAGAATTTTATATATTAGATACCTACCTTGAATTATGGAAACATTAGAATGGATACTTTGGGTGTGACAATGTAAACAGTCAATTGCCAATTACAAAAAAAAACCCAAAAGCTGCTAAAAATTACTTAAAGCAAAACCTCAATCAAATATAACTCAATAAAAAAAATATATATCGCGAAGCCCACAATCGGCCAATACCGAGAACTCAATTAAAAAAAAATTGGTAAAAAAAACAGAATTCCCTTTTTGTGGTGCCAATTCATTCTTTTACTGTAAAAACAAAGTATCCGAAAAGCCCGGACACTTCTGGGGTCACTATAAATCACGGGACCAACCCGGGATTCGAACCCGCAATAAATATTTCAGCTGACAATTACTTGGGTAAGTATACTTAAACATCCAACGCTTAAAGTATATTGATGAGACTTACCGACTTTAATGAAAGGGAAGTAGTGTGTTACATTAAGTGAAGCACCAATTCTTACAAATACACTGGCAAATTAAGGTGAAAGAGTCAGGCCAGCTTTTAGGGTTCCGTAATACAAAAGGAAAAAAAGGATCCCTTTTTTGCATTTGGAAAATCATCAAATAACTTCGCTCACTCAGGGCAGAGCGGGGGAAATGTCAGACTTTTACTGACTAAAAGTCACCCATGTTCCTTCTTTTCATTTTGAACAACAGAATCACTTTGTTGTCCGTCTGTCTGTCAAGTCCCTTTATCTCGAGAACGCATGGAGGTATTGAGTCGAAATAAAACCATGTATTCAAATCTGTGGTCCCTTGGAACTGTGAAAAATCAATATAAACACTGATATGCATAAATAGATAGATATATATAGGATAAAGGATTATTTGCTAAATTATTTCTTGACATTTAGTTCTCTCTGTTTTATGTTCCAGGGCTACAATACTTTCGAACAACCCACTTTTTCATCCACAATTTGAAATCCTGACCGCGATTAAATGCTAACGGTGACCGTACTGAAATAAAATTACTGATCTGTGATATTAACGTCATCACCTAAATTATCCTCCATCCATCCTTCATTTTCTCGCCCCATTTTTAATCGATTTCAAAAAAGGAGAGGTTCTCAATTCGTCGGAATCCTTTTTAAATGTTTGCTCACCGATTACTCAAAGACGCCTGGACCGATTTGCAAACTTCTTTTTATTTATAGGACACCCTATCTTTCTCCTTGGTACCTCTCAGGTGGAGTTTCAATTTTATTCATATTGCTTAGGTAATTTTATGAGTTATCGTGTAGGTATAATACATATTTTTTCTCTATGTCTTTACGGATGATCCGCTAATCTTTTAATAACAGTGGAAAATGGATACTCGATAATAACTATAAATGCTGAAATACGATTTTAGAACTCAGTTTTTTTTTAAATTTAATTGAGGTTTCAGATATATTTATTTCCCATAAGAATAATAATTAATTTAACTGTATAAACATTAGTGGTGACGTACAGTGCCACAGTTTAACAAATCTCATAATATAAAAGAACCAATAGAAAAATGTTATTGTTAATACTTTTGTAGCTTAAACGTCAACATACATGCACCTAGAAATGGCATGTTCAAACGCTTTATGAATTATTTCAGGTGTTTTTTAAATATTGCCATGGATTTTTCATTTTTAATGATATTGGGTAATGCAGCTACTCTTCATACATTACACATCCTTTGCCATAGTTTATCCGTGGTGGGTATATAATTATGTGTATGTCATTTGCATTTCGAAACCTAATTTTGTGTATTTGGTGTTTTTTTGTAAAATGTATTAGTGTGTGAACGTGTTTATTCAGCCTGCGTGATATCAAAAATAAGTAGCTTATTTGTTATTCTAGACTATAGTCTACCTCTGTGTCAGATTTCATCAAGATCCGTACAGCCGTTTTGACATAAAATAGTAACAAACGTCCATACATCCATCCTCAGAAACATTTGCATTTATAATATTAGTAAGAAATAGGATGTTTGCGATATTTTCATTAACTTAGTTTCATTGTATAATTCAAAAAAAGCAAAAAAAAAGCAATAAGATACCTCATAAATAAGCAAATTTAAACTTATAGGTAAGTAAGTAATTCCTGAGCAATGAAAACCAATGAAGCAAATTGGATCATAAAGTACAACATACAATAAATTTATTAAGCTCACGATTGCTTTGAGCGTAACATCCAAGAAAAGGTTTTTTAGCGTCGTTACGGACCCCCAATTACACTTTAGTTTTATGAGTTCCGTACGATATTACGCATGTTATTTGTTACGTACAATTTGCCCAATGAATTGAAATAAATGTAACGATTGTTTCAATGTTCTTACGTTACAAGTTCTATATTGTTATTGAGAAGGCTAAAAGGCCCATTTTTAGGGATCAGCAAAATGAAAAAAACTAAGCTAGAAGAAGTATGGGAACGAAAACTGTGACACGAGAATTTTATATATTCGATATAGATTTGAAATTAAAACCATAGGTATACTCAACTCTGTGGTCCCTGCTCTTAAAAAAACCCTCTAAGTCTATCGCAATCCTTACTAATATTATAAAAGCGAAAGTGAGTTTTTTTGTTTGTTACGTCTTTATGCCTAAATTGCCAAACCGATTTTTATGAATTTTGGTACAGAGATAGTTGGGACCTGGAGACGATTTTGTTTTTTAAAAGAGTAAGATATGAGTATTATAAATTATTATAGGTATAATAATTTATAATAATGTCAAATAAAATGAAAATGTCAATCTGGAAAACACATAAAAAGTCAGAAAACTATAATTTATTAATAAATGTCAATCTAACATTGGTTTATCATTAAAGAAGTCAGCACAT
Source organism: Ochropleura leucogaster (assembly GCA_958449745.1). NCBI lineage: Eukaryota > Metazoa > Arthropoda > Insecta > Lepidoptera > Noctuidae > Ochropleura > Ochropleura leucogaster. The sequence goes on along the minus strand of OY288215.1, from coordinate 16,287,092 downwards.
AGTAGTGTTGTGTAGTAGCAATTCTTAATTAATATATAGATAAGTGCCCTTTAAAATTATATTACAGTTATGTTTTTTACAACATTAGGTATTTTATTATAAACTAGCTGGAGCCCGCGGCTACACCCGCGTGATATAAAAAAAATAACACATAGGATTTTTTTTTCGATGCGATGCGATACGGTCCCGTAGACGATGAGCAATGGGTAGCTGACCAACCTGGAACATGAAGGGCAAAGGAGGGAACATGGGTGGGTTTCACAAAGAGTCTGACATTCCGCCCGTTCCGCTAAGAAAGGGTTAAAGTTATTTGATGATGGCTAATCCATCCGTAAAAAAAGTTATGTAACTATTTTATTCTACTTCTCCCGCATAACCAAAGGCTCCTATTAAGGTCGGCTTTCCTTAACTTAGATTTGCCGCATGGTTCAAGGTATTTAAATTAATGATTAAAGTCGTTACCCTGAGGGGTCCGCAGACCAACCATAGATGTATAGAAAACTAGATGTGATGCGGAAGTTGTAATCAATATTTGTTAGGACATTGTGCCAATCGCCGTAACGGGCAGCAGCTTAATAGCCAAGAGCCTCGACGACCATTTCTTGAAGGTCTTCTTAGGATGAAGGGCCCGATTCATAAAGCATTACTTCTGGATACGGCCCGCATTGTGAGGAGACGCGAGAGACGCCTCCGGCGTTGGGCACCGCTGGACGACTCCCGGCCGCCGTAGATGCGAGCCTGTGGACGGTGAGCAATGGGTAGCTCACCGTCCGTCTGTCTATTGACGACAAGCCGTGTCGACGGCGCGTTAGTGTTCTACGCGCGCCTCAAAGAGATGTCAACAAAGCAGAGGGGTCTGCCAGGGCCTCCTCCTGCCGGGGTTGTGGTTTGTTCAAAAGAGATATCGCGGCCCTTGAACATAAAGGGCAATAGAAGGAACATGGGTAGGTATTAGTCAGTACAAGTCTGACACACCCCTCCCGCTCCGCTCAGAGCTGGGAAGTTATTTGTTGATTTCTATTTCTATGATGTATGTAGAAACACTTCTACCTAACCCCGTGGCGATTACAGGCATAATGTTAATGAGGCTGTTGAATATTGTTGGTGAGACTCAGAAGGGCTACTATGACATCTTATAGCAATTCTTATTCCACTGAGTGAAAGAGATGGTGCTAGACACCCTGTATAGCTCTGTCTCTTTCCCTCAGCGGAATAAGAATTGCTTTAAGAGGTCATAGTAGGGCTACAGATGGTAGAAATAAAATAGCGGACTGTAAATATAGTAAGGTTCGTGTGTTCTTGTATTCGATTATAAAAACGCGCGCCTATGGTCCGTGTCGTTTGAGTGAATGGCAGAGCGTGTTAGCAGCGGCGGTGGCGCGGCTACTTCTACACTGAAGTCTTGTCTAATCCCCTACCCTCTATATCCTTGTCCGATCCCCTAGTTAAAACTATTAAAGTCAGTTTGACGACCCACTAAGTAATAAATCATATGGGTTCTATTTATTCATAGGTGCGCAAACGGTATCCGGGTCTACCCATTATTTATCCCGGATAAGCAAGGATGGAGGTCCCCAGGTCAACCTAGCGTAGGACAGGTTTATGCCGGATTTGGACGTGCGAAATCGTTGGTGATTTTTTAGACCTGAGTTTCGGCCTAGTTTTTGGACGTCGTAATGAAGGCTATATTTCTTTTTTGTCTTAAGTGTTAGAAAAATAGGCGTGTTGTTCTTGTTAAGGTGGTTTCTTGGTTAGTTGTTGTTGAAAAAAGAAAACATTAGCACGTTAGTGCGAGTATCGTTAGGTTTGTGTTATATTTCACGTAATTTCATTAAATGATTTTTGTTTTTGACAACACGGTTAGCGCAAAGGCTGAGCGATCGACTGCTGCGCTGCGTGTCGCGGGTTCGATTTCCACACGAAGCAAATATTTGTAAGAACTGCAGATAGTTGTTTCGGGTCTGGTTGTGTATGTGAGTTTAAATGTCTGTAAACGTACCCACTATACAGGAGAAATCATAGTGTGGGGCAACGTTTTATTAAAAAATATATAAATTGAGGTATGGAGGTTTTTATAAACACTACACATCGTTTTTTAACAACCGTTTTTCCGTTATAAAACCTCACGACAAAACCCTTTAAATAAATATAAAAATACACGTATTCTTGATTTGAGGCTAGGCTCGTGTAAATAGGGCTCGCTGTCCTATTTTTGATTGTTTTGTTTGATTATTTTATATTAAAAAAAAACGTTGCCCCATACTAGGCATTTCTCCTGTGTGGTAGGTGCGTACAAACATTTAAACTCACATACACAACCAGACCCGAAACAACTATCTGCAGTTCTTACAAATATTTGCTTCGTGTGGAAATCGAACCCGCGACACGCAGCGCAGCAGTCGATCGCTCAGCCACTGCGCCAACCGCGACGTCAAAAGATTATAATTATTTTGTTAGCAATTTTGAATACTAACAATGATGTATCTAATGATAACGGCGACCACACCATTGCATTATCAAAAAAGATAAACACTGATCTTTGACATTAGCATCGTCACCCAAATGAATAGAATCCTTCATTTCCTCGCCCCAAACATGTGATTAAACAAATCCCCACCATAAAGAAACGGCCCGTTAAACAAAATGGGCCCGAAAAATAACGGGCCGTACCATCAACGGGCCGGTACCATCAACGGGCCGGTACCATAACGGGCCTCTGAATAACACATTACCGATAATGTTGCCCGAAACACTTAGCAGGTTTTAAAGGCCCAAAATTAAAAGCATTTTGTATTGAATTAAGATGCTTTTTAGCAACATCCTAACATAATGTGGGGAAGAATTTGTTTTCTAATTTGGATGACATAACGTCAATTTGAGAGTTTTTTTTTTGTAATAGCTACGGCTTTATCTTAACTAAATATATAAACCGACTAGCCTTTGCCCGCCACTTCGTCCGCGTGGCATAGTAACTTTGGGCTAACGCTAACTTTAACATGAGTGACGATCGAAAAAAAAATCTTGCTCTCTAGTGAGATAAAGAGCAGAAAGAGGAAAGAAAAGGGTTCTTCCCTCTTTCTCCCTCATTTCTTACTTAAAAAAAGAAATTGTTAAGTCTTTTGTTAGTTTGTTACGTCTTCATGCCTTAATGGCTAAACCGATTTTGATGACTTTTAGTACAGAGATAGTTGTAACCCTGGAGACGGACATAGGCAATTTTTTTTTTAATAACGGAAAACTTAGTTTTGCTATTACAATAAATAAGGCGCAAGGGTACCTGCAAATCAGGAAAGGGGAACCCGAATTTAACGCGAGCGATGCCGTGGGCAAAAACTATTAAAAGATAAAGCAATAAATGATAACGTGACGAATGATGTAAAATGGAGAAAGAAAACGTGGAAAAATAGAATTAGACAAGGAGAGGAACAAGATGACGGTTTAAAAATATACTAGCGAGTCCAAAGGTACCATTTTAGACGGGCCTGTTGGTCTAGTGGTTAGTGACCCTGACTGCTGAGCCGGAGGTCGTGGGTTCGATTCCCACCCAGGACAAACTTTGTGTGATGAGCATGATTGTTTGTTCTGTGTCTGGGTGTGATTTATCTATAATATGTATGTATTTATAAATTATATAAGTATGTATATCAGTTGTCTGGTTACCATAACACAAGCTCTGCTTAGCTTGGGATCAGATAGCCGTGTGTGAGTTGTCCCAAGATATTTATTTATTTATTTGTAGCGACTAATAATCCTGTCTTCAAACCAAAACGGCTCCTTTAACAAACCATCAGCTCATTCTTCAATACCATCGACTTCCACAATATAAATTAAACTCTGTTTAACTGTAAATCCTCAAAAACCCTCGACTCAATTTATATCAGTTAGCAGTTATTACTGTAAGCCGGGATTACGTTCTCTAACGCCCCATTAAATGGGGAAACCGAACTAAGCGAGCCTTAAGACTACCTTGTCCTGGGGTAAGCACAGATTAAGGTAACAGGAGTTTTCGCCTTAGGTTTGTGTTTGTAAAGAGGTTTTTATCGGTATTTGGGGAAGTATTTATGTTTTTACAAAGAATAGTAACTTGCCTGAATTTCTGTAAAGTTTATTCTCTTCAAAAAAAACTCCTGTGTCGAAGGGGCGTTAACAAACATTCAAACTCACACAAACAGCCAGACCCGAAACAACTACCTGTAGGCCATACAAAAATTTGTTTCGTGCGGGGACCGAACCCGCGACACTCAGCCACTGCGCTAACTGGGGCGTCGGTTTTAGCAGACTGTGCCTGTTGTTCACATAATTTCTGCTTTGTTGGTGTAGTTGACAAACGCGACTGCCGAGTATCGTATCCGAAACAATGACCACAATCAAATGAAATCAGAAGAAAAAAAACATCGTTAATATTTAATATTGAAGAAACTAAACTACTACACAACAAAAACATTAGAATCCTATTTAACTACTAGCAGTGCCCAGCGGTTTCACCCGCTACTCACTTAGAGGTATGAAAAATAGATGTTGGCCGATTCTCAGACTTACCCGATATGTACACAAAATTTCGTTTAAATCGGTAAAGCCGTCTTGGAGGAGTATAGGAACGAAAACTGTGACACGAGAATTTTATATATTAGATACCTACCTTGAATTATGGAAACATTAGAATGGATACTTTGGGTGTGACAATGTAAACAGTCAATTGCCAATTACAAAAAAAAACCCAAAAGCTGCTAAAAATTACTTAAAGCAAAACCTCAATCAAATATAACTCAATAAAAAAAATATATATCGCGAAGCCCACAATCGGCCAATACCGAGAACTCAATTAAAAAAAAATTGGTAAAAAAAACAGAATTCCCTTTTTGTGGTGCCAATTCATTCTTTTACTGTAAAAACAAAGTATCCGAAAAGCCCGGACACTTCTGGGGTCACTATAAATCACGGGACCAACCCGGGATTCGAACCCGCAATAAATATTTCAGCTGACAATTACTTGGGTAAGTATACTTAAACATCCAACGCTTAAAGTATATTGATGAGACTTACCGACTTTAATGAAAGGGAAGTAGTGTGTTACATTAAGTGAAGCACCAATTCTTACAAATACACTGGCAAATTAAGGTGAAAGAGTCAGGCCAGCTTTTAGGGTTCCGTAATACAAAAGGAAAAAAAGGATCCCTTTTTTGCATTTGGAAAATCATCAAATAACTTCGCTCACTCAGGGCAGAGCGGGGGAAATGTCAGACTTTTACTGACTAAAAGTCACCCATGTTCCTTCTTTTCATTTTGAACAACAGAATCACTTTGTTGTCCGTCTGTCTGTCAAGTCCCTTTATCTCGAGAACGCATGGAGGTATTGAGTCGAAATAAAACCATGTATTCAAATCTGTGGTCCCTTGGAACTGTGAAAAATCAATATAAACACTGATATGCATAAATAGATAGATATATATAGGATAAAGGATTATTTGCTAAATTATTTCTTGACATTTAGTTCTCTCTGTTTTATGTTCCAGGGCTACAATACTTTCGAACAACCCACTTTTTCATCCACAATTTGAAATCCTGACCGCGATTAAATGCTAACGGTGACCGTACTGAAATAAAATTACTGATCTGTGATATTAACGTCATCACCTAAATTATCCTCCATCCATCCTTCATTTTCTCGCCCCATTTTTAATCGATTTCAAAAAAGGAGAGGTTCTCAATTCGTCGGAATCCTTTTTAAATGTTTGCTCACCGATTACTCAAAGACGCCTGGACCGATTTGCAAACTTCTTTTTATTTATAGGACACCCTATCTTTCTCCTTGGTACCTCTCAGGTGGAGTTTCAATTTTATTCATATTGCTTAGGTAATTTTATGAGTTATCGTGTAGGTATAATACATATTTTTTCTCTATGTCTTTACGGATGATCCGCTAATCTTTTAATAACAGTGGAAAATGGATACTCGATAATAACTATAAATGCTGAAATACGATTTTAGAACTCAGTTTTTTTTTAAATTTAATTGAGGTTTCAGATATATTTATTTCCCATAAGAATAATAATTAATTTAACTGTATAAACATTAGTGGTGACGTACAGTGCCACAGTTTAACAAATCTCATAATATAAAAGAACCAATAGAAAAATGTTATTGTTAATACTTTTGTAGCTTAAACGTCAACATACATGCACCTAGAAATGGCATGTTCAAACGCTTTATGAATTATTTCAGGTGTTTTTTAAATATTGCCATGGATTTTTCATTTTTAATGATATTGGGTAATGCAGCTACTCTTCATACATTACACATCCTTTGCCATAGTTTATCCGTGGTGGGTATATAATTATGTGTATGTCATTTGCATTTCGAAACCTAATTTTGTGTATTTGGTGTTTTTTTGTAAAATGTATTAGTGTGTGAACGTGTTTATTCAGCCTGCGTGATATCAAAAATAAGTAGCTTATTTGTTATTCTAGACTATAGTCTACCTCTGTGTCAGATTTCATCAAGATCCGTACAGCCGTTTTGACATAAAATAGTAACAAACGTCCATACATCCATCCTCAGAAACATTTGCATTTATAATATTAGTAAGAAATAGGATGTTTGCGATATTTTCATTAACTTAGTTTCATTGTATAATTCAAAAAAAGCAAAAAAAAAGCAATAAGATACCTCATAAATAAGCAAATTTAAACTTATAGGTAAGTAAGTAATTCCTGAGCAATGAAAACCAATGAAGCAAATTGGATCATAAAGTACAACATACAATAAATTTATTAAGCTCACGATTGCTTTGAGCGTAACATCCAAGAAAAGGTTTTTTAGCGTCGTTACGGACCCCCAATTACACTTTAGTTTTATGAGTTCCGTACGATATTACGCATGTTATTTGTTACGTACAATTTGCCCAATGAATTGAAATAAATGTAACGATTGTTTCAATGTTCTTACGTTACAAGTTCTATATTGTTATTGAGAAGGCTAAAAGGCCCATTTTTAGGGATCAGCAAAATGAAAAAAACTAAGCTAGAAGAAGTATGGGAACGAAAACTGTGACACGAGAATTTTATATATTCGATATAGATTTGAAATTAAAACCATAGGTATACTCAACTCTGTGGTCCCTGCTCTTAAAAAAACCCTCTAAGTCTATCGCAATCCTTACTAATATTATAAAAGCGAAAGTGAGTTTTTTTGTTTGTTACGTCTTTATGCCTAAATTGCCAAACCGATTTTTATGAATTTTGGTACAGAGATAGTTGGGACCTGGAGACGATTTTGTTTTTTAAAAGAGTAAGATATGAGTATTATAAATTATTATAGGTATAATAATTTATAATAATGTCAAATAAAATGAAAATGTCAATCTGGAAAACACATAAAAAGTCAGAAAACTATAATTTATTAATAAATGTCAATCTAACATTGGTTTATCATTAAAGAAGTCAGCACATAGTAGTGTTGTGTAGTAGCAATTCTTAATTAATATATAGATAAGTGCCCTTTAAAATTATATTACAGTTATGTTTTTTACAACATTAGGTATTTTATTATAAACTAGCTGGAGCCCGCGGCTACACCCGCGTGATATAAAAAAAATAACACATAGGATTTTTTTTTCGATGCGATGCGATACGGTCCCGTAGACGATGAGCAATGGGTAGCTGACCAACCTGGAACATGAAGGGCAAAGGAGGGAACATGGGTGGGTTTCACAAAGAGTCTGACATTCCGCCCGTTCCGCTAAGAAAGGGTTAAAGTTATTTGATGATGGCTAATCCATCCGTAAAAAAAGTTATGTAACTATTTTATTCTACTTCTCCCGCATAACCAAAGGCTCCTATTAAGGTCGGCTTTCCTTAACTTAGATTTGCCGCATGGTTCAAGGTATTTAAATTAATGATTAAAGTCGTTACCCTGAGGGGTCCGCAGACCAACCATAGATGTATAGAAAACTAGATGTGATGCGGAAGTTGTAATCAATATTTGTTAGGACATTGTGCCAATCGCCGTAACGGGCAGCAGCTTAATAGCCAAGAGCCTCGACGACCATTTCTTGAAGGTCTTCTTAGGATGAAGGGCCCGATTCATAAAGCATTACTTCTGGATACGGCCCGCATTGTGAGGAGACGCGAGAGACGCCTCCGGCGTTGGGCACCGCTGGACGACTCCCGGCCGCCGTAGATGCGAGCCTGTGGACGGTGAGCAATGGGTAGCTCACCGTCCGTCTGTCTATTGACGACAAGCCGTGTCGACGGCGCGTTAGTGTTCTACGCGCGCCTCAAAGAGATGTCAACAAAGCAGAGGGGTCTGCCAGGGCCTCCTCCTGCCGGGGTTGTGGTTTGTTCAAAAGAGATATCGCGGCCCTTGAACATAAAGGGCAATAGAAGGAACATGGGTAGGTATTAGTCAGTACAAGTCTGACACACCCCTCCCGCTCCGCTCAGAGCTGGGAAGTTATTTGTTGATTTCTATTTCTATGATGTATGTAGAAACACTTCTACCTAACCCCGTGGCGATTACAGGCATAATGTTAATGAGGCTGTTGAATATTGTTGGTGAGACTCAGAAGGGCTACTATGACATCTTATAGCAATTCTTATTCCACTGAGTGAAAGAGATGGTGCTAGACACCCTGTATAGCTCTGTCTCTTTCCCTCAGCGGAATAAGAATTGCTTTAAGAGGTCATAGTAGGGCTACAGATGGTAGAAATAAAATAGCGGACTGTAAATATAGTAAGGTTCGTGTGTTCTTGTATTCGATTATAAAAACGCGCGCCTATGGTCCGTGTCGTTTGAGTGAATGGCAGAGCGTGTTAGCAGCGGCGGTGGCGCGGCTACTTCTACACTGAAGTCTTGTCTAATCCCCTACCCTCTATATCCTTGTCCGATCCCCTAGTTAAAACTATTAAAGTCAGTTTGACGACCCACTAAGTAATAAATCATATGGGTTCTATTTATTCATAGGTGCGCAAACGGTATCCGGGTCTACCCATTATTTATCCCGGATAAGCAAGGATGGAGGTCCCCAGGTCAACCTAGCGTAGGACAGGTTTATGCCGGATTTGGACGTGCGAAATCGTTGGTGATTTTTTAGACCTGAGTTTCGGCCTAGTTTTTGGACGTCGTAATGAAGGCTATATTTCTTTTTTGTCTTAAGTGTTAGAAAAATAGGCGTGTTGTTCTTGTTAAGGTGGTTTCTTGGTTAGTTGTTGTTGAAAAAAGAAAACATTAGCACGTTAGTGCGAGTATCGTTAGGTTTGTGTTATATTTCACGTAATTTCATTAAATGATTTTTGTTTTTGACAACACGGTTAGCGCAAAGGCTGAGCGATCGACTGCTGCGCTGCGTGTCGCGGGTTCGATTTCCACACGAAGCAAATATTTGTAAGAACTGCAGATAGTTGTTTCGGGTCTGGTTGTGTATGTGAGTTTAAATGTCTGTAAACGTACCCACTATACAGGAGAAATCATAGTGTGGGGCAACGTTTTATTAAAAAATATATAAATTGAGGTATGGAGGTTTTTATAAACACTACACATCGTTTTTTAACAACCGTTTTTCCGTTATAAAACCTCACGACAAAACCCTTTAAATAAATATAAAAATACACGTATTCTTGATTTGAGGCTAGGCTCGTGTAAATAGGGCTCGCTGTCCTATTTTTGATTGTTTTGTTTGATTATTTTATATTAAAAAAAAACGTTGCCCCATACTAGGCATTTCTCCTGTGTGGTAGGTGCGTACAAACATTTAAACTCACATACACAACCAGACCCGAAACAACTATCTGCAGTTCTTACAAATATTTGCTTCGTGTGGAAATCGAACCCGCGACACGCAGCGCAGCAGTCGATCGCTCAGCCACTGCGCCAACCGCGACGTCAAAAGATTATAATTATTTTGTTAGCAATTTTGAATACTAACAATGATGTATCTAATGATAACGGCGACCACACCATTGCATTATCAAAAAAGATAAACACTGATCTTTGACATTAGCATCGTCACCCAAATGAATAGAATCCTTCATTTCCTCGCCCCAAACATGTGATTAAACAAATCCCCACCATAAAGAAACGGCCCGTTAAACAAAATGGGCCCGAAAAATAACGGGCCGTACCATCAACGGGCCGGTACCATCAACGGGCCGGTACCATAACGGGCCTCTGAATAACACATTACCGATAATGTTGCCCGAAACACTTAGCAGGTTTTAAAGGCCCAAAATTAAAAGCATTTTGTATTGAATTAAGATGCTTTTTAGCAACATCCTAACATAATGTGGGGAAGAATTTGTTTTCTAATTTGGATGACATAACGTCAATTTGAGAGTTTTTTTTTTGTAATAGCTACGGCTTTATCTTAACTAAATATATAAACCGACTAGCCTTTGCCCGCCACTTCGTCCGCGTGGCATAGTAACTTTGGGCTAACGCTAACTTTAACATGAGTGACGATCGAAAAAAAAATCTTGCTCTCTAGTGAGATAAAGAGCAGAAAGAGGAAAGAAAAGGGTTCTTCCCTCTTTCTCCCTCATTTCTTACTTAAAAAAAGAAATTGTTAAGTCTTTTGTTAGTTTGTTACGTCTTCATGCCTTAATGGCTAAACCGATTTTGATGACTTTTAGTACAGAGATAGTTGTAACCCTGGAGACGGACATAGGCAATTTTTTTTTTAATAACGGAAAACTTAGTTTTGCTATTACAATAAATAAGGCGCAAGGGTACCTGCAAATCAGGAAAGGGGAACCCGAATTTAACGCGAGCGATGCCGTGGGCAAAAACTATTAAAAGATAAAGCAATAAATGATAACGTGACGAATGATGTAAAATGGAGAAAGAAAACGTGGAAAAATAGAATTAGACAAGGAGAGGAACAAGATGACGGTTTAAAAATATACTAGCGAGTCCAAAGGTACCATTTTAGACGGGCCTGTTGGTCTAGTGGTTAGTGACCCTGACTGCTGAGCCGGAGGTCGTGGGTTCGATTCCCACCCAGGACAAACTTTGTGTGATGAGCATGATTGTTTGTTCTGTGTCTGGGTGTGATTTATCTATAATATGTATGTATTTATAAATTATATAAGTATGTATATCAGTTGTCTGGTTACCATAACACAAGCTCTGCTTAGCTTGGGATCAGATAGCCGTGTGTGAGTTGTCCCAAGATATTTATTTATTTATTTGTAGCGACTAATAATCCTGTCTTCAAACCAAAACGGCTCCTTTAACAAACCATCAGCTCATTCTTCAATACCATCGACTTCCACAATATAAATTAAACTCTGTTTAACTGTAAATCCTCAAAAACCCTCGACTCAATTTATATCAGTTAGCAGTTATTACTGTAAGCCGGGATTACGTTCTCTAACGCCCCATTAAATGGGGAAACCGAACTAAGCGAGCCTTAAGACTACCTTGTCCTGGGGTAAGCACAGATTAAGGTAACAGGAGTTTTCGCCTTAGGTTTGTGTTTGTAAAGAGGTTTTTATCGGTATTTGGGGAAGTATTTATGTTTTTACAAAGAATAGTAACTTGCCTGAATTTCTGTAAAGTTTATTCTCTTCAAAAAAAACTCCTGTGTCGAAGGGGCGTTAACAAACATTCAAACTCACACAAACAGCCAGACCCGAAACAACTACCTGTAGGCCATACAAAAATTTGTTTCGTGCGGGGACCGAACCCGCGACACTCAGCCACTGCGCTAACTGGGGCGTCGGTTTTAGCAGACTGTGCCTGTTGTTCACATAATTTCTGCTTTGTTGGTGTAGTTGACAAACGCGACTGCCGAGTATCGTATCCGAAACAATGACCACAATCAAATGAAGCCACAATCCCAGTCACATATTAACCTGTGAAAGTTCTGTAGTTGCCCATTCCAAAGCGTTGATCTCTAAAGAGAAGAATGGCCAAGAAACTCCAATTAAAAGGACCATTTCAGACACTAATCTGCATAATCCTCTTGTAAGTTGATCTAGATTGATTTTGCTTCACAGAGTAGTCGGGTACGAAACACCGGCTTCATCTAGTATTTTTTTTAAAAGACGTGAAAATGTTTGTGAAACCTACTTGCAAAATAATGATCATTTATCGAGTCCATATTTTTTAGTTTTGTTGATATGGTAAATATTAATCTGCCAGCTACTCCCTAATAAATTCAAATAAAATAACTAAAATATGCCATCCATCCTATAAAAGCCTTCTAGAAAGATCGTTCTAATACGAGCCCATACAAGGCTGACCGTAATATGTAGGATATCGAGCAACTTCCTACATAAATATATACTAGAGAAAGTATAACGCTGTATAACATTTTGCCTTCAGCTTTATATTCTGAAGGCTGCTTATACCACATAAGCTGGAGAAAAGAGGCAAGAGAAATAGTTTTGTGTAATACTAGCTTTTACTCGCGGTTTCGCTTGCATTAAATTCGGGGTAACACAGTTTCCCTTTCCTGATTTGTACGTACTTGCTGCCCCTCGCACCTTATTTATTGTATACTCATTATGTAATAATAATACTCAATTATTATACGAATGGTAAATAATGAGGCAACAGATAAACATACATACCTACCGGCCAAAATCAGAACCCCCCTTTTTACTTCGCCATAGTCGGGTAAAAAAGTAAAGGCAGTCTGTAGATGTGACACCATAGCAAAAGATATTCTGTAACGAAACAACAGAATAAAACCAGAAATTAATAGCAAACTTTCCGGGCGACAACTAAAAACTTCTTAACAAAACGCTGGTTAAAAATGACAGTTGAACTCAAAAGCCGTAACCAGCAGCAATCAAGGATATAATTTAGCAGGAAACCATCAGAATGCCTGTCAAAGCAAAAGTTGGTGGAATCCCGGCCATCGTGCCGTGTCGACGCGAAATTACAGTGACTACTAAAATGAAACAGGCCACAGTTTTACAAGCACAGAAACTTATTTTAATACTGGATGTGGCTTTTTTTTGGATGAGAAATCATCAAATAACTTCCCCCAGTCTGGGCGGAGCGGGGGGGAGTGTCAGACTGTCTAAAACCCATCCATGTTCCTTCTTTTGTCCTTTACGTTCCGGGGCTGCGGTATCATCTCTTTCGAATAACCCGTAACCCCGGCAGGCGGTGGCCCTGGCAGGCCCCTCTGCTTTGCTGACATCTCTTTGAGGCGCGCCTAAAACACTAACGCGCCGTCGACACGGCCTGTCGTCAGTTTGTCGACGTGCCCATGTAACATACAATATTTTTATTTAAAAAAAAGGTCGTTTCCTATGGAGAAGAATCGGTAAGCACCATGGTTACTCTTTTAAAATCATTTGGATTTACAATGTTGTTGTTACAGCGTTCGTACTCAAGTATGACAGAACAACGTAGGCCCAACAATAAAGTCATTGTCACTATAAAACGTAATTAAAGATAGGAGGTTAACAAAAGTTAACAAGTGTATACAAAACTACAAACAAACAACCTTACCAAGAAATCCCTGAAAAAAAAAAACAATATGTGACCACTACACCAACGACCAATTATGGGAACAAAAAGAGCCAATATTACTATCACCGCACGAAAAAAAAGCTTGTTTCTGATGCCCCATCCAGCGCCTCTGCATCCGTGAAACGTTCACAATTTTCGCTTTGTGTAACTGCGACAAAGGGGACCACTATCTATTGTTGAATTTTTAACAGCCTTCAGCCGTTTTAGCATGTATTGTACGCCTTTTTATATGAAACGTTATAATTCTAGAATTGTCTTTAATTTAGATTAAAATGTATTGTCGCCTACATAATTTTGGAAGCCTAGCAGACTTTTTTTTAATTGATAGTGTAACCGTTATTATATAAAACAGCCATTTACATCCTTTATTCACATAGCTTCTTAAAATTACATTTTTAAATATTTCTTAGAAAATAAATTTAACAAAAAAAACATTTAAAAATATAAAAATAGGTTTCCGCCGGTAGCGGGAGCAGAGTCCAAACTACCGGTGGTTAGGGCTCCAGAGACAGGAACCTCCTCACAATGCGGGCCGTATCGAGGAGTACTGCCTTCTGAATCAGGCCCTTGATCCAACCACCTAAGGAGAGCTTCGACAGATGTTCGTCGAAGCTCTTGGCAATTAAGCCATTGGCCGTTATGACAATCGGCACAATGATAGCCGAGTTTACATTCCACATGTCAACAACCTCGTGTGCCAAGTCAAGATATTTTAGTTGTTTTTCTTTCTCAGCTTTCACGAGGTTTTCGTCATGTGGGATGGTAACATCGATTATCATTACGCGGCGCGCTGATCGGTCTATCACCACTATGTCAGGCTTATTGGCGACAATAGTCCTGTCAGTAATGATAGACCGATCCCAGTACAGCGTGACATGGTCTTTCTCGAGAACTGGGTCGGGCACATACTTGTAGTACGGTACCTCAGATTCAACAAGATTATATTTCAAGGCAAGTTGCTGATGAATAATCCTGGCTACTTGGTTGTGTCTATGCAAATACTCGCTGTTAGCTAGACGAGAACAACCAGAAATAATATGTCTGATGGACTCACCAGGACGATGGCATGCCCGACACACGTCAACCGTCCCATCAAAAAATGCAAACAGCCATTATTATTACGAAAGTGAGTTAGGTTGTGTGTTTATTTGTTTGTTACGTGCATCATCACGCCTAAATAGTAAAACCGATTTTGATGAATTTTGGTATAGAGATAGTTGGGACCCTGTAGACGAATATAGGCTAATTTTAAAAAAAAGATAGATAAAGAAGACAAAAAGGGGAGAGAAAGATATTTTTTTCGATCATTATGCGGGTTAAAGTAAGCGTTAACAAAAAGTAACTATGCCACGCGGACGAAGTTGCGGGCGGAAGCTAGTATAATATACCATCACGCCTATAAGTCAAGTATGGTTAGACAGAGGTGTACCTAAATTAGGTATGATGGCCATATTTCTCCCGTTATGTTTAAATCCCATGTTATAGGGCGCGACCCTATTGCCATCGACCTGACCTTTATTTTATTTATTTACTAGCTTTCGCCCGCGGCTTCGCCCGCGTTAAATTTGGGGTAACACAGTTCCCCTTGCGCCTTATTGATTTGTAATAGCAACGCTAAGTTTTCCCGTTTCTTCCCTCTTTCTCCCTCACATCCCACTTTTTTCAAAAAAATATTAGCCTATGTCCGTCTCCTGGTTCCCAACTATCTCTGTACCAAAATTCATCAACATCGGTTTAGCCATTAAAGCGTGAAGAGGTAACAAACAAACAAACAAATAAACAAACAAACAAACAAACTCACTTTCGCTTTTATAATATTAGTAAGGATTGATGCTGCAACAAAGTGGGTATTTCAACCTCTTTGTTGCTTCAACCTATTTCCTTTGGAATCAACATTGATTTTTATTTTTTTAAATATTCATATTTCGAATTTCATTCTGTCATTTCATCTTCTTTTAAATACTCAGTGCTATGACGGAGCATTTTTTTTCGGACGGGAAATCACCATTTTCGTTCTAGACGGCACGATTGGCGCAGTGGATTGACTGTTGCGCTGCATGTCGCGGGTTAGATCCCCGAACGGAACAAAAACTTGTATGACCTACAGATAGTTGTTTCGGGTCTGGCTGTTCCTGTATGTGAGTTTAAATGTTTGTAAACGCACCCACAATACAGGAGGAATTCTTAGTGAGGAGCAAAGTTTAAAAAAAAAACTTTTCCCACTCTGAGAGGGGCGGCCAGTGTACTAATAAAATATTCTAGAACTCTCAAATATGCTATTATGTTACCCCTATGTAGAAGAGCTCTCAAAATTGATAATAGGCTAAAAAGGGCTTTTAGTACGTAGGCAGGCATTACATATACCTAGTACTTATATATTAGTCTGTATTTCATTGTTAGAAGTTTTAGATAAGGCCTCTTGACGTAGGCAGGGATACTTTAACGCCTTTGAATGTTGAAGTACCTTTTATTCATTTAGATCTTGAAACTGAAATAGGTTTCAAAGTTTATTGTCCTCCTTTGTAACGAATTTTTAATTGAGAATATAACTTCACGCCTCTAATTACATGGATTCAAATAAAGGATGGATTACATCATCATAAAAAAAAGAAATCATAAATTTTTACTAGCTCTGCCCAGCGGTTTCACCCGCTGCTCATTTAGGGGTCTGAAAAATAGATGTTGACCGATTCTCAGACCTACCCGATATGTACACAAAATTTCGTTTAAATCGGTCCAGCCGTTTTGGAGGAGTATGGGAACGAAAACTGTGACTCGAGAATTTTATATATTAGATTTTTTAGCTTTTACTCTGGACGCTCTTAATTAACGTTTAACTCCATTGTTCTCACATATTTGAATAATCTCAACATGTATATAACCATGATCTTGTAAAATTATTTTAATTTAAAATAATGTCCATGGAGTTTCTGGCCCATTCTTCTCCATAGAGATCAACGCTTTGGAATGGGCTAAATATGAAGCTACAGTCCCAGATACAATGCATAATAATAACTTGTGAAACTACAGTACTTTAATAAGTTATTCTCGTTTATTCATTTAATTTATATGTCATATAATCTATCCTTACTATTATTATAAAAGCGAAAGTGAGTTTGTTTGTTACCTCTTCACGCTTTAATGGCTAAACCGATTGTGATGAATTTTGGTACATAGACAGTTGGGAACCAGGAGACGGACATAGGCTAATTTTTATTTAAGAAAAGTGGGATGTGAGGGAGAAAGAGGGAAGAAAAGGAAAACTTACCGTTGCTATTACAAATCAATAAGGCGCAAGGAGAACTGTGTTACCTCAAATTTAACGCGGGCGAAAGCTAGTACTTAATATTATAAAGCTGGAGTTTGTTTGTTTGTTTGTTTGAACGCGCTAATCTCAGGGATCTCTAATGGTTGGTATTGGAAAATTCTTTTAGTGTTGGATAGTCCCTTTCTTGAAGAAGGCTATAGGCTATATAACATCACGCTACGGCCAACAGGTGCTGAGCAGCGTGGGTGAAACCGCGAGGAACAGCTAGTGTCATATAAATTAAATGAATAAACAAAAATAACTTGTGAAAGTTTTTTTCTTGACTTTCTAAAGGTCCTGTAATGGTTTAATTGAAAAAAAAAATGCTTTGGGTTTGAGTTTGAATCACGGCTATAATAATCCCCGGAAGGCTGTGGCAGAAGTGTGCCAACATTTCCCCAGTTTTGCTTTAGTCCCATGTAATGGGGGGCATGTTTATGTCGTTAAGCGGACTCGAACTTAGACTCCATTGCAGCTATTTAGAAATGACACTGATTTAAAGAGGCAGTTGTAAATAGCGGTTTTGGGCTCATTCAGTTATTGGACTGCTCAATTATTTTTAGAATTGACATTGTATGATAAAATAACCGACAAATTGATTTTTATAACTGTTCATGTTTTACTGTCGCAACATTAATCAACCGCCTTAAATTAAATAACTGCTCAATATGTTTTTCAACTGATCATAATAATATCTCGAATATTTAAATAACAGTTCGAAAATTAGTTCCCTAGGTACCTGATAGCAAAACCTAAAAACTTTGCCAGATCAGACGTCACGCGAGACTACTCCCGGCCACCGTAGATGCGGGTCTGTGGTGTCCGTTTAGTGACGACAGGCCCTGTCAATGGCGCTTTAGTGTTACACGCGCACCTCATGGGCTGGGTTTTTGTCAGTATAAGTTTGACGCTCCTCCCATACTCTCCCCGAGTTTTTTAAAAATTTCCCATCCGCAAAAAAAAAAACAAGACTTCTCAAAAGTTAAACTGATTGCGATGAAAAGCACAACAGAGATCTCTATAGATAAGAACCTTCTTATACCTACTGAAAATAATTTTTTGAATACACTACCACGTAAAGTAACTCTTATTGCACTGCGATAAGGTTCAATATGCAATGTATTTGACACACGTGCTTTTTTCTCATTTATCGTAATGAGGGCTTTCATTTTTTGTGATTGCATCTCGGATAAACAAATTCCTTTAGCCGACGGTGATGAATGTTTTTAAAGACTGCATTTTAAAAAAATGTGTTTATAAACAGAATATTATATAAATTGACATTAATTTGAGTTCGAAATAAAAAAAAAAAAAACTATTTTTTAACCTAGTTTACACCGTTTTTTTGTCTGAGAAGACAAAGTAAAGGGAAAAACAAATTAAATCAAAATTACATATTGATTAAAGACACAATTATTTTTTTTCTGTTACTTAATTTATCCGTGATTGTATTATAAAACGTCGTATAATTCACGTGAGAATTTCTCACTGCTTTTCTCGGCTCCAAAACACCCTTGCCTGGCGGTTCGGGCGTCAAAGCTGACTCGGCGGCAATGACAACGTTTCCGCACATCAAAATGTACTTTTTCAATGACTGCTGATTGTACACTAAGGCCAACTAGCAGCGATACGAAAGGTCATTAACCTAAAGAACAACTGTGGCGTTGACAATCTAATATTTAGCTCTTTCCATCTTGTGCCTTTGTCGTAATGTCTCGTTCTCCCGGCAACAACATGACAACGTTAAGACGGGTTCGCCAACATTTGGGCGGCCATTTTAGATGGGGTTTTAGCATGGGTTTTGTTTACATTTGGTATCGCTTCTCGTTGGCCGTACTTTAGTTAAAAATATGAATTCAGGAAAAAACAATACAGCTGTTTATTAACATGAAGTTTTCGCATTGTTTCAGATATGACGATCAAGAGTTATCTTTTGAATCTGGATTGCAGATCATAATATCATTTGGTAAGTATATACAAACAACGAAAAATTTAATAATCCTTACTTCCTTACTAATTTTATAAAAGCGAAAGTGAGTTTGTTTGTTTGTTTATTTGTTTGTTACCTCTTCACGCTTTAATGGCTACACCGATTTTTATGAATTTTGGTACAGATATAGTTGGGAACCAGGAGACGGACATAGGCTAATATTTTTTCTAAAAAAGTGGAATGTGAGGGAGAGAGAGGGAAGAAAAGGGAAAACTCACGTTGTTATTACAAATCAATAAGGCGCAAGGGAAACTGTGTTACCCCGAATTTAACGCGAGCGAAGCCGCGGGCAAAAGCTAGTACCTATTCTATATTTCTGCTGCGCTGCGTGTCGTTAGTTCGATCCCCGCACGGAACAAATATTTGTATGACCTGCAGATGATTGTTTCCGGTCTGGGTGTTTGTGTATGTGAATTTAAATGTTTGTAAACGCACCCACGATACAGGAGACATTCCTAGTGTGAGGCAACGTTTTTTTTTTTTAAATTTCTAATATATAAAATTCTCGTGTCACAGTTTTCGTTCCCATACTCCTCCGAGACGGCTGGACCGATTTAAACGAAATTTTGTATACGTATCGGGTAGGTCTGAGAATCGGCCAACATCTATTTTTAAGACCCCTAAATGAGCAGCGGGTGAAATAGCTGGGCATAGCTAGTATACTTATATATTCTGTTTGTGTATCTTTAAAATATAAAAAAATATATATAATTTTGCAGTAAACATAGTTTTTTCACTTTGAATTGCAAACGCAAATGTCATATTTATGATTGGTTGCTTTTGTTGCCAACTAAACGTCAGACTGTAAAAACTTCTATATAAAACAATAAAACTAATTAAAACTTCAGAAACGACAATTTGGCAAAGGTTTCACTTTCATTCATTCTATTTATATTTCTTGGAAAACGAGATTTAAATAGTATTCTCCTATTCACCCCCTAAATTTAATTTTAACATTTCGTTACGGAAGAGTGGAGCCTGCTAACACAGGCATTATCTGCCTAAAAGGAAGCTTCAATCATAAATATTGTTAAAACGAAATTTACTTTACCAATAAACTAATTTTTATTATTATTAAGTATAAATAACTTCACCCGCTCTGGGTGGAGCGGGGGGGACTGTCAGACTTGTACTGACTAAAACCCACCTATGTTCCTTCTATGTACCGAGGCCGCGGTATCTCTTTCTTTTCCATTCCGAGTTTCCTTCGTGATTCGGAACGCACGTTAAGCTATTGGTATCAGCTGTCATTTTTAGATCTTTGACAGTCGTTACAGTATCTCGAAACCAAGACTTTAGCAAGAGGTATCGTATTACCGAGTACTAACTGGGTTGTGGAGGTCAGATAGGCAGTCGCTCCATGTAAAATACTGGTGTTCAGCTGCATACGGTTAGACTGGAAGCTGACCCCCACATAGTTGGGAAAAAACAAAGCAAATGATAGGGATGATGACTAAAAATTAAATCGCGAATCATGCCGGATTCGCATTTGTTTTTATAGTGAAAACGAACTTTATAACCCAACTTGCTGACGCCCGCGGTTTGGATAGCGTGATGACCGAAAAATAGTATTCTGTGTTATTCCAATCTATAATCTAACTCTGTGCCAAATTTTATCAAGATCCGTTCAGGCGTTCTGACGTGAAAGAGTAACATGCATCCATACTTCCATCCTCACAAACATTCGCATTTATAATATTAAGTACGATAAGATTACAACTGCTACTAGTCTAGGCTTCAACAATAACATTAATTAAGATTTCAGAAACAAGATTTTAGTACTTATTTGCCCTAAATTCAAGACATATTTGATTGTACGGCTAACTCTTGAATGGAGATGTAATAATACTACAAATTGCCAATTTATCTCTCCCAATTTCCACGCAACCTTCAGTCGGTTCAGTATTTCAGTAACCTTTTCTCGAATTAGCACAAAATTTTGTGAAATACCACGCAATTAGTATTCAGTGTCAAAATAGTATTTACTTAAATGACGTTGATTGATGTAGCATAGTTAACTAAAACATTGGCCCCACACTAGGAATTTCTCGGAAATTGAACCCGCGACACGCTGCGTTGCAGCCTATTGTTTAACCACATATTAACTGCGTATGTGAGCATTTTAGGAATTGTTACGTAATTCATATTCTAATTCCTGTGTGGATATTGGTGGATTGATATTGTTAGTCGATTCCGGCTACAGCGACTGCATTTGACGGCTTTCTAGTTTTGTTCAGAATAGTTACAGTACTGATAGCAACATTTGTGGCACTTGGCTAATAATAGTTCTTATATTTTACTAGCTTTCCGCCCGTGACTTCGTCAGCGTGGCATAGTTACTTTGGGCTAAAAATAACTTTATCGCGCGTAATGGTCTAAAAAAAATATGTTTTGGTTCGACTTTCCTTTGACGGCCGTCGAATTAAGGGTGGGGAGTGGTGGGGGGGAGGGGGGGGCGGTGGGTACTACCCCCCCTTAAAGGGAAAAGTTGCGGAGCCCCTTTTCGAGTTTTTTTAATTTTTAAGTCTGAGGGTTTTTTCCCATTTTATGAATTAAAGTTAATAGTAAGTGTAAAAAACCATGGGGGACCCCTTAGGGAGGAAGGGGGAGCTCCCCCTTAATAAAAAAAAAATGAGAGGGGGGCTTGGTCGACGGAGCCCCGCTTCGCGGGGCTCCTACTTCTGGGTGGTTTATAAAAAAATAACCACCATTCTAACCTAACCTATCCGAGTCGGGGTGCCCTAAAGTCCAGATTGCAATCAGTCTCTCCTATAAAGTAATAATAAGCTGCAGCTGCGGCTCGTCCGATGCCTACGATTTGTTACAGCAGGCGGAGACTGCTCTCCCTAAGCACCTCCAGCTCTATAAAAACACTCTAGGGGTAGGACAGACTCGTACCAGATGGTTGTTGTGTTGTTGTCAATCAATTACACCATTGTTTGACCACTACAACAATTGTGCAACAACCATTATAATTATTATTTTTATGTGAATCAATTTTAATTCTATTGTTATATTCATTTAATTTCTTTATCTCTTTTTAATTGACATTATGTTTTCTTTTCCTGATTTGTTATCATTTCAAAATAGTTTTAAATTTTCACCTCTATAGATATTTTTGTGTTAACACCTAGTTATATGTGCATGCTGTGGTCTCCTATAATTGAAGGAACACAGTTAAATTAACCCATAGTATTGTGTTTTATAATGTATCTGTGTATCCTTTGTTGGAGATCCAAATAAATAAATAAATTAGGCTCTTTGACATAAATTGAACCTAACCTATTTATTTGTTCGTCAGTTTTACGTTCCGTTCCACAAGCCGACAAAAAACGGTAAACACTTAACATTTTATTTATTTTTATTTCATACTGAAAATATTGCTGTAATTTATATTTAAACTGTTAAATATATGTATGCATGAAAACTATTTAAACTAGTACGAAATATTATTATTTACGTAAATTTATATAAAATAAAATGTTACCAAAAGTAAGACAACTTAACCGTTGATGAAACGAAACGTTCAATAGCGAGAACTCTATATAATCTGTGGTAGGAATTGATATAAATACTGCAAAAATATTTATTTTCAACATTTTTTTTCTCAAAAAGTACGTGTCTCCGCATGTTGAGACTTTACGTGTGTTCTTATAATAATTTAACCTTTCTGTAAAAAAAATATCAACCCCCAACTCGACGGCCGTCAAAGGCTTAGCCTATGTTTTTCTCCCCTTTCCTTTATCTTTTCTCACTTTTTTTAGCCTTTGTCTGTGAACCAAAATTCATCAAAATCGGTAAGCGTTAGGCGTGAAGACTTAACAAACAAACTCACTTTCGCTTTTATAATATTAGTAAGGACTAGCTGGCACCCGCGGCTTTGCCCGAGAGATATCGAAAAAATAAGTATCCTATATGTTATTCCACACTATAATCTACCTCTGTGCCAAATTTCATCAAGATCCATTCAACCGTTTTGACGTGAAAGAGTAACAAGCATCCATACATCCATCCATCCTCACAAACATTCGCATTTACAATATTAGTAGGATTTTTCCTATTGCTTGTTTAGATTATTTTAAAGGTACACCAAAAGAAAAAAAAAATCCTCATTGGGTCACTTTGTTGCCCATCTGTCACTTTGTGTATCTGTCAGAAATTAAGACTATGTCCTCAAGTCTGTAGTCTCTTTGTGATGTGAAAAAATTAACCCTATAAGTAAATAAATATAAATATCTTGGGACAATTCACACACGGCTATCTGATCCCAAGCTAAGCAGAGCTTGTGTTATGGTAACCAGACAACTGATATACATACATATATAATTTATAAATACATACATATTATAGATAAATCACACCCAGACACAGAACAAACAATCATGCTCATCACACAAAGTTTGTCCTGGGTGGGAATCGAACCCACGACCTCCGGCTCAGCAGTCAAGGCCACTAACCACTAGACCAACAGGCCCGTCAAAAAAAGTATTGTATATCAACCCATTTGCAAAGTTAAATTTATTTATTTAAACTTTTTGTACAATAGTGGTACATAAGTGGACTGAATGCCATACGTCTTTCTCTACCAGTTAAACCTTTGGGTAAAATAAGCCAACATTTAAACAGTATTGTAAAATTCTATTTTACTGAAAAATTTTAAAAGAAAAACACATTAACACTTTGCTTGATCAGGGAATCGAATTCAGGACTACATTTTATAAGTCGCAACATTTGAACCAACGTCCTTTTTAGAAGTTACAAAGCTCCCAAGCTCAAATAACTACAAGCCGTATTTTCAGTGCAATAAGGTCAAATATTGATCAGCTCGACCTCCACTCAAATAAGGTGACCATACGTGAATTGTACCAATTAACGTTCGCTTTCTAAATAAATAAATAAAACGTTTAATCGTAAGCTTTGGAGGTTGAAACGGTTCCACAAGTTGTGTTCTTTCAACTTCGTCAAATTGATTTATATTGAAGAGACTGAGTTTTTTTTTAAACTGTGCAAATTACAGTATTTGACGACACGGTGGTCGCAGTGGCTGAGTGATCGACTGTTGCGCTGCTTGTTGCGGGTTCAATCCCCGCACAAAACAAATATTTTTATGGCCTACAGATAGTTGTTCCAAGCCTGGCTGTTTGTGTATGTGATTTAATTTTTTTGTAAACGCACCCGCGATACAGGAGAAATTCCTAGTGTGGGGCAAGGTTTTTTTTTTTTTTTAAGTAAAAAGTAGTATTCCAATCAGTCCTTTTAGTAGACATTTTGCGCTTTAATCAAGGTCAACACCTTTGAACTTTGCACCTTAAAAGTATTTTCAATGCTTGGTGACGATTAATGTCATGGTACTTACTTTTTAGGATTTCGCACGTCAAGAAGAAAAATAAACTTAACCTTTATCGAATCACTTTGTTGTCCGTCTGTCTGTCGACCTGTGTGTCACAACCCTTTTTCTCAAGAACGCGTACAGCTACAGTGTAAATTACAAAAATTATATACTCAAATCTTTGGCTCCTTTGGTGCAGCATATTCTACAGTTTAAGGACTCTTGACCCTTCTGTACCACACCTCGGAACTGCCGGGGTTGCGGGTTGTTCGAAAGAGATACCGCGGCAACGGAACGTAAAGGGCAATAGAAGGAACATGGGCGGGTTTTAGTCAGTAAAAATCTGACACTCGGTGGATATCATCGTTCCGCCCAGAGCGGGGGGCTTATTTGATGATATCCACCTCAGAAAAAAAACAAACCTCGGAATCATAGGGTTCCGTATTTCCAAAGAAAAAAACGGAAACTTTATTGGATTACTTTGTTGCCCCCCTGGCTGTCTGCCAAGACCTCTGGGCGTGGAGGTATCGAGTTGAAATTACAAAAACCATATACTCAAATCTGTGCCCCTTTTTTTCTGTGAAAAAATCAACCCGTCCCCACCAAGACCCAAGACCCAAGTCTAGGCAGTCAAAAGATATGACTGTTTATGACGCAGAGTTGTACAAAACCCTCAGTGCACAAGTCCTACTTTCTTCTAACAATATTCTGCAGCTAGAAGATTCATAATCCTTTGTAACACTCCACACATTTTTACTCTTAACCCTCACAATCTTAGCAACAATATTGTCAAACTTACAAGTTTTACTTATTCCCTATTGCCTGTAAATATTAGGAATTGGTCCTCCCATAATCGTTATTTACACGCAAACTTTTTTTTTTTTTTTTTTCTGTTGTATTCATAAGTTCCTGTTCTGATAAAGGGTTAGTGTTGTGTTAGGGTAAGTACCTTATGTTGTGTTATGTTTCGTAGTGTTTACATTATTTTGTGTTTGTAGGGCAAGTGAGGTTTGTAGGTCATGTCGTGTGAAAACGTTTGAGTATGTTTGTGGCTGTTTTTATGTAAAATAAGGCCTTGGAAAGTAGTAGGTAAAGAAAAGGAGAAAAGAAAATGATTTATCACTATACATTTTAGGGGCCTGTATCTAAAAAATAAAAACGGTTACTTTATACGATTACTTTGTTGTTTATTCCTCCGTCTGTCTAGCCTTTTCCCAACTATGTTAGGGTCGGCTTCCAGTCTTACCGGTAGCAGTTGAATATCAGTAGTTTACATAGAGCGACTGCCTATCTGACCTCCACAACCCAGTACTAGTAATACCTTGTACTAACAAGGTATTACGATGTCCCTTGATAAGATTCTCAGACTTTCAGAAATACTGACTACCTGTAACGACTGCCAAAGATGTACAATTGACAGCCGGGACCAACAGCTAAACGTGCTTTCCGACGCACGGAGGAAACTCGGTCTATCTGTCGGTAAATACCCTTTAATGATTTTAAAAGAGTAACCATGGAGTTACTTGCCGGTTCTTCTTCATAGGAAACGACCAACACGAACCGTGCACCTTTTTCCAAAGTTTTATAAATGCTCCATGTAGGTCTTGACGGGCCTGTTGGTCTAGTGGTTAGTGGCCCTGACTGCTGAGCCGGAGGTCGTGGTTTAAATTCCCACCCAGGTCAAACTTTGTGTGATGAGCATGATTGTTTGTTCTGTTTCTGGGTGTGATTTATCTATAATATGTATGTATTTATAAATTATATAAGTATGTATATCAGTTGTCTGGTTACCATAACACAAGGTCTGCTTAGCTTGGGATCAGATAGCCGTGTGTGAGTTGTCCCAAGACATTTATTATTATTATTATGTCTATGTGTAATAAAACTATTTTGATACACTTTTTATCCCAGTAATAATCCCGTTAGACAATATCGCGGTTAATAAGCTATTCTTCCATATTACTCAACGCCTAACCGCTATTCATAATAACAATCCCACTAACCACACTATAATTAATCTTTAGTTTACACACACATTGACGAGCTTCCTCTTTTCCCCAACAACAACATATTGCAATCATATATCTGTTTACTAAGCTTAGTAATTAAGGATTCTATCCCTTCTCGACAGATTCATCGTAGTAACTTCGTTTATACAAATATTATGGTAATAATATGTTTTGATTTTCATCTCAGTTTGCATATCAATTTGTGGCTCAGAAGTTTAGGGATGGTATCGGGTCTATTTACAACATCTTATCATTTGTTAGCCTGAAATTATCGATGTGCAAATGTTTGGTTTTCAATACATATTTTGACCCGATCCACGGTTGGCGCAATGGTTGAGCAATCGACGGCAGCGCGGCGTGTCGCCAGAACAAATTTTTGTATGACCTGGGTAGTTGTTTCGGGTCTGGCTGTTTGTGTATGTGAGTTTAAATGTTTGTAAGCGTAACCTTTATACAGGAGAAATGCCTAGTGTGGGGCAACATATTTTTTTTTTTTTTTTCTATAAGTAGAGATTTCTTTAACTATTGTGAAATCAATTTTTAGTTTAGTTTTTAGAGTTCCGTACTTCAAACGGAAAAAGAGCAAGGTTTCGTTTAAGTGGGCAGTTTGTGCATGTGAATTTAAATATTAGTAACCATCCCCACAATACACGAATAACTGAAACGTAGGGCAAGTTTTTTTTAAAGGAGACACAAAAATAAATAAACAAAATTAACGTTGAAACTAAACAGCCATATAAACTGAAATTATTTCCAAGCATTATCCAGTCACTCACGAAAATAATTTTGCAAGAAACTCTCAACTCCAAAGCCGAATTAGACACAAAGAAACACAATTATAATTTCATACATTCTGTGAAACAATTAGTCATTTCAACTTGACAAATTCTTAGGAGGATGAGCGTAATATATTCGTAAGCCTTCAGTAATATAATTTAGGATTTCAAGGTCGCATTCTGGAGACTATATCAAACTCGTAATGTGGTTACCGTACTTATGAACGAAACCTTACATATTTGGGATTGAGAAGTAATTTAATTTACATTCCTGGCAGGCGTACCTAGTATTTTGACTGAATTTGTGAATACATTTGAATGCAACAGAGTGGGTATTCCACCTTTTTTGTCACCTCAACCTCTTTCCTTCTAGATCAATGTCGATTTTTAAATTTTTGAATATTTATATTTCGAATTTCATTCTGTTATTTGCTTCATCTTCAACTCCTTTTTTGGTCATTACGCTTTGATCACGGCTAGCAGCTGCACCTGTTTTGAAATACTAAAGCAACCCCAAGAGGTACGTCTCGACCAATAGGAACGTCCCGCGGTATCAACCACCGGGCGTCTGCGCCGCCAGTTCGTTGCTTACGCGCCTACTACTCGCACGCGAATTATAAATCCGAACTTAATGTTTTTGTGAATGTGTAAAAGGGGAATTAACTATTGTTTCCATTGATCAACTTAACTCAAGAGTATTATTTTCACGTTCCCCCTGAAACCTCTTCTCATAATACCTTATTTTTTTGCATTTTTAAACTAATTAAAAAAAAAAAAAAACGTTGCCCCACACTAGGTATTTCTCCTGTATCGTGGGTGCGTTTACAAACATTTAAATTGACATACACAAACAGCCAGACCCGAAACAAGTATCTACAGGTCATACAAATATTTGTTCCGTGCGGGAAACGAACCCGCGACACGCAGCGCAGCAGTCAATCGTTCAGCCACTGCGCCAACCGTGTTGTCAAAACTTTGTTATGAGCTTTCTTTGTAACACCCTGATAATATCTACCCTGTCAAAGGGTCCGCCTTGGGGTTGTACAACAAAAAAAACTGAATTGTGGTGGCTATTTTTTCGTCAGCTGTTTATGGGACAGCTCTTGATTGCGTCAGTCTTAACCGCCGACGGGCGCGTGAGACGATTCCCGGCCACCGTAGATACGGGCCTGTGGTTTGTTAAAAATGGGTAGCTCACCGTCCATCCGCCTATTGACGACAGGCTGTGTCCACGGCGAGTTAACATTCCACGCGCGCCTCAAAGAAATGTCAGCAAAGCAGAGGGGCCTGCGAGGGCCACCGCCTGCTGGGGTTGGCGGATGTTTGAAAGACATACCGCGGCCTCGGAATATAAAAGGCAATAGAAAGAACATTGGTGGGTTTTAGTCCGTACAAGTCTGACACTCCGCTAGGGCAATCTTTTAAAAAATATCGGATGTTTTTTTAAAGATTGCGCATGGGCGCGCAAAAAAAGAAGCACGGTTCAAATAGGTCGTTTCCTATGGAGAAGAACCGGCAAGAAACTATATGGTTACTCTTTTAAAGTCATTTGGTTTTACAATGTTGTTGTTACAGCGTTAATATTTAAGTATAACAGCAGGAGGTACCGAAAAGGCAAAAAACTAACAAGTCATAGGTTCAAGGTCCTACATGAGGCACAAACTATCACTTTTTATGACCTCGTAAATATTAACTATTTTATCATGGGAGTGTCGTGGCACGGTTATGGTGTTCTGTCACGAGATAGTGTGGGTTCTTTTACCAGTTATTTTTAGGTATTTTAAGGGTGGTAACGAAAACTAACAAATGTGACGTAGTCAGAGCGACGATATTTTTTGACCTGTCTTTCATTCGTAACATACAAAATGTTGTTATTCAATGAACGCGCTAGTTATACAATCAAATAGGTGATTCAACCAGATGACGGCAACATAATTATGCATCACATCACATGTACCTTACATTACACATACATTGCATGCAACAAAATTACATAACCCAAACCACGCGTAAACAAATAGAATACCTACGTACTTACTATTTCTTACTCTGTTTGTCATGTTTGGACAAGATAAAATTGGGTGATATCATCATTTGCCTAGCCTTTTCCCAACTATGTTGGGGTCGGCTTCCAGCCTAGGTGATGCAGCTGAATATCAGTATTTTATATGGAGCGACTGCCTATCTGACCTCCACAACCCAGTTAGTACTAGGTAACGCGATACGCCTTGGTTAGACTGGTTGTCAGACTTTCGGAACATTGACTCCTTTAACGACTGTCAAAGATCTACAAATGACAGCGGGGACCAATGGCTTAACGCGCTTTCCGAGGCACGGAGGAAACTCGGTGTGTAACCCGTCCACAGACCAACCTAGACAAGCGCGGTTTAACCTAAACCGAGCGGCTGCTATTATTTAACCACGAGCTTCTCATAAAATTGAGTGATATATCATGATCCTAAACCAGTCCAATTTAGGTATAACATAACAAAATCAATCTTAAAAATTATACAGCAATCCAAAAATAACATAAAAAAAAACACAACACAGGCATCGAATTGGTAACAGTTCAATAATCCGTCATCTATCACTGTCAGGCCATATTATTCATCACTTACTGTAACATGCGACTTTTAGTGCTGCCTACCCACTTGTATGTGTATACAAACATCGTAATTTGATGTCCAAGCGATAGGTTGTATATACATTGTCCAACTTAACTGACATCTCATCGAGAATTCATTTTCCATTGTTACTAAAAAGACTTCAGCAGATCATATATACAGACATCCAAGAACCGGGGTTGCTCCTGCCGGGGTTGCGGGTTGTTTGAAAGAGATACCGCGGCCCTGGAATGTAAAGGGCAATAGTAGGAACATGGGTGGATTTTAGTCAGCAAAAGTCTGACACTACCCCTCGCTCCGCCCAGAGCGGGGGAAGTTATTTGATGATTTCTTTCCAAACCCAAAAAAAAGCCTGTCCTATTTTTTTAATAACGCGGGCGAAGCCGCGGGCGAAAGCTAGTAATATTGTAAAAGCGAAAGTGAGTTTGTTTGTTTGTTACCTCTTCACGCCTTAATGGCTGAACCGATTTACATGAATTTTGGTACAAAGATAGCTGGGACCCAGGAGACGGACAAAGGCTATTTTTAAGAAAAATGTTGGTTTTGAGGGAGAAAGAGAGAAAAAAAGGGAAATCTTAGTTTTGCTATTACAAATTATTTACAAAATGAATAAATGAATTGAATTGAATTGAAATCAGTAAGGCGCAAGGGCAAAATCTGGTGGTAGCAGGTACTTGCAAATCAGGAAAGGGGAACTGTGTTACCCCGAATTTAACGCGAGCGAAGCCGCGGGCAAAAGTGTTTTAATATAATATTCTAGGAATAAAAATCGAGATCCATGACTAAAACATTACTAAAAAACACCTTCAGGCCTTTTTTGAAGGACAGAATGAAACCAAAGCGGAGTATTTTTAGGCCTACGATAACATATTTGAATGACAGTAACGTTGAGCCTCGTGGCAGTGTTTTTATTATGTGTTTTTTCCTCCCTTATATTTCTTTAGCATTTCGATTGCGGGTTTCACAATAGAGGCACAAAATTGAACTAGATATGTCAAGGAGTTTATTCATAAATGCTGTTTTAGTGCGTTTATTTACTTTTACAAATCCTTATCCTTGCTAATATTATAAAAGCGAAAGTGAGTTTGTTTGTTACCTCTTCACGCTTTAATCGCTACACCGATTTTGATGAATTTTGGTACAGAAATAGGTGGGAACCAGGAGACGGACATAGGCTAATATTTTTTCTAAAAAAGTGGGATGTGAGGGAGAAAGAGGGAAGAAAAGGGAAAACTTAGCGTTGCCATTACAAATCAATAAGGCGCAAGGGAAACTGTGTTACCCCGAATTTAACGCGAGCGAAGCCGCGGGCAAAAGCTAATGTTTTATATTTTAATTATCATCATTTTCCTGCCCTTGTCCCATTCTATTTGAACGGGCGCAACACGTTTTCTTCTTCCATTCTCCCCTATCAGACGTCACGGCATTGTTTACTCCTTTCTCCTTCATATCATTCCTTACACAATCCATCCATCTTTTCTTTTGCCTTCCTCTCGCTCTCCGTCCATTTACATTCAGATCCATCACTCTTTAAGTATTTTAATTAATGAAACGTTAACTAAAAAAAAAACGATCGCGAGTCTGAAGCAGTTTGTACGGAACCCTCACTGAGGTTCCGTACAAACTTGCGACCTAAACGGCCATGGCTTCAATGCGAAGACTTAAAAGGTTGAAGGCACAGCTATAAGGGACCACAGACTTCAGTGTATGGTTTTAATGTGAACTCGATACCTCCATACGTTCCAGAGATAAAGGGTCTTGACAGACATACAGACAACAAAGAACATTCAACGAAGAACAAGGTTTCCGTTTTTCTTTTTGAGGTACGAACCCCTATAATTAAGCAGATGTTAAACAACTTGCATAATAAGCCTGTAATGACAACACGGCTGGAACTCAGGGGTTCTCCCTACGAGGATTGGGCTGGTTCACCACACAGTTTGAATGACACAAGTTTTCGATTTTTCCATACTAGCTTCTAGAATATTATGTATCATTTCTTTTCGACATTTTTCTTCCCAGACCCGAATTTCTTCTGTATCGTGGGTGCGTTTACAAACATTTATACACACATACACAAACACCCAGACCTGAAACAACTATCTGCAATCATACAAATACTTGTTCCGTGCAGGGTCGAACCCGCGACACACAGCGCAGCAGTCGATCGAAATCACGTCCACTTCCATAAAGTAGATGTCTTCATCATCATTCATCAGTATATCACACATAAAAGATATCACTTCTGCCAATATCACAGCAGATTAAACGTGATGTATCATAAAAAATATTAAGGATATTGCCGGAAAAGATAGCAGTACAGATTAATAATAATATTAGGAGATAAGAGAAATTGCTTCGCTGTGTCACAGACAATAAATGTACAGAAGGCTAAATAAAAATAATGATCGTAAAAAACAGATTCAATTTATTTATGAACTAGCTTTTCTCCGCGGCTTCGCTTGCGTTTAATACAATTCAACACAGTTCCCCTGTCCTGATTTACAGGTAGCTGCTACCTGTAGTTTTTGCCCGTGCGCCTAAGTTTTCCCTTTTCTTCCCCCTTTCTCCCTCATTCCTCACTTTTGTTGAACAAAAGATAGCCTTTGTCCGTCTCCAGGGTCCCAACTATCTCTGTACCAAAATTCATCAAAATCTGTTTAGCCATGTAGGCGTCAAGACGTAACAAACAAACAAACTCACCATCGCTTTTATAATATTAGTAAAGACCATACTAGCTGTTGCCAGCGGTTTCACCCTCTGCTCACTTCACTTAAGGATGTAAAATATAGATAGTAGCCGATTCTCAGACTTACCGGATATGCATAAAAAAAATCATAAGAATGTGTCGAGCCGTTTCGGAGGAGTATGGGAACGAAAGAACGAATAAGCAGTACCTTTGTGCTCTTTTTACCTTATGTACTTTTTTATATAATGTTTTTTGTGTACATAAATAAATAAATAACGAACATTGTGATTCGAGAATTTTATAAATAAGAAGATAATAAACGCAACGTTGAAAATGGAATAACAAAAGTGTGTGTATTTCAAAAAAGGTTTTAATTGACTGAGATATATGACAAGAAGCAACAATACTAGCGTCTTCTCGCATAAATGGCCCAACCGATTTTAATGAATTTTGGTACAGAGATATTTGGGATCCTGGAGACGGACAAAAACTTAAAAAAGTGAAAAAAGGGAGAAAAGAGGGAAGACAAGATTTCAATCATCACGCGGGTTAAAGTTAGCGTTAGCCCTAAATAACTTCCTATACCACGCGGACGAAGTCGCAGGCGGAAGCTAGTTCTGTATTAAACATAAATAATTGTATATTTAAAGTATAACACATAAATGATCAAAGATTAAAAATACATAACAATATCAAAATAATCGTTTGTCAAAAAAAACAAAGCAATTGACTTTGACTGAATTGATTTCATTTATAAATCAGTTTCCAAAAAAACATTTTTAAGTCATAAAACACCAGTTTGGTTTGCCAACCTAACAGGCGTTTTATGCCTTTTAGTTTAGCTCTATTAGCATGAAAATACATCAAAT
Source organism: Ochropleura leucogaster (assembly GCA_958449745.1). NCBI lineage: Eukaryota > Metazoa > Arthropoda > Insecta > Lepidoptera > Noctuidae > Ochropleura > Ochropleura leucogaster. The sequence continues at coordinate 16,254,017 of OY288215.1, read as the reverse complement.
GGGTTCTCCTGCTCTGGGCGGAGCGGAAAGGAGTGTCAGACTTTTACTGACTAAAACGTATCCTTCTTTTGTCCTTTGTGGTCCGGGTCCACGGTTTCTTTAGAACAACCCGCAAACCTTGGTTCGTCGCGCTTAGAATATTAGAATATCATCTGAAGACTGAACCTATGTGTTTATCTCCTTAAGAAAAGATATTTAACTAAACACACCGAACTAGACAGAAGACGACAAATATTAAAAATAAATAGCTTAACAATCTAGTAAAATTATTGTAAAAAGTAAATTATTTAAAAAAATTAAACAAAAGCAGTCACAGCGAAATGCGCTGAAAAGGTATCTGACTAAGTCTGAGAGTCCCGTGCAGAGCAGGAGGGTGGTTTTAGCTGGTTCAAGTCCGGCTGGTTCAAGCAGTTCCTAGTCTAGCTCACAAACTTTGAGGCAGTCGAAGTATCCACTAGGTACCCCACATGCCAAACCAAAAAAAAAACCTGTCCTTAAGATCATTGCATTGACTAAACCTACTGCGTTCTGTCTATACTGTGGCTTCACACAGGATTTATCTAATTTATTATTGGATATATACGCACTTTCGTCTCTGTCAGTATTAGAGGTCGAACTGACCTCAGATAAGCGGGAACATTAATAAGGAGACTTGGAAGACGTACCATTTAGTTGAAAAGAGGAAAATCGGTTATTACTGTAACTAAGTTATTAGGTAAAAAAACGTCGGTAGTTGAACCGATCTTTTTGAAAAACTTTTTAAAGGTCATTTTGTGTGGTGTAGACGGCGCGTTCGTGTTCCACGCGCGCCAAGAGATGTCAGCAAAGCATAGGGGCTTGCCAGTTCCATCCCTGCCGGGGTTGCGGATTGTTCCAAAGAGATACCGCGGCCACGAAACATAAAAGGGCAATAGAAGGATCATGGGTTGGTTTTACTCTGAAAGACATTTTATGTTGAGGAAGTTTTTTTTTTAAACCTTGCCCAACACTAGAATTTTGTCATGTATCGTGGATGCGTTTGCAAACATTTAAAATCACAGACACAAACAGCCAGACCCGAAACAACTATCTGTACCTAGGTCATACAAATGTTTGTTCCGTGCAGGTAACGAATAAGCGACACGCAGCGCAGCAGTCGATCGCTCAGCCACAGCACCACTCATGACGTCAAAAAATATTTATTGATTTACAATCCGCAAGAAAAAAGTAAAGCTTATAAAAGTGTTATAAATTAACGTCCTCTTTTTCTCACTACCCAGAATTATATCCTTACTAATATTATAAAAGCGAAAGTGAGTTTGTTTCTTACAACTTCACGCCTAAATGGCTAAACCGATTTGATGAATTTTGGTACAGAGATAGTTGAGACCCTGAAGACGGACATAGGCTAATGCTATATTGCGATATGAGGTAAAAAGAGGGAAGAAAAGGGTAAACTTAGGTTTGCTATTACAATAAATAAGGCGCAAGGGTAAAAAGTACAAGTAAGAGGTACCTGAAAATCAGGCAAAGGGGAACGGTGTTATCTTGAATTTTACGCGAGCGAAACCGCGGGCAAAAGCTTGTATTTAATATTACTGTTTACTACAGACTTCCAAGACCTTGAACTGAAATCTTTTGAACCTACCCACGTAAAACATTAATTACTTTGAGTAAGCAAATCGAGGCCCGTCCTAATTTCTAGGGCCTAAGTATACTATGTCTGAGCTGAATAGATAAGTCGGCCTGACTATTTGTCACGTCTTATAGCTGAGGTCAGTTATGTTAAGGTTGATTTTAGGCTCTAAAGGGTAGGCGTCAGGGTGGCCCTAAAAAAAAATCTATATATATAAAAGAAAGTCGTGTTAGTTACTCCACTTATAACTCAAGAACGGCTGAACCGATTTAGCTGAAAATTGGTGAGGAGGTAGCTTAGAACCAGGAGACGGACATAGGATACTTTTCATCCCGGTAAGAGAAGTAGGGTAGGTAGAAAGATACAAAATTGCATTGCAACGCATGCCGGGGCACAGCTAGTATCTATATAAAAAATAAAAATAAATTTATTTTTTGCATTCATCTTTACCATCCTTACTATAAGGGATGGAAAAGATAAATGTGGGAACCGTGTACGACATAACTTTTATTTGTTTTGTTTATTTTTGACGATTATTTGGCATTTTGAGTACTAGTACAATAAGCAACCTAAACAAATGTTTTTTTTTAGGTATTATTCGTCGTGTCGCTAAACTCCTTGGGTTATGAGTCGAGCTACACAATAACTGATAAATGCTTGCACTGACTCGACAAATCCACTGAAACCGACGCGTTGCCAGCCTTTCGGTTTTCTATCGGTTACATTTCGGAGAGTGTGCGATGGAATTGCACAGCCTAATTCCGCCAAGCCCGTTCCATCATAGGACTACAAGACGTACGGCGATGCACCACCGTTACATGGTAGACATCCCACCCACACGCACTAAACGGTTTGGGAATACTTTCACTGTGCGTACTGCTAAGGAGTGGAATTCCCTGCCGGAGTCTGTATTTCCTGACAGCTATAACCTGGGGGTCTTCAAGTCAAGAGTGAATAGGTTATTTCTAGGTAAGCGTGCTTCATCGTTGACCACATCATCACTTACCATCAGGTGAGATAGTGGTCAAACGCGAACCTATCACTAATAATAAAAAAAAACCTGGGTAGTGCTGTCTTAAAAAGACCATTTCAGATACTAATGCACTAGTTCCTTGACTAGTTTACTGAGATTTTTGTCTTGACTTTAAAAGACCTGTAAGTTTGTTTCGACTATTTCTACTCAGAGTGGTCAGATACAACACACCGGCCAACTAAAAACCGAAAAACTACGTTCAAAAGTTTTTGTAAAAACCTACTTGCCAAATAAACATAATTTATAATTTAAAAGACTACACAGTTGATGATGACGCTATTCTTACTCCTTCTCTATCCATGCAGTACGTTTGTGGAACTCACTTCCGGCTAACATTTGTGGCGCTAAAACTATCTCTGTATTTAAAAAAAACTGGTCAAAGAACACTACCTCTCCTCTATACTTTGATATTTTGTATATATTTTAGATATGTATTAATTATTTTGGATTGTATATATGTAAACATATTTTATTATTTTTATTAGTATGTAAGTTTTCTATAGGTATTGATAACGTATATTTATTATTTTTATTAGTAAGTAAGTCTATTTTGATATCATTTTGTTTATTTAAGTTAGTGCTTAGTTGTTATTTTTACACACTGTGCCTACGTGTTTATTTTTTTCCATCTGTCCTATCGCAGGTCTGCTGGAAGAGATTTCTTTATGAAATAAACAGTACCTTTGTGCTCTTTTTTCTTTATATACTTTTTTATATAATGTTTTGTGTGTAAATAAATAAATAAAATGACAACAACTATCTCTGAACCAAAATTCATCAAAAACGGTTTAGCCGTTAAGGCGTTAAGACGTAACAAACAAAGTCACTTTCACTTTTTTAATAATTGTAAGGATTTTAAGATTCGCAAACGGCCACTTACCTACAGTGAGGAAAAGGGGTATTTTTTAGGATTGCAAATCATCAAATAATTTCTACCGATTTGGCCGTTGGATTGTTAAACTATCCATCCATGTTCCTACTTTCGCCCTTCTGTTCCGGGGCCGCGGTATTTCTTTCGAACAAAACGCCTCCCCGTGGATAACGGCTCTGTGCCCCAGTCAAATTATTAATAGCTTATTATGGTAAGGTTTAGCTTCGAGTACGGTAATGTCAACATGTGTTAATATATTTTGTAAATAATCGTGATGGCCCAGAGGTAAAGCGCCTCGTCTCTCTTGCATAATGTGTAGAACCCACATTATGCAAGAGATCCGGGCAAGTAGCAATATGACTTTTTTATTTTACTTTTGAAAGTTAATCTAACATCACAAACATTAGTATAGGAAAACATCGTAAGGAAACCTTGATTAATCCTTATCCTTACTAATATTATAAAAGCAAAAGTGAGTTTGTTTGTTTGTTACCTCTTCACACTTTAATGGCTACACCGATTGTGATGAATTTTAGTACAGAGATAGTTGGGAACCAGGAGACGGATGACGGACGAATTTTTATTTTAAAAAAGTGGGATGTGAGGGAGAAAGAGGGAAGAAAAGGGAAAACTTAGCGTTGCTATTACAAATCAATAAGGCGCAAGGCGAACTACCCCATGCGCGAGTAATGCGAGCGAAGCCGCGGGCAAAAGCTAGTCATTAAATATAATCTATATGCTGGTATTATCGTTAAATATAATAACAGCCTATTGATATATAACGTTGTGTATGTGAGTTCAAATGTTTGTAAACGCATCCACAATATAAGAGTGTGGGGCAAACTTAAAAAGAAAAAATACAAATTGAACCTACTCTATTGATCAGCGCTTTTCACAACCTCTACACATATTCCGTAGGACTATTTTCTCTGAATTCCCAACTTTAATCTGCGTAAAGAATAAATCTGTGACACATATCGAGTCTCGTGACAAATCTGTGGCTTGTTGGCGATAAAACTTACATTACGGTTCTCATATCTCACGTGGAGTTTATATCACACCGGCTGCTGTACTGACACCATCGTTTGAGCAGGTCAAAGGATATGTCTTGAATTTTATTTGTCACAAAATCTTGTTTTGTCGGGGGTCTTAATTGGCCCAAATGGGTCTAAAATCACTATAGGATAATAATAAATATATATATTCACAACCTTTAAGTATGTCGTTTACAATATGTGTTGTATGTTTGGAAAATACCTACATTTTTATTAGGTCTGCATTATTGACTACCTACAAAAAGTCTTAAGTGAAATAAACAGGGAAGACGATCATGGTCTTGGAATAAGGCTAAGTAGCATTTTATAATCGTGTTCCACCATTTAAAAACTTTTAGTTACTAACATGAAACACGTTGGCAGTTTATTTTTACCCGTTCATTAATTGACTGAATTAATTTTATAGCATATGCTGAAAAATTGTGAAACTGAACTAAATTTCATTTTTATATTATTAGGTATAAGAAAAGTCTGCAAATTAAACTTTGTGCATAATCTTGTGTTAGTTTTTACCGCCCATGTGCCTTAAAACTTAGCTTTACGCACCCACATAAGACTCCGAAAAATGTATTATTTAGCCGAGGAGTTTTTTTTTATTATTTAGTCGAGGAGCGCGTGGCTAAATAATAACAGCCACTCGGGTCGATCTTAAGGTTAAGCCGCGCTTGCCTAGGTTGGTCTGTGGATGGGTGACCACTCGTTACATACCGAGTTTTCTCCGTGCCTCGGAAAGCTAATGCTAAACCGTTGGTTCCGGCTGTCATTTGTAGATCTTTGACAGTCGTTCAAGGTAGTCAGAGTTCCGAATGTCTTACAATCAGTCTTAACAAGGGGTATCGTATTACCCAGTATTAACTGGGTTGTGGAGGTCAGATAGGCAGTCGCTCCATGTAAAATACTGATATTCAGCTGCATCCGGTTAGACTGGAAGCCGACCCCAACATAGTTGGGAAAAAGCTAGGCAGATGATGATAAGAATCCGAAAAACCAGACAACATAAAAAGTCGCTATAAACTAACATTTTTTTTAATTAACTGCTTCTCCTTGCAAACGTTTACTAATACTAATAATTCAGCCAGTAACACAACTAACTCCGAAGATCCTAAACGCATTACATCAATTACAAAAACTCGTAAACTACCATCAAAACGTGGCCACCATAGCCGTTTGGCCATTATGATCGTGCGTGTCATCTGAAAAACCATTCCCCCTCCTCCACCCGGTGGCAAAGATGCCCATAATGTCTTCTTTGCTTTGTGCGATATTGGCCCTAAAATTTGCTATATATCTTTTATGGACACCCTACTGACATTTGTGGGTATGTCACCGCTTTTTTAAGTGTGATGACATTTTTTGGGTTTTCGTTTTTAAATGTTTGTGTGTGGGTTGGAAGTTTATTAATTTGATGTTTGCTGCGGTTTAACATCGGAATCATTACTTAACGAGCAATAAATAAAATAAAACCCTGTAAAGCTATTTTTAATCCCGGCACTAAGTTCCATTGGGATAAATTTCGACGTCCACGCAAGTTAATGGCGGACAACAGCTAGTCAAGTAAAAATTAGACCACAAACTTCTTACAAATACACACTTCCCCCTGCTCAATCATTTTATTCCAAAGCCCTATGGAAATACGAACAGAAAAAAAAACAAAAGCCTCTCAAAATTCAACTTCCAGCCAATCAGAAACGAATCCACGCGTAAAAATGTAACGCGTCTTTAACATCCCGTGTTGATACAAACTTATTACAACTTTGCCACTTCAAACCATAAGAGCTTTTCATGTTTCAGGGATTTTGTCTGAAAAAAAAAACTTTTCTTTTAAGACAGTCGCGTTTTGGCCCGGTAAAGTTCCAGCTTCATAATCGTTTTCGAAGTTATAAACGAAGGACTGCCGTAATATTGCAGATTTCCGCTCACTTGCGTTTGTAATATAGATACTTGACGAAATTGAAAGTAAAACGATGATTTTGGAATTTTAACAGCTGTATAAATGCTTTGTTTATACAGAATTTAACAGTTGTTCAAATTATAGTTAACTGAGTCTAAGAAATACTTTATATTAATAAAATAACCTAACCCAAAATAAAACCATTAGGTCTCCCCAAGAGACTACCGACATTGTCACGTAGTATAATAACGAATCTAGCTGTGCCCAGTGGTTTCACCCGCTGCTCACTTAGGGGTATGAAAAATAGATGTTGGCCGATTCTCAGACCTACCCGATATGTACACAAAGTTTCGTTTAAATCGGTCCAGCCGTTTCGGAGTAGTATGGGAACGAAAACTGTGACACGAGAATTTTATATATTAGATAAGGATTGTAATTGTATTTTTTTTTTTATTGTGATTGATTGGATAGTAATTGTAATTGTTTTTTTTAATTGTGATTGATTGGATTGTAATTGATTGTATTGTATAAGCATTGTACATACAATTCAGTCGTTTATTGTCTAACAAATAGACAGTTTTTAGCTTACCTAAAAAGGAAAAACGGAAGCCTCATATGAACAACGAGATCATATGAGGGTTCTGTTATCCGTTTGTCTGTCTATACCCTTTATCTCGAAAACGCAAGAAAGTGTCAAGTTAAAATTAAATCTTTGAGTGTATGAGGCATCATCATCATCAGGCTATGTCCACTGCTGGACATAGCCCTCCCCTAATGAGCGCCATAGCGCCCTATCTTCAGCTTGCCGCATCCAGCATCTGCCTGCAGTCTTTCTTAGATCGTCATCCCACCTGGCCGGAGAAATTGTATACTCGATAAGATTTCTTTGTGAATTACCATAAAAATGGCTTAAATTAAAAAAAAAAGTTGTGCAAAAAAATCGCATTCCAAAAAAAGCTTCCAGAAATCAGTGGCCGGAAAACCGATGAAACAAAAAAAAATCACCAACTTCTGGAAGTTAGTTAGAAACGTTTTTTTAGTGTTTTATAAAGTCGGTTTTTAACATGTCAATTTGTCGGTCAATATTTAAAATATGACTCCTCGGTTCTATTCGCCCCCATTCCGAATCTCAGTTTAAAAACTACATAATCAAACAATGCCCGCGTAAGAATAACGCCTTCTTACCTCTAATTAATGTTAATTTAACACCCGGTATACTTTTAGTTAGTTGAATTAGGCAAATTAGCCACCTACATGGAAAAACAGCTCTAGGCATTTTTGCACGTGGGATGAACGCCCAGAGAAAATCCTTGTACACACATACACACACAGAGAAATATAAAGGAGCGCCATAGACTACAGAAAGGCTCACGGTTAAATGAAAACAACCGTTTGGGTGGATCTCCAGGTTAACCTGCGCATAAGAATCTTTATTTTTCTCATTTTTTTTTTTAAATAAAACTTTCCCCCACAATAGGAATTTCTCCTGTATCGTAGGTGCGTTCACAAACATTTAAATTCACATACAAAAACAGCCAGATCCGGAACAACTATCTGTAGATCATACACATATTTGTCCCGTGCGGGGATCGAACCCGCAACACGCGGCGCAGCAGTCAATCGCTCAGCCACTGCGCCAACCGTGCCGTCATTTGGAAGTACTTAACAGCAAAAGAACGAACATGGATGGTTTTAGTAAATAAAAGTCTGATACTTGCCCACTTTGTTATCTTTACTAATATTATAAAAGCGAAAGTGAGTTTGTTTGTTACGTCTTCACGTCTTAATGGCTGAACCGATTTTGATAAATTTTGGTACAGAGATAGTCGGGACCCTGGAGACTGACATAGGGTAACTTTTTTTTAGGTGAGAAATGAGGAAGAAAGAGGGTAGAAAATGGAAAGCTTAGCATTGCTATTACAATAAATAAGGCGCAAGGGCAAAAATTACAGGTAGCAGGTACCTGCAAATCAGGAAAGGGGAACTGTGTTACACCGAATTACCCCGAACGCGGGCAAAAGCTAGTTTAATGATAAATCACTCTCTTTATAATACAGGTATTCGTTTTTGATTTAAATAAAAAAAAACTACTGTTATATTTTGTCAGATTAAAAGCAGCATGTATAATTGTGACGTCACAATCCAGCATTTATTTGTTAAAAGACTTGAAACGTAATGCCAAATGACATCCTGTCAGCTCCATGTTTCGTTAACTGAAGGTTTGTTGAATTGTGTACCGTCATGTTACATTAACCCATTGTTTTCGATCAGGCGCATAATTATTGACAAAACGCATACCGATACAACCGTACAAACTTTTTTTTTTTTTGTAAACGTTGCCCCACACAAGGAATTTCTCCTGTATCGTGGGTGTGTTTACAAACATTTAAACTCACATACACAAACAGCCAGACCCGGAACAACTATCTGTAGGCCATACAAATATTTGTTCCGTGCGGGAATCGAACTCGCGACACGCAGCGCAGCAGTCGATCGCTCAGCCACTCCGCCAACCGTGCCGTCACTTGCAACATTAACGGCCATATCTTTTGACTGCGTAGACTTAGAGGGTTGATTCTTTCACAGAACAAAGAGACTACAGATTTGGGTGTATAGTTTTAATTTCCACTTAAAATCTTAACGCGTTTTGGAGATAAACGATCTTGACAGACAGACAGACGGACAACTCAGTGTTTTTGTTGTTTTTTTTAACAAAAAGATTTGCGTTTATACGCAACTTGCTTTTTTAATGATGATGCGGCTTAGGATGGAGCACGCGAGAGATCTAGATTATATATTTTTTGTTTGTTTGTATTTTATAATTATTTTAATTTGTATTTCTGTTTTTGTATTGGGTTTGATGCCCTTAGACTAAATAAGAAAATAATGATCACCTATGCTTAAATCACGCCTGTAATTAAGCATAGGTGTACCTAATTAGTCATTTACGTTTCACTAGAACAAGTCATGACTAAGAATAGGTTATTAACATCAATCTCTTCTACCCTTTTACTGCGCCCTACAGGGTCCATAATGATCTAAATACATATTATAAAAACTACCACCTAAGTACACATCAAAATCATCATCTGTCTAGCCTTTTCCCAACTATGTTGGGGTCGGCTTCCAGTCTAACCGGATGCAGCAGAATATCAGTATTTTACATGGAGCGACTGCCTACCTGACCTCCACAAACCAGTTAATAGTGGGTAATACGATACCCCTTGGTAAGACTGGTTGTCAGACTTTCGGAACACTGACTACCTGTAACGACTGTCAAAGATCTACAAATTTCAGCCGGGACCAACGGCTTAACGTGCTTTCCGAGGCACGGGGGAAACTCGGTAAGTATCGCGTGGTCACCCATCCACAGACCACCCTGGGCGAGCGCCGCTTAACCTAAAGATCGACAAGAGCGGCTGCTATTATTTAGCCACGAGCTCCTCTAAGTACACATTAAAATAAAGTATTAAAACTATTGATTATCAATCAGACACAAATCTAAAACCCGTGGTTCTTACTTTGAATTCCTACGAAATTACATCAAAATATACTGTCAAAATGAGTTCTCAACACAAAGTTTCATGCACCTGTTACACGAACAAATCGTAACACAGCTTGCTTTAAAATAATTTCGTGGAAACGATCTTAATAAAACTCAGGACATCTCAAGCACTAGTTCTTCGAACGAACGAATATAAACGAAAAAATACGAACGTTAACGAATTAAAGTTATGAAATTCCTGTCTGGAACATTTTTATTAAGTTTCACTTTTTTTACAAGTCTTTTTCTCAAAGAGCTGTACACGGTTTGGACATTAAAATGATTTATGAAAACACTTTTTAATTGACTCTTTCACGGAACTTTGTAAGACGAGACTTAAGTCAACTCAAGACAGAATTTAGCGCGATAATAAGTAGACGAAATTATGTTGAATAATTTCTTAATTATCTTAATTTAAGATTTACCAACGAACAATGGAGTGTGGTATAACAGGCGTTAAACTAACGGATCGTGTTCTAAACATAACACAGGGGCTTTGTCACCATTGTGACGATCACCCGGTGGACACGGTAGAGCACACAGTGTCGGTCTAGCCAACTTGACCGGAGCACCGCCGTGCCCTCGTAGAGGCGATCGGCGGCGGCGATCTCTCGTGTCCGGCCCTGGTTCAGTCCATGGTCCGGAGCGAGAGGGAATAAGAAGCGGTCGCCTTCTGTCATGCTAGCGAAGGAGGTGACCGGGCGTTTGAGGGCGAGAACCTCAGACCAACACAACCGAAATAAGCGAAGCCAAAGATATCGAGGCCCCGGAACATAAAGGGCAATGAAAGGAACATGAGTGGGTTTTAGTCAGCACAAGTCTGACACTCTCCCCCACTCCGCCCAGAGCGGGGGAACTTGTTTGATGATTTCCCATCCGCAAAAATGTGGTTCTAAAATGGCCACGTAATCGGAATCATAATCCTTACTAATATTATAAAAGCGAAAGTGAGTTTGTTTGTTTGTTTGTTACCTCTTCACGCTTTAATGGCTAAACCGATTTTGATGAATTTTGGTACAGAGATAGTTGGGAACCAGGAGACGGACATAGGCTATTTTTATTTTAAAAAAGTGGGATGTGCGGGAGAAAGAGGGAAGAAAAGGCAACACTTAACGTTGCGTATTACAAATCAATAAGGCGCAAAGCCAAACGCTGCAAGACAATATTTTTTTTGACATTTTATTTTAACGTAATTAAAATTATTGATTGCATGAAAGGCGAGGCGGATAACCTACCCGGCGATATTTCTCAAAAAGATCAAGTTAATTTACTGAAATACTTTGTTTTGAAATCTGCGGGAAGTTTATCAAAAGCATGACTTTCGAAATTTTGCTACATGCTTCGTAATTTTAACTTGAAGTGTAACTACGAAAATATTGACTTAATTTCCCAGTATATAGGGGTTAATTTACTCTTCGATTCTCAGAAACATTATGTAGGTTGAGAGGAATTGGCGTTTTGTGTTCAGTTCGAAGTATTGGTTGAATTATCAAATTACAAAAAATTATTAAATCTTCGGTGAATTTTGATACATAATTTTATAACCTATAGTTAATAAATAATGTTTTTGAATGATGTCACTATGTATTTATAAAATTAATAAAACTAAAGTACAGATATTTATATTAAAAATATTAATTAGGTAGTTAAACAGATTTATAATATGAAAATAATTTGACGTGGACGAAGATCGCAGGCAGCAACTAGAGCCAAATTAAAAGCGCGTTGTTGGACACAACTGACATTTCATTTATCGATCTTTAACAGTCATTACGGGTAGTCAGTTTTGATCTCTAAATCTATCTACCTAAGGGCTATTCTATTACGTAGTACTAACGGGCTCACGGAGGTGAGATAAGCAGTAATCTATATAAAAACTTGTTATCAGCTGTATCCAACTAGACTGAAACAATGAAAAAAAAAACGCATAACACAAGCTACATGCACACAACATTCAAACAAAAAGAAAACGACAAAAATATATTAAGAAAACTTAAACATAAACACAAAAAGGAAAATCTTAAACGGCGCAAATATCACAATTTGATTGGTAGTTATGTTTTTGAGCCGTTTGGGGTTGAAACACTAGGGCAATGGGGTCCGAGTGGCCATGTAATTTTTCGAGAAATTGCCAAGCGGTTAGTCGACTCTTCTCGTGACTAGAGGGCTGGCTTGCTTTTTGCACAAAAAATAAGCACTGCCAGCCTTCTGGGCACTTTTCCTGTTGACTGCAATACGGGAGAATTTTTGACGCCCTGTAATTTTCCATTTTTTACTTGTACATATTTTTATTTTGAGTCTATTTATAGGTTGTTTATATATACCAATTAATTTAACTAGGTAAGTATATGATGAATAAATAAAAAAAAATAGAAAAAAAAGAAATAATTGTTGTGTATTTCACGGCTGCGCCAAATAGGGGCCTATTTGTGTGCAGCAAACTAGATGAAGAAATGAATTGAAAATGGTTCATCTATCTATGTATATAAGCCACCCATGCATACATCCTCACAAACTTTCGCATGCATATTATTTTTTTAATTTAATTAACACTTCAAGTAAAAGTACAGAGGCGGACTTAATGCCATAGGCATTTTCTACCAGTCAACCGTTGGCAGAGACAAACACTGGTTATCTAATCTAATATATAAAATTCTCGTGTCACAGTTTTCGTTCCCACACTCCTCCGAAACGGCTGGACCGATTTAAACGAAATTTTGTGTACATATCGGGTAGGTCTGAAAATCGGCCAACATCTATTTTTCATACCTAGGGGTAGGGGTAGTAGTGAGCAGCGGGTGAAACCGCTAGGCACAGCTTGTACTATATAGATTTATAAATACTATAAATATAAAACAAAATACTGTAAATATATATCAAATAATAGATAAACTAAATAAAAATACAAACAATGAAAAACATTAACGATGTGACGATACTGCTGACTTTTTGAGAAGAAACTCACGAACTTTATGCTTAAAAGAGAAACGGTTGGTTGCCATCCATTGTTGAAAATGTAATATTAGTAGAATCAATATATCAATTACTTAATTAAAATAGTTCGAGTACAAGAAATATTCAAGCAAATCTATGACTATATATCTATCTATTTATAACGCATAATAAACAATTAAACAGGCGTCTATGCCAAAGCTTTGTTAACAACCGCCAACAAAGTTTACATTCGAAATTGACATCTATGTAAACATCGTTAGGAAATCATAACAAGAAAATAATTGAGGAAAGCGAATGTGTAGATAACATATTATGGCAATTTTCCGATAATATTTTATGTACACAAGAATGTTTTCAACTCGACCTTCAATCATCGAATAACTTCCCCCACTCTTTTGAACAACCCGCAACCCCAGCAGGCGGAGGCCCTAGCAAGCCCCTTTTTTTTTTTTTTTTTCGGGTGGGAAATCATCCAATGACTTCCCCCGCTCTGGGTGGAGCAGGGGGGCATGTCAGACTTGTACTGACTAAAACCCACCCATGTTTCTTCTATTGCCCTTTACGTTCCGAGGCCGCGGTATCTCTTTCGAAAAACCCAAGCCCCTCTGCTTTGCTTACACCTCTTTGATTCAACTCGACCTGACATCGTTGTCGATGCAAAATAATCTTGCGACTACAACATTATTTGATTATTCGCAACCCACACGTCATCACCACAAAGATTAATAAAAATTGTTGATCACGTTACGAATTCTCTTTTTGCAACTCAAAAGGCCAGTGTTCAAACAAATTGAATTGCCCAAACAAATATTGAAAGCTTTTACTTAAATTCAATTTTCTGTTTGTTTCAGAAACAAATGCGTCGGCTGACGAGCCCGCTCCAGGTATGCTACGGCACGAAGAAATGACCAACATCACAGCAAAATGGACCATAAGTACTGGACGACATGGATGAGGATCGCGTGCATACCACTCGCGCTGCTCACTACTACGGTAGCAGATTTCACGACGGAGTGCCAGAGGCCTTGTGACTGTAGATGGCAGTCCGGAAATAAAGCTGCGATCTGTTCAAACTCAAGCCTTAAAATAGTCCCAGCAAACCTGAGCAACGACATACAAATACTAGATCTCTCAAACAATAATCTACAGCAACTACATCAAGAAGCATTCAAGAAAGTAGGCCTCAGTAATCTTAAGAAACTATTCCTTAAAGAGTGCAACATTGAAATAATCCACAAAACTGCGTTCGTTACTCTCGCCATTATGATCGAACTAGATTTGTCGAAGAACCGCATACGATCACTGCACCCCGATACATTCAAAGGCACAGAGAAACTGAGATTAATAAACTTAAGCAACAACTATATCGAAAAGTTGGAGGACGGTATATTTCGCAATTTGAAGTTTCTTCAGAAAGTCGAAGTAACCAACAATAGGATACACCGCATAGGAACTAAGGCATTCGTGAATTTACCGCAGTTGAAAATATTAAGGTTTAATGGGAATAATTTGAGTCATATGAAACCAGAAACTTTGATGGGGTTAAGGAACTTATCGGGATTAGATTTACACAACAATCCTTGGCGCTGTGACTGCAACTTACAGACGTTTCGTGATTGGGTGATCAGTCATAACCTCTACACCCCACCCACATCGTGCGCCGAACCAACATCTGTACAAGACAAACTTTGGAATGAATTAGACTCGTCTAACTTCGCGTGCCGGCCGACAATACTCGAACCGGTGCCAGAAGCAACGGTCAAAAGTTACGATGAAAACGTGACTCTGACTTGCAAAGTAGTAGGAAATCCACCACCTGAAGTTGGCTGGCGATTTAACGGTAAAACTATTGAAATGAAAGCTTTTGGAGAGATTAGATACACAGTAGCGGAGAATACTATGGATTTGATTCGTTGGGTGAATCTGACTATAATTTATGCACGATACAGTGACAAAGGCAACTATACTTGCGTTGCTGAGAATCCTGGAGGTCGTGATGAGAAGACCTTAACTCTAGTCCTTTCAAGATACGGAGGAGTGGGTACGATAGCTGGTATGGACACAGATTCCTTTGCAATTTTAGTTGGCTGTCTCACAGCTATAGTAATAATTTTCGGAGCTGCACTAGTGGTATGTTATTTTACAACACAAAACAATGAAATTAAAAGACTGATTAAGAACGATGCTCGTTCTTCTAATGGAGATGTGTTGATTGAGGGGTCGGAGGCTTCGGAAACTGAGAAGGGGTTGAAGGTGGAGGTGAACCCTGTGTCGAAGCCACCTAGGAAGTACGAGACGCCGCAGTCGTTTACGAGTGAAGCTACAGAGATGTCGGAACTGAATAGGACTTTATTAGACAACGAATCTGTATTAGGTAAGTTGCATTTTTTTTCAAATTAGTATCCTACTATTCTACTAATCCTACTAATATTATAAATGCGAATTTTTGTGAGGATGGATAAATATATGGATGTTTGTTACTCTTTCGCGTCAAAACGGCTGAAGGGATCTTGATGAAATTTGGCACAGAGATAGATTATAGTCTGAAATAACACATAAATTTCGATATCACGCGGGCGAAACTGCGTGTACCAGCCAGTTTGTAATAACTTTCTTGCTTTCTTTTTCATCTGGTTTATTCTTAGTTTGGTGTCAGTTTTTAAGCCGACCCTGTTTTTGCCCATGGCGGGTGAAGTTATTTGATGATTTCTCATCCGAAAAAGTAAAAAAAAAACAGACATGATGGTTTGGTTTTCAAGCTTCTAACGAATGTTTTAGAAGAAATCTATGATTATAGTTATTCAGCTTCTTCGCAGACTTTAAAAATAATTTCATTTTTCGAGTTCTTACTTTATATAGAGGTTTAATCTATCAAACTATTTTTTAGAATTTCGAACAATACTTCAACTATGTTAAAGTATTTTTTTTTATAAAATCAGATTTTGTAGTTACAACTATAAATTTATCAGAATAGATTTCGAAATTCTAAAACAGATTCTAAACATTTCTAAAACAGATTTTTTAAACACAAATCACCACATAGCATTGGCATTGTAGGACTAATGGTAATTCTGATCTAAAATACAGCAACATTTTTTTTCCAAAATCTAAAATTAGCATTCTAGAATATCCTATTAATATTATAAGAGCGAAATTTTGTGAGGATGTATGTATGTTTGTTATTTATTCACACAAAATCTCCTAAATGGATATTGATGAAACTTCCCAACAATGAAGCTTCCAGAATAACAAATAGGCCACAATTCATAAATATATATTGTACTAGCTTTTGCGCGCGGCTTCGCTCGCGTTAAATTCGGGGTAACAAAGTTCTCCTTGCGCCTTATTGAGTTGTAATAGCAACGCTAAGTTTTCCCTTTTCTTCCCTCTTTCTCCTTCACATCCCACTTTTTTTAAATAAAAATTAGCCTATGTCCGTCTCCTGGTTCCCAATTATCTCTGTACCAAAATTCATCAAAATCGGTTTAGCCGTTAAAGCGTGAAGAGGTAACAAACAAACAAAAAAAGTCACTTTCGCTTTTATAATATTAGTAAGGATACTAGGTGGCGCCCGCGGCTTGATCCGCGTGATGATCGAAAAAAAAAAAATAATAATAACTATATAACTAATAACTATTCCAGACTAATATAATAATATAATCTAACTGTGTGGCAAATTTCATCAAGATCCGTTCACGTTTTGACGTAAACGAGTAACAAACATCCAAAAATCCATCCTTACAAAAATTCGCATCCTTACTAATATAATTATAAAAGCGAAAGTGAGTTTGTTTGTTACCTCTTCACGCTTCAATGGCTAAACCGATTGTGATGAATTGGTAGTTGTACGGAGATAGTTGGAAACCAGGAGATAGACATAAGCATTTTTTTAAAAAAGAGTGGGATATCAGGGAGAAAGATTTAAGAAACGGAAAAACCTAGCGTTGCTATTACAAATCAATAAGGCACTACCGAATTTAACGCGAGCGAAGCCACGGGCAAAAGCTAGTTAATAATATTAATAGAATATTCTGTATTGCTAGTTGCTAATAACACTGTCTTGCAAAATAACTAAACAATGCTATTCACTACAACTCCTCTACGAAGTACTTACAGGTGAAGTGGCCACCTGGACAAACGTGCTGACAGCTAGTTGGGGACTAACAACATTGGATAGTCAGGTCACCTCACACTGAAGCAAAATGAGATGCCATGCGAGCTTTTAGGATAGCAATTAAATTTCAAACTTATTTGCTATACAATAAGGCTGATTTTGATAAACCACCTGATAGAACTAGAGTTATATTAAAATGGCTTACCAAATCACATCTTATTTTATTCAACACCATTTTAGTCGCAATTAAAGATAGCTATTGCAGCAACAAAAAGGCTATGTCTTTGTCTGTCAACAAAAATAATCGTCGCGATACCATACTGTTCAATGCGAAATAGAAAGACGAAACGAAAATAACTGGCTTGTTTTCTTTGAGAGAGAGAGACAGGCAAAGAAACATGCGCACGCCGCAAGGCTTACAACTATAGCAAATAATCTCGTTACATTTTTTGGTATTTTTTTTTCGTTTAGCTCCCTTTCGCTACGAGCAATAAAGAACTTCGTTCCAACTAAGTTTTATACAACAACATGACGCCTTTTATTGAGGATGAGAAATCTTAAAATGATTTCCTTCGCTCTGGGCGGAGCAGGGGAAGTTTCAGACTTGTACTGACCAAAATCCACCCATGTTATTTTTATGTTCCGGGACAATCCGCAACTAACATGACGCTTAACATAATAAAATAAACGAGAGAAAGTTACGTCACATCCTTACTAATATTATAAAAGCGAGAGTGAGTTTGTTTGTTTCTTTGTTACCTCTTCACGCTTTAATGGCTAAACCGATTTTAATGAATTTTGGTACAGAGATAGTTAAGAACCAGGAGACGGACACCGGCTATTTTTTTTTAAAAAGAGTAGGATATGAGAGAGAAAGAGGGACGAAACGGGAAAACTTCGCGTTGCTATTAAAAATCCATAAGGCGCTACCGAATTTAACGCGAGCGAAGCCGTGGGCAAAAGCTAGTCTACGATAAACGACGTATACTTTTGCGTGTACTCAAAAAGTTCGATGTTGTGGTCGCAGCGACACGTCTCAGTGTGAGGTGGCCCTTACGTGTCAGCGAAACGCTTAGCAAACTAGAAATTGAATGTAGGTGAAGTCGAGCTGATGTTGAAGAAAAATGTAATACGTGCCAGGTGGTGTCGGTTCGTTTGTTCGAGGTAAAGAGAGAGACGTAAAGTAAATAGATTTTACACTTACAACTTGTGAGAGAGAAAGAAAGTATTTAGTTTGACTCGCCGAGACAAAATAGTAGTAATAAAATACAAAAAAAAAACAAGCACAGTTAAAAAAAATTGTTTTGTGAATGAGGCACAGACTGGTCCTCAAACTCGCATGTAATTAATAACGTAAAATTATAAACAAAATAAAAAATATAACTTAAACTTTGTGTATAGCCCAGGCAGGATCCTCTGCTTTACTGAGATCTCTTTAAGGCGCGCGTGGGAAAATGTCGCGTCATCAACATGGCCGGTCGCCAGTAGATAGAAGGATGGTGCGCTAACCATTGCTTACCGTCCACATCCTCACGACTACGGTGGCTGGGAGTCGCCCGGGAGCGTCTACTGAGGCGCTTAATAACCCTTAAAAGTCTGATGTGATGTCCATTTCTGCGACAGATTACATCAACAAATCTATACTTATCTATACTTAATATCATAAAGCTGAAGAGTTTGTTTGTTTGTTTGAACGCGCTAATCTCAGGGACTCCTGATTGGAATTGGAAAATTCTTTTAGTGTTGGAGAGTCCATTTCTTGAGGAAGGCTATAGGTTATATAACATCACGCTACGACCAACAGGTGTTGAGCAGCGTGGGTGAAACCGCGAGGAACAGCTAGTCTTCTATAAAGTGAAAGCGTTCCTATTCAAAGTTACAAATTTAATTTTAAAATCAACGTCCGACTTTTAAAGTTATTAAAACTTAGTTTAAATTTCAACGTACTGAAACAATTCCCTGTAATTATATTATTATTTGTATCTGTGGCACGGTACAAAAGTCAAAGTAACTTTGACATAGAAAACGAAATTATTATCTAAACTATACTAGAAGTTTGTTGTTTGTGCTTTCTAGGTTTTTTTAGGTAAAAAAAAATCGTGATCTTTTGAAATACTCTATATGAAACGGATAATTATTTTCTACTATAGTACGGCCAACGAGAAGCGATACCAAATGTAAACAAAACCCATGCTAAAACCCCATCTAAAATGGCCGCCCGAATGTTGGCGAACCCGTCTTAACGTTGTCATTTTTCTGCCGGGAGAACGAGACATTACGACAAAGGCACAAGATGGAAAGAGCTAAATATTAGATTGTCAACGCCACAGTTGTTCTTTAGGTTAATGACCTTTCGTATCGCTTCTCGTTGGCCGTACTAAAGGTAATTATTTTCGAGAAGTTAAGTGTTCTTTCGCTAGCCCACTTATTTATACAGATACTAAAACATATACAAACAAAATCAACAAATAACTATGTCTTCGGAATGTTCTGAAGATTGGCGAAGGGCAGGGCGTTTTTGTGGGACTGTCTCTTGTGATTTGACGTTCAATAAGTGCTGATTATCAGCCTAATTTGAATAAATATTTCCGGCTTTTGATTTTGATACCGCAGCCCCGGCACATCAAGAGCATTGGAAGGAACATGGGTGGGTGTTAGTCAGTACTAGTTTGACACTCCCCTCCGCTCCGCCCAGAGCAGGGGAAGTTATTTGATGATATCCCACCCCAAAAAAAGGGCCTTCACAGACAGACGGGCGGATAACAAAGTGATTCTATAAGTGTAAACGCTATAACATTACACTAGTACAAATACCGAGTCCATTACAAGAGCCATTTACCTCAAAATTAACTGTAACTCTTTCCGTGATATCTGATCAACCCGCAGATTAAAAAGGGTATACTCAAGCACCCTTCACCCCTTACCCCTGATAACAATTACGTACTTGAGCAATACAAATTGCCCACCATGGTTCGTTCGTAATCCCTTTGTTTATTATTCCGGTAATTTCCCTCCATTTTCATTAGGTACAGGGGATGGAACTGTCTAGAAAAGGCAGTATTATATCCTTCCGTCTCATTGGCAAAAGGTATTAATATCTGTAGAAGTATTTAAGTTTTTGAAAAATAAATAATTTATGCATATTATATTTTAAAAAGAAATGTTATGAAATAACTAAAAACGAGAACATTAAATAAATAAATAAATATAAATATCTTGGGACAACTCACACACGGCTATCTGATCCCAAGCTAAGCAGAGCTTGTGTTATGGTAACCAGACAACTGATAAATGATAAATAAATGATAAATGATGTTTATTTTGCAAGTAGGTTTTCACAAACACTTTTACACGTATTTTTTTTTAAACTAGATGAGGCCGGTGTTTCGTACCCGACTACTCTGAGAAGAAACAGCCGAAACAAACTCAGAGGTCATAGTCTCTTTTAAAGTCCAGACAAAAAAAATCTTGGTCAACTTACATGAGGACTATGCAGATTAGTGTCTGAAGTGGTCTTTTTAAGAAAGCACCACACAGATTGAGTGGACCTGTCCAGTCAGTGCAAGCATTTGTCAGTATAAGATATACATACTTATATAATTTATAAATACATACATATTTTAGATAAATCACACCCAGACACAGAACAAACAATCATGCTCATCACACAAAGTTTGTCCTGGGTGGGAATCGAACCCACGACCTCCGGCTTAGCAGTCAGGGCCTCTAACCACTAGACCAACAGGCCCATCAAACATTGTGATAGGCTTACAATGTTGTACTTAACCCAAAGGTTGTCTGGTAGAGAATGTCGTATGGCATGAAGTCCGCCTATGTAACACTATTGTACAAAAAGTTTAAATAAATAAAATACTTCAATTTATTTATTAAATAAATATACAATTTTTACCATTATTACTCTTAATGTTAGAAAAGTGAACGTGAGTTTGTTTGTTTGTTACAGCTTCACGCCTAAATCGCCAAACCGATTTTGATGAATTTTGGTGCAGAGATAGTTGGGACCCTAGGGACGGACATAGGCTAAAAAAAGTGAGAAAAGGGGGAGTAAGAGGGAAGAAAAGGGAAGAGAAAAGTTTTTTTTTATCATCATGTGGGTTAAAGTTCCCGTTAACCGAGTCGACTCTGTGGCCCTCACTAAACAAATAAAGGTTCAGCTGATAAAATTATACCGTACAAACTTTTGGTTCAGAAATTCGGACGAATTCCCTTCTTTATACACTTTGATCTTACTTTTTGTACAATCAAAGTTATTTAACTTCAACCGGGTACTGTAATTTGATAAGTAACTAAACTGATGTTTACCATTTTGCCTGGAAAACAATTGTTATGACTAAAGTGAATTAAAATATTTTTATTCTTGTAAATGTACACTCTAGTTGAAACACTCCGAGGTTAGACAAGCACTCTTATCTTTGTCTTTTTTTTATAAAACGTTGCCCCACACTAGGAATGTCTCCTGTATAGTGGGTGCGTTCACAAACATTTAGACTCACATACACAAACAGCCAGACCCGGAACAATTGTCTGTAGGCCATACAAATAATTGTTTCGTGCGGGAATCGAACCAGTCACACACAGCCACTGGGCCAACCGTGTAAAACCGTGATATAAACACAAAACCTCTCTTAAAGTGTCCATAGAGAGAGATCCTCAAACCAACCCAGCCGCCGCCGTGGGAGACGTTCTAGGCGTCGTCGCCGCCACCATATATTGACGACACGGTTGGCGCAGTCGCTGAGCGACTGCTGCGCTGCTTGTCGCGTGTTCGAACTCCGCACGGACCAAATATTTGTATGGCCTACAGATATTTGTTCCGTGTCTGGCTGTTTGTGTATGGGATTTTAAATGCTTGTAAACGCACCCATAATACAGGAAAAAATCCTAATGTGGGGCAAAGTTTAAAAAAATAAAAAAGAATTGATGGTCTATGGTCGGTTAGCAATAGGTTGCTTACCGTAAAACCACATACTTAAGTCTGTGTTCCCCTTGTACTGTAAAATAAAAACAGCCGTCAAAGTCTGCACAGTCAAAAAATATAGGCGTTTACGTCGCAAGTTTTTACGGAACTCTCGGTACGTGTGTCTGACTCGCTCTTGACAAATGTTTACATAAAAATTCTAACACAATAATGAACGAGTATTGATGTACTTCGCTCTTTTCGCCATTCCTTTGTTCCAGCATTAAGTACTATAAACAATTCCTTCGGGTTTACACAACTTCATAATAAATTCAAAACAAACATGCTTCTATATTTCCGATTCCGCTACAATCATACGCTCAAACAGATTTGAAAATTTTCTATCTTTGTTTGTTTGCTTTTCTGTGCTTCAAGGGGATCCGTTTTGATTCTGAACATTTCCAATTTTATTTAGCAAATCCATACTATCCTTACTAATATTATAAAAGCGAAAGTGAGTTTGTTTGTTACTTCTTCACGCCTAAATGGCTAAACCGATTTTGATGAATTTTGGTACCTACAGAGATAGTTGGGACCCTGGAGACGAACATAGGCTATTTTTTAAAGTGAGAAATGAGGGATAAAGAGGGAAGTAAAGGGATAGTTTAGATTTTCTATTACAATAAATAAGGCGTAAGGGCAAAAACTACAAATAGCAAATGGTCTGAGGCATCAAATTCGGGGTAACACAGTTACACACACACAGTTACACAGGAATTTAACGCGAGCGGAGCCGCGGGCAAAAGCCAAATTTTAGTATTATTGCTATATTATATAACATGATGTATAAAAAAAAATACCTGTTTTAAGTGTTATTATATTGATTTTAATGTAACACAGCGATGTTTCATAGGTTTCCATATCATATGCTCAAAAAACCAAAACAAATATTTGGCAGTTATAGGCAACGTTGCTAAGCAATAAGCCTTAAATATCAAATAAGAAAAAGAAACATTGTGTACACATCAATAATTCATGCGTAAACATCGTAAGAGGTGTTTTTGATGCCGACGTCTTCATTGAGTCACTGGACCTCCACAATAGGACATGAAATTTAATGACTACCCAACTTTGTGAAGACAATTGTTGGGATATTCCGAATTTTTATTCGGCAAAAGTCGGGACCACTCAAATGTCAACAGCTTTGACTTGTTTTTGAGATTATACAGTTATGGTAATAACGCCGAGGGTTTCCGCAAAAAATATTTGTTTTAAGCATTGTCGGTGTTATTTTCTTCCTGATTTTTGGTGGAACGAAAATGATGGCTGTTTTTTTGTGAATTGTAGGGCAGTTGATGTATTGTTGGGAAGGTCAATAGCTTGACGTTGAGTGCAGAGAGTTTGTTGAAAATATCATGGATACTAAAATCAATACCCTTGTCTTTCAGAAGAATCTGATAAATCTAGATTGATTATGGAGCTATTAGGATCAAACTCAGTTAGTTATTTATGCATAGAATAATGCTTTTGACGCCTTTGTGGAACATCTTACAGTAGCAGCTATACTACTGATCTATAATGCTTCTTATACTGTCATTGAAACTAACCATTTTTCTTTTGTCAACAGCATCAACCGAGGACAACAGCAGACACCAAGAAGTAGAACTTCCGAAGATATCCCACGAAGCATTGCTCATGGACCGCCTAGCCCAAGAGCATCAGGCTTACCCACCAGATCTCCTCGCATTCCCCCTCAGAGGGACCCAAGTCTCCCCAGCAGGAGGACCTTCGCAAGACACAGAAAGCCCAATCAAATCTCCAGTTTATGGAGTCACTGCTATCAACCCTGCCCTTTACAGCAGGTTTCAAGGCCAGAACTTCCAAGGTTCCAACCCTCTTATGAGTTCGAAGGGCTACGTTACGTTGCCTAGAAGACCAAGAATGGTTCCTGATAGCAGTCTTCGTCCACAAGTGTTCTCTACTCTCAACGGTGTCATTCCTTACTATGATACCTTCAATATGAGGTTCTTCAACCATGGAGGCAACTACTACAGCTTGAACAAAAGTGAGATAGATTTGGGTCCTATAGGGAAGATGCCTTCGTATGTCGATGATGAAGAGCCAGCTCCGTCTCCTGCACCAGGAACTCCTCATGCTACAATCCCTAGGAACAGCTTGAGTTCTCCAAATATCCATAATCAACTCCTGACTCTGCAAGCCATGTCTGTAAACCAGATTATCAAGTCGGAACAGAGACCTTTGAAGGTGACCTTGGCGGAACACGAAGGTTTGTTGAAAAACCGTGACTTTAGATCCGGTTACTCAGTGAATGTGGTTAGTGGGACCTTAGGAAGGTCCAGAACTGCTCCCAAACCACCTCCTAAACCCAGAAAGAAAGTTGCAAGTGAAGTGAAAGAACCGTTTTTGATGAACGCTGCCGACAATGCGACACAAGTGTAGACTAGCTATGATAATGTATGAAAACTTTGTATAAAGATATTTTTAGAAGGAATATCGAATTTGGTATTGAAATGTTTTATGAAAGGTCAGCGTTGTTTAAAGTTTAAATTGGTTTATCAATTTCGTTTTAACATATGTAAACAGTTTTTCGTTTAGGAGAGAAAAGTCAATATTTTAGGAAAACTCCCAAGCCGAAAACGATTAGCATATTCCACACAAAACCCATATTAATGCTTCGAAACTGACTGATCACAATTAGCTTCCGATAATTGCCTAATTAACTGTTAAACGAATAATGAACATAAAGGTCTACTTTAACACAAATGCTTCTAAAATCATCCTATAATGGACCATAATGACCTTAATGCCCTATTATCGTTTTCCCAATAGTTTTCCGGTACTATAATGGCTCAGTTCTCGGTGGTTGTAATTCCGATCGTTTCGGTCATCAAAAAGATATAAAACTAAAATGTTATGCTTGTTGTATTAATGAAGACATTACCTAGCTCAAAGATTTAAGTCGATTTGCCTTCATTTTACTTGGTATTTGGTTAAAACGTGCGTTTTTTTTCGTGTGGTGAAGGCACAAGCTGCTCAGATTTTTATGCCGTTCAAGGGCCTCTGACACGCCGATGTCGAGAAATATATCTCAGGAATATTTGATCAGGGCCCTCTTTGAGAAATGGCTGGAGAGGCTTCACGGTGTCTTCACCTACCCCATAACGAAGGTCCTCAACGGATACGAATTTTCGGGAGGTTCCTGCATATAATTGGGCAGAAGGACGCCCGGGTGTCACCACTGTAAAGACAGCCAGGAGGACATTGTGGTGGTCTGACCAGCTTTGGCGGAGCACCGCTAAGTTCTCGTAAAGAAAATTGGCGGCGGCGACCTCTGGCGTCCTGCTAAAACTGAGAATAAATGTCGTACAGTGACGATATTAACTCATAAGGTGAACTTCCGCCTCCTAAACTAGGCCAGAAGCCTGAGATTTAGGAACAAATCTTTGACCTAGCTAAGAATTTCGACCATAATGCTTTAAATGCGTTTGGTCGGTCTGGCAATGTATAGCAAAAGGAATTACCGAAATAACTAAACTTGAGTAGAGATTGATGTTTTATTAGTCTATTAATAGACAAGAATGGGTTTTTACCTATATTCTGAAAACCTATTTAACTGATGAATATTCTTTACAAAAATAATAATTTATTATCAATTTATTTCAATAAAAAGTGGAGGATGATAAAAAATAGTATTGATACCAGGTGTCTCCAGATGGCGAAACTAAATATTATTGTTAAAGTGAAGTGTCCCTATTTATGTATGTGTGTCTCGTCGTTTATAATAATATAGGTTAAAAAATACTAAAAAAATTATAAGTAAACTGCCCGATGTAAGGATTAATAAATAATATTTTCATCTTAAAACCCAATCAAATATTCTAATAGGAGAAGTTTAAAAACAAATCTCTTAATAATGGCCTACAGTATCTTAAAACTTTTACGAAAAATTCCGTGCAAATGTTTTAAAAAAAAAAAAAGTTAGCATGAGTTAAAACCCTGGCCACTCATAAAATGGAATGGTGTCATTTTCAAACCAAATTCGATTCTCCTTGGTAGCTTTAACTGACGCATTGAAGTTGGTAATGGAATTTAAACTGTGTTGCTTTTATTATAAAGAATACCTACTCAACTAAATTTTCTTGTGGAACCATCAATGAACTAACATTTTTTCTCTTATAGTAGTTAGTATGGCTTGTTCCTTTTTCAAACTATGATAACGACTTTCAGCCAAATCGGCGGTAAAATTGCGGCTGCATACCACTAGCTACCTATCTGGGAGTCTAAACGTTTCCGACGAATTGAGTACCTCCTCCTTTTTTTAAAGTCGGTTAAAAATGATGAATGACTTTTTTTTTTAAATAGTCATTGACAGTTATTATTGGGTTATGAGTTGACCTACACGATAACTGACTAATGCTTGCACTGACTGGACAGGTCCACTCAATCTGTGTGGTGCTTTCTTAAAAACTAAAAAGACCATTTCAGACACTAATCTGCATAGTCCTCATGTAAGTTGACCAAGATTTTTTTGTCTGAACCTAAAATGAGACTATGCTCTCTGAGTTTGTTTTGGCTGTTTCTTCTAGTCGGGTACGAAACACCGGCCTCATCTAGTTTTAAAAAAAAACAATGAGGTGTAAAAGTGTTTGTGAAAACCTACTAGCAAAATAAACATCATTATCATTTATTGAGAATTGTCACTGTGATTATTTTTTTAAATTTTAATGTAATTCCATATTTATTATCATATTATATTATATATATTTTGCTAAAGCGGTCATTTTAGATCCCCTGACCTCTGCAATCGTTTACTTGGAACTGGGTAAGAAGACAAGTAAGATGGTATGGTGGTATGGTAAGACTCGTTGTCAAAGGTAGACAGATGATGATGGCAATTCACAGAGAACAAGTATGGCTATAATTGTACAGTCAGCAAAAGAAATCAGTAGCCGATGCAGTTGAAATTTTCTTAAAAAAACCAAGAATGTTTTTATGTTAAGGTAAATTTATGTGATAGATAACAAATAGTTTATTGAAAAATTAAATTTGACTAAGAAAATTTCAACTACAAGCCTGGTTAGTTAGCTCGTTTGTTGACTGTACATTATAAAGATTCTTTTTCTAGTACCCACTCAAGAGTTAAAACTATCAAAGTTCATTGATGACTCTGAAAAAGGTAAAAAAATATTGTTATTATTATGTTATTTAAAGTTAAAAATGTTTATGAAACGTATATTATTTTAGTTAAGTTTTCTAAAGTTTATTTAAGTTACTTTTGTAAGACTGTATTCTAAATATTATGACCATTAAACTCATAGGAAATGTTTAAAATATCTTTAAGATTTACTATAGAATAATACATGGTTGGGTTACTGAAAAAAGGCTACATGTGATTTAAATATTTTTTGTGAAGTTAAAGTTTTTATGATAAAACAACAGCTATTTATTTAAATCAAATATCAACACCGCTTTCATTGCGTAATCCAATAAAAAAACAACCTTTAATCTAAATAAATAATTGATTCGAGAGTCAACAAGCAAAATCACTTTATTTCAACTCCAGTCACTATTTGATTTATTGCATGAAAAATGTCAGCCATTTTAATCGAAAAACACATGACGTAACAAATTGAGATTCAATATTAAAGTGTAAATATCCAACGCGGGCGTTTGAACTCACACGCGGGCACAGAGTAATGACGTACAGAAGGTTATCATGATGCAGGCTTTAGAGACGCATATCAGTATGAACTGCTGGTTCTTAGCAGTGTAACTATCGGGGCAATTGCGGGATTTTTCTATCACAATCCGGGGGATTAAGAAAAATATTTATGTCTCGTTGACAACATGAAAAGCTAACAGCAATTGACTTGTGCGTGTATTATAGAATAACATTTACCTCATAAATTAGAGACACAAACAGTGTTATTTGTTCGTATATCATCAGTATTCCACTCACTTAAATGTTTTGTGGCTTTTTTTTTAAACTCTGCCCCATATTAGGAATTTCTCTGATTGTGGGTGCGTTTACAAACATTTAAACTCAGATACACAAACAGCCAGACCCGGACCTGTCGGATAGTTCATATAAATATTTGTTCCGTGCGGTATCGAACTCACGACACACAAAATGTATGTATGTGTGTAATGTATTATGGATTTGCTTGGCGATACACTTCAATTGAAAGAAACCGGTGATGCTACAGGTCACTTTGAACAGGGTCTTACGAAAACTTCTTCATCACAATTTTTGAGTAACTCTCTGTATTTATTTACTCTGTGGCTCAGCCAGAGCGACCGTGCTTCAAAATGTCAATATTTGAATCGTTGAAAATAAGCCTTCACTGAGATGAGATCGTTCTCACTAAGCCTTTTTTTGCCGTTGAATGTTTTTGTAAATATTTAAATTAACTGTGCCATAAAATGATCTACTTAAATTTAAACTGAACTTGTACAGTCGAACAATTTATTTGCTATACAGGTAAAAATTTATATATTTGAACTAAACCACTAACTTTCATGTCATATCTTAGAGATTGAGTAAAAGTATTGAATATTATCTCATAAAGATTTTAAATCTTTCCTGAATTTACACTCATATAAAAAAAATCTTTTTAGAATCCTCCTTTCTAAATCTAATTCATTATTACTGAATAATTTTATAAAAAAATATATCGGGTTGATGGTACAAAGCTATTGGAAATAAGTATAAAAACTGAACTTCATTTATAATACGAAAGTGAAGGCTTATTTTTAACATGTAACGCTTAACGCCATACAGGTTGATTTTATTTTTTACATATATTTCATTCAAGTTCCGACATGTATAGATATCGTAATTTTGCTAACATGACTGTATTGAAATAAAATCATAATAAATTTGATTTTTTTTAAATAATTAAAAAAACGTTGCCTCACACTAGGAATATCTCCTGTATCGTGGATGCGTTTACAAACATTTAAACTCACACAAACAGTCAGACCCGAAACAATTATCTGTAGATCATTAATATTGTACCTACCTATACTGATTTTTATTCATGTTTTTGTTTTATATTAGTAAAATATTGACATTCGTAGCGAATTCTCGACCAGACGTGATTACAATAACTTTCAAGCTTGCATTTGGCGTATTTTCTAAGCATGATATGTGACAAACCTGCCAATAATAATGCTACACTAAGGCCAACTAGCAGCGATACGAAAGGTCATTAACCTAAAGAACAACTGTGGCGTTGACAATCTAATATTTAGATCTTTCCATCTTGTGCCTTTGTCGTAATGTCTCGTTCTCCCGGCAAAAACATGACAACGTTAAGACGGGTTTGCCAACATTCGGGCGGCCATTTTAGATGGGGTTTTGTTTACATTTGGTATCGCTTCTCGTTGGCCGTACTGTAGCTTACTCGAGACGTTTTTAATGTGCTCGTTTTTCTACATCATTCACACATAATGTATAATCTCAACATGAATGATGTAACTGTGATTTTGTACAAATATTATTATTTAAAAGATTGTCCATTGAGTTTTGTTTTCTCTATTCTTTTCTATAGAGATCTATGCTTTGGAATGGGCAACTACAGTTCTTTCACAAGTTGTTATATCTTGTGACTGGGACTGTAGCAGCATCGAGGTCGAATTGTATTAAATGCTTTGAGTTTGAGTTTGAATATTGCGTAAACGTTACAGCTGTATTAGTTACTCCAAAAATTTCTATAACTTTTGAATAAATTGTATAAGTACTAGCAGAAAATCTGATATAATACTGTAACTTTTTTTTTACCTAACTTAAGTTTTACTCAAACAAAAATATAATTCATCCCAAAAAAAAAATTGAAATAAATTACAACATTAATTTATAAAAAAAAACTGTTACAATACTACTTAATCAGTTCATTAAAAGTAGATATTAATTATTGGTGCTTACGTAATTAATAAAATGAATTGCGTAAATATAACCTTCCATGCTTTCTTTTGTAGGTGGAAAGTGTAAGCACACAAAAACTGGTTGAAACCCTTTCTAAGACTAAGCATTTGGTGATAAGCGGAAGCGTGTAGCGTGGCGATTAACCGCAGAATACCTATGCCTACGTGTCATTTGTACCCAGAGGCTAAAAATAGTGGATTGCTTTAAAAAAAAAAGTTTTGCATTTATTGAAAGGCTTTCAACACAGTTGACATTAAGTTTTTTGATGACTTATATCCGTTACTAAAATGTTTAATCTGTCCATCACTTAATTTCTGTTGATCGTGCTGATAAAATGTCAGTTTGTCCAGGTCTTCTGCTTTATTTTTAGTCAGTCTCAACTTTGCTTTCCTTGTAATTTTATGTCGAAAATAATCGAAATCTTTATTCATTTGTCAAAAAATCTGTCAGTTAGTAAATCATTTGTTTTAAAATAACTTGGGCTCAATTTATTCTTGTTACAGTTGGATCACTTTCAAAATTACAATAACTATTGGGAATATAGATTAAGTCTGCTCTTGTATATAATTTTTGTACAGATATAGTTGGGAACCAGGAGACGGACATAGGCTACTTTTTATTTAAAAAAAAGTGGGATGTGAGGGAGAAAGACGGAAGAAAAGGGAAAACTTAGCGTTGCTATTACAAATCAATAAGGCGCAAGAGGAACTGTGTATTGAATTTAACGCGATCGAAGCCGCGGGCAAAAGCTATTAGATTATAATATAGAAAGCTTACAATTTTTATTCACTTGTTTCATAAAACAAAATGCCAATGACACAGCGTGTCACTACCCGCTCTCGCTTCCGTAATAAACACGCAGCCTTATTTCTAACACCTTCGTCATATGATAAATGTTTTCGGGAGGTGCGAATGACATATAATGGGATTGTGGTTGATGGTTATCATCCCACAAAGTTAAGGGTTATTTGAGGTGTAGAAATAGGTTGTCGTGACGCTAATATTTTGACAAAGTCGTTGTAGATCAGCTGTTACTGCTGTACGTCTTGTACAGAAAAACAAAATAAGTAAGCTCTTTTATCTATGTTTTTTGGGGCTTCTTTATGTTCTTTATTAAAACTATTACTACAAAATTTACTTACGCGCCTGTGTGCTCTTTTGGGCTAGGCAGAGGTATATTTAAAAGTACATTATTATTTCGGGACGAGTTATCTTTAAGTTTAATACTTATCTTATACTAGTGCTCTTGATTACATGAGCACGATTCTTCTCTTCTTTTTTATAGTTTGACTAAATGAATACCAAAACAATAATTTATTAAATATAACAAAATTCCGATGATATTCGACATTATACACGAACTTTTTATCTTACTATAAATTTGATATGTCAGCTACCGAAATTATAACCACCGTTGCGCTTGGATTCTATTTTAATACTGGGCTTGTAATAGACACACAACAGAATCTAGGGGCCTTAGTCTGCTATTACAATAGTGTCAGAATGGTCGATCACTTATCGCATAATGGTTAATTTTGACAAGTTTGGTAATCTGCTACATACTACACTTGTCAAAATCAGCCGTTATGCGATCAGTGATTGACCATTCTGACTCTATTGTACTAGCAGACTAAGGGCCCTGCGCGCACGCACACATACACATCAGTATCACTTACAGTTACTGCGACAGTCTTATGAAAAACGTATGTCCATTTCATAAAGAATTGTGCATTCCATAAGTACCTTTCAGGCAGAAAAACCTGAAAAAGGATAACAGTTTTACAGGCAGATGTCCGCATGATTTTAAACGTATTCCATTTTTATTAACGTTCACAGTTTCCCCAGTAAAACTTCACATAACCATAATATTGAATTTCTGTGTGCCTACATTTTCCACGTTCAATTTACGATCTAAAATGTAGCCTTGTATATACATAGTGTTAAATGTAAAGATGGTATATTTCAAAGATTTTTCTTATATATATTGTAACGGAATTAATTAATAATTACAGATTGTTTATTAGCGTTCGGCAAGTTCGCTTCGGTGTTTAAGATAGATACAGCTGTCAAAATGGATTATTTTATAAATAGAAACATCTAATTTACAGTTTGTGAATAGTAATTAATTTTATAAATTTATAAGTTTTTAAAGTGACATGGTTACTAACATTATAATTAACACTTGAAACGGGATATTTACCATGTTTGTTATTTTTAGTTTCCGATATTTCCGAGCAGTTATGACGTTTACGAGTAGATAAAACGATCTACCCTCTTTTTTGTTAGATTTTTGAGTTCGAGAGCAAAATCGAGTTGTGAGTGACGGTGTTAGTGGTAACGAACGCAAAAAACGAATAAGAAAGAGGGTAGAAAGACCCGCAATAACTTAAGTTCATCTGTGATCATGGCGTTTGCAACATCGCCGAAATATCAAAAACTCGACACAAATAACAAACATGGTAAATATCCCGTTACAAGTGTTCATTATAATAAATGATTTATTATTAAAAAAAAAAATACGAATTGTCTTCAAACAGAAGAATAGTGCTTTTTTCGCATTGTTTTGGCCATGAGCAATTCATCTGTTAACAGGAAAAGTGCTCGAAATGTTAGCAGTATTGCCACATTTCATGGCAAACTTTTTTTTCCATAGAAACAATTACCTACCTACTTCAAGATATCTTTACAAAGACATTTCCTCTGATTTCGTTCCAGAAGTACTTTCCACGACACCTTTGCCATTATTAATGGCAGCCAAGTAACATTTCATATTAATGTGGAAATAAATTGCGGGAAGACCGTAGAAATTGGGATATTATTTTCTTAGAAATAGAAATGTCATCGATAAAACCAAAAGAATAAGAAAAATGTTACTAACCAAAACTATGAAATGCTGAATTGTAGACTTATTATTTGTATTCGGGTTCCGTACCCAATGGGTTAAACGGGACCCTATTACTATGACTCCGCTGTCCGTCTATCTACCCGGCTATCACATGAACCGTGATAGTCAGACAGTTGGATTTTCACAGATGATGTATTTTTGTTGCCGCTTTTAAAATAGGATAAAATAAATATTGAAGGGGGCTCCCATAAGACAAACATGTTTTTTGCTGTTTTTACGCGGAACCTTTCGTGCGGGAGTCCGACTCGCACTTGGCCGTGAAAACAATTTACCAAATTGAAACAATTAAATGAATTTTAATTTTAATTTAGCCGGTTTTGTTGGAACAGCCTGTATCTATCTTAAATGTAAAATACCTAGATAAAATAAATTTCTAAAAATTGTTTATCCAATGTAAAAATGTAAATAATTATAGATAATTCGAAATAATTTGTAAAATAATGAAGTATATGGGTGTGTTGTGTAATTTTGGAAGGACCAATAGTGTGGATTGTGATGCGAATGGTTTATTATAATAACGACGAAAATAAATACAATTTGAAATAAAAATAACGTGTTTTATTTTAACATCCTGTATTTTTCATCGTCAGCGATTTGGGACATTCTTTACAATCAATTTTAACGGCACGGTTGGCGCAGTGGCTGAGCGATCCACTGCTGCACTGCGTGTCGCGGGTTCGATTCCCGCACGGAACAAATATTTGTATGACCTGCAGATAGTTGTTTCGGGTCTGGCTGTTTGTGTATGTGAGTTTAAATGTTTGTAAACGCACCCACGATACAGGAGAAATTCCTAGTGTGGGGCAACGTTTAAAAAAAATAACACCCAATAATAAAAGACGTTTGAACCCGGTGTACATAGACGCGTTAATCGGATATGCTGTAAAGAGTACGGCCGCCATTTTCCTGATAACACCAAAGTCAAAGCGCTGGTGAACTTTAGAGTGGACGTTCACCTGTTGGAGGAGTCACGTCGGGTGCCAGCTACGTGTTCTACATTCTGCTGTGCGCTGGCGTAGCGCTGTTCGAATTCCGATGTACGACCAAAATCTGGTTCTTCTTACCTGACGGACAGATATCTTGCTGGGGAGTTTGTTCCCCAAACACTGGGAAGTGGCGAAGAGCGAGGTGTTTTTGTGGGACTGTCTCTTGTAATGTGACGTTCAAAAAGTGCTAATAGGGTAGTTTCCATATATATATATATAAATTAGTCCGTCTTTAAGATTATTCAAAACTAAGGGAAACGTATATTTTTATTTGTAAATTAGGATAAAAATTAGAAAGATGACCTATGACGTCACTCGTTACGAAAAAATGCAGCAACGCGTGACGCCTTACGGAACTTTAATGGACTGTACCTTAGTCATTTTTGGTATAATTTACAAATAGAAAAATACGTGTCCCTTATTTTTGAATAATCTAAAAGACGGACTAAAAAGAATGTAATTACTTTGTCCCTGAAAACTACCCTATTGTCAGCCTAATTTGAATAAATGGACTTTGATTTTGACACGACCTGGAAAAGACCAGGTGCAGGACAAATGGTTCAACGAATGTGCCCACCATAATAAGTAAAACTACATACCTTCAGGACCCAGAATAGTAAACATGTTCACCGTAGTAGCAAACCAAAAGCAATGCCCGTCAGTTTATTAAAGACAAGCCCTTTTTTCGGATGGGAAATCATCAAATAATTTTCCCACTCTGGGCGGAGTTGGGGGGAAAGTCAGACTTGTACTGACTAAACCCTACCCATGTTCCTTCTATTGCCCTCCTATTGCTTCTATTACGTTCAGGGGCAGCGGTATCTCTTTCGAACAATCCGCAACCCCGGTAGGCGGTGGCCCTTACTGGCCGCTCTGCTTTGCTGACATCTTTTTGAGGCGCACGTGGAAACTGCGACTGCGACGACACGGTTGGCGCAGTGGCTGAGCGTTCGACTTCTGCGTCGTGTGTCGCGATTTCCCCGCATGGAACAAATATTTGTATAGCCTACAGATAGTTGTTCCGGGTCTCGCTGTTTGTGTATGTGAGTTTAAATGTTTGTAAACGCATCCACGATACAGGAGAAATTCCTAGTGAGGGCCAATGTTTTTTTTAAAGAAAGAAAAGAAAAATCAGTACCATGATAAGTACCGGTTTAACCATTGAAACTCACCATGACTAAACCGCAGTTAGAACAGCTAGTGTCATCACTATAACGAAATATAAACGCTGACAGCTTTCAAACACACTTGACACGACATGTGTTGACCGTGTTTAATTACCTATAATGGTGTAATCAGCCCTGACTAAACTAAGCAAAAGCTTGATACATTTGAAACCGAATCACTAATTATTTTACAGACCATTACTTTCCATTTACTAAAACCACACACAGATTAAACAAAAGCACGTCAAATGTATTTCAAACATGGCGCACAAAATTGTTGATACCACGTCTCATTATTTTGCCTGCATAACAACTGAATGTATATTAAATGAGGTCACTTATTTTGAAGGCGGTTCATTAAAATACGTCAAGTTAAATGCATTTCATCAAAACAGTTGTTAAAATTAATTATGCCCCTCGGAGTTTGTCTTGGTATGGACATGTAATGAGGAAGGATGAAGGACATGTGACTAAAAGAGTGATGGATCTGAATGTTGATGGACGAAGAGCGAGAGGAAGGCCAAAGAAAAGATAGATGGATTGTTTAAGGAATGATATGAAGGAGAAAGGAGTACATGATGCCGTGACGTCTGATAATAGAAGCCGACCCCAAATACAATGGGACGAGGGCAGGAAAATGATGGACTAGACTGCGTAAATAGATTTTTAAAATGAAATGGACCTTTTGTCCTAAACTCTGTCATCATAATCATCAAGCTGAAAGCTCATGATCACACGTTACATGCTTAAACGACGCGCATCTAACGGCAGTTAAGTACGTGTTGTAACCGACCGTGTAAATAAAGACGCCACTTTTATGTTTTGGTATTTTACCAAAACATAAAAGTAAACGAAACCGGCCG
The DNA here is from genome assembly GCA_958449745.1 of Ochropleura leucogaster. Classification (NCBI taxonomy): domain Eukaryota; kingdom Metazoa; phylum Arthropoda; class Insecta; order Lepidoptera; family Noctuidae; genus Ochropleura; species Ochropleura leucogaster. Next base: position 16,218,153 of record OY288215.1, on the reverse strand, counting down.
AGAGCGAGTCACACTCGAGCACCGAGGGTTCCGCATAAACCTGCGACATCGGCCATCTTTGACTGCGTAGACTTACGCCCAGTTACGCCCGGACAAAAAACTATTCGTTTTGCTTACGGATAGTATTTTCTACGAGACGTATGTCAAAATACTACTATCCGTAGGCAAAACGAATAGTTTTTTGTTTATTGTTACCGGGCGTAAGAAGTTTGCATTTGATACTTACTGTATAATGTCGCGAACTTTTTTCGGGTTTCTTTTGTTTTTGGAACAAAGTTCGTTATCGTGCGATGCCGGAAAAAATTAGTACCAAAATTTGTAACGACACTTTTTGCTATATTTGTAAGCCGTGTGGCGAGCGCGTGTTTCTCTGTTTGTATCTCCCTCTCTCATAGAAAAAAAACCAGTCACTTTCGTTTCGTCTTTCTATTTCGCATCGAACAGTGTGGTGTCGCGACGATTATTTTTGTTGAGTGTAAACAGAGTTTTTTTGTACATAATAAATAATAACTTCGTTCCATCCGGGTGTCAGTTGACACCTCTCAAGTTTATTTTATGATGGTCATACTATCGTTATAATATATCATCTATTCAAGCTTTAAGAGTTCAAATCAAATCATTTATTTCAATTAGACCATTACAGGCACTTTTGAATGTCAAGAAACAAAATGAATCTACAGTCCCGGTCACAAAGCATCATAACTTGTGAAAGTACTGTAGTTGCCCATTCCAAAGCGTTGATCTCTATGGAGAAGAATGGGCAAGAAACTCCATGAACACTCTTTTAAATTCTAATATTTTTACAAAATAGTATTTACATCATTCGTGTTGAGATTATACAAATATGTGAGAACGATGTAGAAAGGTGTGCACATTAAGAGCGTCCAGAGTAAATAAAGATCAAAATTCAATCTAAAATCTAAATAAATTAAAAATGACCGTGGTAGTTAAAAAATGACCAGTCCCAACTGACAGCGCCCGTTCACGAACAAGACGTATGGATCAGCACCATTCAGCTCGACCATTTAGAAGAGAGCTAAATGACCCGACACACGCGCCACCATCAGCGAGACATTTAAGTGAGCATGACACTATTAACCACCAGGGCTTCGTCAAGTCAATTATAATACATAGCACTCACATATGGGCTTAATAATTATACAATACTAGAGAATTGATTCTATACATTGCAAAGATAGTCTTACAATCTTCTGCAGCTTCCACTATAGCTTCGAATACTTATTAATGAGTTTACCCCTATGCTTGAGGAGCAGGACCAGCATTGAGCCAAGCATTTTTATCATCAATATAATCCCCCAACTTATAATATGCTTGCCTACATAGTGTGCGTTTAATACAAGATTTAAATTTCGTTTCATTCAGTTGAAGAATGTAGGAAGGTATTTTATTGTAGCATTTCAAACAGTACCATGAAAGATGAGTCTACTTTAGCTAACCTGAAACCCGGCTGAACCAATTGGTCCCTATTTCTAGTATTATAGTTGTGTCTATCACCTCGTTTACCAAATAGATGCAATTTTTTTCTGACGTACATGATGTTTTCATAGATATATTGACAAGGTACTGTCATGATGTTAATTTCCTTAAACTGTTCTCTTAGAGAATCTTGCCTACGTAGATTATAAATGGCTCTAATGGCTCTTTTCTGCAGAATAAATACAGAGTCAATGTCTGCAGCCCGTCCCCAAAGTAAAATACCGTATGACATTATACTATGAAAATAACTAAAATAGACCAGTCTCGCGGTATCTACATCAGTAAACTGACGGATTTTTCTAACAGCATATGCTGCTGAACTAAGGCGTCCTGCAAGAGATGTTATATGCGGACCCCATTGTAGCTTTGAATCGAGAGTTATTCCCAAGAAAACAGTTTTTTCGACGAATTCTAGTTTCTCTTGATTCAATACTATGTCACACTCACTGTTTTTGACATTTGGTAGAGCAAATCTTATGCACTTCGTTTTTTTCCCATTTTATACTAAATTATTAGCGGTAAACCAATTATGTACCCGCATTAGGGCATTATTTACGTCGTCAAGATTTGTGGCACGTCTGTTTATCTTAAATATTAAAGAGGTATCGTCAGCAAACAACACCATTTGTGGTTGGTTTTTAAACAAATGGGGTAGATCATTAATATATACTAAAAAGAGCAAGGGACCTAATATCGATCCTTGTGGTACACCCATCTTTACATTTAAACCCATTGAATTGACACCATTTATTTGTACTTGCTGCTGTCTATCATTTAAATACGATTTAATTAAACTAAGGGCAAGTTTCCCTAGGCCGTAATGTTCAAGTTTTAAGAGAAGGGTTTTCATTTTCAATTCATTATCGACCATTTTGTCTACAAACCGTTTTGCCCACTTGTCCAAATCAAACCTTGAAAACACATAGTAACTGATAAAGGAATAACCATTTTAAAACTTTCTATTGTTTTAAAATGAAAATCTTGACAATAGGAGCTTATAGGAAACGAAGATAATGCCTATGTCTGGTTTCACACAAACAGTGAATTTCCTTTTTCAGTAACTAAGCGAAAGATAAATGAATGCAATTTATCGAATTTCCAACGCTTGGCCTAAGACATAGAGTTGAATTTCCAATATTAGAATATTTTTAGGCATATACCAAAGGGTCGTTTAGTGGTCGTGAAAACTCGCGATAATCTTTATAATATCCGTCTGTCACGCTATAGACAAATTTATTTTGTAACGGATGGGCAGACGATAATTAAGTGTAATTAATTTGACTCGTCACATTGTAGACAAGTTTCTCATGCCCCAAACGAGTGTTCATCCCTTTTGAAGCGTTTAGAACTTGTTTTCCAACTTTCAGTGGGTTTTAAAAAAACAATTACTATCTGCAGGCCATACAAATATTTTTTTTCCGTGGGGATGGAACCCGCGATACGCAGCGCAGCAGTGGATCGCTCAGCGTCTGCGCCAATCGTGTCATCTATAAAATGTTTTTATTCCTGCCAGACTCGCACTTGGCCGGTTCTTTTCTCGACAAAGAAATGTCCTGCTACCCTACTATGACCTCTTAAAGCAATTCTTATTCCACTGAGGGAAAGAGACAGAGCTATACAGGGTGTCTAGCACCATCTCTTTCCCTCAGTGAAATAAGAATTGCTTTAAGATGTCATAGTAGCCCTTCTGATAATATCGTTTTTGACACGACACATACCTTAGTCTTGTCCACTGACCCTACCTACCAACTTATTAATCGATACCCAAACCATATACGAAAACCAAATTAAGCTGACATAACACAAACAAATTACCACCTTCCCCTAAAAAGGCCCAAACATTGTTTCCATCAAAATATGATACGCATAAAAAATTCATAGTCACCTCCCATTATTTGGCCGTCTAATTACAAGAGCCACAAAGGTGGACCGATGGGGATGCCAACGCTAAACCCAAGGGGACTGACCGTGTTGCCAGGATATAACGGGAAATACCACGAAAATACCGTGTGAAATGAAAGAATGTAATGTCATTCTATTTCCCACGGGCAGTAGGATTAGTGCAGTGTTTTGGGTGAAAATAGAGTTTTTAACACACTTTTATTAGTTTCACTTTTAACTATGTAACCAAATCTTAAAAGTAAAAATTGACTTACTTCCCGGTTTTCAATGGAACTGTCTTTTTCCATATATGTTTAGTCTGAGTGACAATGTATGGTTAGCTAGGTCACGTGATTCTTATCTTCCAATTCCAATCAATCAAAAAAAGGCCAAGAACGAGTCTGACTCCTGCACCGAGGGTTCTGTACAAACTTGCGACATTAACATACAGACATACGACCTCCTTACAATATTATAAAAGCGAAAGTGAGTTTGTTTGTTACGTCTTCACGTCTACATGGCTGAACCGATTTTGTTGAATGTTGGTACTTACAAAAATAATTGGAACTCTGGAGACGGACATAGGCTATTTTTTTTTAAATAGATTGAGATATGAGGGAGAAAGAGGGAAGAAAAGGGAAAACTTAGCATTGCTATTACAATAAATAAGGCGCTAGGGCAAAAACTACAGGTGGCAGGCCAGGAACTGTGTTACCCCGAATTAAACGCGAGCGAAGCCGCGGGCAAAAACTAGTAAGCTATATATTTTGACTGCGTAGACTCAGAGGGTTGCTTTTTTTCACAGCACACAGGTCTGGGTGTTTGTGTATTTGTGAGTTTGAATGTTTGTAAACGCATCCACGATACAGGAGAAATTCCTAGGGTCGCAACTTTTAAAAAACACAAGAACATGCTATATAGTAAGTCTATTTTACTAACTGATTTAGTACCTAAATACCCTAGCACTATAAGTGACTGACACAAAATGTTCTTTTTTATTGTATGTATTGTCCTCATATAAGTTGACCTCTGAATTTGTTTCGGCTGTTTCTTCTCGGAGTAATCAGGTCCGAAATACCGTCCTCATCTAGTTTTAAAAAAGACGCGTAAAAGTTTAGTGTTTGTGAAAACCCACTTGCAAAATTGACATCATTTATTTTTCTCATTCTAGTCGTGTTAATCTGTTGCATAAGCTATATTATTGTAAAGTTTCATTTAAATCCATTCAGTAGGTTTTGGGTGACAAACATCCATACAAACTTTCGACAATAACTTTCGACAGCAAAATTTAATCGAACACATTACACTAACTTCCCCGCTCTGGGCGGAGCGGGGAGGAGTGTCAGACGTGTACAGATGAAATCCCATCCATGTTCCTTCTTTTGCCCTTTATGTTCCGGGGCCATGGTATCTCTTTCGAAAAACCCGCAACTCCAGCTCTCCTTACACCTCACATTACATCCGTCTAGTGGAAACGTGATACTTGGGACGTCAACCCATAAATCACATATATGTCAACTCCATAATTAACTTGTGTGTGTCATATCACCGAATTTAGATTACATGTTAGTGTAATGTGTAAATGTTCTATTAATTTAATTCTGGGTAACTATTAATATCTGTTCCACATTATTTGGTACTAGCTTCGCTCGCGCTAAGTTTGCGGTAACACGTTACCTTTTCTTGATTTGCAGGTACCTGCTACCTGTAGTTTTTGTCCTTGCGCCTTATTTATTGTAATAGCAAAGCTAAGTCTTCCCTTTGGTTCCTTCTTTTTCTCTCAATCCTCACTTAAAAAAATAAATAATTAGAAAATGTACGTCTTCAGGGTCTTAACTATCACTGTGCCAAAATTCATTAAAATCAGATTAGTCATTTAGGCGTGAAGGCGTAACAAACAAAGAAACCCACTTTCGCTTTTATAACATTAGTAAGGATGTTATTGGTTATCATCGTAGTGATGCGAAAAAATGGGGAAATAAAGTTAACAGTTTTGAGTATGAATATCGGTCAATTGTGAGTCTTACTCGTGCTCCGATGGTTCCGTACATCTTTGCGAAATAAACGGCCATATCTCTATGAACTAGAGAGTTGATTTTCACAGCATCAAGGGACTATAGACTTGAGTAATATGGTTGAAATTTCAACACAATACTTGACGCGTTCTCAAGATAAAGGGCCAGTCCATGGTCCGGAGCGAGAGGGAATGGGAATTGGTCACCTCCTTCTGCGAAGCAGTCATGCTAGCGAAGGAGGAGGCCGGGCGTTTGAGGGAGAGAACCTCAAACCAACCCAGCCGCCGCGAGACAACTCCCGGCCACCGTAGATGCCCCCGGACGGTGAGCAATGGGTAGCTCACCGTCCGTCCGTCTTTTGACGACGGGCCGTGTTGACGGCGCGTTCGTGTTTCACGCGCGCCTCAAAGGGATGTCAGCAAAGCAGAGGGGCTTGCCAGGGCCTCCGCCTGCCGGGGTTGCGGGTTGTTCAAAAGAGATACCGCGGCCCCGGAACGTAAAGGGAAGGAGGAGGAGGAGGAGGAGGAGGAACCCACCCGGGTTTTAGTAATTAAAAGTCTGACACTCCCCCCGCTCCGCCCAGAGCAGGGGAAGTTATTTGATGATTTCCCACAACAACAAAAAAAGTGTCTTGACAGACAAATAGACGGATAACAAAATAATCCATTTCTCCGTTCCGTTTCTTTCCTTTTAAATTACGGAACGCTAAAAGTTTGATCTACAAAAACATTTCTAACGATGCTTGTTTGAGGTAAAAAGTATTTCTATGTATGAACCTAATTACTATTTGAAAACAAAGAACCCTATTAAGTTACGAATAAAAATAAACCTTAAAACACTGAAAATTTCATTGATCTTTTCAGTTAAAATTAAAAACGAAAGAAAAATCATCCGTCTCAAGAAAAACTCAACAGAAACAAAACAGACATCTAAACAAAAATTACTGAACATCAAAACCTTACATTAATTCTAATTTAATAATTCACAACAAAAACCACGTTTTAATTCAACCTGCTCTTTTTAGTTAATTAGGCCTCCACCGTCCCAAATTACCTATTCTTACGTCGGCCCCAAAACCGTTAGCTGTCGCAAGGATAATCATATCTGGCGAACCTTTTGATAAATAACTTCCGACATCGTTTTTTGGGTAATTTAGAACATTTTCAAGGCTTTTTATTGTCATTTAGAGCAATATTGTAATCAGGGACGGTTTTTGCTTATCATTACACTATGATATTAGTATTAAAAAATTACTAAAATTATAAAAATAATAATAAAATCGACTTGCCACTCTAGGTCGTCGACATGTGGAATGTAAACTTGGTTATCATTGTGCCGATTGTCGTAACGGCCAATGGCTTGATTGCCAAGAGCCTCGAAGAACATCTGTCGAAGCTCTTCGTAGGTGGTTGGATCAAGGGCCTGATTCAGAAGGCAGTACTCCTCGATACGGCTCGTATTGTGATGAGGTTCCTGTCTCTGGAGCCCTAATCACCGATAGCTTGGACCCTGTTCCCGATGGGCTACAATTTTTTGTATTGTTTTGCTTTATTAAGTTTTGATAAGAAATATGTAGAAATATAAAAGATATATACGAATGAATAAACGACTTATAATAAAATTATTATTTACTTTTTTTATTAGTGATAGGTTCGCGTTTGACCACTATCTCACCTGATGGTAAGTGATGATGTGGTCGACGATGAAGCACGCTTACCTAGAAATAACCTATTCACTCTTGACTTGAAGACCCCCAGGTTATAGCTGTCAGGAAATACAGACTCCGGCAGGGAATTTCACTCCTTAGCAGTACGCACAATGAAAGTATTCCCAAACCGTTTAGTGCGTGTGGGTGGGATGTCTACCATGTCTACATTATATAATTTATTTAGTAAATAATTATATATATTTTATATGTATAATTATGCGACAACAACAACACTTAACCCGACCTGAAAATCGAACGTAAGGACGTCGTACACAGAAGTCGCACTTACGACCACAAGACCGATGAAAACTATTAACCTCATTGTATAAATTCAGTTGTTGGTTAATAAAGTAAATAAACAACACACGAATTCGAATAAGCCATTAATACTTTTTGATTGACTTAACATGAAATAAATTCCCTTGTGTATAGCGTGTTTTGTATTTACCTAACGCTAAATTTGACAAACAAAAGAGACAAACAGATTGTAAAACAAACTAAACGTGCCGCGCCCATTCGATTATGTTTTACGAACAATTATTGACAATGTAGATCTTTAATTCTTACTTAATATTATAAAAGCGAAAGTAAGTTTGTTTGTTTGTTACCTCTTCACGCCTTAATGGCTAAACCGATTTTGATGAATTGGTATCTACTGAGATAGTTGGGACCCTGGAGACGGACATAGGCTATTTTTTTTAACGTGATATGAGTGAGAAAGAGGGTAGAAAGGGGAAAACATAGCATTGCTGTTACAATAAATAAGGCGATAGGGTAAAAAACTACAAGTAGCCGGTACCTGCAAATCACTAAAGGGGAACTGTGTTACCCCGAATTTAACGCGAGCGAAGCCGCGAGCAAAAGCTAGTTAATTATAATTTCTAATGGAAAGTACTAAAATCTAATGGGAAGTGGTCACCACCTTCTGCGAAGCAGTAATGCTAGCAAAGGAGGTGGCCGGGCGTTTGAGGGAGAGAACATCTGCACAACCCAGCCGCCGCGGGAGACGCCCATGGCGCCGGGCGCCGCGAGACGACTCCCGGCCACCGTAGATGCGGGCCTGTGGGCGGTGAGCAATGGGTAGTCCACCGTCCGTCCGTCGATTGACGACAAGTCGTGTCGACGGCGCGTTCGTGTTTCACGCGCGCCTCAAAGAGAGTCAGCAAAGCAGAGGGGCTTGCCAGAGCCTCCGCCTGCCGGGATTGCGGGTTGTTCGAAAGAGATACCGCGGCCTCGGAACGTAAAGGGCAATAGAAGAAACATGGGTGGGCTTTAGTCAGTACAAGTCTGACATGCCCCCCCGCTCCGCCCAGAGCGGGGGAAGTCATTGGATGATTTCCCACCCGAAAAAAAAAAAGTACTAAAATCTAAGAAACTCATTTAAACTATATATTTTTTTATGGGAAGTCATCAAATAACTTCATATGCTTTCTTTATTCTATTTCCTAGTTCCTTCATTTACCCTCTTTCGAACAACCCGCAAACCCGGCAGGCAGTGGCTCTGCCAGGCCCTTCTCCTGTGCTGACATCTCTTTGAGGCGCGCAAGGTTCTCTTCCTCAAACGTATGCCCACCTCCTTTGGTCTTTTTAAAAAAGCACCACACAGATTAAGTGGACCTGTCCAGTCAGTGCAAGCATTTGTCAGTTATCGTGTAGCTCAACTCATAACCCAAGGAGCTCAACAACACGACGAACAATACCAAAAAAAGGACATTTGTGTAGCTTTGAATCGATGTTACCACTGGCGCGTCGCGGCATAGCAAGATGTCTCGCTCGCGCGATTGCTTGTTTCTTGCAAATCGCGTCACAGGTCGTGACCGAAGCCTAATGTTGGTTTTCGAATATCTATTGTCGTCCTATCTTTATAGGGAATCGTAATGGTTCCCTAATGGGGCACATAAACCAGACTGATCTCGGTATAAAAAGGATTCGGGTGAGTTATCTCACAGTTTGAACGGGTTATTTGTAAAGTAGGGTGTCGATTATCCCTCGGTATTGGCTGATGTTTCTATCTTTGCATGTCTATGGAGTTAGCTGTTGATATAAATGTTGTTACTGTATTTGTGTTTTGGAACTTGATGAATTATCGTCAAATTTTGTTGTTTTTTTTTTATTATAGTTTATGATTATTTTTTGGAACGAAGTGCGAAAGGGGGCTAGGCGGACAAAAATAAGACCAAAAGTTGTAATGACACTTTTTGCTATAGTTGTGAGCCGTGTGGTGTACGCCTGTTTCTCTGCCTGTCTCTCTCTCTCTCTGTCTCATAGAAAGCAAACCAGTTATTTTTGGAGTTTACTCCTTAAGAATCGATTTTCATATATAAGGCGCCCGGTATGAGAAAAGTCCGAGGGGTAAAACCTACTAACAAGTAACGAAAACCGTGTCATGTTTTTGGTGCGCACCTTTAGTGCGCAACTTTTTAATTTGGCTGTGAGTGCATTAAGACGTACATATGGTATGCTGTATAGGCGACTATACCTATATACTATATGTTATTGGGCTTGTTTGTTTCTATCAGTGTCGACGTATTTATATTGCTATTTTTTTTCATTAATTTATGAATTTACCCTTTCATATGATATTAATCTTTTTTCAGTTGAATAAACTCTTTTTGCGTATACTCGTACTTAAGGAGTGAACTCCAGTCGTGCGTCGGAGCTGACACACACACTTTTTTGTTTCGTCTTTCTATTTTGCATTGAACAGTGTGGTGTCGCGACTAAATATAGGCAGAAACTAATATTAAAAAAATGTACATACCAGTAAAAAAAAAAAAAATTACAGGACGTCAAAAAATTCGTCCGCATCCTAGTCAACAGGAGAAATACCCAGAAAGCTGGCAGCATTACCGTGTTGCATGGCAATGCTAATTTTCTGCGTAAACAACAGGCCAGCCCCCTGGTCATGAGGAGAGTCGATCAACAGACTTCATTTTTGACTGAGATAAATCCTTTTAAGATTTATCTCAGTAAAAAATTAAGTGTCAACGTCAAAGTGCCTATTAAAAATATGACCCACAGAGTTCCTCACTACAAGGTTGAAACTTACGATCTAATAATTAAAACCGTTGCCGTAAACTGAAAATTCTCGCGAAAGTAATTTTATATTCTTAGTCATAAAAGTTTACGAGGTGAGAATGGGCAAATAAAAAAAAAACGTCAAGTCAAATAACTGAGTTTTTAATTAAATGATGCAGTTAAAATTTTAGTGTGTATTTTACTGATGGATGATTTTATTAAAAAGCTGTTAGATTTTCGTTTTCGCGTAGCGTTACTTAGTTTGGTAGGCAGAATACTCGGTTATCGGCTCCTTCTAAATCTTGTCTGTAATAAAAAAAGATAAACAATTTATGATCTATACCTATAGTATTTCGAGCAATCGCCACGCGGTTGGGCGATTCTTTTTGTGACCAAAGAGGTGGCTTTTTTGGTCAAAGAATTTGCATTGCCATCCAACGCGGTAATGCTGCCAGCTTTCGGGGCACTTTTCCTGTTGACAGCAATGCGGACGAATTTTGAGATGTCCTGTAATTTTTTTTTACATTTTTAAACTTGTACATATTTTTATTATGAGTTTTTGTCTATTTGTAGTTTGTAAATAATTCATAATCTTCAGAGAAAATCCTCAATTAAAAAGTTGCACCACTCTAGTAATTTCGTATCGTGGGTACGTTTACAAACATGTAAACTCACATACACAAACAGCCAGACTCGGAACAATTATTACAAATATTTGCTCCGTGCGGGGTTTGAACCCGTGACACGCAGCGCAGCAGTCGATAGCTCAGCCACTGCGCCGAACGTGCCGTCGTGCTGACAAAAATGGATGGGTTTAAGCGGTGGGAGCATGTCAAAAGTCAAAGTTATTGGGTTACTTCCGATAAAAAAATAGTATTTCTTAAATGAGTTTCTTAGATTTTATAACTATTCTAAAATTATTAAATTAATAAATAATAAATAAGTAAATATCTTGGGACAACTCACACACGGCTATCTGATCCCAAGCTAAGCAGAGCTTGTGTTATGGTAACCAGACAACTGATATACTTATATGTATAATTTATAAATACATACATATTATAGATAAATCATACCCAGACACAGAACAAACAATCATGCTCATCACACAAAGTTTGTCCTGGGTGGGAATCGAACCCACGACCTCCGGCTCAGCAGTCAGGGCCACTAACCACTAGACTAACAGACCCGTCAAATTAATTATCGTAAAATTATTAATTATCGTTAATAATTGTTTGTAAAACATAATCGAATGGGCGTTGAGTTTGTTTCACAATCTTTTTTCTCAAATGTAATGCAAAAAATATTTATTGGAGCGTTTAAAATAGCCCCACTTTTTTGGGCAATACTTGCCCAAATAATTGCCATTGTATAATTGCCTTTGTGTATAATTCCGCCATAAATTTGGAGCTATAAGTCCTACACTACGTTCATGGCACTAAACCAAGACTCAAAACAAGACTCAAAAAATACTAATAAAAAAGAACTTTGCCCAACCTGGACAACGAACCCAGGATCTCTTGCACAACCAAGGTTGAGAGTTGTTCGAAAGAGATACCGCGGCCTCGGGACATAAATGGCAATAGAAGGAACATGGGTGGGTTCTAGTCTGTACAAGTCTGAAACTACCCCCCTCTACGCTCAGAGTAGGGGAAGTTATTTGATGGTTTTCCATCCCCAAAAAATAACCTCTTACTCAACAGTATATACACTTCCGAAAACTTGACAAACGAAGCAATCAAAGAGATATTCAGTGTCAATTTGTGAAAACCACCAAAATAATTATTATCATTGCGAAATATCTTACTCCAACCAGAATTACTCTCAGCTTTTGAATTCTACTGCAATAACTTTAAAGTTAGTGTCAGGTATCCTACGTTTATTAAGAACAAACTTAAGTTGAAGTTAGTTTAAGCTAAGGTAACGATTGTTGTGGATTCAAGTATTGTACAAGTTTTGAAGCTGCAAGCACGTTTCAAATTCAACTTCGTACAAACTGTGATTCCTTGGAATTGATGCTATTTACTTTAATAATAATATGGAATTTAAAGAAATGTTACATTTTGATTTAAGTGGGGAAACTTTGTTATTGCGGCCGAGGTTGATTTAACGCCTAAGCCGTTAGGCAAGGGTGTTATAGAGCGAAAGACAGCTGTGACAAATTCTCACGTGAATCAAACGAAGTTTTTCAAAACACTTACGAAGACAATAAATAAGAAAAGAAAATGTTTTTGTTATTCTTATTAATCAATATGAAACTTTTTATCCTCTCAGACTGAATGATAAACAAAAATATGACACCCCTAAAAAAAGCCTAACATTAAAAAAAGACTTAAATATTTTTGAATTAAGTACTCAAATAAATGTGATTTGTCATAAGCAAAATATTTTACAAGTATGATGTTCATTTGTGACATTCTGTAGTTGCTGATTCTGATGGATGTATAGATGTTTGTTTGTTACTCTTTCACGTCGAAACGGCTGAACGGATCTTAATGAAATTTAGCACAGAGGCAGATTATAATCTGAAATAACACATGGGATATTTTTTTCGATATCATGCGGGCAAAGCCGCGGGCGCCAGCTAGTATAGTATAGATAAATGTTTTTGATGCTTTGTACGTAAAAATTTTTTTTTGTTATTTTGTGTGCTTGTGGTAATTGCGATTAATCAATATTTTTCTTTCTTTCTATGCACAATTATTTTCTTTTTTACAATTTGTCTTCGTCATTTTCATTGTTAATTTAAGAGTGTCCATGGAGTTTCTTGCTCATTCTTCTCCATAGAGATCAACGCTTTGGAATGGGCAACTACAGTACTTTCACAAGTTATTTTGCCTTGTGACCGGGACTGTAGATTCATTTTGTTTCTTGTCATTCAAAAGTGCCTGTAATGGTCTAATTGAAATAAATGATTTGATTTGAATTTATGTATGTAACAAAATAAATATTTTTGTATTTGAATTTTTTGTATATTTGTACATCATAAAGATATAATACTACCTATATAGTAGATTACTAGTAGTAGGAGACTTAAAAATAACCAACAAGAAGTTTCCAATTATGTTCAGGAAAAATGGTTTAAACCAGAGAGTGGGACAACAAAATCAAATTATTATTTTATCTCTTCAAGCAACAAAATAAGCAATTACACCCTAGTTGCATAATTTGAAAGCAGCCTTTGACTCAAAGAAACGGTGCATTATTACTCCCGGGACGGTTATGTCACGATGTACATGAAGACTTTTACCCAATTATACTACCCTTGTTAGTAGTACCTTGTTAGTCAAGTTCAACTATATGGTCTGATGTTATAGACCTGGAAAAGAGACTTGGGAGAAAAAACGTTGACGGGCCTGTTGGTCTAGTGGTTAGTGGCCCTGACTGCTGAGCCGGAGGTCGTGGGTTCGATTCCCACCCAGGACAAACTTTGTGTGATGAGCATGATTGTTTGTTCTGTGTCTAGGTGTGATTTATCTATAATATGTATGTATTTATAAATTATATAAGTATGTATATCAGTTGTCTGGTTACCATAACACAAGCTCTGCTTAGCTTGGGATCAGATAGCCGTGTGTGAGTTGTCCCAAGATATTTATTATTATTATTTATTTATTAACGTCCGACTAGCGCACCAAGGGTTCCGTACAAACTTGTGACATTAACGTCCATATCTTTTGACTGCGCAGACTTAGAGGGTTTTTTTTACAGCTTCAAAGGACTGCAGACTAGAATATATAGTTTTAATTTTAATGAAATAAGGGTTCCTTAACTAAATGATGTTTATTTTGCAAGTAGGTTTTCACAAACACTTTTAGACGTCTTTTTTTTTAAACTAGATGAGGCCGGTGTTTCGTACCCGACTACTCTGAGAAGAAACAGCGAACAACAACAGAACAGAATAGTCTCTTATAAATTCCAGACAAAAAATCTTTGTTAACTTACATGAGGACTATGCAGATTAGTGTCTGAAATGGTCTTTTTAAGAAAGCATCACACAGATTGAGTGGACCTGTCCAATCAGAGCAAGCATTTGTCAGTTATCGTGTAGCTCGACTCATAACCCAAGGAGCTCTACGAAACGACAAACAATACCAAAAAAAGGACATTAGTGTAAGTCCCTAAATAGTACTCAACTGCCAGAATCGTCAAAACAAAAAAAAAAGTAAATAAAAGTTATGATCCACATGGTCCTCACATTCACAATAAACAACTACAGACTAGAAAATATTTACAAACTAAAAAGTAGAAAACGGAAACCTTATTTCTAAAATGAGTGCTAGATGAGCCAGTTTTGTTTTATTCTTTTGAGAGATTTGATTTATTATTTTCTATTCTTTCTTGGTATAGTCGTTCGATTTCCGGATCAGGTAAAATTGCAATTGGGTTTTTCTTTATACAGAGTTTCAATTTGGACCGGGTTGATGGCAATAGGGATGCCCCTATTACATAAGACATAACAGCTTAACTGGCGTAAGCGACAGCACGGTTGGCATAGTGCCTAAACAACTGACTGCTGCGCTGAATGGCGCGGGTTCGATTCCCGCATGGAACGAATATTTTTATTACCTACAGGTATTTCCGGGCCTGCTTGTTGTGTATGTGAGTTTAAATGTTTGTAAACATACCCATGATACAAAAAAGCAAAAAAAAAATGGTGCATGATCGGCTTCCAGTTTTTTGCATGCAGCTGAATACCAGTATTTTACATGGTACGACTTCCTATCTGACCTCCACAACCCAGTTAGTACTGGGTAATACGATACCCCTTAGAGCTGGCGCGCACTAGTTACTTTTGTCAGGGTGACATAAATGTTTTTGTCACTGTTATGTCACGTGCCCAAATCGAAGTGCGCGCACGGAGGGAGACTGTTTTTTTAATCGAAGTATTCGTCGACATGGCTTTTGAAGAGAATGATGGTCGTTGTCAGCGAATTTATCTCAATCATGGGAAAAAAACACTTGAGCGGCAATTTGCTTCATGCCGAAATTAAGAAATGAACCCTACCCTAGCAAAGGCGGCACGCGAACGAGCCGCTCTGATATGTGCCGCGAAGGACAAGTGGCTATCGAGAATGACGCCTAAGTATTTGGTTTGTTTCTCCAAGGGGATAGGCTTGCCGTACATAGTGATCGGACTGGGTGCAAATGATGACTAGACGTGACACTTTTGTCATCCGTGCGCAAAAATGGCACCCAGTTGTCACGTCGTAACATGCGCGCACCTCAATACATAGTCTTGGCCTTCATCGGAGTGACGAAACAGTTACCCTGACAAAATAACAGTGCGCGCTAGCTCTTAATAAGACTGGTTGTCAGACTTTCGGAACACTGACTACCTGTAACGACTGTCAAAGATCTACAAATGACAGCCAGGACCAACAGCTTGACGTGCTTTCCGAGGCACGGCGGAAACTCGGTATGTAACGGGTGGTCACCCATTCACAGACCAATCTAGGCAAGAACGTCGAAGTCTAAAAATCAACCCGAGCTACTATTATTTATCAAAGAACTCTTTGAAAAAACAAATCTTTAAATATAATATCATAGAAATCTATTTTTGAAGCTATCCAAAATCATTTTCCTTGTAAATACACCACGACCCTTGAGAGATACGAAATGAAACACAGTCGAGTAGACAAACAAAGAGGAATACAGAAATGTACCTAACGATGTTTACAGAGACATCAATTTCGAATGTAAACTTAGCGGTTATTAACTAAGCTTTGGCATAGATACTACATCCGGGGTTGTCAGTTGTTTGAAAGAGATACCGCGGCTCCGAAATTCAGGGAAAAAGAAGGAACATGGGTGGGTTTTAGTCAGTACAAGTCGGACACTCCCTCAGCTCCACACAGTACGGTATACAAAAAAAAACCCTAGTCATAGTGGAAATGGGCACTCAGGCTACCTTTAAAAAGACCTATCTTCTTCCTAAATAATTTAGGAACAAGCTCTAAGCCTTTAAACCCTAACCAAACAAAGTCAATTTGAACCAACACCAGGGATGCCATTGATTTTAAATTACGGATATAACAATAATATTATACCGGTTTCGGATACGGTTACAAATATGAAATTATTTCGGATTATCGGCTAGTTTCGGTTACGGATATTAGAATGCAATTTAGGCCTTATAAAAAAAAAACCCTTAATTATAAATTTTACGCTTGACAGTGTCGGATTGGAATGTATAGATACTTTCAACTTGTTAGGACTAGACCTAGATATACATAAAACCTGGAAAGCGCACATTCAAAAAATCAAATCAAAACTATCTAGTTTTATATATGCACTACGTGAAATAAAAAAATTACTGATTTGAAAACTGCTCTATCCATATGCCTTACGCATGGCTCAAATACGGTTTAATTCTTTGGGGAAATAGTGTAGATAGTTACGATTTGTTTATCCTTTAGAAAAAAATCATTAGGGTATTAATTAGTCCGAATTAACTATGACGAAAGCTGTAGACCATATTTTAAGAAACTCAACATTCTATCTCTGACATTTATATTCTAGAAATCTGTAAAATTGTAAGACAATATTCAAATTTGAACAAATTTACTCTCTGACCAGCCTCGCCGATATGAAACACGTTCTCGATTTAAAAACACGCTCGCACTACCCCAGGCCAAACTAAAAGTACACAACACTAGCAATTACGTTACTTCAATAAAAATTTTACACAAAATCACGAAATAAATCGTAAACAATGCAAACTGCGAGGGGCTCACGCGGATTCTGCGACAAGTGACTGCTTGCCGGGCATAACAAACAAGTATCTTTCGTTATCTGTCATTCAGACTTCACCTTTATCTGAAACTATCCGATAGTTTTATATCAGTTTCGGTTGGGTTTATCCGATATTTTCGTTTACCGTTACGGATATTTTAAGCTATTAAAATATAACTTTTTATATATAGCTTTTTCAATCAATCAAGAAATGAATCAAGAAATTTCAGTCATTTCAATTCACAATTCCAATGTTCTATCAGCGTGTTTGGTAGAGAATCGGATGGTCAATCGACAATACGCTGGATTAAACCCAAGGTCTTGTGTTTCTTTTTGCGACTTCTTTTGCATTGAAAGTACTTTTAAAATATTATATTGTTTTTTATTTATTGCATAAGTTGATAAAAAATGCTATGTAATAGCTTTGTCGCGGCAGTCCCCGAGTGCAATACGTATTTTTTTAAAGTATTAATAATTTTTTTGTAGATAATTTTATAATCTACAATTTTTGTCTCAGGTATTTTTATGATAAAACTTACCGTTTTGCTGAAAATCACGAAAAACTCATTTTTCTACATTTGACCTTGAATATTTTTTTTCCTTACAGGGAAAAGATGGGGAACTTTCAACTTTTGTTTTTAATGATATTTGAAACAATCTTACCGATTTTCAGCTTGGTGGGAATTTAGGTAACTTTACTCTTACCGGACTAATAGTTTGACAAACTCTATGATAATCGGTTCTGATCATCGCCCACTAGTTGTAGAGATCATTTACGAAGTTATGATAAGTTATGATAACGGCAGAGATTTCCCTGTAGTGGATCATTAATATGCTGTTACTAATATAGCGGAAAAATAGGGTAGGGCTTGTTTGTAAGCGGTAATGAAACTATTTAATACGTCAAAATAAATCCTTACTAATATTATAAAAGCGAAAGTGAGTTTGTTTGTTTATTTGTTTGTTTGTTACTTCTTCACGCTTTAATGGCTAAACCGATTGTGATGAATTTTGGTACATAGATAGTTGGGAACCAGGAGACGGACATAGGCTAAATTTTTATTTAAAAAAGTGGGATGTGAGGGAGAAAGAAGGAAGAAAAGGGAAAACTTAGCGCTGCTATTACAAATCAATAAGGCGCAAGGAGAACTGTGTTACCCCAAATTTAACGCTGGCGAAGCCGCCATAAAAAACAGCATGTTTTTTATTAGAGCGTTATTGCCCCGTACCCTGAACGGCATTACCCAAAGTCATGGGTAACGCCGCTCAAACATGTTTTTTTTTTAATAATTTGTTACAATTAATCGGTCATAGATATAAGCTTTCGTTGTTCAATTTTTGATTACTATATAATTAAAGACTTTATTACATTTCATAATTTTAATTTATAATAAATAATTAAAAATATACACTATGTTTTCCTTAAGTGAACGCCATTCCCCCTCCCTACCCTAATAGATAAATCATTTAATTGATGCAACAAAAGACACAATACAGGAATTAATACAAAAAAATATCAAACTGAGAAAAAAATGGAATATAATACTTAAAAAAAAAGTAAGGTAGAAGTTAGTTTGACCCGTAGGCATTTAGACACATCACATACATTTATAACGGTCGCCTACTACTGGGCGGTGTGCCTCAAGATTAAATAAATAAATAATAAATAAATATCTTGGGACAACTCACACACGGCTATCTGATCCCAAGCTAAGCAGAGCTTGTGTTATGGTAACCAGACAACTGATATACATACTTATATAATTTATAGATACATACATATTATAGATAAATCACACCCAGACACAGAACAAACAATCATGCTCATCACACAAAGTTTATCCTGGGTGGGAATCGAACCCACGACCTCCGGCTCAGCAGTCAGGGCCACTAACCACTAGACCAAGAGGCCCGTCAAATCAGATTGCACCAAAAAGGAATCCAGCTCAGCATATAGCCACGAAGACTACTCTAAACACACAGATAAGCAGTCCAAAGCCTGTTCCTCAACTTTCAATCTCATTTCAAGGTAATAAGGACCACAGCAGTAATCCCTTATAGAAAGGTCAATAAGAAAAATATTTTCTGATCAGTTGGTAATCCTTCTCAAAGTTCAAACCAGACCAAAGGTCAGTTTTAGCGAACCGGAATAAAGGTCAAAATGATGAACCTAACTAAAAATAGAAAGGTACAATTTTGAAACATTACCGCCCATGTACTTTTTAACCATCATTCATTGTACAGGATATTGTATTTTGTTAAGGAAGTATGAAGTATTATTTCTGGATTCTTATATTTTTTTTCAACCTAGCCGGTTGGCGTCAGCTTAAGTAGGCGATTCCTGTAAATGCCTTAAAAATTAAGACCTCAAGGCTTGGCAAAAAACTTACATACTAAGCGACTTCACACTAAGGGCACCCCCTGTGGGGTACGAGCCTCGGCTTAGGGCGTCGCTGAGGACAGCAAGGGATAGGCTAGATCTGAGTGATATTATTTTGGGGCTGATTTGAACTTACTGGCTCAGCAGCGAGGGCTGGCTCTAGCAAGGGACGTGTGGGTCTTATCTTTTATATTATAACGGTTTTAACTTTTATATTATTTAGACGGCGCGGTTGGCGCAGTGGCTGAGTGATCGACTGCTGCGCTACGTGTCGGGGGTTCGAACCCCGTACGGAACTAATATTTGAAAGCCTACAGATATTTGTTTCGTGTCTGGCCATTTATGTTTGTAAGTAGTTTAAAAGTTTATAAAAGCACCCACGATACAAAAAAAATCCGAGGGGCAATGTTTTTTTTTTAAAGAATAAATATCTTGTGACAACTCACACACGGCTATCTGATTCCAAGCTAGGCAGAGCT
The DNA here is from genome assembly GCA_958449745.1 of Ochropleura leucogaster. Classification (NCBI taxonomy): domain Eukaryota; kingdom Metazoa; phylum Arthropoda; class Insecta; order Lepidoptera; family Noctuidae; genus Ochropleura; species Ochropleura leucogaster. The sequence goes on along the minus strand of OY288215.1, from coordinate 16,198,440 downwards.
TGTGTTATGGTAACCAGACAACTGATATACATACTTATATAATTTATAAATACATACATATTATAGATAAATCACACCCAGACACAGAACAAACAAACATGCTCATCACACAAAGTTTGTCCTGGGTGGGAATTGAACCCACGACCTCCGGCTCAGCAGTCACGGCCACTAACCACTAGACCAACAGGCCCGTCAGAATGAAATACGCTTTCACCGGGACTCTACCACAAACAACATAATATAGAACCCGGGACTGACGATGGTCCCGCGGAGCGCCGGATGCTCCGACACGACCACTGGGACAACATGGAATGTGAAAACTACGGGATTTCACTGCTTAAGATTAACGTCGGACAAGATCTGATTATGTTTGTTAAGTTGATAAGGATTATCTAGTCCTTACTAATATTATAAAAGCGAAAGTGAGTTTGTTTGTTTGTTACCTCTTCACGCTGAACCGATTTTGATGAATTTTGGTACAGAGATAGTTGAGAACCAGGAGACGGACATAGGCTATTTTTTCTATTAAGAGTGGGATATGAGGGAGAAAGAGGGAAGAAACGGGAAAACTTAGCGTTGCTATTACAAATCAATAAGGCGCTGCCGAATTTAACGCGAGCGAAGCCGCGGGCAAAAGCTAGTCTGAAATAAATGGATGTTTAAACTTTAAACGGAAGTCAATCTATCGTTTATGGTGATGACGAATAGTGTAAAATATATACACGTTTAACATATTTCTTCGTAAATGCATCATCTATAATATAAAAATCGTCGGGACCCATTATTGGAGTGTAAGCCGTTCTAGATTTTAATGGGTTCCGACTGATCTTCATAGTTCCAGATTGCAGTACTTGTTTTACTCTCTTCAGTTTTTTTTTAACATTTATTTTATTTTTGACTTTTAAGTTATGAGTAAATATTATTATTTAAACAGGTGTCGCCGCGGCCGGCTGCATCGATATGTCCCTGCATTTTAAATTTGTTATATCTTCGGAAATTTTCATTTAAATTATATGCTGTTACGAGCCATATTGATCTATATTAAATGGACAATGTATTTAAGGTATATTCTTAATTGGATACAAATTAATGCTGTATTTTTTAAATAGACATGTATAGATGACCTAAGTTTTAATTGTTAATTATAAATTATTTAAAAACAAATAGTCACTTGAATCGAAAAGAATGTAAACTACTAATTTTTAAATACCTATTCGACGATACCCACTTGATATATTTTGTTTGTTAAATTTTTTTTATTTTCACAAAATGGCGTCTCATGGTCGCCGTTTTGATTTTTTTATTAATTCTATGTTTTTAGTGACACTTGCAGAACTAAGCGGAATCGATTGACGTATGAATCATAAAATTCAGCCTAGGCGTTTAGTCTGTATAGTGCTTTGAAGGAACAAACATACATACATATATAGACTGGTAAACACATTACCTCCTCCTCCTCCTTTGTGCAGTCGGGTAAAATGGCTAGGCAGATGATGACTTACGTGTGGTAAAAAGAAATCATCAAATAACTTCTACTCCGTAGGTATGTCATCATCATCTGCCTAGCCTTTTCCCAACTATTTTGGGGTCGGCTTCCAATCTAACCGGATGCAGCTGAATATCAGTATTTTACATGGAGCGACTGCCTATCCGACGTCCACAACCCAGTTACTACTCCACAACCTAGTTACTACTGGGTAATACGATACCCCTTGGTAAGACTGTTTGTCAGACTTTCGGAATACTGACTACCTGTAACGACTGCAGCAACAGCTTAACGTGTTTTCCGTGGCACGGAGGAAACTCGGTATGTAACGGGTGGTCACTCATCCACAGACCAACCTAGGCAAGCGAAGGTTAACCAAAAGATCGACCCGAGCGGCTGCTATAATTTAGCCACGAGTTCCAAAGTCTAAACACGACACAAAAACTTTTCAGATTACATTTTTATCTCTGGTTGTCGGCACCCTTAAGCCACAGATAAAATAAGCTTAACATATAAAGACGACAATGTGAATAAAACCCGACTCCAGAAACTCTGTGAGCTTTGTATTAATTTTGGTAAAGAAAGTAAAGAACTTTTTGGTGATTGGAAGGTTTAAATACCTCAAAATTTTGAAAAATATCGTAATTTTTATTAAAAGCGCCATCTATGACACAAATCAAACTATCACTAATCTAAATATTGATTTAAAGCTTAACTTATAAAAAAAACGTTACCCCATGCTAGGAATTACTCCTTTATCGTGGGTGTGTTTACAAACATTTAAAGTCACATACACAAACAGACCCGTAAGGGCCTATGCACACCACGTTTTCCAAACGCGCCGTCGACGCGCGTTTTGGGAACGCGCGTCGCCGGCGCGTTTTTATCCTGCAGAGCAGTTTGTTGTCGTTTGTATCGATACAAACGCGCGGCACCGGCGCGTGTGTATCGTTACAAACGCGCGGCACCGGCGCGTCTGTATCGATACAAACGCAACGAGGGAAAGGGAAGTGTGAATCTACGCTAGTAGCAATCGAGCGATTTGGTGCACCGCACGTCTTTGGAACAAAAAAATGGAGCCTTTCGACACAGAAAACTTCATAACTGAAATTCAAAACCGGCCAATATTGTGGAATTCACGATTGCCGGATTATTCGATGCTACACACGCGCGTCTGTATCGCTACACACGCGCGTCTGTATCGCTACACACGCGCGTCTGTATTTATACAGGTGTGCAAAGGTCTACAGGCTGCGTCTGACTTGCGTGCGTATCGCGTCTGTATCGCTACAAACGCGCGTCGACGGCGCGTTTAAAAAACGTGGTGTGCATAGGCCCTAACAACTATCTGTAAGTCACACAAATATTTGTTTCGTGCGAGGATCGAACCCGCGACACGTAGCGTAGAGGTCAAACGCTTAGCCACTGTGCCAACTGTGTCGTAAAAATAATACTAGCTGTGCCCAGCGGTTCCACCCACTGCTCATTTTTTCCGGAGAAGGTCACCCTTATCATTTAGGGGTTTGAAAATTAAATTACGCCCGATTTTCAGACTTACCTATTATATATTACATGAAATTTCATGAAAATCGGCCAAGCCGTTTGGGAGGAGTATGGCACCTAAAACTGTGACACGAAATTTTTATATATAAAAACTAGCTGTGCCGAGTGGTTTCACCTGTTGCTTTAATTTTCAAACCCCTAAATGATAAGGGTGACCTTCTCCGGAAAAAATGAGCAGTGGGTGGAACCGCTGGGCACAGCTAGTATTATTTTTACGACACAGTTGGCACAGTGGCTAAGCGTTTGGCCTCTACGCTACGTGTCGCGGGTTCGATCCTCGCACGAAACAAATATTTGTGTGACTTACAGATAGTTGTTAGGGCCTATGCACACCACGTTTTTTAAACGCGCCGTCGACGCGCGTTTGTAGCGATACAGACGCGATACGCACGCAAGTCAGACGCAGCCTGTAGACCTTTGCACACCTGTATAAATACAGACGCGCGTGTGTAGCGATACAGACGCGCGTGTGTAGCGATACAGACGCGCGTGTGTAGCATCGAATAATCCGGCAATCGTGAATTCCACAATATTGGCCGGTTTTGAATTTCAGTTATGAAGTTTTCTGTGTCGAAAGGCTCCATTTTTTTGTTCCAAAGACGTGCGGTGCACCAAATCGCTCGATCGATTTTCAGACTTACCTATTATATATTACATGAAATTTCATGAAAATCGGCCAAGCCGTTTGGGAGGAGTATGGCACCTAAAACTGTGACACGAAATTTTTATATATAAAAACTAGCTGTGCCGAGTGGTTTCACCTGTTGCTCAGCTAAAATAAAAAATAGATTACCTATCATAAAAACAGGTCAACCCGTTTCGGAGGAATTTGGCAACTAACCTATGACACAACAATTTTATATCCTACTTTATCCTTCGAATATTATAAAATAAAAATAAATAAATAAAATTTATTTATTTCAGACCCAGTAGGATCCATAATTTTGTTAGTGAATTAGTAACAGAATATGACTATGGGACAACCCACACACGGCTATCTGATCCCAAGCTAAGCAGAGCTTTTGTTATGGTAACCAGACAACTGATATACATACTTATGTAATTTATAAATACATACATATTATAGATAAATCATACCCAGACACAGAACAAATAATCATGCTCATCACACAAAGTTTGTCCTGGTTGGGAATCGAACCCACGACCTCCGGCTCCGCAGTCAGGGCCACTAACCACTAGACCAACAGGCCCCTCACTATATACTACTATATACTATACTACGTTAGTCGTATTAGTACTACTTAATTACATGAACCTATAGCTAAGTTCACCCAGTGCCTTTGAATCGAGCAGTCGGGCCTACCAGCAATCATTTTCAGGATGCTGTTACGAGTGTTACGCAAGCGTTGCAGTAAGGAAGCCGATTTCTTGCGCATGATGGCATGGAAGCCATCCGTGTGCGCTACAGCAAACATTCCTGACGCACTACAACGCCGCGGCAACCGCAACAGAATCCTGGAAGCGTTGTTGTATTGTACACGCAGGACAATGTAAGCTCGATTCCCATAGGCCCATAGTAGAAGGATTGACAGAACGCCTTAAATAAATGCGAATGTTTGTAAGGATGGATGGATGTATGGATGTTTGTTACTCTTTCACGTCAATCTCTGTACCAATTAGGTAGATTATAGTCTGGAATAACACATAGGATACTTTATTATCGATCATGACGGTAGCGAAGCCGCGGGCACCAGCTAGTATAAGATAAATCAAATTATGTTAGGCCACTCTAATGCTAACTTCCTGCAAAGAACACCGCTTCACATCAATAGAGTAAAGAATATTCAATTCAAATCACTTCTACAAAGAAACAAATTCAACAAACACGAACACTAGAAACTTGTAATACTTTTCTAACAGGTGGGTTGTACGAGGTTCGAAGTTCGATTCTCGGGGCTGTGGCGACTTTAAAGTTTTCCACAAAGGATTTAAAAGACAGTCGGTGGCTGTCATCTTCACAATGGCTGTAGATACGTTTGTCTTGCGTATTTACTGGAAAAACTGTTTTGTTTTTTTTTTCCTATAGTGACATTCACGTCTCTTGTGTGTGAGACGTATTTGGCCAATTACAACGTTGTATGAGAGTGACACGCAGAAAAATGTTCGGTGTTTAATTTGAGAGTGATAGGAGTTTGGTTCAGGAGACCTAAAACAAATAACATTAAATGACGACACAAATATCATAGGACAATAACTTTCGATTTTATGTTTACCAGTCGCATTTGCGACAAGACCAGCAAGGCAGTCAGTGGATGAGTTATTATTAAATTTATTCAAATATACTAATGATGCAGCTGAATATCAGTATTTTACATGGAGCGACTGCCTATCTGACCTCCACAACACAGTACTGGGTATTATGATGTCCATTAATAAGACTGGTTGTCAAATTTTAGAGACACTGAGTACCTGCAACGACTGTCAAAAATCTACAATTGACAGCCGGAACCAACAACTTAACGTACTTTCCGAGGCATGTAGGAAATTCGATATGTAACGGGTCACCCATCCACAGACCAACCAACTAGGCAAACGCGGCTTTACCTAATGATTGACCTGAGCGGCTGCTATTATTTGGCCACGAGCTTCTCGACCGATTATTACCTTGAGCGATTATGGTTACGAGTGAAATTAGACTAGTTTCGATTATCGATTTTATGGTTACGTTCTAAATGCTGGTGGGAATTAAAATTCAAAACTCCAAACCGGCCACAAAAATCTACAAACAAGCTACAATAATAAATTAAATAAATAAATATCTTGGGACAACTCACACACGGCTATCTGATCCCAAGCTAAGCAGAGCTTGTGTTACAGTAACCAGACAACTGATATACATACTTATATAATTTATAAATGCATACATATTATATAAATCACACCCAGACACAAAACAAACAATCATGCTCATCACACAAAGTTTGTCCTGGGTGGGAATCGAACCCACGACCTCCGGCTCAGCAGTCAGGGCCACTAACCACTAGACCAACAGGCCCGTCAAAATTAGACTCAAACAAAAATACCATCCGTCCTACAAAAACTTTTAACTCTTAAAACGAGCATATATGTATACAAATATCATAAATGTCATTTCAATGTAAATCGAGCCACGCGCACCAATTGAATTTCTACCATTGCACTATCACATTTATATTCAGTTGTTGTGGCTCACGATATTTTTATATTCCCCCAAATTTTTACGTTGTAAAATATTTAAATACGCTTTTTCATGTACCAGATTGGTGTATTGTTAATCTGCTTATACACTGATATATTTTTATCTGTTTTCGCTGTTTGAATATTTAAATACTTGAATATGTATACTGTACGGGAACTTTACATTTAAACCAACTGAATGCGCAATGTTGTTCATTCATTTTTTGTGTCTGGCAATACAGTACCAGTATGCGCTTGCCTGTCACCACCAATCTATACATAGCGAGGCCATTTTTTTTCTGGGTGGGAAATCATCACATAACTTCCCCCGCTCTGGGCGAAGCGGGGGGGAGTATCCGACTTGTACTGACTAAAACCCACCCATGTTCCTTCTATTGCCCTTTACGTTCCAGGGCCGCGGTATCTCTTTCGAACAACCTGCAACCCCGGCAGGCGGTGGCCCTGGCAGGCCCCTCTGCTTTGCTGACATCTCTTTGAGGCGCGCGAGGAATACTAACGCGCCGTCGACACGGCCTGTCGCCAATAGACGGACGGACGGTAAGCTACCCATTGCTCTCCGTCCACAGGCCGGGAGTCGTCTCGCAGCGCCCGACGGTGGCCACCTCCTTCGCTAGCATGACTGCTTTGCAGAAACAGGTGATCGCTGCAACCCCAGAGAGAGGTCCACTTCATATTGTTCTCTGTATCACCTAAGAGGCCTGTTCTTACCCCTGCTCTTGTTTTTATTAACAAGTTTTCGAGTATTCCAAAAAACAGAAACATAATATTATGTGATATTCAACATTTATCATGGTACCCTCTAAGTGGCAACGTGCCAGGATTTAATACTGCCACATTTAGAACATTCCCTCGGGATGCTATTACGCTCCCTTATAAGATTTCATCTATTTCTAGAGAAGATATAAGTCGTTCAAAAATACTTTAGTTTTCTCCAGAGATGAAGTCGCGCGAGTTTCGGGTGTTTCGAAATATTCTCTAACTCAAATATTTTTAAATAGCTTTTTCCCGCTTCTTCGCTCGCGTTTTTTCGGGTTAACACAGTTCCCTTTTCCTGATTTGCAGGTACCTGCTACTTGAAGTTTTCGCCCTAGCGCCTTATTTATTGTAATAGCAAATCTAAGTTTTCCTTTTTCTTTCCTCTTTCCAGATTTCTCACTTTTTTTAAATACAATTTAGCTTATGTCCGTCTCCAGGGTCTCAACTATCTCTGTACCAAAATTCATTAAAATCGGTTCAGACACATGGCGTGAAGTCGTAACAAACAAACAAACTCACTTTCGCTTTTAAAATATTACTAACTTTTGCCTGCTTTAAGTTTTCCCTTTTCTTCCCTCTTTCTCCCTCACATCCCACATTTTTTTTAAAAATAGCCTGTGTCCGTCTCCTCATTCTGAACTATCTCTGTACCAAAATTCATCGAAATCGGTTTAGCCATTTAAAGCGTGAAGAGGTAACAAACAAACTCACCTTCGCTTTTATAATATTAGTAAGGAAGTAAGCATTTACTTAATAACAAATGGAGGTAAAATAAAAAGCATGTTAAAAATTAGTCCAAATATCTAACGGCAAACAAAAGATGGCTTGCTGAGCACGTCAACTAAAGTTTCCCTTGTTTGTCTTGAAAACATGTTGAAACGTGCGTCGAAACCTAAATCCTACGTGCAACTAGTAAAGATTCCGAAAACATTTTTCATTTACTTTGTATTGGGACTACAATCTACGGCAGTGCGAGAGAGAGTCTTGAGAACGAAGTCAATGGTCGATAAGACTCGTTTGATTAAAGTTTCTGGAATTTTCCGAAAGGGAAAATTCTTGATCAACGACTATGTCAGCATGATTGACTTCGAGTTGTCACGGGAAAGTTTTATTGAGCCCTTCTAATAGAAACAAGCCGAGCTGAAGGAAATTCTCATCGGCATAAATGACGAATTTTCTTTTCCTACACAATTCAATTTATTCGCAATAAGTGTTGGCACAATAGGGTATTTTACTCTATATAAAATAAATTCTAAAAATATACAATTCAGATAGCTTAGGCAACAAGCAGTCGGAAAATGTTAAATTTAGTTAATAAAATAACTAAATAAATTTTAAAACTGATTTCAAAGTTTTCACTTTTTTTAGTCTGTTGTTTTACTAAGCGAAACAGTGTCCGCCATGATTATTACGTCATATGGTCATGTTAACAAAAAGTGACAACTGTCAACTGAGCAACTATTACTATTTTTGTATTATAAAACTTTACATTTTATTTTTTATTGAAATAATAGTAATAGTACCATGGCAGAAATAAATACTACCATATAATAATACTTAAAACTATAGTGAAAAATACAACTAAACAGAAAGACTTATAATAGCACATTTGTTTACATGACCAACCGACGTCATGACCACAGAGTAACATGGCGTCAAGCGTTTTTGTGATTTTACGCGCGAAAATAGAAATTCTAAAATTGAAATGCAGTTTTATGGCACTTATCGATTGAATATTTTTTTTTTGTTTTTTTTTGGTGGTTTACTAGAACTCTAGGAACAAAATGAGATACTTTTTAAAAATGGGTGTAATACCGTATTTAGGTCTTAACATTAGTAATTACAAATCCGCAACACTTGGCCATAATAATGTGACATGCAAACATTTTGGTTCATATTTAGTTATAGTATACAATATTGATAAAAAAATCCTACTATATAAATGCAAATGTTTATTTCACCCCTAAATGGCTAAACCGATTTTGATGAATTTAGGTACAGAGATAGTTTGGACCCTGGAGACGGACATAGGCTATTTGGAGTTTACTCCTTAAGAATCAATTTTCATGTATAAGGCGCCCGGTATGAGAAAAATGTGAGGTGTAAAATCTACTGATGAATGACCTTGAGTGACCTCGTTACGTTTAAACGTACCGAGGTCATTGTACTTAAGGAGTAAACTCCAGTCATGCGCCGGAGCTGACACACACACTTTTTTTTTCTTAAAATGAGAAAGAGGGAAGAAATGGGAAAACTTAGCTTTGCTATTACAATACATAACGCGCCAGGGCAAAAACTACAGGTAGCAGGTACCTGCAAATCAGGAAAGGGGAAATGTGTTATCCTGAATTTAGCAAGGGCGAAGCCGCGGGCGAAAGCTAGATAAGTCCAGGTCTCCTCACGATGTCTGTGACGTCTTAGATAAACTTAAACAAACATTACTAAAAAGTCACTTAACAATAATTGAGTCAGCCATTTGAACACAAAAACGTTTGGATTATGAAAACAGTCCCTGAAGCGCAAGCAGGAGCCTTATATACCGTTATTAATTCATTTAAAGTAATTACAACTGCCGCAAAGCACTTTGGCTAATTAAGTACATAATATCGCCTTCCGTTTGGATGTAAACACCTATGTAACTAGCTCGATTGTGTTTGTCATTATGTATGGACATAATATGACGCTTCTAATTACCGATGGGGTAAGCAAAAGTGTATCTATATTTTTTTTTTTGGGGTGGGAAATCATCAAATAACTTCACCCGCTCTGGCCGGAGCGGGGGGAAGTGTCAGAATTTACTGCCTAAAACTTACCCATGTTCCTTCTATTGCCCTTTGCGTTCCGGGGCCGCGGTATCTCTTTCAAACAACCCGCAACCGCGGCAGGCGGAGGCCTTGGCAAGCCCCTCTACTTTGCTAAAATCTCTTAGAGGCGCGCGTGAAACACAACCGCGCCGCCGACACGGCCTGTCTTCAATAGACGGACGGACGGACAGACCCATTGCTCACCGTCCACAGGCCCGCATCTACGGTGGCCGGGAGTCCGCGGCACCCGTCGCCATGTGTACCTAATACTCCACCAATATTTCGCTCAAAATGTAACTTGTAAAATGAAGGTGCTGGGCACAGCCGCTTTTCCCATTTCAAAATGTCCCTTTGATATACAGGCCTGATGTACAAATTTAATTATCCTGTTTCTCCGTTTCGAGGTGATCTTTCCTGCGGTTAGACCGCAGGAAAGAAAACGATAACGATAGTCACGATATCTCGAAAGCCATGCTTTGTAGAAAAAAAGTGTCGAAAACTTTTTTGTAGAAAATTTTACGGTCCACATACTTTGTCTGAACCATTTTTCGATAGCTCTCGTTGTTTCAGAGATATACGCAAAAAACGCAAATTTGTGACCTTTGACCTCGAATAAAAAACAACGCACAAGCGGGATCCATAGGGACTTTTGACATATTATTTGTAATGACGTATTCAAGGCCTGCATAAAAAAAAACCAGCTTATTGGGAGTTAATGCAAGCTGGAATGTCTATTTTGACTGGACTAGGATAATAGGATCTCATTGTTGTCTAGCTGTCTGTCTGTTAAGAACCTTTATCTCGGTAACGCGTGAAGGCATCAAGTTGAAATAAAAATAAAGCAACTATAAATAGTCAATAAATAAATATTGTTCATCGTATTATAATACAACACTTGTTATGTGCAGGAATCGAACCCGCGACACGCAGCGCAGCAGTCGATCGCTCAGCCACTGCGTCAACCGTGTCGCCAAATATTGTATTTTGTGTGTTGTACATAATAAGGAATATTCTATCTTCTATCTATAAACCTATTTCCCCACCATCACGCTTTAGTTCCAAAAACAGAAACCCACATTAAACCAACTCAACGAAACTAACCAGAATAATCTAGTATACATCTAGCGAACCTCAAAACAAAGTTGGTTCGAGCAAAGTTAATTTTTCCGCCAGTTGTTAATAAAATGCTATACAACTCGCAGACAGTGTAATTGCCACCATTAAAAGCTGCCACTGGCGCCCTCTGTACCGACTAAGAATTGCGCTGTAGTGCGTAAACTAACACGATTCGGGAAAACTATCACTTTCGCATTCCCCACAATGACAAGTTTTTCATAGAATGAGTGATGTTTGTTACTCTTTCACGTCAAAACGGCTGAACGGATCTTGATGAACTTTGCCACAGAGGTAGATTCTGGTTTAGAATAACACATGGGATACTACACTTTTTTTTCGTTAACACGCAGTCGAAGCCGCGGGCGCCAGCTAGTTTCATATATTAATACAATGCTGGTTTCTAAGGCAAAATTCAAGAATTATAGGTGTTGATAAAAGAACACAAGATATCAAAATCAGTTGATACGTGGTTAAGAGTATATCATGTTACATTACTTCACGAGAACAGTGTCCTCATATTTGCCGACGCGTACAACGCTACGTCCTATGCCCCGCGTGTGCGTGGAGGGTAGTTTCATGCACTAGCGTCGCTCAATATCTGTTATTCTCGGTGTAACATTACCGCCGCCGCTACAGTACGCTATAGTACGCTGTATAATACGCCGCAGTACGCTATAGTACGCCACGATGCGGAATGGTGTTAAAGATGCAATGATGCGAAAACTCGTGTTGTGAAGTTGAAGTTGATTGTATTCACTTAGAAAAGTGTTTTTAGTAGCTAGTAAATAATTGAGAGCTTTTTTTTCTTAAAATTACATTTAATTCTTACTAATATTATAAAAGCGAAAGTGAGTTTGTTTGTTACGTCTTCACGCCTAAACGTCAAGACCGATTTTGATGAATTTTGAGGTACAGAAATAGTTGGGACCCTGGAGATGGACATAAACATATTTTTTTTTTTATTTAAAGTAAGAAATGAGGGAGAAAGAAGGAAGAAAAGGAAAACCTTACCTTTGCTATTACAATAAATAAGGCACATGGGCATAAACTACAGGAAGCAGATTCCTGCAAACCAAGAAAGGGGAACTGTGTTTTATCACATTTATTGTGTGTGTTTTAGCTGGGAGGAAGAAGTGGTGGAACAAAAAATCAATATCAAAAGTCATTTATTCAAATGAGGTTGATAATCAGCCCTTTTTGAACGTCATATTACAAGAGATAGACCCACAAAACGCCCTGCCCTTCGCCACTTCCTAGTGTTTTAGCTGGGAATAAGAAGTGGCGGAAAAACTCCCTAGCAACACATCAGTCTGTCAGGTTAGAAGAACCAGATTTTATACAATTTCATTTATCACAAGGTACAGACGCCAGCAGGTCAAGCTACCCGAAACTGTAATTTTTTCCCAATGAACCTTGAACCTAATGCTTTAGAAATAAAGTCGAAAATCTATCAAAGAAATCTGACAGATTGTAGTAGCTTGATGTGCAGGCGTCTGTACATGTAAGAAATTATTCGTTCATTGTCACATGTCAGCTAGCAAACACCAATTATGTTTATAAAAAAAATACCCAAGCCTAAATAATAAATTCTCCAGTCTAAAGGGTGTGCCCGCTAACACGTGCAGTGAAGAAGTCATAGGTGATAAACTCCTTAATAACACATCTGTCTGTCAGGTTAAAATGATCCTTAGTTGACACTTCCCAAGACCCAAAGCCTTTTTTTTTTCGGGAGGGAAATCATCCAATCACTTCCTCCGCTCTGGGCGGAGCGGGGGGGCATGTCCGACTTGTACTGACTAAAACCCACCCATGTTCCTTCTATTGTTATTTACGTTCCGAGTCCGAGGTATCTCTTTCGAACAACCCACAACCCCGGCAGGCGGAGGCTTTGGCAAGCCCCTCTGCATAACCCAAAGCCTGGCTTTTTGCCTTGGCCAGAGGCTAAACGTTGCCACCAGCAACCAGCGTAACCAGCTTGGAGCGTAGAAGCTTAGAGGAGTCTGTTTACTACTAATTAATGGTTCTGAATATGTATTTTTGTAGGTGATAGTTCACTATCATTTCGTGTCAGGAGGTTAATTTGAATTCATTGACTTATTAAAGAGCCTCTTGCCAATTAGCTATTGCTACTTCGAATAAATCAAATCCCATTTCGAAATGAATTGATAAATTATTCCAAACCGTAGTACAACCACACTGAATTGAAAATTCATTCGAATAAATTTATTCTAAGAAAATCAAACAGTGTTCTGTTGGTATTCGGTGGGATCATTACAACGGCTATAGACCACGAAGTGTGTTCGTTTCGTCGAAAACGGCCGGAACGGCCACAAAATGTTAATTAAATGTACCGTACTCAGAATAATCGGGCTCACAGAAATCTTAACAAGGCGGTAGCAGTGTTGAAGGGTTTGTACGAATATTTGGTTTCAATGAACTTTGCTGATGCAAGGAAACGGAGAATTTTATTGTAAGTAAACTATTTCTTCAACGTTTTTGATACAAAAAAATACACTCACAAATTGCAATGCTAAAAATATGTTTAATTCCTTTTTTTCTTTAAAAATACGTGGCCCTAAACTAGATTTTTTTCCTGTATCGTGGCTGCGTTTACAAACATTAAAACTCATACACAAACAGCCAGACCCCAAACAACTATCTGCGGGTCATACAAATATTTGTTCCGTGCGGTAATCGAACCCGCGACACAGTCGGTATAGTACCGTCGATGGCTGAGCCACTGCGCCGACCGTGCCGTCAAATATTGAACATATAAAGCATCAAAAATATTTTTATAAATACATTCGGATCAAAACACTAATAGCTTGCAAACCGTGACTGCGACAAATATATCACCACTCACCATGATGCTGTGCTAAGGGAGCCCACACCATAGCTGGGATCTTCTTGTACTATTGTTTAAGAGGGTGAGACCCTGAAGATCTGTCATATAGGTAACGAACCCATTATAGACTACAGCTCTCACAAAGGTTACAAATCTGATTTGACATAATATGACATGAACCAAAGAATGTACCTTTTTGAGAGAAAACAAAAAACCTATTCAATTTTTATATTTCGAAAAGGAATCTTAAGAACTATTTGAAGTAGTTTCTTCAATTTATTTTTTTCATTTGCGACCTCTATTCCATCGTTTAGCTATCTATGTTCGAGGCTAACAGTACAAATTAGCGCAGAATGGACATAAACTTGTTATTATTGCGTTTATTGCCACCCATCCTTAATTACGTTTAGGCTGACCCATATATCAACATTCCTCTGTGGAATGTCGCACAACTAAGGTTAATATTGCTTGGGGGAAAAATAAGGAGCTTGTGGCTAAATAATAGTAGCGGCTCGAGTCGATCTTTAGGTTTAAGCCACACTCGCCTGGGTTAGTCTGTGGATGGGTGACCACCCGTTACATACCGAGTTTTGTTCATACTTCTGAAAGCACGTTAAAACGTTGGTTCTAAGCCTGATTTTTCTCCGGTCGAATTCATCGGACTATAAGAGAGAGGGAACAGAGAGTGCACCTGTGCCTGCGCACTCCCTGCGTCGATGGCTAGTTTCCGTTGAGATTGGCCATCAAGGTTGAAAACGTTCAAAAAAATTATAAATAAATAGATAAATCCATATACCAAGATATATATAGCCTAATAATATTATAAATGCGAATGTTTGTGAGGGTGTATGGATGGATTTTTGTTAGGAGGGTTAGGGTTAGTGAGGGAGAAAGAGGGAAGAAAAGGGAAAACTTAGCTTTGCAATTACAATAAATAAGGCGCTAAGGCAAATTACAGGTAGCAGGTACCTGCAAATCAGGAAAGGGGAACTGTGTTACCACGAATTTAACGCGAGCGGAGCCGCAGGCTAACGTAGTTATTAATATTGTAACAAACCAATTCCATTTGCTTAAATTATTATTAATGATGTATTCTATAATTTAGCACGCTATTTTTAGCAAACTGTTTAAGTGACTCCTAAAAACTCGACCATCTATATTGTACTACAATTCTTACAATTAACATTTTATTTAATTCAGCATAAAAACTTAATACCCTGTTCTACAATGAAATATCAAGCCAAATGGCTTAATTTCAAGCTATTGTAGGATCGTTCATAAATGCTATTTTCGTTTCTAATAGATTGACCGTATCCATCATATTATGTCTCGTCTGTAGGCGGTTATTGCCAGATACACTGAATTTAAAATTTTGCTCTAGCATCAGAACGTACAGACGCCTGCAGGTCAAGCTACCCGAAACTGTCAATTTTTCCCAATGAACCTTGAACCTTATACTTTAGAAATAAAGTCGAAAATCTATCAAAGAAATCTGACAGATTGTGGTAGCTTGATGTGCAGGGGTCTGTACAAGTACAAATAAAAAGAACAAGAAATGTTTAGTATCCATGCAAATGTGTATGGATCGTAAACCTTTTGAAATGAAAAGTCTGTTCTATTAAATAATTTACTATTAATATGACTGAATTTTGTCGATTTTAGATAGTAGAGATATTAGATGTTTTTGTTTATTCAGCGTCTGTAGAAACTCAAAATATATTGCAAATATTTATTTATACCGGTCAAGCTTAGCCTTTACTAAGTATCTTTTTTTGGAACGAAGTTTCTTATTGCACGTTTTGAAAGGGGGCTACACGCAAAAAAGTAAGACCAAAAGTTGTAACGACACTTTTATTCTATAGTTGTAAGCCGTGTGGAGTGCGCGTGTTTCTCTGTATGTCTGTCTCTCTCTGAAGCTGACAGATTCGACTCCAAGTTAAATGTTTGTTAGATTTTCTTTATTAATTTTTGTATATAACTCTCTTTACTTTTTTTATTTTTATTATTTTGTTTTGTATCTATGTATATAAGTATTTAAAGTTATATTTTAATTGTAATTATATATATAATTTATCTTATACTTTCTGTTATGGACCCTGCACCTACTTTGTTTTCTCTCTGCATCACCCCAAGGTAGACTGGTAGAAAATGCCCAAGGCATTAAGTCCGCCTTTGTACATTGTTTTTTATACATGTGCTTAACAGGAAAAACAACTTGTACAGACTGCCGTTTATGATCAACTAGCTTTCGCCCGCGGCTTCGCCCGCGTTAAATTTGGGGTAATACAGTTCCCTTTGCGCCTTATTGATTTGTAATAGCAACGCTAAGTGTTCCCTTTTCTTCCCTCTTTCTCCCTCACATCCCACTTTTTTTAAATAAAAATTAGCCATGTACGTCTCCTGGTTCCCAACTATCTATGTACCAAAATTCATCACAATCGGTTTAGCCATTAAAGCGAGAAGAGGTAACAAACAAACAAACAAACTCCCTTTCGCTTTTATAATATTAAGTAAGGATTCTTTCAGCTGTTATTGTTTAGTCACAAGCTTAGAGCTAAGAGGATCTAGAAAGCATCAAGAAAAGCTTCTACTCAAAACTAGAACACTTCAGGTCAAGTGAAAATATTGTATAACAACATCCAACAGACTTGCTTATCTCAGCTCCATTTAAACAAAACTTTCAAGGAAAACTTGCCAACCACAACTTAAAAAAGGATTTCCTTCGACTATAATAGAAAACTTTAAGCCGGCCCGTAACAATGGAAACTTATGTTTTATAAATGTTAAAGTCGGGTAAAGTTTAGCGAAATATGTTAATTCACTTGATAAAAGTGGCGAGCGAGGCTTATGAAAGCCGATTTGTATAGGAATTTATTGTTGTAATGTACAGCGGTTTTGTTTTTATTTTATTTCAAGACTAGCTTTCACCCGCGACTTCGTCCGCGTGGCATAGTTACTTTGGGCTTACACTAACTTATAGCTTTCTATGCCCTTTTATTCCTTCTTTCACTCCTTTTCCATCTTTCCCTTTTTTCTCATTTCTTTTTTAATTGCCTTCATCCGTCTCGAGGGTCTCAACTATCTCTGTACCCAAAATCGATTTCGCCATTTAGGCGTGAAGACGTAACAAAAAAACTCACTTTTGCTTTTATAATATTGTAGTAGGATTTAAGTATTTTTATTTGTGAGAACATGAGTGTACACACAGAGCATGTAAGATAGTAAGTATATCGCTCATGTTTGGCCCTTTTTTTTACGGATCGGAAATCACTTAATAACTGGAAGGAGCGGGGGGAGCGTCTAAATTTTACTGATTAAAACCCACCCATGTCCCTTCTTTTGCCCTTTATGTTTCGGGGCCGCGGTATCTCTCTCAAACAACAAAAACCCATCATTATATTATCATTCGTATAAATATACAAATTAATTTGAAAACCATAACGTCACAACTTTGCAATCCTTACTTAATTTTATAAAAGCGAAAGTGAGTTTGTTTGTTTGTTACCTCTTTACGCTTTAATGGCTAAACCGATTTTGATGAATTTTGGTACAGAGATAGTTGGGAACCAGGAGACGGACATAGGCTAATATATATATTTTTTGAAAAAAGTGGGATGTGAGGGAGAAAGAGGGGAGAAAAAGGAAAACGTAGCGTTGCTATTACAAATCAATAAGGCGCAAGGGGAACTGTGTTACCCCGAATTTAACGCGAGCGAAGCCGCGGGCAAAATCTAGTCAATAATAAAAAGGTTAAATAAGAGGAGTCATTCGAAAAATCCAATTCAATACTACACGTTGAACGTTTTAAACACGGTTGGCGCAGTGGCTGAGCGATTGACTGCTGCGCTGCGTGTCGCGGGTTTGATCCCCGCACGGAACAAATATTTGTGTGACCTACAGATGGTTGTTTCGGGTCTGGCTGTTTGTGTAGCTGAGTTAAAATGTTTGTAAACGCACCCACGATACATAAATTCCTCGTTAAACGATATGTGTGTGTGCTATTAGGTACAACTCTACCTACCCGTTCCGGGATTAAAAGCGTTATGTATGTGAAGAAAACTGTACATAGCACTTAACTAATTAGAAACAATAATTACTGGACAGTTGCGTTATGAAGGAGATATTAATTATGATAATAATTATTATATACCTACTCAACCATCATACTCAACCACGCATCAGTTCATTGACAAAGCTTGAGTTATCGCACTAGGCTGTTAAACTGCAGCAGGGATCTTACAAAAAGTACTAGTAAGGCGCGTCGCCAACACGATTGGCAGTCGGGGTGCGGCAGGAGCGCGGGCGCGTTAAGCGCGTCGCCCACACGACATTATTTTGTAAAGAAAATCTTTTTTTTTATGAATGGCATCTCGCAGTTCAACCAAGAGGTTGTCGTCTGCTTAACCGGGCGAATCCTGTGGATGCCTTAAAAATTAAGACCTCCAGCCAGGGTAAAAACTTACAAACTAAGCGACTACACGCTAAGGGGGTACGAGCCTCGGCTTAGGGCGTCGCTGAGGGACAGCAAGGGACAGGCTGGATCTGAGTGATATTATTTATGGACTATTTTAACTTACTGGCTCAGCAGCGCGGGCTGGCTCTGGCAAGGGACGGGAGGGAAAGAAAATCTCGTTGCGGCGTGCCTCTTATATGTGCCTGTGCTTCAACTGCACCTCGACTGTTGATCTTGTGGGAACGCGCCTAATGCGCCCGCGCCTCGATTGCGCCTCGACTGTTGGTCGTGTGGGTGACGCGCCTAAGTGTTTTTTGCAGTCGACACGGGTAATGGTTTTTTGGTAGATTTAAAGCACTCACACAGACTCTTTTAATACATGCAGATCAATATAATATATATTGAGATGAATATCAGGTTCCTTGAAAAAAAAGCAGTATTTTTTAAGACGTCAGTTGATGCTACAAATTGTTTGTATTGCGTTATTCCAGTCGAAATAGAAAAACTACGCAAGAGTTTTGATATAAGGTTGGAATCTTTGTCTTTGAAACCGAGACGGAATTCACACCCGAGTAGTAAGTGACGGTGTCATGAAGCTGAAAAATTACGAAGTAATAAAATAACTACAAGTGTTTTTATCATTAATCAAGGAACTATGATTTCATTTGCTATCTGCGTGCATTTTTTTCACAGATTAAAGGATAAACACAAGTATAAAGCTGCAAAACCGCCTAATTTAAAACAAATGTTTTTACTACTAAATAGTAAATTAGAATTTGCTTATTTATTACCGAAATAAATATTAATTTGTTTACAAAGCATGCGTTGGGCATAGCAAGTATTGTTTATACAATTATTTACTAATTGTATAAACAATACTTGCTATGCCCTGCGGTTCAATCCCCTGCTCGGTTAGTAATATATTATTATGTTGGCCAATTTTCAGACCTATCCGATATGCACACAAAATTTCATACGAATCGGTACAGCCTTTTCGGAGGAATTTGGTAACAAACACCGCGACACTTGAATTTCAAATATATATTGTTTTTAAACAATTAGTTCTTACTAACTATACTCAGTTGTCTGTGAAAATCAAACACTAATAAAAATCCGTGAGAGTGAAATGCATGTTGCGGGTTGTTTGAAAGAGATACCGCGGCCCCGGAACGTAAAGAGCAATAAAAGGAACATGGCTGGGTTTTAGCCAGTACAAGTCTGACATGCCCCCCCGCTCCGCCCAGAACGGGGGAAGTCATTAGATGATTTCCCACCCGAAAAAAAGGGTGAAATGCATTGCATTTTAAATCTAATAACTAGAAGTGATAACAGACAGTTTTTAATGAATAAATCAGTGGCGTTTTTACCACGTAGTGAGTTAAGTTAATCCATTGCAAACTATTAAGACATTTGATTCTATCTTGTAACATTCTGCCAATTGCTTACCAGCGATGCGTAACTAAGTAATTTGATTTGAACGCGTTCTCTGACTTTGATTATTATGATTAACTAGCTTTTGCCCGCGACTTCGTACGCGTGGATTAATAGTTCCCGTTCCGGTGGATTTCCGGGATGAAAACTATCCTATGTCCTTTCTCGGGTCCCAGACTATATCTGTACCAAATTTCATTAAAATCGGTTCAGTGGTTTAGGCGTGACGAAGAGACAGACAGACAGAGTTACTTTCGCATTTATAATATTAGTTTAGTTAGTTTAGATTTAGATATAATATTAGTTTAGATTTAGATTAATTCATTAATTTTAATTTTATACTGTTGTTATTATTGTCCTTTTTCTGGTACTGTTCGTCGTTTCGTTGAGCTACTTAGGTTATGAGTCGAGCTACACGATAACTGACAAATGCTTGCACTGACTGGACAGGTCCACTCAATCTGTGTGGTGCTTTCTTAAAAAGACCAATTCAGACACTAATCTGCATAGTCCTCATTTAAGTTGACCAAGATTTTTTGTCTGGACCTTAAAAGAGACTATGACCTCTGAGTTTGTTTCGGCTGTTTCTTCTCAGAGTAGTCGGGTACGAAACACCGGGATCATCTAGTTTAAAAAAAAAAAGACTTGTAAAAGTGTTTGTGAAAACCTACTTGCAAAATAAACATCATTTATCATTAACTTAACAATGGACTGGAGGACACGGATGCCAAAGACATCGCCAAATCGACTGATCAAAATCAAAATATTTTTATTTCACATAGGCCTACATGGGCACTTATAAAACGTCGAGGAAAAGTTGCACGGTTCGGATTGGTCGTTTCCTATGGAGAAGAACCGGCAAGAAACTCCATGGTTACTTTTTAAAAATAATCGATAGAATTAAGATTACCACCTACACGCAAATAAGAAGCATATAGCCAATCCATCTTGCCACAAGAACCCGGTGCGCTAAACGGCTCCAGACTAGAATATTTCACAGTGTAAATAGATCCCCAAGTGGAGTCCTTCCCAACATATTATCTTTCACGGCACATGTATTATGCATGCAACTCACAGACCAACTTCCAGCTAGCTAGACGTTGTAAAATGGCTTCAGTTAACACATTTTGAGCTCATTTTTAAAAGTTACGTTCGAGTTACAAGTTTCAATTTTGTCTTTAAATTGAGTTTTTGGGTTTTTGGAGAGAAAAATTGTTTTTATTTAAAACTAGCATTCGCACGCATGTTATTCTAGACTATAATCTACCTGTGTGGCAAATTTCATTAAGATCCGTTCAGCCGTTTTGTCGTGAAAAACGAACAAACATCCATGCATTCAATAAATAATTGTAATTGTAATTTGTATTCAGAATGGCGATTATATTTTTTTTATTTTATTTACTGAGAAATGAGAGAGAAAGAGGGAAGAAAAAGGAAAACTTAGCTTTGCAATGACAATAAATAAACCATTTAAAAAAAAATACCTATGTCCGGCTCCTGGTTCCCAACTATCTCTGTACCAAAATTCATCAAAATCGGTTAAGTCATTAAAGCGTGAAGAGGTAACAAACAAACTCACTTTCGCTTTTAAAATATTAAGTAAGGAAGTAAGGACTATGAAGACAACAGGGGTCCAGTGTGTTAGTAACAAAATTCTTAGCCTATGTTAGTACATAATAGTAAACAGCGATCTGGTCCGATAGACCAGCGAATGGACAAGCGGGCAGTCTGCCCTAGCGGCTATTGAGTGAAGAATGCTATTACAACTGCCACGCAATCTACAAAGCAACGAGTTGGATCTTTCACGCCATACTACGTCAAAACTATCTATGCGTGCTTCAACAAACATCCCCGATGCACTGCAAAATCGTGGTAGTCGTATATGGTTTTAATTTTAACTCGATATTTCCACTCGTTCTCGAGATTCCGTTTTTTTTTACTTTTCAGGTAAGAAACCCTAAAAATTACCGCAATTAGTCTAGAAGTTGTTTTAGAAAAACGTTGCCCCACACTAGGAATTTCAAGATATTTATTTATTATTATTCTCCTGTATTTTCGGTGCGTTTACAAACATTTAAACTCACAAACACAAACAGTATCTATATTATTAGCGTTTTTCAACGTCTACAGCTTGGCATATTTCACGAGGACGAAATAGCGGTCAAAAATAAAAATGCTATTCAAAAATAAAATAACACAGAGTTTGCAGACGAAACCTCATTAAATATGAACATGAAACATCAGTGGCCGACTAAATAACAAAGTTTGTGTTTTAGTGCTTTTTCGAACTAGACATTATTTATGAGTTAAAATAAACTATGTAAAATAATTCCAAAATAAGTTTTATTCGAAATTTTGGTGTGACAACTGCCCGGCTTACTGTTTTCAGTGACGTTGGTTATTTCTGATGTTTTGTGAAATATGCAGTGTTTCTACCAAAAATAAAAAATGGTGTCGATTCTGTCACAGACTAAACTAAACCTACTCTAAATTTCATTAAAGTTTAAACCTGACACCCCGAACGAACTTCCTCACTATCCTTACTAATATTATAAAAGCAAAAGTCAGTTTGTTTGTTATCTCTTCACGTTTTAATGGCTAAACCGATTTTGATGAATTTTGGCACAGAGATAGTTGGGAACCAGGAGACGGACGTAGACAATTTAAATAAAATCCCACTTTTTTTTAAGTGGGATGTGAGGGAGAGGGAAGAAAAGGGAAAACTTAGCGTTCCTATTACAAATCAATAAGGCGCTAGGACACCTGTAGGGTAACTGTGTTACCTCGAATTTAACGCGAGCGAAGCCGCGGGCAAAAGCTAGTCTCTTATAATAAGACAATTACGGACTTAAAAGCAATTGCCTTTACGAAATTATGAACAAAACGTTAAGTTATAACACCTACTTTTCGACGTCGATTCAGGCGGAGGTAACCTAGGCAACTAATTGAATCACACCGCCTACCTTACAAAATCAAGTCAAACTATAAATTGATAAATTACTTAAGTACATCCCAGATTGAACGAAACTATTGAGGCACCAAAGTAACCACAATCAATAATTTTGTGTGATTGATAACTTATTGTAGTACTTATTAGAATTGAGGAACTCGTGGCTTAATAATAGCAGCCGCTCAGATCGATCTTTAGGTTAAGCCGCGCTTGCCTAGGTTGGTCTGTGGATGGGTGACCACCAGTTTCATACCGAGTTACCTCGGTGCCTTGGAAAGCACGTGAAGCTGTTGGTCCCGGCTGTCATTTGTAGATCTTTGACAGTCGTTACAGCGAGTCAGTGTCCCGAAAGTCTGACAACCAGTCTTACCAAGAGTTATCGTATTACCCAGTACTAACTGGGTTATGGAGGTAAGATAGGCAGTCGTTCCATGTAAAATACTGGTATTTAGCTGCATCAGGTAAGACTGGAAATCGGCCCCAACATAGTTGGGAAAAGGCCAGGCAGATGATGATGATTACTTATTGTAGAAATGTTCTTGGTTACGTCTCAATAATTAGGGTAGAAATTACCCGCAACTTTATTCATTTAAGTACAAGACATCAAACTACGATGATTATCGTATCATCGTAAAAAAACGAATTTAAAAAAGTACAAAAAAAGATAAATTTATTTCTGGAAGACGGCGCGAAAACAATCGATGAGTACAACAAAAATCACCGTCTTCAGCCTTTTTAGTTGTCTTATAAAGGTATCTCACTCAATTTCTTTTCAAGCATTCATTTTGCTATTGCTACTAAGATACATTAGCATAAAAAATTATCGTCGTATATATGTTAAAAGTACTATTGACTGGTTAAGAGTTTTGACTGCAACATATACATAAGTAGAAAAAAAAATGTATTATAGAAAATCCTTACTAATATTATAAAAGCAAAAGTGAGTTTGTTTGTTACGTCTAGGCGTTTCACGCCTAAATGGCCCAACCGATTTTCATTTTATTGAATTTTGGTACAGAGGTAGTTGGGACCCTGGAGACGGACATAGGCTAATTTAAAAAAAAGAGATAAGGAGAAATACGGCAGAAACGGGGAGAAAAAGATATTTTTTTCGATCATCACGCGGGTTATGGTTAGCGTTCGCCCAAAGTAACTATGCCACGCGGACGAAGTCGCGGACGGAAGCTAGTGACTCATAAACTACCGAAGCAATAAAGATTACATTAAGATGGGACCTTTTCGAGAGTATACCCTTTCGATGATAAAAAGAATTTTAAAATTCGGCTCATATTGACGGAGAAATCGCGTTACAAACATTACCTCGTCTTTATTTGAAGAATGAAAATCGAATAAAAAGTAAATCGTTGATTTGTAAAGAGAGTTAATTTGGAAATAAAACATCTTAACAATCACAAAGTTCCTTATTTGTCTGTGTTTCAGATTATAAAGAGCATTGATAATTATTTTAAATAAATAAATCAACAAAAATAAAAATTCATACTGTTAAAGTAAAATTTCGCAGTTTATTGCTGAAAACAAGTACACTTATAGGAAACTAGCTGGCGCCCGCGATTCCGCCCGAGTGGTATAAATATCCTATGTGTTATTCCAGACTATAATCAACTTTTGTGTTAAATTTTCTTTAAGATTCGTGCAGCCGTTTTGACGTAAAATAGTAACAAACATCCATACATCCTCACAAACATTCGCATTTATAATATTATAAATAAATAATAATAATATATCAGGATCGTCATTCTGTCGTTAAGATCAGCAGAAAGGAATAAAATGGTCCACAAAGAAATTCTAACCCTTTTTCACTTCGCCCATATTTACTCAAGAACCCTTTTACGAAGATCTTAAGATACTAAGGACCATTCAGTCCAGGTTTCCTAACATTTTCATTCAGTCAGTATTATACAATTCGATTTTAAAAGCCTTATTTGGTCGACAGAAGGTTGAAGGTTGCTTTAAAAACGTTGAACCTACACTTAAAATTTCTCCTGTACCGTGGGTGCGTTTACAAACATTTAAACTCACATACACAAACAGCCAGACCCGAAACAACTAACTGTAGGTCATACAAATATTTGTTTGAGGATTGAACCCGCGACACGCAGCGCAGCAGTTGATCGCTCAGCCACTGCTCCAACCGTGCCGTCGTGTGGATGGCCTTGTTAGATAAATATAGATAGCTTTTGCACGCGGCTTCGCTTGCGTTGAATTCGGTGTGACACAGTGTTTTGTTTTGGAAGCTAAGTTTTCCCTTTTCTTCCCTCTTTCTCCCTGGTATACCATTCTTTTTTTAAGTTAGCCGATGTCCGTTTCCAGTGTCCCAACTATCTCTTTACCAGAATTCATCGAAATCAAACAAACAAATTCACTTTCGCTTTTATATTATTAGTAAGGATTACCTAGTTTTTAGGCTTTCAGAAGGACAACCAACTTCCAAACTTCAGGCTGCTACTGTAAAATTTCCGGGAACCGACACCAGGACCCCGTGCTCAGCAGACCAACGGAGCAGTCATTGCGAAATATGGATGTACTTGTTGGTAATACTTTTGCTTACCCCTTTGGGAATTAGAAGGCGTGATGTTGTATGTTGCCTTGTCTAGACTTTCAGAAACAATCGCCCAGACTAGCCAGGGCCACCCCCTATCGGGGTTGCGGGTTGTTCGAAAGAGATGCCGCGGCCCCGGAACGTAAAATCAAAATCAAAAGTCATTTATTCAAATTAGGCTGATAATCAGCACTTTTTGAACGTCACATTACAAGAGACAGTCCCACAAAAACGCCCTGCCCTTCGCCACTTCCTAGTGTTTTAGCTGGGAAGAAGAAGTGGCGGAACAAACTCCCCAGCAACACATCTGTCTGTCAGGTTAGAAGAACCAGATTTTATACAATTCTGTTTATAACAAGGTGAGACATTATTAAAAATTAAGAAATTATTCATTCATTGCCACATGTCTGCTAGCAAACACCAATTATGGATATAAAAAAAAAAAATAACCAAGCCTAAATAATAAATTCTCCAGTCTAACGGGTGTGCCCGCTTACAAGTGCAGTGTAAAACTCACAGAAATATGTAACGGGCAATAGAAGGAACACCGGTGGTTTTTCGTCAGTACAATGCTGACACTCCCCCCGCTCCGCCAAGAACGGGGGAAGTTATTTGATGATTTCCCATTCACAAAAAAAAGACTAGAGTAGTCCTCGTTTTATACAGTAACTAGCTGTTCCCCGCGGTTTCACCCACGCTGCTCAGCACCTGTTGGTCGTAGCGTGATGTTATATAGCCTATAGCCTTCCTCAAGAAATGGACTATCCAACACTAAAAGAATTTTCCAATTCCTACCAGTAGTCCCTGAGATTAGCGCGTTCAAACAAACAAACTCTTCAGCTTTATAATATTAGTATAGATAGTATAGATGTCTGAGTGGCGTACGTGAGCTTTGTTCCAAAACGCATTCACGATACACGGAAACTTGCGGTAAGGAAAACGCTTACTAAAAGGTCTTGTAGTTCTGCGGTCACGTATGGAGTAGGTCCCATTTGCTGACGTCACTGTATTGCAGCTTTATCTGAAAACGTGCCTAGAATGTCGGCCTAGGCACACACGTTGACTGCTCTTTACATTCTGTCGGCAAATGATAGCGGCTTTTTCCAGTAAAACGTATGTTTGTTTGATTTTGTGTCAGGTTTATTGGGTTAATGAAGTTCTTTAGTTAGTCTATTTATTTTATTTATTTATTAAAAAAGGTCACCAACAGCTTCAGTATAAAAAAAATCTTAAAAAAAAAATTACGTAGTATTGGACTTATACAGTTGCCAATTACAGGTTAACCAACATTTTTACATAATGAGTAATAACAATAATATTTATGTATTTATAATAAAAAAAAACTACTACAAAAAATACTATTTCTTTAGGGTATAACAGAAGACACTTAAAACGAAAAAATACGAAACTTGTTACAAAAGGAAAAACAAATGAGATCAAAATTAAATTAAATTATAAATTAAAAACAATAGAAGCCAATTCTATACAATGTGTTGCGAAGGTGTTATATACTAATACACAAACACAATATATTAATTATTTATATTTCATTACTTTTCGCAGGTTATTTGAGCAAGACACCAGCCTCGTTTAGTTTAAAAAAAGTATTGCAGTATTAGGTATTACTAGCCAGGCTTTGCACGGGTGTAATGTATATATTTATAATCCCTACTAATATTATAAAAGCGAAAGTGAGTTTGTTTGTTACGTCTTCAAGCCCAAGTGGCTAAACCGATTGTGATGGATTTGGGCACAGAGAAAGTTTGGATTTTTATAAAAAAAGAGTGAGAAATGTGAGAAAAAGAGGGAAGAAAAGAAAAAACTCAGCATTGCTATTACAATAAATAAGGCGCAAGGACAAAAACTACAGGAAGCAGGTATCTACAAATCAGGGAAGGGCAACTGTGTTACCCCGAATTTAACGCGAGCGAAACCGCGGGCAAAAGCTAGTATACATATTAACCTTTCTCTTAAATCTTAAAAAAAAACCTATCAAAATCCGTTGCGTAGTTTTAAAGATCCCTATGTAGGTACGCTTAGATCTTTATAACTGATGGCAACTTTGTTTTTGTTTTATGTAGTGATCACGTACTTTTTGTTTGTTTAATGTTTGTTTATCCATCAGGTACTACATATAAAGAGTTTTGATAGGTAATTGATTTGACCTTTACCTTACCTACTCCGGAAATCCCACCTGGACACGAATAGCCAACGCTGTCCTGCAATTCTTTAAATAGACTCCAGACACAGGTTAGCCGCCGTTATTTATTTGCTCAAACATGTGTTTACATACAGAAAAAAATATGCATGTATGACGAAATAAAAATAATAAAATAAAATTGGGGTGGGAATTTATCAAATAACTTCCCCCGCTTTGGGGGGGAGTGTGGGTGGACCGGAGGGGGGGGGGGGCTCCGGTCCACCCAAAGCGGGGGAAGGTATTCGCAAAAACAAGACACAGGTTAGCAAGGAAATCCGCCCTGAAGTGCCAAACCATGAGACACTTGATATTATGTCTTGTACGTAACATACAAACAAACAAACTCGCTTTCGCTTTTAAAATATTAAGTAAGGATTACTGTGTGTATTTATGTAAGCTGTAAAATTCTTGATCTGTGGGTGGTGAGCAATGTGTAGCTCACAGTCCGTCTAGTGACGACAGGCCGTGTCGACGATGCGTTCGCGTTCTATGTGCGCCTCAAAGACATGTCAAAATACAGAGGAGACAGGAGAGTGCCAGGGCCACTGCTTACCGGGTTTGTTCGAAAGAGATATCGTGGCCCCAGAAGAAGTAACGGTGTTCCGGATCTCCACATCGCACCGGCCAGTGGGATCGCGACGTATGAATCTACGTCATCAAAACGCCCATCTAACGCTAGGCCCTCGACCATACCGGGGGAAACTCGCTCGTCGCCACCTTAGCGTGCGCATACATCGGCCATTTTTATTTGTACACCAGCCAGCCAATATTATACAGTCTTCATATCGAAAAGGGAGTTTCATTTAGTCGAGACCACCAGCAACAAAACTGGAGCTTGACATTCAAATAAATGGGGATAGGTTTAAGTCAGTAAATTTCTGACACTACTACCGCTCCGCCCGCGCAGAAGTTATTTGATGGTTTCTAATCCAAAAAAAAAACTGTAAAACCCTTTAGTCCCGAGTTATAGGTACCTGCGACCCTTAGAACTGAAAACCATCTTTATCTAATCCATTACAAACACACGCCGACATTTCTAAAAACGTGACGGTTTCTCATAAGTTTCCGCTGTTACCGTAGCGTAGGTTAGATTTTATCATAAGCGTTTTCTAACGATGCTTATTCATCTCGCATTTATCTTCTCCTCATATTATTCGTACTTACATAATAATAATGTAATTAAGAAAGTATATTGACTTGGTTCCCGCAGTCAATATTGTCCAGGAATACCGATTTCTGTATCAAGCCCTTGATCCAGCTGCCTAACGAGAGCCTTCTCAGGTGTTGGTCGAGGCTCTTGGTAATTAAGCCATTGGCTGTAACGACTATCGGCACAATGATCGCTGAGTCCACATCCCACATGTCGACAACCTCGCGAGTCAAGTCAATATACTTGATTTGTTTATCTTTTTCGGCTTTCACAAAGTTCTCAAAGAAATAAACGAAAAAATGTATCGGGAGGTTCTTTTTCTCTGGAGCCCTAACTGCTGGTAGCTTGATTCTTTTCCCGATACCGATGGGCTACTATTTTTTTGTATTAAGAATTATTTTTAAACGTTATGAGTTAAAATGAATAATAATGTAATTAATTAATAAATTTTTCATCCTAAAAAGTACGGACGAAGATTTTTCTTGGAATCACATGGGTCATTAATAGGTCGTTCAGCTAATTTTAGAGATGTGCAGATGACTACATACTGGTCTAAAACAATCATGTTTTTTTAAAACCAATTTTTTTTTAATGGCATCTTGCAGTTCAACTTAGGAGGTTGTCATCTGCTTAACCGGGCGATTCCTGTGGATGCCTTAAAAATTAAGACCTTCAGCTAGAGCAAAAATCTTACAAGCTAAGCAACTACACGCTAAGGGCACCCTCTGTGGAGTACGAGCCTCGGCTTAGGACGTCGCTGAGAGAGGACAGCAAAAGGGACAGGCTGGATTTGGGTGATATTAATTGGGGAATGATTTAAACTTACTGGCTCAGCAGCACGGGCTGGCTCTAGCAAGGGACGGGTGAATTTTTTAAAACCTTTACAGACTTATACTAAATACAAACTGCCCATGTTCCTTATTTTGCTTTTTATGTTCCGGGGCCGTGGTATCTCTTTCGAACAACCCGCAGCAGAATCCGTACTCTAGAAGTCTAGAAGCAATAATTTCTCTCAAAGATTCAGTAAAACGACCTGGGATGGTTCTGGAACAATCTAGAAGGGCGGACGTTAGTTACAACTAATCTCCGGGTAACTCCGTGAGTGATGCTGTTCCGCGTCTGATTGCTACATCGTCAATTGTGTTTAATGTTGGCAGGCGGCAGGGCTGCCACTAAAATGTAGCATCACTGCATGTTTCATAAGATAATTGAGGTTTCTGACGCACACCAAAATCAAACTCAAAATCAAATTTGACGACATGGTTGGCGCTTTGGCTGAGCGATCGACTGCTGCGCTGTGTGTCGCGAGTTCGATTCCCGCACGAAACTAATATTTGTATGACCTACAGATAGTTATTCCGGGTCTGGCTGTTTGTATATGTAAGTTTCTATGTTTGTAAACGCACCCACGATACAGGAAAAATCCAAGTACGGGGCACGTAACGAAACGTTTATAAAAAAAAACTTCTATCTAGCCAACCTATAAATAAATGGCTGTAGAGTGCAAAACACACATGTGAAAATTTGCTCCAAAAATATCAGCAGGCGATGTTTTTTCAATGTATACAAAATAATAATAATTAATTATATCCTTTCCTTACTAATATTATAAAAGCGAAAGTGAGTTTGTTTGTTACGTCTTCACGCCTAAATGGCTAAACCGATTTTAGTGAACTTTGGTATAATATAGTTGGGACCCTGGAGACGGACATAGGTACGCTATTGAAAAAAAATAGTAAGAAATGAGGGAGAAAGTCGGAAGAAAAGGGAAAACTTAGCTTTGCTATTACAATAAATATGGTGCATGGGCAAAAACTACAGGTAGCAGGTATCAGCAAATCAGGAAAGGGGAACTGTGTTATGCCGAATTAATATCCTTTCTTACTCACATAAAAACCGGCCAAGTGCGAGTCGGAAGCAAGCATGACAGTCGCACGAAGGTAGTTTCTTCCTTCGGATACGGATCCAAAAAAAATGCAATGCATTTATACAGTCTCTTAAAAGAAATTTCTCTCACAAACGCGTGCCAGCCCTACTTACAGCGTGTAACATTTTATCGCTAGCAACCTTATGAGGCGGCCGTCATGTGAAAATTTACGGCCATGTCTTACTACCTACCTTTTTATTTCGCGCCAAAATAAGTGCTTTATTGTACCTACCTACCTACCCTCTTGTTGAGAACAATGCGTGAACATGATAGTGTATTGTTTCCAGTCTTTTGTTTTAATAGAACCAATGAATGACGGCTTTTGAGCGTTCTCTCGCTTGTTTTTCTTATCAGGCGTTTGGACGTCGATATTATACACAATTCAGTGCTATACTAGCTGTGCCTAGCGGTTTCACCCGCTACTTAGCTTATTGGTATCAAAGCGCGAAACAGCTTACTACAAGCTGTTTTTTTGGATTATCCCCAAAAGAACGCTGTGAAACAGGGTAGCTAATTTTGTATGGGAGAACGCGAATCCTTGGGCCCAGGCAGAATGCCTCCACGAAATAATTAACTTAACTATTTAGTACGGCCAACGAGAAGCGATACGAAAGGTCATTAACCTAAAGAACAACTGTGGCGTTGACAATCTAATATTTAGCTCTTTCCATCTTGTGCCTTTGTCGTAATGTCTCGTTCTCCCGGCAAAAACATGACAACGTTAAGACGGGTTCGCCAACATTCGGGCGGCCATTTTAGATGGGGTTTTAGAACGGGTTTTGTTTACATTTGGTATCTCGTT
Organism: Ochropleura leucogaster; assembly: GCA_958449745.1. Taxonomy (NCBI): domain Eukaryota; kingdom Metazoa; phylum Arthropoda; class Insecta; order Lepidoptera; family Noctuidae; genus Ochropleura; species Ochropleura leucogaster. The sequence goes on along the minus strand of OY288215.1, from coordinate 16,167,199 downwards.
GGCCGTACTATACATCACGCTCTGATAATTCGAAATCATAAAAAAACTTCCTCTGCTCTGGGTGGAGAGGGGGCGAGTATCAAACTTTTAGAGACTAAAACCCACCATGTTCCTTCTTTGCCCTTTATCATTCCCCTTCCCTTACCCCAAGTTATTTGGAGTCGGCGCAGCATGTTTTCTTATTCATTTCATTTATTATTATTCTTCCATCCTTGCTAACAAACAAACAAACTCACTTTCCCTTTTATAATATTAGTAAGGATTCTTCCATCCTTACTTAATCCTCACTAATATTATAAAAGCGAAAGCGAGTTTGTTTGTTTGTTACCTCTTCACGCTTTAATGGCTAAACGGATTTTGATGAATTTTGGTACAGAGATAGTTGGGAACCAGGAGACGGACATAGGCAATTTTTTTGAGTGAGAGTGTGGGATATGAGGGAAGAAACGGGAAAACTTAGCGTTGCTATTACAAATCAATTAGGCACTACCGAATTTAACGTGACCGAAGCCACGCTAGCAGAAGCTAGTATTATATAAGCGAAAGTAATTTTGTTTGTTTGTTAACTCTTCAAACTTTAATGGCTAATCCGATTTTGATGAATTTTGGTACAGAGATAGGTTGGACCCTGGAGACTGACATAGGCAAATATTATTTTTAAGTGGGATATGAGGGACACAGAGAGCAAAAAGGGAAAACTTAGCTTTGCTATTACAATCAATAAGGCGCAAGGGCAAAAACTACAGGTAGCAGATTTCCCTTTTCTTCCCTCTTTCTCCCTCATATCTCAATCTTTAAAAAAAAAACAAATAGCCTATATCCGTCTCCAGGGTCCCAACTACCTCTGTTCCAAAATTCATCAAAAACCAGTTTAGCCATTTAGGCGTGATGACGTAACAAACAAACAAACTCAGTTTTGCTTTTATAATATTAGTAAGGATTTATTTGATTATGGCACTCCAACGACGAATTCAATACATTTTAAGAAATAACAATCATTCCTAGAATTACGAGTGAATTTATTTTTAGATGACAATAAAAATTAAACTGAAATATAATAAACTAGCTTTCGCCCGCGGCTTCGCCCGCGTTAAATTTGGGGTAACACAGTTCCCCTTGCGCCTTATTGATTTGTAATAGCAACGCTAAGTTTTCCCTTTTCTTCCCTCTTTCTCCCTCACATCCCACTTTTTTTAAATAAAAATTAGCCTATGTCCGTCTCCCGGTTCCCAACTATCTATGTACCAAAATTCATCACAATCGGTTTAGCCGTTAAAGCGTGAAGAGGTAACAAACAAACAAACATACTCACTTTCGCTCTTATAATATTACTAGCTTTCGCCCGCGGCTTCGCCCGCGTTAAATTTGGGGTAACACAGTTCCCCTTGCGCCTTATTGATTTGTAATAGCAACGCTAAGTTTTCCCTTCTCTTCCCTCTTTCTCCCTCACATCCCACTTTTTTCAAAAAAATATTAGCCTATGTCCGTCTCCTTGTTCCCTACTATCTCTGTACCAAAATTCATCCAAATCGGTTCAGCCATTAAAGCGTGAAGAGGTAACAAACAAACAAACAAACAAACAAACAAACAAACAAACAAACAAACTCACTTTCGCTTTTATAATATTAGTAAGGATACTAAGGAAGTAAGGATTCAAAATTGCAAAAAAAAAATAACATCACGGATTAACTTACGGAATCCCTATAAACCACTAATTCAACTTGTAACATTAATCCATTGAATTCACCCTTAACCTCAACACTGGTTAGCGAACTTAAACCTTCAGTCATTAATATCAAAGAGACCGAAACCAACTTAAAGTTTCGGCTTGAACCAATCTTTAACGGCTTTGCCTTGCAGTCTTTTGTAACTTTTAACTATAAAAGTTGTGTCTTCAATGATCGGAAAATATTTTGTTAGTATTAGGGGCTGCGCAAATGTAGACATTTTTTTATCCATACGGCAGACCATAACAGGCAACTGTAGGAGACGCCCCGGGCGTCGGGCGCCGTGAGACGACTCCCGGCCACCGTAAATGCGGGCCTGTGGGCGGTGAGCAATGGGTAGCTCAGCGTCCGTCCGTCTACTGACGGCAGGCCGTGTCGAAGGCGCGTTAGTGTGTCACGCGCGCCTCAAAGAGATGTCAGCAAAGCAGAGGCGCTGCCAGAGCCACCGCCTGGGTTGTTCGAAAGATATACCGCGGCCCCGGAACGTAAAGGGCAATACAACATGGGTAGGGTTTAGTCATTACAAGTCTGACACTCTCCCCTACTCCGCCCAGAGAAAGAAAAAATAAGGTAAGTAGTTGTTGTCTTCTGATCGGACAGTCGTTGGGTTCCACTCCTGGTCACTGGTAGCTGAAGTTTCTGTGTCCGGTGACGTCTGATTTTCCAATGGTAATTATTTTTCTTCTTTTACAATTGTCTTAAAATAAATAATTGTTTTTAATAATTTTTTTGATTTTTAAATTTAATATTTTTACATTTTATGATTTCACTAGCTTTTGCCCGCGGCTTCACCTGCTCTAAATTCGGGGTTACACAGTTCCCCTTTCCTGATTTGTAAGTACTGCTACCTGTAGTTCTTGCCCTTGCGCCTTATTAATTCCAATAGCAAAGCTAAGTTTTACCTTATCTTCCCGGTTGCTCCCTCATTTCCCAGTCTAAAAAAATGCCTATGTACGTCTCCAGGGTCCCAACTATCTCTAGGTATACGAAAATTCATCAAAAACGCTTTCGCCATTTAAGCGTGCAGACGTAACAAACAAAATCACTTTCGCTTTTCGCGGATTATGATCTCATTATATTTATTTTGTAAATAATTATTTATGTTATTTGTTTATTGGGAATGTTAGGACCATGTGGGTCATTACTTTTATTTGTCGATTATCTGGAACTTTGAGTACTATAAGCGACTTACATAAATGTCCTTTTTAGGGTTCCGTAGTCAACTAGGAACCCTTATAGTTTCGCCATGTCTGTCTGTCCGTCCGTCCGTCCGTCCGTCCGTCCGTCCGTCCGTCCGTCCTCGCTTAATCTCTGTGAACGTTAGCGCTAGAAAGCTGAAATTTGGTACCAATATGTATATCAATCACGCCGACAAAGTGGTAAAATAAAAATTTGAAAATTATATAATTATTAGGGTAGCCACCCTATATGTAAAGTGGGAAGGGATTTTTTTTTTAATTTCTACCCTAACGTGTGATATATTGTTGGAAAGGTATTTAAAAATGAATAGGGGGTTACTAAGATCATTTTTTGATAATGTCAATAATTTCGGAAATAATCGCTCCAAAAGTAAAAAACAATGTGTCCCCCCCCCTCTAACTTTTGAACCATAAGTCTAAAAAATATGAAAAAAATCTGAAAAGTAGAACTTTATAAGGACTTTCTATGAAAATTATTTTGAACTTGCTGACACAACAGTTTTTGTACAAAAAAGACAAAAAGTTGTACAAAATAATTTCTGGACCAAGTTTGTAGTATAATCGTATATGCAAGCTTTTTTTGTAACTTTGTTTACATATTTTATTATCCTGAACGTATCTTTTTTCAAACAAAAAAAGAATTATTGAAATCGGTTCTCGCAATCCAAAATTACCACCAAAATTGCACGTCTTTGTATTAATTAGTAACCCAATTCCTCGAGAGATAGCGCTGTAGGTACTTATTACATTGGATCGGGTATTACCGAATTGTTCGGTTGGCCTCATAACTGGGAACACTTATTGTGATGGACGGGAAACTACGGAACCCTACACTGAGCGTGTCCCGACACGCTCTTGGCCGGTTTTTGGTATTGTTCTTCGTGTCGTTGAGCTCCTTGGGTTATGAGTCGAGCTACACGATAACTGACAAATGCTTGCACTGACTGGACAGGTCCACTCAATCTGTGTGGTGCTTTCTTTAAAAGACCATTTCAGACACTGTTCTGAATAGTCCTCATGTAAGTTGACCAAGCTTTTTGTCTGGACCTTAAAAGAGACTATGACCTCTGAGGTTGTTTCGGCTGGTTCTTCTCAGAGTAGTCGTAGTCGGGTAAGAAACACCGAAATCATCTAGATTAAAAAAAAAACAACTTCAAAAGTGTTTGTCAAAACCTACTTGCAAAATAAACATCATTTAGGTATCAGCGCACTCATGCTTGAGCCTCACATCTGAGCCATTAGTTCACCAGTTCCGCAAACATTCCATCAATTCTATACTGCACATTATGTATTTACTAGCTGGCAATCGAGGCTTCACCCGCGTGATATCAAAAAAAAATATCCTATGTGTTATTCCAGACTATAATCTACCTCTGTGCCAAATTTCATCAAGATCCGTTCAGCCGTTTTGACGTGAGAGTAACAAACATCCATAAATCCTCAAACATTCGCATTTACTTATAATATTAGTAGGATTTTTTACCTTCCAGCTAACGTTGGAAGGTAAAAAATAAATACATAATGTTCAAATATGTTTTAAAAAATGATGGTATCCTTACTTTTTATCTCTACCTTTAACCGATGAAGGAACACACCATAAGAAACTCCATACGCGGAGATAATATCTAAAAGTGCCTATAAATGTCCCAATTTCGCTGTTGAATATATTCCGCTATATTTTATGACGGTGATATCAGTTTCATAGTAGGTTACTTAAATGGATGCCAAGAATTTTAAAATGTTTAGTTACATATTGTTGCAAACATATTTAAATACTTTTTTTACTGATTGGGTTTGGGAATCAACAAATAACTTCCCCTGCTCTAGACGGAGCGACGGGGAGGAACATGGGGAGATTTTAGTCAGTAAAAGTCTGACTCCCCCCGTCAAGCTTTACTGACTAAAGTCCCCCCATGTTTCTTCATTTTCACTTTATATCCTGGGGGCACGGTCTCTTTCAAACAACTAACGACGGGCCTGTTGGTCTAGTGGTTAGTGGCCCTGACTGCTGAGCCGGAGGTCGTGGGTTCGAATCTTACCCAGGACAAACTTTGTGTGATAAGCATGATTGTTTGTTCTGTGTCTGGGTGTGATTTATCTATAATATGTATGTATTTATAAATTGTATAAGTACTAGCTTTTGCCCGCGACTTCGTACGCGTGGATTAATAGGTCCCGTTTCCGGGGGATTTCCGGGATGAAAACTATCCTATGTCCTTTCTCGGGTCGCAGACTATATCTGTACCAAATTTCATTAAAATCGGTTCAATGGTTTAGGCGCGAAGAAGAGACAGACAGAGTTACTTTCGCATTTATAATATTAGTTTGTATGTCTATTGGTTGTCTGGTTACCATAACACAAGCTCTGCTTAGCTTGGGAACTTTATTTATTATTATTAACCCGCAATCTCGAATCTGATGATGCTTGACATACTCACTGCCTGGCTAAAAATCCTTCGCGCACTTTGCTCAACTGCATGGACGAGCTGTACCTACCATCAGACAATCGCCTTGAGTCTTGCTGCCAACTTAAAACTTCGGCGTAACTCGATTTTAGGGTTTAGTACCGCAAAAAGGAAAACGGAACCCTTATTGGACACTTTGTTGTCCGTCTGTCTGTTTGTTAGAGGTAACTAGCTGTTCCTCGCGGTTTCACCCACGCTGCTCAGCACCTGTTGGTCGTAGCGTGATGTTATATAGCCTATAGCCTTCCTCAATAAATGGACTATCCAACACTAAAAGAATTTTTCAATTCGAACCAGTACTTCCTGAGATTAGCGCGTTCAAACAAACAACAAACAAACTCTTCAGCTTTATAATATTAGTATAGATGAGTTAAAGATAAAACCTACCATATTCAACTCTGTGGTCCCTTGGAGCTGTGAAAAGATATGGTTTTTTATGTCGAAAATACGGAACCCTCGGTACGCAAGTCTCACTCTTTGTTTTCCTTAATTCTTTTCTGTGAGCGGTCACGCTATGGCTTTCTCATATCTTGGGACAACTCACACACGGCTATCTGATCCCAAGCTAAGCAGAGCTTGTGTTATAGTAACCAGACAACTGATATACAAACTTATATAATTTATAAATACATACATTTTTCCCCTTTCCTGATTTGCAGGTACCCGCCATCTGTAGTTTTTGCCCTAGCGCCTTATTTAACCAGACAACTGATATACATACTTTTATAATTTATAAAGGGAAAAAATTTTGTGTTCACCAAAAATACTGATCGTGCACCAAATATTCTTTCCTGAATGCTAAAAAAATGCGTTGGTTAGGTTAGGTTAAAACTGCGACCAGTAACGACTTGCATTAATAGAAAATGGATAAAGATATAACACTTTTTTATTGTAGTGCTGTCTTTTTCCTGTTGCTCGTTATGACATATTTTAATTAACATATTTTGGTGCACATTCAGTATATTTGGTGCAACACAGGCAAAATTAGGTAAACGAAATGGGAATAAATTGAAGTACTTTTAAATACCATCCATTTATAAATACATACATATTATAGATAAATCACACCCAGACACAGAACAAACAATCATGCTCATCACACAAAGTTTGCCGTGGGTGGGAATCGAACCCACGACCACCGGCTCAGCAGTCAGGGCCACTAACCACTAGACCATCAGGCCCGTCAAAGGCTTTCTTTCTTTTGTTATTGATTCTGATACAATACATACATGTTTTCTTTAGCCTTGCTTTCTTTTCCATCAAAAATTTAAATAGGGTAATTTAGAAATTGTTATTTTATTGATTTTACGTATTTTTTGTACAGACGCCTGCAGGTCAAGCTACCCGAAACTGACAATTTTTCCCAATGAACCTTGAACCTTATACTTTATATTTAAAGTCGAAAATCTATCAAAGAAATCTGACAGATTGTAGTAGCTTGATGTGCAGGCGTTTGTACACACGGCGACAGATCAACCTATAAAAAACCAGTTTATGCTGCTCTCTCAACAACGGATCGTACACCATAAATTTCAAGTACAATGAGAGATCCGCATAAACTGGTTTTGTATAGGTTGATCTGTCGCCGTGTGTACATTCTGTCATGGTTATTGTATTAGTACGCTTTTCGTGTTATACCTAAAACACGTTGAAACTTGTTTTTTGGAATCTTTAGAACTGATCGTTAAATAACGCATGTTTTTGACAAATTAAATCATAACTTATCTGATCCATCACCAATATGTCAATTTTATTTATTTACAAGCTTTGCCCGGCGGTTTCACCCGCTGCTCAACTCCTTTTCTGGAGAGGCTTTTGAAAGATAAATAGTAGCCGATTCTGAGACTTACTGAATATGCATGAAAAAATTCATAAGAATCGGTCCAGTCGTTTTGGAGGAGTATGACGTACGGACATTGTGACACGAGAATTTTATATATAAGATTTAGTTAACGACCTATGTACACACTGAATACATTAAAAAAGACAGGAACAGGAAATAGGTACAAAGTTAATGCTTAAGTTTTTTCTGAAAAAATCTCTTCCACCATACCTGCGAATGGAGGTTAAATAAAAAGAGATTATTTCTACATCTCTTTTTATTTGTGTGTGAAAAAAGAGAAAATAGAATACATTAAAACATTAAGCCAGAATGACATTAAATATAATAAATTAATAAATTTACATACACATAAAGACAAATCATCATTTTCCTGCCCTTTTCCCATTCCATTTGGGGTCGGCGCAATACGTTTTATTCTTCCATTCTTCCCTATCAGACGTCACGACATCACTTACTCCTTCCTCCTTCATATCATTTATTACACAATCCATCATCTTTTCTTTGGCCTTCCTCTCGCTCTGCGTCCATCAACATTCAGATCCATCACTATTTTAGTCACATGTCCTTCGTCCCTGCTCATTACTTGTCCATACCAAGACAAACGACTCCCTTTCAAACTTCCTCTAATATAATATACAAAGACAAATATATAACATAAATACAATGTAAAATATAATAATAAATAACTATGCAACTACGGTGAAATAGAAAGATAATGTTCCTTCATTCATCATCTGCCTATCCTTTTCCCAACTATGTTGGGGTCGGCTTCCAGTCTTACCGGATGCAGCTGAATATCAGTATTTTACATGGAGCGACTGCCTATCTGACCTCCACAACCCAGTTAATACTGGGTAATACTATACCCATTGGTAAGACTGGTTGTCAGACTTTCGGAACACTGACTACTTGTAACGACTGTCAAAGATCTACAAATGACAGCCGGGACCAACGGCTTAACGTGCTTTCCGAGGCACGGAGGAAACTCGGTATATAACGGGTGGTCACCCATCCACAGACCAACCTAGGCAAGCGCGGCTTAACCTAAAGATCGACCTGAGCGGCTACTATTATATCCTTCATTCTTCTCTTGAAAACTGTCTTTTATATATTTACCAAGAAAAACAACTGCAATAACAGAATAAAGACGTTTATTAAAAACAACAGTCGAGTACATTCTATTTACATGTACATTATCTATAAACTTAAAAGACTAAATATTATGCATCAAATATTTACCAGTAATCTCGACGGAAATGTTCAAATATGAAACAGTTCCAAAAGTATATCTATTATAATATTATTTCGACGGTTCCTACGTAAATAAGGTTAAGTCAAAAACCGAGGTTTTCAGGAGAGCGTTATTTTTGTTCAACACGCCCTATATATAATTCTATGAGCAATAATAACTATATATTTTTTTCTACAGTGTTTTAAGAGCTTTATAATGATATTTATACGTAAGTATTTAATTTTATCACTTTTTCTTGAAAAAAAACTGATAGATGACCGTTTTTTCGACACTTATTCGATGTACTTGTTCTCTTATACGATTTCTAAAAATAAGGTAATTAAATTAAATAAAAATCGTATGTCAGCATGTGCTCATAGATAATCTAAACCCAATGATACAATAAAAAATCCATTTTCGACATGTCTTTATGTACGTAGGGACCATCGATTTTATGGGACATGCCCAACTATTTTAAAATCACTTAAACTACTAAAATTTGCAAAGCATTGAGACAAAGACGTTCGTTAAAGTCTCAGAGAAAAAGAAATGTATTGGATTCAGCAACCAAAAAAATATCAACAAAAAAACCGACTGTTTTTTTTCAATTTTATCCACTTCTGACATTGGGATCCATGAAAAAAACATATAAAATAAATAAATAATAATAATAAATATCTTGGGACAACTCACACACGGCTATCTGATCCCAAGCTAAGCAGAGCTTGTGTATATCAATACATACTTATATAATTTATAAATACATACATATTATAGATAAATCACACCCAGACACAGAACAAACAATCAAGCTCATCACCCAAAGTTTGTCCTGGGTGGGAATCAAATCCACGAGCTCCGGCTCAGCAGTCAGGGCTACTAACCACTAGACCGTTAATGTTTCTAATATACAATGTGTCCGGTCATGGACTAGCGATATTCTAGACACTTATGTAACGAGTGTTTTAATATACTATTACGATACACACTTGGGTCTAATTCACTTCCCCGCTTTTTTGGCAGCCATTTTGAGATATTCTCTAGGAGTGTACAAAAAACTATCGTTTCAAAGTTTTGGTCTTACTGAGACGAAAATAGGTTTATACAGAAGGCAACAATATTGTCCACCGTTTAAATTAAGAATTGATGAGCTTACATTTTCGTAACTTTAGAATACAAAATTACCGTCGAAAAAAATATACAAGTAAACGAAAGTTTTCAGGACGTTTTTGTAAAAAAAATGGTTTGAAAATCAATAAAATTAAGTACTAGAATGTTTGTTATTTAAGTACATAGAATATCGCTAGTCCGTGACCGGACACATTATATATATAAATGATACGCTAATAATTCTTAGTAGCAATGGAAAACGATACGAATTTGAGTAAGAAACCATCATACTAAAAAGGTTAAAATAAAAAAAAAACTTTTTTGCTACCTACTAAGAGATATTATTAGTATATCGTCGCATTTATATCAGAAGAAACATTTAAAACTTAGATGGTTTTCTCATGGACGCCATTGTTAGAACTGTACCAAATTCAAACGGGACCACACGGGAAGTGCCAGCTTTTAAACAGAAAAAAAAATAATGAAAAATATCGATACACCCAGTCAAAAATTCTGAGGCAAGAAAAAATACATAAAAAAATCAGCCTATTTGATAATATCCTCCTTTTTTGAAGTCGGTTAAAAAGGGGGAGTAGGAAAAGCATAATTTCCAATCCCTTTCAAATCACTAGGAACTACATTTGTAAGTACCTATAATTACCAAAGCCTTAATTTCTAAACTGTATTCGTAACTTACCGCATCAAATTTTCTTTAGAACTTACGGACCATTTCCTATCCAGAGTTACAAAATTCATTGATGTAATTTTAGCATACTCATCTGTATCGCTTTTCATTCTATTTCATTCAACAGCATTCATTGATTTACTAGCTTTCACCAGCGGCTTCGCCCGCGTTAAATTCGGGATAAGACATTTCCTCTTTCCTGATTTGCAAGTACCTGCCACCTGTAGGTTTTGCCCTAGCGCATTATTTATTGTAATAGCAATGATACGTTTTCCTTTTTTCCCTCATTTTTCACTCTATTAAAAAAAAGCCTAGGTCCGCCTCCAGGGTCGCAACCATCTCTGTACCAAAATTCATCAAAATCTAATAAAAGACTTAACAAACAAACTCACTTTCGCTTTTACAATATTATATAGTAAGGATAAGGATTACACACTATACAAAACATATTATACGCACATAAATCTGAAAAAATCAGAGGTGTAACATCTTCGGTTTAAACTTGTGACCTATTATTTGGCAGTCATACGGTCACAGCATAGCCCTAAGCTATAACTATTAGCGTTGTAATTCTAGATCAGGAGACAGTTGAGGTTAGTGAGAGGATGAGGTTGATGCTCTTGAATGAGATGGTTGTTCCTGCCGTTGAGTTTCGTTTTCTTGTCGTGAAGTTGATGGTTGAGGTTCTTCTCTAGCTTGCTGTCTATTTTCCCGCAGCTGTTGAAGTGACGGCAAAGATAGGCCTTGTTTTAGCTCAGGCACAAACAAATTGATAGACTTAAAAGCTTTCCTTAACCTTTCACTATTTTTAATGCAATCAGCACTAAAATTTCTTTTCTCTACCAAAATAGAGTAGCAAATATCTTCTAAATTTTGTATGTCTTCCATACTATTTACAGTTTCAATTTCAGAGTCTGTTATTGCTAGATTACGTATATGACCTCCAAGGGTTGATATTTCTGCATTAAAAGAAGACTGATCTCTATCCGTATTTGTTTTAGGTTCGTTATGCTGATCCAGATGATTTGTAGAAGGTATTTGACTTGTATTTGTAATAACGGTCTCACGTACTGGGGTTTGTGATTTCTCTGGAGTTACGTCCATTTGGACAGCCGCTGCTGGATTTGGCTTATTAGTTAGTATAGCTGCAAGTATACTTTTTTCTGGTTGACCGTCAATGTCACTCTCAGTATCATTGTCATCAGTAGAATCACTAATTTCTAATGTTTCATATGATTTTGTTGATACAACTTTGTTGTACAGTTTGTCTATTTTATCGAACTTTTCAGCATTTATCCATGATTCTAGAGTTTCAGTACAAAATTCTTTTCGTAGCGACACCAACTTTTTTGGAGGAACCTTTTGTTTATTGGAAAGTAACTGACCAGTCTGTATTAATATTTTAAGGTTATTTTCCGAACGTATGGCTGATTCGCGTTTTTTCTTCGGAATAATATCATCATTATTTGTAATCTTTTCGATTTCATCAGATGATCTGCGTTTGAATGATGTTGATGGAGTAGTGCTTAATTCTGAAAAAAAAAACAGTTTTATTAATATAAAAACTTCACGCATGTTTCGTCAGAGGGAGCAGAGGTGTGCCTACACCAAAATTACAGCAGCTTTATTAATATGCTATTTTATTACCAAAACAAATATATTATTACCCGCGATCTCAAGTTTAGTGGTCGCCGGTTCATCAGCGGGTGTGGGTAGGTTCATTTTATCCTTTTCTGTCAAAAAATCAAGTAATTTGCATGCTTTTTCATAAGAATCTGTAAAGATAAATAGGAAGTTTGAGTTCTGAAACTAGTCAAATACTTCGTAGTGTACAAGAAAGCTTGTTAAATAGTAATTTGTGTTTACGAAAACTGGTTAAAAATGGTACGTCGTTATAAGAAAACTAGTTAAATAGCACGCCATATAGGAAAACAGGAAAACTGGTTAAACGAGTAACATTAATATTTCACGCGTGCTGTAGTTTCTTTAACAATACAAATGTTAAACCAACATATTTATTTTGAGAATATGGATACTAAATTTGGTGGTATTGAGTTATTTATACCATATCCCAGCATTTTTGTACACATTATTTACCTAGTACATTATTACATCAACATAAAATTTTAGGACATTTTTTTTTATTTTAGCCTCTGGACTAGAAAATCCTCCTTTATGCGTCTGGGGCGTTAACAAAAATTGTAACTCACGTACACAAACAGCCAGACTCGAAACAATATACCTGGGGCCTAACCCCCGAATACTGAAACGTCACTCAAAATGTGAGGGCTGCTTAACATTTGAGCAGCTCTTAAACTTTAGATTTTGTATGGTCAAACGTCATTTGTGAGTCTCTGTTAAACTTAAGTGGGACTTAAATTTTGAGTGACGTTTCAGTATTCGGGGGTTAGTCTCCTATTCCAATAGAGTCAGAATGGTCGATCACTGATCGCATAATGGTTGATTTTGACAAGTTTAGTATGTAGTAGATTACCAAAATTATCAAAATCAACCATTATGCGATCAGTGATCGACCATTCTGAGACTATTGTAATAGCAGACTTAGGCCCCAGTAGATCATGCAAGTACAAGTTGTTCTGTGCTGGGATCGAACCCGCGACACGCAGCACTGCAACCACTACTTTAACCTTGCTGTTAATAACACATATCATTTATATGTACGGTTTTTATTTATTTTACAATTATTATTTGACATACATACAAACTTACGGCGTTTCTGCCAAGAGGCTAAACAGAAACTACGGAACGCCACCTGCTACGATTCCTTTTATTGCGTATGGGAAATTATCAAATAACTTCCCCCGCTCTGGTCGGAGCGGGAGGGAGTCATACTTCTATGTTCCTTCTTTTGCCTCTATGGTAGTATATCGGTATCTCTCTCAAACAACGCGCAACCTCGGCAGGCCTCTCTGCTTTGCTGACATTTCTTTGAACACTAACGCGCTGTCGACACGACCACACATCCACAATAATACATCTGTTCAAACATGACTTTTACTTTTTTTTAAAGTTGTGAAAATCAATTGTTTCTCGTGTAACCAATCTTATTAAGGAGAACAACCAGTATTAAATGATCAGAAGGGCTACTATGACATCTTATAGCAATTCTTATTCCACTGAGTGAAAGAGATGGTGCTAGACACCCTGTATAGCTCTGTCTCTTTCCCTCAGCGGAATAAGAATTGCTTTAAGAGGTCATAGTAGGGCTACAGTACACAGACACAGACACAGTACGCAGTACTTATTCCAGTGTTAGAAAGAGATGGCATTAAACATCCTACATAGCTTTGTCTCGTTTTTTGTCCTTTGAGATTGTCGTCTGCTTAACCTCTGCTTAACCGGGCAATCTTGAGGGTGCCTTGAGAGAAAAGGAGTCCGGTCAGGGCAAATAACTTGAAAACTAAGCGACTACACGCTAAGGGCACCCCCCGTACGGGTCCCCGGGTACGAGCCTCGGTTTAGGGCGTCACTGTAGGACTACAGCGAACGGACAGGCTGAGTCTGAGTGATGTCAATATTTCTGACAGTAGTGGCTCGATATCGCAGGCAGGGAAGAGCCGGGGTGGGGAAGAACCAGGGTGGGGGAAGAACCAGGGTGGGGGAAGAACCAGGGTGGGGGAAGAACCAGGGTGGGGAAAGAACCGGGATGGGCGGATCGAGAGCGGATTGCGTCTGACTTTCTCAAGGGTGCAAGTTTCCATACTGCCCTGGAGGATGGTTATAGCTTCATCAGAAAAAACGAGAGTAAGCTTAGGACGGCAAATCTTAGTAATTCGCGAAGCTGTCTCTTTCCATCACTGCAATAAGTACTACTTTAAACCGTTATATTAGGGTAGCTGTACCTGTTACAAATTTTAGCAATGCACAGTATAACGGCCATGTTGGATTAACTGCTTCTTTATTTTTAACTTGCAGTATAGTCTCGAAGGTCTCCTCTTCAGGATAACGAATTAATAAATAGTTAAAACGAAGAGCGTTCTCCGCCCAATGTGCAGGTATACATTTAAAACCAACATATTTTTCATTAATGCGGTCAGTAACCTCCACGATTAAATAATCTGTTGTCTCAAATTGTATTTTTTTCATTGTCTGTAAAAGAAATTTAAACTTAATTAACATAACATCAGGGCTGTGATTTCTATAGGGTTGCACAGAGGTGTATCTTAGATAGATAGATAGAATATTCTTTATTATATAGGTACACCATACAAGTTACAAGATAACAGTATACAACTTATAAATAGGGTGACACAATGGGGCGGTCTTTTGATGGATATAAAGGAGACAAACCTTTGGATGGATTTAAAGGAGGAGACAGTACTGTTGGTAGTCTGTGGTGTTACATTTTACGAACGAATAGCTACCTTTATAAGAACAAATATTTATATTAGCATGTATAAGTATGCATTAAAAAGCAAAAATTAAAGCGTCTTTCAATTTTACTAAATATTTTAAGCCAGAGCAATCAAAAATTTCACCCCATTCCTTATAACTTCCCATAGGAAAAACAAGTATACATCTCATAAAGGTACAGTCCAAATATCGCCGTTTAAGTTTTAGTCCCATAGGTGTATTAGGGAGTGAGTCTATTGCCATCAATCAGGCAATTTAGACCACATAGCTTCTCAATAGTATCAATATCGACGGCACGGTTTACGCAGTGGCTGAGAGTTGCGCTGCGTGTCGCAAGTTCAATTCCCGCACGGAACAACGGAACAAATATTTGTTTGACCTGCAGGTAATCCGGGTCTGGCTGTTTGTGTATGTGAGTTTAAATGTTAGTAAACGCGACCACCCACGACTCTACAGCAGAAATTCCTATTGTATGGCAACTTAAAAAAAAAACAGATTACAAAGCTTAATATTATCAATAGGTTCACCCCTTATTACATGATCCTTCCTTACTTACAAGCTGGGGAATTGTAGGTACACCTCTGCTTAACCCTTATAGGATTCAAAGCGTGATATTATGTGACTATATTTAATTAAAATTAAATACATATTATCTATTTAAAACTAGTCGATGGTCTACCAGATGTTGTCATTTCTGGTTGTCGATAACAGCGCCACCTACCTTTTCCAATTATAAGTAAAAAGCAAAAAGAAAACCGTAATAATAAAAAAGAACATAAATAGCAAGAAGAGAAACCTAATAACCATAAGCCTTAATAATGAATATCGGACACACCCACTGGAATTTAATACTTAAAAAAATAAAACACCGATTCCCACAATATTCAGTACAGCATTATGAACCAGACCACAGACAATAAAATTATCAGTTATAAAAAAAATAAAAGGAACGTCTTTGTTAAAAAAATGTGCGACCAATTGCGAAAGTTCTCGTTTCACTCTGAATGACCAAAACACATGAATTGTTAGATTCACCGGTTCACAATCATCTCTTTTTTTTTAATGAGTAGACGTGACTTTCAGGCCTTCGGAAACTCGTGACGAATGACAACACGGAGCGGTTTTGATATATGTAATGGATGGTCACCCATCTACAGACAGACCCTAGCAAGCATTGCTTAACCTAGTAACCTCATCATCTACCTAAACTTTTCCCAACCATGTTGGAGTCGGCTTCCATTCTAACTGAATGCAACTGAATATCTTTAAATATTTTACTTGGAGTGATTGCCAATCGGATTTTGACAGCCCAATGGTTAATAGTGGCAAGACTGGTTGTCAGACTTGTAGTCAACTGACTCATCAAGATCTATAGTGGCAACCGGTACCAAAGGTTTAGTCTAGTCACCTAATATTTGTAAAAGGTACCTGTTCATCATTCTCACTGGCTTAGCAGGCAGTGATGCAGTAATAGTTCATGTAATTAACTCATTGTTAATAATAATTATTGTGCTATCTACAATAATGTAAATTATTGTTTAATTTGTAGTGATACTGTCTGTAGTAGGCTCAGTATAATTTATTGAATAACCTGTTATAGATTTTTCTTATAAAAGGAAAAAATATTTAGCTATTTGTTTTAGTAATCTTGAAGTCTTCACTAAAACAGGTTAGATAACAATATGCAAAATTGTTGATAAGAGTAAAAATACTACCTGACATATAAATTAAACTTTCTTTTCAAGGAGGCTGTTAAGTTAAATAATACATATTTTGTGTACTCTGTGTTCGCTTCTAAATTTATTATTATCTTTATCTGATATTTTTTTATCCTCACAGGCAAGTAAACCTCTTAAATAATGAACCTATTCTAAACTACAAATAAAATTATTATCCTCTAAACAAATCAGCAAGGAGAAATGCTGTCTCCGGTGAAGTTTGAACATATGGACTGGTATCATGTGAGTTTAATTTAATTTTGACTCTAGAAGAGCTGGTAAACATCTTCAACCAAACCACAGGATATTTTTTGCCGATGGGATAAAATCAAATAACTTCCCTTGCTCTGGGAGGAGTGGACTTATCTGACTAAAACCCACCTATGTTCCTTTTATTGCCCTTTATGTTCCGGAGCTGTGGTATCTCATTCGAACAACCCGCAACCCCGGTAGCACACCAGCAGGCATGTATAGTTGCACTGTAATATTCTTACATTATACAACAAACAAAGTACCTATTTTGAGAAACTATGGAGATATTTTTTCACTTTTTTTCATGAAAATGAACCATCTGAATCATACGATTTGATATGTCAAGTGCCAAATAGATTTATGTTAAAAATAAAGCAATTGAAATTCAGTTTTTATCATAAACTAGGACAATGATATTCTATGATTGGAACGGCATTGCTATTGTAACTACGGTTAATTGAAGTGCACCATATTCATCATCATCTCATTTCCTGCAGAGCTATTTGCACTTATTAGAATTAAAACAAAGCAAATGTTAGAGCTGTACAGGCTACATACTGGTCTAAAACAATTTGAGTTCTATTGATATGAAATAAAGAAGTTAATTTAAATTTAAAATAATGACTTCTGATTATTGGCTTAGTTTCCAAAAGCCTAAACCAACACCTGAGGAGGCTCTCATTAGACAGCTGGATCAAAGGTTTGATATAGAAACAGTAACACTAGAATCGGCTTGTATCATTAGAACATTCCTCCCACTGGAGCCCTGGCTGCCGGTAGCTTAAACCCTGTTCCCAATACCGGTGGGCTACTATTGTCTGTATTTTTGAATGTTTAATTTAGTTATGAATAAGAAATAATTTAAAAAAAGACTTGTATAAAAATGAATAAATAGAAATATAAGTGACGCTGTCTTTTCCTTTAGCCTTTTCCCAGTAAAACTGTGTAGTTACGGTACTACTGATACTAAATTCATAAATCTTTATGACCTTCTTTTGGTGTTAAATATTAGTAACTAATCATCACTAATCATTCCTTTCAGTATTTTTCTTATACTTGAAGATTATTTCAATAATTTGGTAACTACACACAAAATAATAGCCTAATCACCATTCCACATTTTCTTCTAACAATAGCGCCAACAAAATAATAAAAAATAGATTGAAAGGCCCAATATAACCTTTATATTATTAAGGTTATTGAGTATTTAGTAACCCTGAAACATGTTATAGACAACACAGTATGGAAATATAGCAGGTGCTTTTAAATCAAACAATAAACCTGTTAGCCGAGTGGCCTGAAAGCCCATGGCTGGGCAAACGGCTGCCCCGTATCCTTTAGGTCTTCATTTTCTGCCCCACCTTAACCTTGAACCTAACCGAACCTAACTATTAGTGTTTAAGAACAAGAAAAGTACATACCTACAGGAAGACAAGTACCTGATAATGATTGTCCCTTATACGTAGTTCTATCACCGCTTAAAACCACCAGTTTACAACTTAAAATCACTTTGTTTGCACTAATTCAACCATTACCTGTTTATCACACACTAATTTCTTCCGTTTACAAAAAGACATGTCTGCCTACAAGTGAATGGTGGCGCTACTTGTCAAAGTAAATGTCAAAAATCTGTCAAATTCAGTACATCTAGTTTTAGTTCTCCATTTCGCCATGTCCGATTTTGGCATTTGACACTACGGGGATTTTTTCTAAGAACTATTCCAATGTTGCCAGTTTATTGCTAACATACCATAATAAAATAATGTTTTTTTTTTTCGTAAGTACTAATACTAAAATAACACTAAATGGAAAAAAAAATATTTCAATAGAGGTGTTATGCGTGGCTGATATTAAGAAAATAAAATTTAATGGCATATGTTTTTATATTGTGTGTAATTGTGAATGATAACACTTCATTCACAATTACACACAATATAAAAACGTTTTATAATTTTTAATTACCGACTCGTTATCGCCCTATGACGTAATTACGGAAGTATTCATGATTTATTGTCATGAATTACATTATTGAGATTTATAAAATGGTGATTTTGAATGAGATGACGTTTTTCTCCTTTGAGTTAGCAGTTTTTTGTTGTAATGATAATAATGGTTGAGGTTTTTTTCTGGTTGGCTAAATTATTCCTTATACAAAATTGTTGAATTGTCTGCACATTTAGTTTCTTCTTGAACTCAGACTCAAGAATTTTCATTAATTATATGCTTTTTTCCCTGTGATAAATTGAATAATAATATTTTAGCACCATATGGATGCGAAACTGTTTTGTATTTTTCGCAAGCGCTTTGCGTCTTATCTAACAAAATATCGGACATAGCTTTAATGGTGACCTTGTGTTTCAAGCGACGCTCTTACTGCGCGTCCCAATTAGTAGAATATTAATAGAGTGTGGAATGGGCAACTACAGTACTTTCGCAAGCTATTACGCCTTGCGTATAGGACTGTAGCTTCATTCTTTTGTTTTTTTGACATTCAAATGTGCCTGTAATGGTCTAATTGAACTAAATGCTACGAGTTAAAGATAGTTAGTTAGTTTTTAAAAGATGCTTGTAGAGTAGATACCTAATTTTACTTTAAAAGAATGCTTTTACTGCTACTCTGTCTAATAATCAATAGTTTTTTAGACTTGTTTAGCTAAGGTTTACATTAGTAGTAGTGCCTTTATTATCTTATTGGCCTTGTTTTTTTTGGGTGGGAAATCATCAAATAAATTCCCCGGGGGGAGTGACAGACTTGTACTAACTAAAACCCACCCATGTTCTTTCCATTGCCCTTTATGTTCCGGGACCGCGGTATCTAATCTTAATGGCCTTGAGCTCGAGTATAGGACACAATTTACTTGTTTAAGTTATTAATATTCTTTTGTCACCTGTTTTGATAGAGTGTGAAAGAGACGAAGATATATTTCTTGTCCGTTTTATAATCGTATACATTTCACATGTGGAACAATGATCGCTAGAGGCACAGATACGGTGAAAATAAACTATTTGACTTTCAGATTCATTCGCACGTCACAACATGACATTACCTCAGGTAATACTCAAAGGTTCTTAAGCAGAGTCTAGAAATCTATATCATTATACATCTATAACACCACAAATACAAATTAATATAATTGTAGTGCCTGTTTGTAATATTAAAATAACCGCTTTTTTATTTAATGCATATTGTATGCAGGATGGTACCTATGTGTACGACGACGACATTTTTTTTTAACGTTGTTAGTCTGTTTGTTCTAGCAAATCTATGGTATGGATAGAGCGATTTTGACGGGACTTTCACTGGTAGATGGCTGATTATGGAGTTACTTGGGCAAGTTTTATTTTAGAAGAGAAATAGGGTCTCACTTAAAAGTCGGAGTTATCATTGGTTTTCATTGAGTTATCATTGGTTTTATAAATAACCAATGAAGGTTATCGTAAGCTCTGCAAACTGAACAATAACTTTTTTGTTAAAATTTAAGTGCCCCAAAATATTGACAAGTCTGAAAAATGCTAATGATGAAAATTCTAATGCTAAAAGAACCCAATGAAATACCCCACTAATACTTTTCCGACCCGGGAATCGAACTCCAGCAGCAACGCATTCATCATTAATTATACAGAACAGGTCACCCATTTAAAAAACGGGAAAAGATTATTAGCTTCTCCTGGAACAATGTAAAGAAATATGAGAAGTTAAGTCGCGGTAAGAAGCTAATCTTTAGGTATTCGCGGAGGAGAGTCTAGCTGCAGACTGGGCGTGGACACAAGTACACGACAGTAGTGCCTCCTAGTAGTGTTCCTTTTTCCATAGATACCAATTTTTTCGTTTCGGTGTTGCCTGCACATTAAGTCGATTGCAATAAATAATCGCTTACAAAAATAAATCGAATTAAAATCTTATTCCGAATAAATCTCATAAAACCGGTATGTTTCACATAATAACCTATCACTAATATAGTTATTACATTTATGTTTTGTATTCACTTAACTGCAAGTTGGAGATTCTAAAATTCAGAATGAAAAATGTTTCTTCCATCCCTTTCTTTAGACATAAACCAACAAAAGATTAAGAAACACTTTATTTCTAAACTAAGAAGTCTTTACTCACAGACTTGTCGCCTTGTTTTGTACTGACTAGCTAGGGCCGCCTCACTATGAGAATGCGGAATAGTGCATTTGTTTTTTTTATTAATTTACTGATAAATATTTAATGGATGGTATTTAAAAGTACTTCAATTTATTCCCATTTCGTTTACCTAATTTTGCCTGTGCTGCACCAAATATACTGAATGTGCACCAAAATATGTTAATTAAAATAGGGAAAAAATTTTGTGTTCACCAAAAATACTGATCGTGCACCAAATATTCTTTCCTGAATGCTAAAAAAATGCGTAGGTTAGGTTAGGTTAAAACTGCGACCCCCTACGCACGAGCCGAGCGAGCGGAGCGAGCGGTGCCGCGGCAGCGGCCGGCGAGTGCCAGTAACGACTTGCATTAATAGAAAATGGATAAAGATATAACACTTTTTTATTGTAGTGCTGTCTTTTTCCTGATGCTCATAATTGATTTATTTGATGAGCAAATTTAGTGTGCAATTCAGTATTTTTGGTGATAATTTCGAATATTTTGATTGAAAAAAGGGGATTTACAGTTAAAGTATTAAATACCATCCATTAAAATATGTCATAACGAGCATCAGGAAAAAGACAGCACTACAATAAAAAAGTGTTATATCTTTATCCATTTTCTATAAATGCAAGTCGTTACTGGCACTCGCCGGCCGCTGCCGCGGCACCGCTCGCTCCGCTCGCTCGGCTCGTGCGTAGGGGGTCGCAGTTTTAACCTAACCTAACCTACGCATTTTTTTAGCATTCAGGAAAGAATATTTGGTGCACGATCAGTATTTTTGGTGAACACAAAATTTTTTCCCATAAACATTTAATTTTCTTAATGTCTTCTAAGCAAGCGTGTTGGTCAAAAGCCACATCCACGCTCTATCAGCAGAGTTGCAAACGCAAGCCTATTTAGTACTTAAATAGATGTCTTCCAGGGTACCATCATCTGCCTCGTCTTTTTCAAATAATTATGTTGTTAGTTTTAGAATCTGAATCATAAATTTGTTAAGCATATGTAATAAATGACATTGAAGATTGTAAAAGCTGTGCTGAAGTACCTACAAATAAAAAATAATAAATACAAAATGTCAATTGAAAATCACAAATCAGAATAATTCATCAATTGAATCAATCTGTCAACTAAGTACATACAACTTCTTCGTCTTAATCTAAGTAGTAGAGATTCACACGAAAATAGTTTTATATTATTAAAGTGAAGGAAAATATCGTTAAGAAAGCAGCATGTCTTGGAAATATTTCATGAAGACTTGTTAAGTCAAAGGCTTGTGGGCGGTATAAAAACTCTGACACCAGTTCAAATCTTTTTAAAGAAGCTCAATTTGGTGTTGTTTATTTTTTTAATTTGCAATTTGTAACATTAAATCCTATACGATAAAGAATTAAAGAAACTCATCTGCCTAGCCTTTTCCCAAATATGTTGGGGTCAGCTTCCAGTCTAACCGGATGCAGCTGAATATCAGTATTTTATATGGAGCGACTGCCTATCTGACCTCCACAACCCAGTTGGTACTGGGTAATACTATACCCCTTGGTAAGACTGGTTGTCAGACTTTCGGAACACTGACTACCTGTACTGTAACGACTGTCAAAGATCTACAAATGACAGCCGGGACCAACGGCTTAACGTGCTTTCCGAGGCACGGAGGAAACTCGGTATATAACGGGTGGTCACCCATCCACAGACCAACCTAGGCAAGCGCGGCTTAACCTAAAGATCGACCTGAGCGGCTACTATTATTTAGCCACGAGCTCCTCAAAAGAATTAAAGAAACTAACTTGTAAATAAACTAAAAAACTGCGTCAATAAATTCGTCCTCAACACTGTCAATTGGTAATGTCCCCAAGAGACTGGCCGCGTTCCCCCTTTTAATGGCAAATGGCAATGATTAGCCTCTGGCCCAAGTAAAAGCCAGTCCTTGGGTCACCGTCAGTGTCAATTAAACGTTACAAAATTTCTTTAAAAAGGCTGTGAGCACCAAGACCCCACGATTCCAGTATTTTAACTTTTATTGCTCTTCCTGTTTAGGATGCATATTATGTTCACCTAACCTAAAAAACAATGCGATTACATCTGACATTTATTTAGTTAACTAGCATTAGCATTTTAACCTTATTGTTAAGTGACTATTTAATTATAATTTAGTTTTTTGGGGTGGAAATCATCAAATAACTTCCCCCGCTCTGGGCGTCTGAATGAAAAGGCACTCTTTTTTGTCAGACTTGTACTGACTAAAACCCACCCATGTTCCATCTATTGCCCTTTACGTTCCGGGGCCGCGGTTTCTCTTTCGAAAAACCCACAACTAATTGAGTACACTCTCGACCGTTTTATTGTTAAATATGTCTTTTTAGACATATTTGCAAGCAAGAGCTCGTACAATGCTGATTGTCATTTGCACACATGTGTCACAACCCTATAAGAATACAAGAATAACGTTTTCTTCTCTAGAATTTTCTTTAGATAATGCTATTATTCGTCGCCACCTAGCAGTACAGAATAATACATTTTTATAAGATGCTTTGTGCGACGAGGTAACAATGGGGAGAATTGTATGAAAGTATAATGAAACTTTTTTCTATGGTGTCAAATGACGGCTTATTAAGACCTACATTATATTTGCTAATTTTTGTTAACAGAACAACTATAAAAAATACGATTGTCCTGTATTTTATGTATTTAAACTTCATGTACAATAGTGGTACTACACATAGGCGGACTTAATGCCATAAGGGATTCTCTACCAGTCAGTCTTTGGCTTAAATACGACAACATTGTGATAGGGTACAATAACTGTATAAAAAGACTAGAGATTTACAAATAAAATAAACTAAAGAATACATAAGATAACAAGAAACTTAACAGTAATTACCATATATGACTTTAATTGGGAGCTATTTAGTCAGACCTAAATAGTTACGAACTTTTCTTTTCAACTTTTTGCGTTGAACTTGACGTTGAATATTAGAAACTCGCTTTCATTTTGGTTTTTACTGGTGGCACTTCGTGGCAGTGATAATCGGCAGTCTGTGGTATTCACTGCCAGCTTGTAGGATGTTTCCTAAATATTTAAGGTCAACTCCTTCTGCGAAGCAGTCATGCTGAAGGAAGTTATAGAAGGAGGTTGCCGATCATTTGAGGAAGAGAATCTCAAACCAACCCAGCTGCCGCGGGAGTCACCACGGGCGTCGGACGCCGCAAGACGACTCCTGGCCGTCGTAGATGCGGGCCTGTGGGCGTTGAGCAATGATAAGCTCACCGTCCGTCCGTCTATTGACGACAGGCCGTGTCGACGGCGCGTTAGTGTTCCACGCGCGCCTCGAGGGGTGGTAGCAAAGTAGAGGGGCCTGCCAGGGTCACCGCCTGCTGGGGTTGCGGGTTGTTCGAAAGATATACCGCGGCTCCGGAATAGAAAGGGCAATAGAAGGAGCATGGGTGGGTATTAGTCAGTACAAGTCTGACACTCTGAAACTTATTTGATGAT
Organism: Ochropleura leucogaster; assembly: GCA_958449745.1. Lineage (NCBI taxonomy): Eukaryota > Metazoa > Arthropoda > Insecta > Lepidoptera > Noctuidae > Ochropleura > Ochropleura leucogaster. Next base: position 16,142,974 of record OY288215.1, on the reverse strand, counting down.
TTCCCATCCGCAAAAAAAAGCATGCGCCACCCTAAGCTGTATCATTGCTACACATCAGGCGAGTTTCATAGACAAACTTATAATTAGTCGCAATCAATGTTTAGTAGATATCACAACAAAGCTGTAATCAATATCAAAATTACCATATTTCACATAGGCATACATGGGCATGGTTCGATTTGGTCGTTTCCTATGCCGAAGACCCGACAAGAAACTCCATGGTTACTCTTTAAAAATCATTTGGTTTTAGAATGTTGTTGTTACAACGTTAGTACGTAAGTATGAAGGACAGCGTAGGCCCGACAATAAGTCATTGCTTGCTTTACAAAACGTAAAATAAGATAAGAAGGTAACAAAAGTTAACAAGCGTTTAGGAATCTACAAAGCCCATAATGTACACTCATTTATGTATGTAACAGTAAGTCTTGTATGACAATAAAAAACTTAATAATAATATTGTTAGCAGACAAGTGACGTCACACCCGCCAAGAGAAAGAGATAGCTGTCAATCGCCACCTCGCGCCTATATAAGTCGTTGCAAGCTCATTTTCGACCCTTTTTCGTGCGGTGAACTTGTTAAGGGAAACCTCTACCCGTTTGGATAGCCAATACTAGTCTTCTGTTAAATTCGTCCGTTTTATTTTTTGTGATTTGTAAAACATAACGATAAATATTAAATGTGATTTTGAAAGTTGTTTCTTTTTCCATCTTTTTAGTTCTGTTCCTGCTAAGATCAGAAGTGAGATTCGGTTCATACGTGCCCTGATCCGTTCCGCACATTAAAGTAGATTGGCTATTCAATTTGAAAAAAAAAAAACTAATGGATTTTTTATTTACCTACCTACGTTTTATGGTAATTTTATGTGGTAAGGTGGTAAATTGTGGTGAGTACGTTCCAATTTGGTTACCGTTTAAGACGATATTGTGCTATCGAATATATTTTAACGCAGTTTTGTATTGCAAATTCTTTGCTTTTTTTTTGCTTTACCTTGAGGGTAATTAGCTATTTTTTTAATTGTTTTTTTTGTGTGAGTATTTAAATACTCGCTATTGCTTTTGTTCGTCGGTGAAAGTGTAAATATGCCTAACAATAGCCGTGAAAGCAGAAGTCGTTCTAAGAGCCGTGATTCGCATTCTGGTAGTCGTGAAAAGAATCCTAGTCGACTTAACTCGCGTCCCAAGCATATTCGAAAACGACGTAGATCTTCTAAAAGTGTATTATCTGAACAGATGCAACAAATATTCGATCGGCTGACATCATTGGAGGAACGGCGCCATACATCCCCGCGGCCACGACCACGTGAGCCGAGTGCTGGCGCATCCCCAATAACGCTGGCGCGAACGCAGGAACCAGTTGCTACAGGGTGTCGAGAGTCTGTGGTTTCAACCTCGCCGGGTCTTTCCGCCAGTGCTGCAGCTGATCGCGATGCTGGCGCTGCCGAACGCATAATCGAAGCTATTCGATCAATCAACACTACGGTGAGATTGTAGCGACACAAAGATGCAAGTGGCAAACAGTACTACAGCGCCATCTATCCAGCCACTGAAGAACTAACGGCAAGATTCCTACATCGCGCAAGCAAAGTTGTACGCGCAGTTAGCATATATACGAGCGCCCGACAAACAACTGTCGGGCAGTGGCCCGCCAGACACAACACCCGTCTGGTCGGAGGATCCTCCCTTTTCCTTAGAGGATGAAGAACTTTACACCCTGTTCTTCATACCTCTAAATTGGTGACCCCGACGTGATTTTACCTATTACCGCCCGACAAGTACAAAGCCGCTAAACAAGAATTTGACCGCATGGTAGAAATGGGCATATGTAAGCCGTCTATGAGTCCCTGGGCTAGTCCACTTCACGTGGTTAAGAAAAAAGATGGAGGACTACGCGTTTGCGGCGATTACAGACGCCTTAACGCAGTAACACAGCCAGACCGTTACCCGATACCACGCATACAAGATTTTACTTACCAGCTGCAAGGCAAGAAAATATTCTCCAAATTAGATCTCAAAATGGCCTACTTTTGGATACCTTTAAATAGTGAAGATGCCAAGAAAACCGCTATAATAACACCGTTTGGCCTTTTCGAATTCAATTGTATGACGTTTGGCTTACGTAACGCTAGTCAAACTTTCCAACGATTCATGAACCAAGTATTACATGGCCTAGAAGGAGTTTTCTGTTTTATCGATGATATTCTTCTGCACGCTGATGATGAAGAAGCAATGAAGAATATTCTACATCAAGTTCTGCAACGCCTAGAGAAGTATGGCGTAACACTCAATATCGACAAGTGCGAGTTTGGCAAACAGAAAATTAACTTCTTGGGCTACGAAGTATCGGCCGACGGAATTAAACCTACTGAAGAGCGCATCCAAGCCATATCTACATACCCAAAGCCGAAAACCATCATCGAGTTACGACGTTTCCTAGGCATGCTAAATTTCTACCGGGACTGCTTACCCCATCAAGCCGATCTACAAACCGAGCTCAACAAATACCTACACAACAAGAAGAAAAATGATAAGACACCGATTGTATGGACACCCGAAGCAGAGATTGCATTTAAAAAATGCCGCCAAAGCATTTTAGACGCGACCACGCTAGCGTACCCGTCAAGTAATAGCGAACTTGTTATCATGACAGACGCCTCAGATAACAGCCTCGGTGCAGTACTACAGCAGAAAATCAACACAGTTTGGAAACCACTGGCATTTTTCTCCAAAACCATGAGCGCGGCGCAACGCCGATATAGCGTGTACGACCGCGAACTACTAGCGATCTACGCGGCTATAAAACATTTCCGCCGACTGATAGAAGGCTGTGACGTCACTATTTACACCGACCACAAACCTCTCTCTCACGCTCTATTAAAACCAGTCGGGCAGTAATGGGCGCGCACGTGCGTAGAGTGGCGGGCCAGATGTTTCGATGTGATGAACGACCTCGTGTTTTGATGGCTGCTTTAGTGACATGGGTCGCAACACATCTGGATATTTTTTTAGGATGCCATGATAGTCCTGATCGGAGCTGATAATATAGACGGTTTCGGCAGGTGTGGTAATTTCAATGGTGCTGACGGATAACTCGGTGACTTTATCTATTAACTTCTTACTGTGTAGGTCGACGAGTAACTTGTAGTGCCGAAGGAAATCTGCTCCCAGTATGGATGTCTTTACGTCGGCGACTATGAATGTCCATTGAAAATTGCGTCGTAGCCCAAGGTTCAAGTTGATAGTTTTTTCTCCGTATGTTGCGATCGGAGAGTTATTGGCTGCGAAGAGTTGTAAGGCGTCGTCTCTCTTGCTTTTTAATCTTCTCGTTTTACGTGTTGCTGCTAACACGGAGATATCGGCGCCTGTGTCCACGAGGAAACGTTCGTGAGTGTTGCGATCGTGGATGCATAGGCGATTACTTGTAGTGGAGACACCGACGCTCGCCACAGTCGATGTCGATTCTAGTTTAAAGGTATGACGGGCGTCTTGTGTGTTTCTTCTGTACTTTTTCTTCGACTGCATGGTGACTCACACCTTATTGCTCGATCACCAAATCTAAAATGGTATTTGCATTCCCACGTTGAATCTCCTGTCTTAAGTGTTCGCGCATTCCAATAAGCAAAATGTGCGACCACTTAAGCCAGAAGATTCAACGTGGGAATGCAAATACCATTTTAGATTTGGTGATCTAGCAAACAGATGTGAGTCACCGTGCAGTCGAAGAAAAAGTACAGAAGAAACACACAAGACGCCCGTCATACCTTTAAACTAGAATCGACATCGACTGTGGCGAGCGTCGGTGTCTCCACTACAAGTAATCGCCTATGCATCCACGATCGCAACACTCACGAACGTTTCCTCGTGGACACAGGCGCCGATATCTCCGTGTTAGCAGCAACACGTAAAACGAGAAGATTAAAAAGCAAGAGAGACGACGCCTTACAACTCTTCGCAGCCAATAACTCTCCGATCGCAACATACGGAGAAAAAACTATCAACTTGAACCTTGGGCTACGACGCAATTTTCAATGGACATTTATAGTCGCCGACGTAAAGACATCCATACTGGGAGCAGATTTCCTTCGACACTACAAGATACTCGTCGACCTACACAATAAAAAGTTAATAGATAAAGTCACCGAGTTATCCGTAAGCACCATTGAAATTACCACATCTGCCGAAACCGTCTACATTATCAGCTCCGATCAGGACTATCATGGCATCCTAAAAAAATATCCAGATGTGTTGCGACCCATGTCACTGAAGCAGCCATCAAAACACGAGGTCGTTCATCACATCGATGACCAATGTTGGGGTATAGTCACCAATGTAGGGATATGTGGTAGAGAGATGAGGCAGACTCCAGTTCAGAAGGTTGAATGAATTTATTTTACAAAAGCTTAACTATATATCTTAGGATGAAACAGAATCTTATTGGCTACAACTAATCAACAAATCAAAAACCTTAACCAATGAGAACACAGAGAATAAAATACAAAAATAAAACTAACGACTCCTATTGGCTATAACTATTTTAGCATGTTATCTATAAATTACAAGTGTTGCATTTTTTTCCCATGAACTGTAACTTAGCTTGGTCGATGTCGATAATGGCGTTTTGCACACTTGACATTCTTGGGATTGGTTCTGATTTATAGGTACTTGGAAATCTCTCTTAGCCCTCACTTGACATTCTAAAAATTTGTTAAGATTTGAAGTATCTGGGAACATCTCATATCGTTCACATGTCATTCTTGAGATAATTTACGATTTGTTTTGGAAATCTCCCATATCACTCCCCCTCAAGCGAAGCGTACCTTCTTCTTAACTATTCGTCCGGTACGTGTGACGTATGGGAGACTGGCGTCCGACTTTGCAGAGGGTGGACTGGTCGCACTATTGTTAAATTTCTGCGGCACTTGAGTTTCGGTATCCGTGTTGCTCTTTGTCCTGACATTAGCGGTATGCGTTATGGGTGTATGCAAAACTGTATCGTTCGCCTGTTCGTAGGGACGGGTACCCTGACCACCAGCATGCAGCAGAACGCATTCCTGGTCAGCCCCCGAAACTTCATCAGCGACCACGGCGCCAGCACACTGCACTCCCGACGGTTGAGAGTCGACGCAGATCCTCTCCCGGTCGACGCCGGCAGTCAGCCACGACGCGTCGCTGTACCGAACCCAATCGACCTTGGGTGTTTGGGGGGGAGTGATGTAGCGACACAAAGATGCAAGTGGCAAACAGTACTACAGCGCCATCTATCCAGCCACTGAAGAACTAACGGCAAGATTCCTACATCGCGCAAGCAAAGTTGTACGCGCAGTTAGCATATATACGAGCGCCCGACAAACAACTGTCGGGCAGTGGCCCGCCAGACACAACACCCGTCTGGTCGGAGGATCCTCCCTTTTCCTTAGAGGATGAAGAACTTTACACCCTGTTCTTCATACCTCTAAAAGATCTAACCAATCTTATTATATTTCGAGCTTCGATCCAAGCATCAACGATATAGATACCTGGTGCGAGGAAGTAGACCGTGCTAAACTTTTAAATTATTGGAATGATAATGAGTGCCTTTCTCGTATTGGAAATTGTTTTAAGGGTGATGCTAGGACTTGGCTCAACGAATGGGTTACTAATGACCGTAGCTGGAGCAATTTTAAGAAGGAGTTCAAGCCCTTGTGCCCTAGAAAACCGGATATTGCTAATATTTTATATGAAGTTATGAGCACTGATTCGGACAAATACCCCACGTACGCTGATTATGCTCGCCGGGCATTACTTAGATTGCGCATAGTTAGAGGGTTGAGTGATGAGTTAATTTCAGCAATAGTGATACAAGGTATCACTGATCCGCAAATCCGTGCCTCAGCGACTAACGCAAAATTGATGCCGAATCAATTGGTAGAATTCTTTTCGATATACGTTAAATCCAATACGTTTAATAAAAATTCCAACCATACTTCCCGTAACGATGATAATTTCGCCAAATTAAATAATTAAAGTAGTCTCAAACGGTGACCAACGTGGCCATAAGCAATCTAATTGTACTACAAAACCTAAACCTAATTTGAGTAACACTAATGGTGACAATGATAAGAAAAATCCTTCCGGTCAAAATTCACATAAATCCGAACCATGCAGTTTCTGTAAAAAGCCTGGACATAAAGTTGAAACTTGTTTTGCTAAACTAAAATCAGATACTCGCAATACCTACCAAAAATGTTAATCTTTGCCAAGAAAGCTCTGATAAGAACAAAGTTATTGTTGTGGCGGTTATACAGGGGGTCCCTGTTGATATCCTTATTGACAGTGGCTCATGTATATCGTTAATTTCTTCATCCTTATTAATACATTTTAGATGTGCACGCCAGCCTGTTTTCAGAGTATTGAGAGGCATTGGTAGTCGGGAAATTGAATACTTATTTTGTCACTTTGCCTATAAAATTTAGTGAAATAACTCTGAAAGTGGACTTGCATGTTGTGTGTATATGAACACCGCTACCATTGCTGGTACGGATGTACTGAATCGAAAAGGTGTCACCTATGTACTCGCGGGCCCCGTGTCGTGAATGAGGTTATGTGTACTTCGGTGTCTATCCGGGTAGAAGGTGCTGCGATTAAGACTATTTTAACCACACTAAATTTGAAAAAAAAATACTTGATTTGATTGACGAATTTTCTTTTTTTTTATTACTGGTACCGCGACATCCACTGTTAATACCGGTTGTATATCAGCGTAAAATGTCAAAAACTCTTTCTAGACGCTTGGAATCTGGCAAAGTCCTGGTTTATATCGACGTTGTACTTATAATGTGCCACACTATAGATGAAGCCTACATAACCCTGCGTAAGGTTTTACAAAGTTTGATAGATTCAGGTTTTTCTCTAAATCTAAAAAAAAAATGCTCCTATCTATCCACTAAAATAGAGTACTTAGGACGTACCATAAGTCAAAGTCAGGTACAGCCGAGCGCAAGAAAGGTTCAAGCTTTGGTTGAGGCATCTAAAACGGTTATACAGGTTCGTCAATTTCTTGGCTTAGCTAGTTATTGTCGAACGTTGTCAAACATGGTTCGCATAGAGTGCAACCGCAACTAATGTCATGTGGCGACTGCAACTAATCTTGAATATAACAACGCAGAGAACCACTAAGCTATCTCCCTTAAACCTTTTGGTAGGTGTTGAAGCGGCTACACTGCTCATACGACACCTTATCAGATATGTTGTCCTAGAGAGCACGAACCCAAATCGTGAATCTCAGAGAAATGCAATGAGAGAGGGTTTCAGAACGTTTAAAGGCTAACCAGCAACAGCAGGACGCAACTGCTAACGCTGATCGCAGAACTCCTCGGTTATAAGATGTAAACTCTTTTGTTTTTGTTTAAAAACAGGCACAAGCAGCTGGCAAGCTTGACTCAGGCATGCGCGAGCCGTACCGTGTGGTCAAGGCGCTTCCCCATGGTCGAAACGAGCTGCAACTGCTGGCAGACTCATATGGAAAAGCGACTCAGGCAGCGGCAGAGTTTATGGTGCCGTTGCGAGGGGAATGGACTCCTGGGACCTGTGCAACTTCTTTCGAAGGTTATTTGTGCTACACTTGCTGATAAGCTAACGTCGTGCCTATGTCATGCAAGTGTAGGGACCATATGGTATGCTAACGTCGTGCCTATGCCATATGGGCCTTGTGGTATGCGAACGTAGTGCCTATGCCACAGGGAGGTGTGTGAGATATGCGAACGTAGTGCCTATGTCTCTTACGGCTATTGAGCCTTGTGGTATGCGAACGTAGTGCCTATGCCACAGGGAGGTGTGAGATATGCGAACGTAGTGCCTATGTCTCTTACGGTTGTTGTGCGTGAACTTGGTTCACGGTGGGCCGGTGTCTCTGGTGGAGCCAGAGACTCGGTCATACTGTAATACTAGTTGGTTAACGGTGATGATGCGGTTGGGATGTCTGCAGCGCCCCAATTTCATTGTCACTGTGAACGTAATTTCAAGAAAATTATTTTCCTGGAATTGCGTTTTATTTTTGAGAATAAGAGAAATGAACAAGTTGTTTCTTCTATGTTACTCTGCACCTGGCAGACTGTAATGATGATGACACGGAGTCCACGCCTGAGCAAGCGGCCAGATGCAGCGATGTGTCTTCTGATGTGATAATATCAGAGCCCGTACCAAGTACTTCTGGTGCAGCACAGCTACGGGTACAGGAGCACGAGGACGTCCTCCAGTCAGGAGAGGCCGTGTTAGCAGACAAGTGACGTCACACCCGCCAAGAGAAAGAGATAGCTGTCAATCGCCACCTCGCGCCTATATAAGTCGTTGCAAGCTCATTTTCGACCCTTTTTCGTGCGGTGAACTTGTTAAGGGAAACCTCTACCCGTTTGGATAGCCAATACTAGTCTTCTGTTAAATTCGTCCGTTTTATTTTTTGTGATTTGTAAAACATAACGATAAATATTAAATGTGATTTTGAAAGTTGTTTCTTTTTCCATCTTTTTAGTTCTGTTCCTGCTAAGAATATCATATGTCGGATTGTCTACTAGACTATTATTAATAGATTCTTTATCCTACTAATATTACAATTGCTAAGGTTTGTGAGGATGGATGGACGTTTGTTTCTCTTTCACGTTAAAACGGCTAAACGGATCTTGATGAAATTTGGCACAAAGGTAGATTAAAGTCTGGAATAACATAAAAGGATTTTTTTTTCGTTACCACGCGGGCGAAGCCGCGTGCGTCAGCTGGTGTGATATTTCAAAAGTAAAGATGATGGTAATGACAGTTATTTTCTAGAAGTACGGGGAAAGTTACCAAATTGACATGGAAATTATTTGTACAAGTGAGACTTCAAAGGACGAGAGAATTAGTCTCACTAAGGAATATGGTGAGTAAAACTCGAATCACTCGTGGAAATCGCTGCACCTCCGCAAGGGGGCGCGGCTGGTAGGTTGTGGACATGGTGCCTGGTCCCGCGGATACGGGCACCGTCGTTGGGGAGCCATTCACGCAAGGGCCTAGTGACAAGTGCGTAGCACGTAACTTGCCTGTGTATGGTTGCTATTAAAGTTTTGGTAGGAACGCCACGGCACTGTGTAAACTGTAAACATTACCGCTTGCTGAAAAACTCGAATGGAATTTTGTAGGACTATTTATTGTTCCTAATGTCTAACCTATATATATATATATATATAATTAAATCCTAAGGTTGTGGGCTAGCCTGGCTAGCTAGGATGCAAATAACACCGTTGGCGTTGACCAATCACGAGCGAGCTAGTTAGTGGGTTCTCCATCCTAGACAATACCCAGGTCGTCGCAGTCTTTCTGCTTTCTGTCTACTCGCAACTATTGTCAAAGATTTTCAAATGACCCGGGATTGCGGATTGTTCGTACCACCCCCTCCCCTTCCGTCCCTTTGCTCGAGCCAGCACGCGTTGCTCAGCCAGTAAATCAAAAATCCCCGAAATAATGGAACTCAGATCCAGCCTGTCCCTTTGCATCCTTGCCCCAGCGATGACCTAGGTCCGTACCCCGCAGGCAGCGTTTTATGCAGGCTGGAGGCCTTAAATGCAAGGCATCCACAGGATAAAATAAAAATACCGCGGCCCCGGAACATAACGAGCAAAAAAGGAACATTGGTGGGTTTGTTATTAAAAGTTTGACACCCCCCCCCCCCCCCCCCGCTTCGCCGAGCGGGGAGGTTAATATTAAACACCTCTGCTGCTTGGACTAATGACTGTGCGTTGTATAAAAGGTACCCAGTTTGTTAACATGATCACCCATCCTCGGATCTCAGCATGCATCACTTAACCTTAAAGTTGCATCCGTGGGACTGTAACTGTCGCTCGGGTCGTCAACTTACCACGAACTTTTACATACTAAAACCACAAAAACATATTATATCGTAATAAGATTGCTATTCCTTCCTCAATTCAAATTTGCTATATGTTGGCGACCAGCTACCAAACTTTTTAATAATTTTATATTTCTTCTTTTTGATTGTCATTGTTTTATGTTTTGTTTTAAGAAAAAGTCAGTCTGTGAAAAAACATGTGCTGCAATATATGAAAAGCTGAACTTGTGGTTTCATTGCTCTCTAAAATTATCCTGTTCTCAACATTGGTGTCAGAAGTGAACGGTTAAATGCCCACCACAAGATCGCAGACAAAGGCAGCAATGGCGGAGACTGGTACAGAAGGAATCGTTTCAACAGGTGCTCTTCAAGAGGGTGGTGCTTCCACATTCGGTGCCATCGCGCCGGCGCCGCCCTGTACCAACCCTAACGAGACCTTACCACCCGCCAGCAGGACCTCGTCAAGCATCGTACCTCAGAGTGCACGGTCAGGTCATTCTAGCAGCACATTAAAAGCACAAATCCTGACTGCAAAGGCGGAGCACGCTCGTCGGCTTGCGAACCTGCAAGCGGAACGTGACCGCAGCCAAGCGGAACGTGACCGCAGCCAAGCGGAACGTGACCGCAGCCAAGCGGAACGTGAAACCGCCGTTGCGGAGTTGGAACTGCAGGCGAAGCTGGCCGTTATCCAGGCCAACTCTATAAGTGCAGGATCCCGCCATTCCGACAAGTCCCACTACACGAGACCACAGCGCAGAGTCGAAGATTGGTTAGCTGAATCAATTTCGATGTTTCCGAAGCGAGGTAACAAAGCGCATTCATTTGTTGACAGGACAGACAAGCCGAAGTTTTCTAACGTTGTACCGCAGGACCGTCCTCGTTCGACGCCCGCCACAGCCTACGGAGATGGTCCAGTGACAGTGACACATCCTCCCTTTGATGTACTGGACCGTACCCACGAGACACGCCCTGTCCTCACCTGCGCGCCACCTCGTCAGGCCCCCGCTCACCCGCCATCGCATCCGGCCCCAGCCGGCACGTTGACGCACCCGTTTCCCTGTGTCTGTACGCTCCCTGTGGGCGCGTACTCATCAGTTGAGCCAGCTGAACATACACAACATGCACTAGGTTTAGGCACACTTACTAATGATGACAATTGTTGTTACAAAAATAAAAATCATTGCCAAGATCTAAGTACATCATTTAATCAGCTGGTCGACGCTATTAGAGGCTCAGGGAAGAGGACAACAAAGGTTTGTGATATAACTAAGTTTGATGGTCGCGTCTCGGATTGGTTTCACTTCAAGAAGTCCTATGAACAATCCAAGGCGCACTTTTCTCCTAGTGACAACATCACACGACTTGGCGCGGCGCTGCACGGTGCTGCTAAAGAGGCAGTCTCCATAAGATTAATAGCAGCTGATGACCCGGAGCAGATCGTTGAAGCGCTCGAGACCAGGTTCGCTCAACCGGAAGTCATCGTACTCCACCAGATCTCTGAGGTCAAAACCCTCTCTAAAATAAGTGTTTACGAGTCTGCGAGAGAGCTTAACATCTTTGCCTGTCGCGTCCGTAATTGCGTCGAAGTCATCCGCTTGCTGGATCTGCCCGAGCACCTTGCTTCACCGGACCTTCTCAACATCATCCTAGGTAAGTTGACCCCACTCCTCAGATCTAAATGGAGAGATTTTGCATCATCGAGAGTTGGCTCCGGTAAGTTTAAATTGGAGATTTTGGCCGATTTTCTTGAAATCGAGGCAAAATTACAAATTAAATTTGATGTCATAGTGTCAGAGCCGAATCTTGTCAAAGGTCAATGTCATCCCATCAAAACCACAAGAGACAAAACTTACGCAATTGCGACAGTGTCAAACGTCACGTCAAAGTCGAAAAGTTTTTATTCATGCCATTACTGCCATAACGGTAAGCACGAGGTTAGCGACTGTGAAGGTTTTAAGTCTCTGCCTCTGGACGATCGGTGGCAATGGGTGATGGAGAACAAGGTTTGCCGTAGATGTCTTATAAAGGGTTCGCACCAATATCGCCACTGCAAGAAGAAGTGTGAGTTCGAAGGCTGCCCGGCTGAGAGGCGGCACCACACCCTCTTGCATAGACCCCAACCTGTGACGACAGCCCATGTCGAGATACACTCAGCCGCGGAAATCCTCAGCCTCAACGCGCAGAAACCAAGCACGTCGAAGGAAGAGCAGCGAACGGTCACCGTGGCCCACAACTCTACTCCACTGAAGTCATCCTGCCTTAAGCCACTCTTAAAGGTTGTAGCAGTCACTATTTCTGGACCCCTTGGAAGCGTTAATACATATGCCCTTCTTGACGACGGGAGCTCCGTGACTTTATTGGATCAGTCTGTGGCGGAGTCAGTGGGAGCTGAGGGCCCTATGTGTAGGCTGAATATTGACTGCATTGGTGGATTGAGTACGCAGGCCGATGTGAGATATGTTAATATCCTAGTAAAGGGTCGATATGGTACGGACAGTTTTGACATCCGAGCACGCACCATTCCCAACTTGGGCATCAAAAGGCAGACAGCACGCTTAGACGATGTAGCCAGGTACGATTACTTATCTGATCTAGTGGACGTCGTCTGTTATGATGATGCGAAGCCCATGTTGTTGATAGGTGCGGACAATTGGCACATGTCGCTTCCTTCAGAGGTTCGTCACGGCACTCGTAAACAACCTGCAGCCGCTCGCACCGCGCTTGGTTGGGTCCTCTACGGTTATATTTCTAGTAGACCTTACGCCGCCACTTCTGTTAATCATATTTCAGTCGCCGTCGACAATGACTCACTGGACAACCTCATCAAGGAATACTTTCGACTGGACTCTATAGGGATAACCAAGGCAGACCATCGTAGCGCTAGCGAACAACGTGCGTTAAACATTTTAGAGGAGTCTACCAAGCGCTTAAATTCTGGTAGGTACGAAGCGGGCCTATTATGGCGCGATAATATCTCTACCGTCCCTAAAAGCCGTGACCTAGCCTTATCTAGATTTGTTAGCCTCGAGCGTAAAATGGCTAAGGATAGTGCTTATGCCGATGCCTACAAGCAAAATATTCAAGAAATGATAAGCAAAGGGTACGCTGAATTATGTTCGGGTCCACCGTCCGGCCAGGTCCCGTGGTATCTTCCACATTTTGGAGTTACCCACCCACATAAGAAGAAGCTGCGCGTTGTCCACGATGCAGCAGCAAAGTGTGCAGGTGTCAGCCTCAATTCGCTTCTTCTGACTGGACCGGACCTATTGCAGCCGCTTCTTAGCATCGTGATGAGGTTTAGGGAAGGCCCGGTTGCCTTGTCGGGAGATATCAAAGAGATGTTCCCGCAAATTAAAATTAGACTGGAGGATAGGGACTCCCAACGTTTTTTATGGAGAGATAGCCCCGGTTTGCCACTCCAGGAATTCCGTATGTCCTCTATGATATTCGGCGCCGCATCTAGCCCGTGTACTGCGCTTTGGGTGAAAAATAAAAATGCTAGTCAATTCCAGTCACGATACCCGGACGCCGTGCGGTCCATCGTCGAGGACCATTACATGGACGATTTCTTAGGGAGTTTTGACAGCATCAGTGAGGCGGCTCAGCGAGCATTTGAAATATGGTCTATACATAAAGCTGCTTGCTTCGAGATGCGTTCTTGGGTTTCGAATTGTAAGGAAGCCCTAGCGATAATCCCTGCAGACTTACATGCAACAGACGCTTCACATACGGTGAGCTTAGGTCCGACTTCTCCCTCACAAATTCGGGTATTAGGTCTTACGTGGAACACCAGTGAGGACAATCTTTGTTTCGCCAAGAACCTTCCAAAGGCCCCTACTAAGTATACAAAACGTTCAGCATTGTCTCTATTGATGTCTGTCTACGATCCCTTAGGTTTTTTAACTCCCGTTATTATGAAAGGCCGTGCACTATTCCAGAAAACCTGGAAGCTGGGCATCGACTGGGATCATTCACTGCCGGCTGATTTGATTGAAGATTGGAAAAGATGGTTGCTCGAAATTCAAAAATTAAGCAACAGTTCTGTTCCCCGATGCTACTTTCGCGACACCGGGCGCATTAAGAATGCCCAACTTCATGTTTTTGCCGACGCTAGTGAACGCGCGTACGCCTGTGTGGTCTACTGGCGCTTCACAGACGAAGCTGACAACGTAAGCTTATCCCTGGTAGGGGGAAAGGGTAGGCTGGCGCCACTGAAACCCGTTTCAATCCCAAGATTGGAGCTCCAAGCTGCCCTGATCGCTTCGCGTTTCAGCGCGTACGTCACTGAAGCTCACAGACGACCACCCAATGAAGTTTATTTTTGGACGGATTCTCTAACCGTTTTAAAGTGGCTTCGTAGCGACGTTTGCACGTTTAAAGCCTTTGTTTCGTTTCGATTGGGAGAGATAGCTGAAACAACAAACATCCACAGTTGGAGATACGTCCCCACGGCTTTAAATGTCGCAGACGACGCTACGCGAGACATTCACAATTTCACGACTTCTTCACGTTGGTTCACAGGACCCGCATTTCTCTTGTCTCCACCCTCTGACTGGCCATGTGAACCGACGTGTGCCATCCCTCCGGTAACCGAAGAACTTAAACGAGCTTCGGAATCTGTGGGACTGATAGTTGCCTCACCGCGACAACTACCTTCACCGGTAGTAGCGGATCACCAACGCTTTAGCAGTTGGACCCGGTTACTTCGTGCCACAGCGCGAACCCATCAGTGTATTGACAAGTTTCGATCAATTTTGCACCCAAATTCCAAATTCACTCAAGAAGCACTTCGAGATGCTCGTAACCTTTTTGCCCTTTCCGTTGTAGACCTCAACGTTGCGGAGGTTCACTTATTTCGTAAAGTCCAAATAGATTCTTTTCACGAAGATTTGATGCACGTTCAAACAGCACGTCCCGTTTCGAATGATAGTAGGCTTCGGAACCTGTCGCTTTTGTTCGGTGAAGATGGGCTCCTACGCCTTTCTGGCCGCACTGCCGTCGCAGAGTATGTAGAGCCACGCCCGATTGTCCTGGATGGCCGACATCCTATCGTCAAGCTACTGATACACTCCTATCATGCCAGATACGCCCACGGACATAACGAGCTAGTGGTTAATGAACTGCGCCAGAGGTTCTACGTTCTAAGCCTCAGACCAGCCGTCAGAGGAACTTCACAAAGATGCCAGTTTTGCCGCAACCGGAAGGCTAAGCCGGAATCACCACCAGAGGGAGACTTGCCAAAAGCCAGATTAGCACATCACCAGCGCCCCTTCACATACGTAGGGCTGGATTATTTTGGCCCTCTGAACGTTGCTATTGGCAGACGCACTGCCAAGAGATGGATTGCCCTTTTTACATGTTTGACAGTGCGAGCTCTGCATTTAGAGATTGTGGAGACATTATCGTCGGACTCCGCCCTGATGGCACTCAGGCGGTTTATTGCGAGAAGGGGATGCCCGACTAGGATATACTCTGACAACGGAACGTCATTCATTGGCGCAGCAAAAATGCTGCCAGAGCTGTTCAACTTCTGCGCCAATAAAAGAATCGAATGGCGATTCATACCCCCATCCGCGCCTTTTATGGGGGGCTGTTGGGAGCGGCTAGTCCGCTCGGTGAAAAATGCTATCGCAGTCACATTGAAGCAGCGGACTCCAAAGGAAGATGTGTTAAACACCCTGCTCTTAGAGGCCGAGTGCACTATCAACTCAAGACCACTGACGCACGTCTCTGTGGATGCAGACGCAGAGTACGCCCTGACTCCATTCACTTTTTTGATCGGAAGCCCAAGCAGCGAGCCAGACATTAATGTCTTCGACGACGCCGACTTGTTTCGACGTGCTAACTGGAGGAAAGCGCAGAGGCTGGCAGACCACTTCTGGCAGCGCTTCGTGCTCGAGTACCTACCCACGCTCACACCTAGAAGGCGGTTGCAGGAGACTCGTCCGTTAAGGGTGGGCGATCTGGTCCTCATTGCAGATGGCACGCTACCCAGGAATCAATGGCCCCGAGGGCGAATCGCGGCAGTGCACCCGGGGAAAGACGGCATCGTCAGAGTTGTGGACGTCACCACGAAGGGGGGCGTGCTGCGACGACCCACTCGAAAGGTGGTATTGTTGGTCGCCGGCCAGTAAATTGGTGCTTCACACCGTCGGGGGCCATGTTGGCGACCAGCTACCAAACTTTTTAATAATTTTATATTTCTTCTTTTTGATTGTCATTGTTTTATGTTTTGTTTTAAGAAAAAGTCAGTCTGTGAAAAAACATGTGCTGCAATATATGAAAAGCTGAACTTGTGGTTTCATTGCTCTCTAAAATTATCCTGTTCTCAACACTATAAATTAAGCCGAGCGTAAAACAAATTATGCTAAGTTACTAAGTATAATTTATGGTAATTTATACCATACTTAACTCTAACTTAACGTGCTTTACAAATCTTATGCAAGGTATTTCGGTGTATGTTGTTTCGGTTTGTTCTACTTTGCTCCAGCAAGTTGTACCAGTGGGAAGAAGTGTTAGTAAATATTTGGATATACACTTTCCCCTATTTATTGATATATTGTGCTACGACTAGAGCTATGCAAGTGTTCAAGTTAACTGTAAAAAAAAAATGCACAATTTATAACCTTGTATATTTTTTATAATTCGTAACATTATTTTTAAAACAGAAAGAAAAAAAAAAGACAATCATTTAATTAAATTTGAGATAACACAGTTCCCATTTCCTGATTCGCACATACCTGTTACCTGTAGTTTTTGCCCTTACGCCTTATTTATTGTAATATCAAAGCTAAGATTTCCCTTTTTTTCCCTCTTTCACCCTCATTTCGCACAAAAGTTATGTTATTAAATAAATCCCTAAAAATTATATATATGTATATATATACATTTATATAAATTTTAACTAAAGAGTAAATATGACGTTTTGACACAGTGTTCACACACAAAAACTGTCAAAATGATCAACCAATTCGTCGGATAAAATTTAACTGGTGATTGATACCTCGGCCCTAAAATTTTATTTATTTTTCACTTAAATGGTTGGTTATTCTTTTTTTATTTAAAAAAGTTTGTATTACCTTACGGGGCTTTAATGGACGTTATGTAGGTATGTTAGTTCCTACCTTTTGGGGCAACTTATTGGGACAGAGTGGAACGACTCCTTTCCTCTTTGCAGGGTTGTGTGCAACGTGCTTTATGGTTTTGGGTTAAACGTTGAACAATGTGTTGGTTACATTTAACAACTACAATTTAAAAGGTGTGAAAAGGGGGTTAAATTTTCTTGCGGGCAAATTTACAAGTTTTTGTTGCAGTATATAAGGCGATAATACAATTGTGGTTAGCCGTTTTTTTTTTAATAGTTTTCATTTTGATTTGAAAAGCTTTGGTTTAAGTAATTAAGCCATTAATGTCTTACAAAAAAAAAGTCTAAACTAAAAATAAATTAGTAATAAACACAATATTTTAATAAAAAAAACAAACATTAAAAATAAATTAAATTAAGTAATCAGATTCAATAATCAAACAATTAACACAACAATAAAATAATGAGTAAAATATAAAAATATAAAAAAATGTGTAAAATCCTTGTACACACGACGACACATCAACCTATACAAAACCAGTTTATGCGGATCTCTCATTGTCCTTGAAATCTATGGTGTACGATCCGTTGTTGAGAGAGCAGCATAAACTGGTTCTCGTCGTGTGTACTAATATTATAAAAGCGAAAGTGAGTTTGTTTCTTTGTTACGTCCTCACGCCTAAATGGCTAAATCGGTTAATGCCCCGTTCCAATAAACAAAAACGACGCGTTTTGCTTACGGATCGTTGTATTTTAACATAAGCCTCATAGAACTTATGTCAAAATACAACTATCTATATGTTTTTGTTTATTGGAACGGAGCATTAACCAATTTTGATGAATTTTGGTACAGAGATAGTTGGGAACCAGGAGACGGACATAGGCATTTTTTTAAAGTGAGAAATGCGGGAGAAAGATGGTGGATAAATAAGGTCCAAGGGCAAAACTACAGGTAGCAGGTACCTGCAAGTCAAGAAAGGGGAACTGTGTTACCCCGAATACCGCAAAAGCTAGTAAATAATCAAACAAATAAGATTACATTTTTTCCCCTAACTGTAACTTACTAAAACAAACAATGTATACGAAGCAAAACAAAGAAATTTACACAACAATAATTTACGCTACACTTTCCGTAACTTAAGCATAAATACGTCCTACCCTAAAAACAACATTCACGCTCTAATTTCACAGACTAAGCAGACTTTATGATGCCGAGCTAAGTGCACTTGCACTTAACTTGAACTATATCCGCACTAACTTGGCCGAGTGACTTATATACTACTTATTGACTTTATCACCAGTTTCAGAGTTCCGTAGTAATATGGAAAGGAGTATCACGAAATGATAGAAATAAACGTTACTTTAGTACAGACGCCTGCAGGTCAAGCTACCCGAAACTGTCAATTTTTCCCAATGAACCTTGAACCTAATACTTAAAGAAATAAAGTCGAAAATCTATCAAAGAAATCTGACAGATTGTAGGAGCTTGATGTGCAGGCGTCTGTACAATTGCTTACAAGTAATTCTACAAGGTAACATTTTTGTTTGAATTTTTTGGTTTGGATCTGGTTAAGTATATATAGAATCACTTTGTTGTCCGTCTGTCTGTCAATATATAAATATATATTTAAAAAAAGAACGTTGCCCTACACAAGGAATTTCTCCTGTTTCGTGGGTGCGTTTACGAACACTTAAACTCACATACACAAACAGTCAGACCCAGAACAATTATCTGTAGGCTATACAAATATCCGTGTGGGGATCAAACCCTAGACACGCAGCGCAATAGTCGATCGGTTAGTCACTATGCCTAGCATTCTTCATTTCACAATTCTAAAGCAGATTGAAAGAGCAATACCTGTCCTCTGAATTAAAAATTATGTAAATACTAGCTGTGCCCAGCGGTTTCACCCGCTGCTCATGGGTATGAAAAATAGATGTTGCCCGATTCTCAGACCTACCCGATATGTACACAAAATTTCGTTTAAATCGGTCCAGCCGTTTCTGAGGAGTATGGGAACGAAAACTGTGACACGAGAATTTTATATATTAGATATTATAAGCATTATGTATTAATACAAGTAGGTATTTATTACTATTTACTTATATATGTAAGATATAAGATGTTAAGACACACATATTTTTCCTACTCTCTCACACACTATCGTCTACATTTCGTTCTCAATTCTCCTTTCGTTGGTCTGTGGCAGAAATTTCTTGATAAATAAGCAGTACTTTTTTTTTTTTCAATAAACAGTTTTTTATTTGCAATAAGCCAGTTCGAAATTTTAATAAAGCCTTTGATAACTTACCTCTTTGGTTTCCATGTTGCGTAGTAAAAGATCGTTCCATTTTTAAATTACACGATAGACATGAGTTTACATGGTAACTTACTTGGCCACTAAAACAAGACGGATTTGATTTTTCACATAGATATAGAATAACCGGAATACTATATCCATAGTTTTTCATATAGTTTTAGCCAGTACAGTTATGCATATGTATCTCAAAGAATTTTGCCAAAATAATGTTAAAACTTCCAAGTATGTTTGGAAAACTAAATCAAGGCATTTTTCAGAATGCCACCAACAAAGCTATTCTTAAAAGCCAAACGTATTCCCCAACAAAGACTTCCACATTTCACACGGTATAAAAAAACAAGCTGCTATAAATACTTTAAGCTGGAAAAGCTCTAATAATAGCCAAGCTTTCAACAACTAGCTGAGCGCTTCGGTCAATAAATCGAGCGGACAGCCGATTTTGTACCGGAGGAGTTCCCGACACTAGAAATTAAAAAGTTAAGTCTGAGACCGAAAACCAATGCTAGTTCTAATTAGTGTTTGATATGGTTCGCTTCGAGTTTCTCTGGTTTTGTATTTTAGTGTGATGTATCAGAATATTGTTAAAGAGCTCATTTTGGACGGTGAACAATAGTTAGCTCACCGTCCGTCCGTCTATTGACGACAGGCTGTGTTGACGGCACGTAAGTGTTCTACGCGCGCTTCAAAGAGATGTCAGCAAAGCAGAGGGGCCTTTTTTTTGCGCTGGGAAAAAATGCGCATACCCTTCCATCGGGGGCTGGGGGGGCTATGTGGGACTCCCCGGTCTGATCCGGTATACCCACTAAAAATACCCAGCGGCACTCCCGCTTCGTCCAAGAGGCGGGGGACTGGGAAATTGGCACAGCCTTAACGTCCAGTCCTCCGTCGACGAATGCCCTCCATGCCGGGACCCCTAGGTGGGAAGGGGGCCGGGCCCGGGAGTGACCGACGAAGGTGGCGATGGGTGCAATGCAGGCAAGGGCACCCCCGTGCCCATCGCCCGCCCGTCGCCACAAAGCAGAGGGGCCTACCAGGGCCACCGCCTGGTAAACCCGCCAACTACTAGACCGTAATGATTGTCAAAATTCTACAAACACAGCCAGGACCAACGTCTCAAAGTGCTTTCCAAAGAACGTGGGAAACTCGATATGTAATGCCGTCACCCATCCATGGACCAACCAAGGTAAGGGCTGCTTAACCGCAAGATCCACGATGGTTGTTACGGTTGGACGGTTGTTATTATTTAGCTAAAAACTTCACCACTCTAAATTTACCAACCAATAAAAGCAACCCAAATTGTGTAACCAGTACAGGCGTTAATTTAATTTATTATGCTCAACCCTAATTCAGCTACAACACAAAATAAAATTCACGAAACATTTTTTAATTCGCCATTTCCGCTTGGGGCCAGTCAATATTGTTCTTCTACTAGATCGAGCCTGCGCTGCGTTCACAAGTGCTGAACAAGCAACGCCGGGGCACAAACATTAGCTTATGATGCTGCATACGCTAATGTGTGTAAACGGCGAGATTTTTGTTATTTCGCCTTTGTTTAGTTGTAGTGTTAACAACTGGTGCAGGAGATTCCTTTTCAGCACTAGTTTGTGTTTTTTTCTGCAGGATAAAAAGCTGTTTACTTATTTGACAGTTAAGTTTTAGTCCTTTTAAGGGTTCCTTACCTCATAAGGAATAAATGGAACCCTTTTTTTGGTGTGGGAAATCATCAAATAATGGCCGTGTGGGAGCGTGTCAGACTTTTAGTGACTAAAACCCACCCATGTTCCTCCTAATGCCCTTTACGTTCCGGGGCCGCGGTAACTCTTTCGAACAACCCGCAACCCCGGCAGGCGGATGCCTTGGCAAGCCCCTCTGCTTTGCTGACATCTCTTTGAGGCACGCGGGAAACACAAACGCGCCGTCGACACGGCCTGTTATCAATAGATGGACGGACGGTAAGCTACCCATTACACCGTCCACAGGCCCGCATCAACGGTGGCCGGGAGTCGTCTCGCGGCGCCCGGCGCTTTCTGTGGGTTTAGTCAGTAAAATTCTGACACTCCCCCCCGCTCCGCCCAGAGGAAGTTATTTGAGGATTTCCCACTCCAAAAAAAAGCATTTACGGATATCAGTCTGTCATGCAAAACGTACATGCACATTGCTGCCGTTCATCATAAGCCCTTTGTTTGTTTTAAATTCCGCTATCAACACACAGGGTGGATTACGAATTTAAAATAAGAACAACCTGTACCATTTACATAGTTTATCAAGTACTAGCCTCCGCCCGCGACTTCGTCCGCGTGGCATAGTTACTTAACTTTTTCCCGCGTGATGATCTAAAAAAAAATATCTTTCCCTCCCCTTTTCTTTCCTATCTCTCCAGCCCATTCTCACTTTAAAAAAATAAACTGTTTCCGTCTCCAACTATCTCTGTACCAAAATTCATCAGTCGGTTTTGCCATTTAGGCGTGAAGACGTAACAAACAAACTCACTTTCACTTTTAAAATATTATTACATAGTAAGGATTAAATTTGCGTGAATTGATTAAAATTATGCATAACATAATGTATTTATTTTTAACCGACTTTAAATAAAGGAGGAGGTTCTCAATTCGGTAGGTTATTATAGCATGTTAGGTAATTGTTCCGTTGATTGTGGGCCGATTTTCATTTTTTTTATAATCCTATGTGTACCTATATTCCCAAAGGTCCCATATGAATTTTATTTATATTACATTGGTAATTTATGAGTTCTGTAATACACATTTTTTTCTACTAATGCACTTGGATGATATGCTTATTAGTAGCAAATAGCAATAGAAAATAAACACTAAATAAGATTTGTCTACGATACCAAATAACTAAATACTCAACTCGGTTCTCTCTTTGTGCTGTGAAAAAAAAACTACCCCTTTAAGGCTATGCAGTCAAAAGTTATGGCTGTTTATGTCGCAATTTCTTACAGAACCCTTGGTGCCCAAGTCTGACTCACTCTTGACCTATTTTGTTTCATTATTTTATGTGCACGTCGAAATTGCGACATTTTTTTTTCTCTTGCAGTCCTAATTGACAGCGCCCGTTGACGAACATGACGCAAGGATCAACACCGTTCAACATAACTATTTTAAAGGGTAAGTACTATATTATCCGACACAGACGCCACCATCAGCGAGACATTTGAGTGAGCATGACATGATGTCAAACTAGATCACATTAAAACCGAGAAAAGACGTTTCTAGAACACCAAATTTTCAATTCCAAATTTGAATCACGAACATTATATTGCACATTTTAACTACCAAAACTTTCCACCAATCAATAAACAACCTTATGTAATTAAAATTAGAGTACGTTATTAATTACAGCGAACTTGTACTAGATACATTAGCACCAAGATGTTTACCCTGGTAGATTTAATTACTTAGACTAAGTCGTTGAGTTTGTGAAGGGATAATTCGCCGTTATCTCTGCTCTGAATTCATGCCTTCCGTAAATGGGTGGGTTATATTGAAAAGAGAATGGATGTGGCAGTTTAAGAATCTTTATTTCAACATTTTTTAGGGTACCGTAAGTCAAAAGAAAAAAAGGGAACCCTTATAGGATTACATTGGTTTCCGTCTGTCTATTGGCAAGACCCCTTATCTCGGTATCAAGTTTATACGAAACCTTCAAAAACAAAAATTATTTCTGACATTTCTTAGTGGCACGCGTGGAACACACAACTAGACGCGGCGGTTACCCATTGCTCACCGTCTACAGACCCGCATCTACGGTGGCCGGGAGTCGTCTCGCGGCGCCCGATGTCCGGGGGTTCTCTTCCTCAAACGTCCGGACACCGCTGCATCAGCATCTCTAATGTCATGTTCTCCGATGAACTTAGAGCAATAAAGTCCTGAGGGCATATATTGTCATTAGGGTCCACCCGATAGCAACAATGAGCAGTAGGCCTACTATGACATCTTAAAGCAGAACTTATTCCACTGAGTGAAAGAGATGGTGCTAGACACCCTGTATAGCTCTGTCTCTTTCCTTTAGCGGAATAAGTTCTGCTTTAACACGTCATGGTAGGGTAGCAGGTAGTTCTTTTTATTGCGTTTCACATTTCAAACGCACAGAATAACAAAAGAAGTTGTAGGATGTGTATAATATTATTAATTACCAGCTGTGCCCAGCGGTTTCACCCGCTGCTCACTTAGGGGTATGAAAAATAGATGTTGGCCGATTCTCAGACCTACCCGATATGTACACAAAGTTTCGTTTGAATCGGTCCAGCCGTTTTAGAGGAGTATGGGAACGAAAACTGTGACACGAGAATTTTATATATTAGATTTATCCTACGTGCTACTAATATTATAAATGCGAATGTTTCTGAGGATGGATGTTTGTTACTCTTTCACGTCAAAACGGCTGAACGGATCATGATGAAATTTAGCACAGAGGTAGATTATAGTCTAGATCCTTTTTTTTCGAGATCTTCCGGGCGAAGCCGTGGGCGTCAGCTATCATACTTCCTACTAATATTATAAATGCGAATGTTTGTGAGGATAGATAGAAGGATGTTTGTTACTCTTTCACGTTAAAACGGCTGAACGGATCTTGATGAAATTTGACACAGAAGTAGATTATAGTCTGGAATAACGGATAAGATATCATTCGTTTTTCGATATCATGCGGGCAAAGCCGCGTGCGCCAGCTAGTAGCATCGTAATTAACGAAGGTACGCTCAAAGTATTATTAATTTTCATTAAACCCTAACTTACTTTGAAAATATAAAAAAATAGTCGTAAATTTTCACATCATTATAATGAAATCAAGCGTGTTTTCAATAAAGGTTTTTAATAAAAATAATATGTATTAATGTAGTTAAGTTATAAGCATGTCTGTGAGATAGGTCTTAGTTAATTAAATGCAACATCGTTAAAATAATTATGAAATATATAGTCTTAAAATATCGCTACGAAGTAATTCTAGTTAGCTTTGAATCAAATTAAATTTCTCAATAAAATTGCAAAACTCGTTTTTATTCTCAGACATGTATATGAACATAAATAGATTTTTGCGGGTGGGTATTCATCAAATAACTTCCAGTGGAGCAGGGGGAAGTGTCAGACTTGTACTGACTAAAACCCACCCATGTTCCTTTTTTGCCCTTTATGTTCCGGGGCCGCGGTATCTCTTTCGAACAACCCGTAACCCCAGCAAGAATGTCAATAGCTTTATATTTTAAATAACATTTAATCTTTAGTAAGACTGGTTGTCAGACAAAATTCTGAAACCAGTGAAGTCTGAAAAGGCTTTTTTTCTGACTAAAACCCACCCATGTTCCTTCTATTGCCCTTAACGTTCCGGAGCCAGGTATCTCTTGTAAACAACCCGCAACCCCGGCAGGCGGAGGCCCTTGCAGGCCCCTCTGCTCGGGAGGTTCCTGCACATCATCGGGCGGGAGGAAGCGCCCGGGTGTCACCATTGTGACGATCGCCCGGAGGACACGGTGGAGCACACAGTGGCGATCTGCCCGGCTTGGGCGGAGCACCGCCGTGCCCTCGTAGAGGCGATCGGCGGCGGCGATCTCTCGCGTCCGGCCCTGGTTCAGGTAATGGTCCGGAGCGAGAGGGAATGGGAAGCGGTCACCACCTTCTGCGAAGCAGTAATGCTAGCGAAGGAGGTGGCCGGGCGTTTGAGGGAGAGAACATCTGCCCAACCCAGCCGCCGCGGGAGACGCCCATGGCGCCGGGCGCCGCGAGACGACTTCCGGCCACCGTAGATGCGGGCCTGTGGGCGGTGAGCAATGGGTAGTTCACCGTCCGTCCGTCGATTGACGACAGGCCGTGTCGACGGCGCGTTCGTGTTTCACGCGCGCCTCAAAGAGAGTCAGCAAAGCAGAGGGGCTTGCCAGAGCCTCTGCCTGCCGGGGTTGCGGGTTGTTCGAAAGAGATACCGCGGCCTCGGAACGTAAAGGGCAAAAGAAGAAACATGGGTGGGTTTTAGTCAGTACAAGTCTGACATGCCCCCCCGCTCCACCCAGAGCGGGGGAAGTCATTGGATGATTTCCCACCCGAAAAAAAAAAAAAAAAAAGGCCCCTCTGCTTTGCTGATACCTCCTTGAGGCTCGCGTGAAATTCTAACGCGCTGTCGAAACGATCTGTCGTCTTTGCTTCTATCAGTAATGGTTTGTAAAGACTAACAGACCAAAACAAATGTGGACAAAGAACAGCTCCCCAGGGCACACCTTGCTTAACACACACATAACCAACTTATGAAAGTCTATCGTCATAAACTTACAAAGTGTTGGCTCACACAACGTTTTGCTCATCAAAACAATTAAATTTCGTTGCTCACATCTTCCTAACTCCTTGTAACACTTGGGGGCGCCTCCCTTAAACTTATTTAATTAGTATTCTGTAAATGAGAAGCTGGGGCGGCGACAATCTAAATACAAGCAGTTTAATTTTTCGTTAATCGCCAGTAAAGTCTACGAGTTATGCGGATTCACGTTCCACTTTAAGTTTAGAGGCTGTGTATCTTATTGCACGACTTTAAGACGATTCTCTCACGGCATCGCTCTTCCACGGATGAACAGAGGGGATGAAGATTTTGTAGCTGTGAACGGATTTCATGCAAGCAACTTTTTTTTTATTTCAAGTAATATACGACTCATTTTAGGTTACATCAAACACAAAACACAAGCATTTAAATTTCAATTAAATAGAACAATGACAATAAAGCAAAACATACAATAAAATTACATCAAACAAATAAATTACATTACATACAAATTTGTATAATTAACTAGCTGTGCCAAGCGGTTTCACCCGCTGGGGTTTAGGGGTATGAAAAATAGATGTCAGCCGATTCTCAGACCTACCCAATATGTTCCCAAAATTTCATAAGAATCGGTCGAGCCGTTTCGGAGGAGTACGGTAGGTAACTAACATTGTGACACGGAAATTTTATATATTAGAAGATATTAAATTAAAATGCCATAGATTACAATTAGATTAACTGTCAGCAGATTCAAATTTCTCAAATTTCATCCTACTTATAACATTATAAATGCGAATGAGTGTTAGGATGGATGTACCTATGGATGTTTGTTACTCTTTCACGTCAAAACGGCGTAACGGATTTTGATGAAATTTGGCACAAAGTAAGAATATAGGCTGGAATAACACATGGGATACTTTTTTTTGATTATCATGCTGGTGAAGCCTTGGGCACCAGCTAGTAAAAAATAAAAGTCAATTTAATTTCGTACGAGTAAAAATACTGCAATGCATCATCAAATTTAGTTAACCGCCAGACCAAAGAAAAACCAAAGAAATTGTATGAAAATTCAAACCCTCTTCCCAACTACGTCGTATTTTACATTGAACAACTATCTGACCTCTGAAATCCTGTTACTACTAAGAATAGCGATGTCCATTGTTAAGACTGGTTATCTGGTATAAGTGCTCGTGGGTGCTCGCTGGTTAAAAGCGGGAGGCATTTGTTTAGGCCCTCTGTTTCAGTGTAGAGACAGCTTTGAGTGGAGTTAGGCCCTCTTCTCTTCAAAAGGACGTACTTACTGATTGATAGATAGTTAGAATATTATTTATTATGTACACCATACAAAAAACAAGACCAGGTGACTTGTTTTTGTTTTACTATATGAGAACTATGTGAGAACGATGTGTCCTACTACATCGTTCTCACATAGTTTACCATATTAACAGAATGATGTAACCAAGGTTTTGTAACAATATGCTGATTTAAAAGAATGTCTATGGAGATTCTTGCCCATTCTTTTCCATAGAGATCTTTGGAATGGGCAACTACTGTAATTTCACAGTTATTATGCCTTGTGACTGGGACTGTAGCTTAATTTTTTTGTTGTCAATGTTTCGACGGTACAAAAGTGCCTGCAATTAACCTACTTGCAGTAAAAGATTTTGATTTTTGACACAATGGGCGGTCTTGTCGTGATTTTCAAGACAATCTTTGGATGGATTTAAAGGAGGAGAGACAGTACTGTGTGATTTGATTGACTGTTTGTTAGTTCAAAAGGCAGCTCTCACATAAATATTATAGCAAAACACTAACCGTTGTCACGTCGCACGGCTGTTGATACATTCAAATTATTCAAAGAAATGACACTCTGCCCAAACGTAACGCCATTTTAAAATTAAAATAACATTCCATTCGACCTACTTTAACCGTTACGTGACAGCAAAAGCTGAATGTTTGAACAACGAACACATCATTTAAAAACGGAACAATATTTCCTTTACCTCACATTCGATTTATAAAACACAAATTATGCATGACATTCGTTCGATTTTCAAATAAAAAGAAACATTATTCGAGGATTATTTTTTTGACATTTCGACATCGAATTATGGAAATGTGAGGTTTTTTGAAGTAAAATAAAATTGGTTTATTAGACTTTTTTTATTCAGAATTCCTTGTTAGTAACTACGGTTCTTTAAAAAAGCTTCTTATGGAGCGATTAATGTACTCACGACGGCATAGTAATAAATGTCTTGGGACAACTCACACACGGCTATCTGATCCCAAGCTAAGCAGAGCTTGTGTTATGGTAACCAGACAACTGATATACATACTTATATAATTTATAAATACATACATATTACAGATAAATCACACCCAGACACAGAACAAACAATCATGCTCATCACACAAAATTTGTCCTGGGTTTGAATCGAACCCGCGACCTGCGGCTCAGCAGTCAGGGCCACTAACCACTATACCAATTAAACCACTAGACCAATATAACCTGATCTCTCTACTACAGAGATCAGGTTAAAATAGTTTTGAATAGGTTGATGTGCCGTCGTGTGTATGTGGATTTTAAAATTCTTCTTAAATAAAATAATATTACTCACATCCATTTTCGTAGAACAGGGTTGTCAATACATTACTATAGTAAATCACAGTTTTTCATCGCCTAAAATTGATACAAAGAAATGTCATTCTTAAACCAGTACCTCCACGTGTTCTCGAGATATAGGGTCTTGACAGACAAACTGACAGATGAACTATAAAGTCATCTAATATATTGTATATACATTTTGTTATTCTTACTTAATACAGATAAGTAATTTCTTAGATACAGAAAGCGGTACTCCTGAACACGGCCCGTATTGCTGGGAGGCTCCTTTCTCTGGGGACCAGAATAATATGTAAGTCCTTACTTCCTTACTAATATTATAAAAGCGAAAGTGAGTTTGTTTGTTTGTTACCTCTTCACGCCATAATGGCTAAATGGATTTTAATGAATTTTGGTACCTACAGAGATAGTTGGGACCCAGGAGACGGACATAGGCTATATTTTTTTTTAGAAAAAAGTGGGATATGAGGGAGAAAGAAAAACTCAGCATTGCTATCTATACTAATCTATACTAATATTATAAAGCTGAAGAGTTTGTTTGTTTGTTTGTTTGAACGCGCTAATCTCAGGGACTACTGGTTGGAATTGGAAAATTCTTTTAGTGTTGGATAGTCCATTTTTTGAGGAAGGCTTATAGGCTATATAACATCACGCTACGACCAACAGGTGCTGAGCAGCGTGGGTGAAACCGCGTGGAACAGCTAGTTACAAATAAGGCGCAAAGGAAAACCTACAGGTAGTACCTCAAATTTTACGAGAGCAAAGCCGCTGGAAAAAGCCAGTATATAAATATAATAAGGGTTCCGTCTTTTCCTTTTGACGTACGGAATCCTAAAAACTATTCACTTCAAATAATAACTAAAACTGTGATCTATGTCCTAAACAAATCATGAAAATATTTTTCAGTAATTATACTTAGGTAATTAGTTCCAAGACTCTCAATACAAATGTTGCGCTTGCGCGGGCCAAGGCGTAAGTTACAAACTAATTAACCTAAGTTTGATCATTAAGACATTATCACCTCACGATCTTTCTTCAACCAGACTTTGGGCTCACCCCTTATACCCCTTTATAGGGTGTTATCTTGTATCAGTGTATCTGTTCAACCCGCAATTAGAGGAGGGTAGACTTGGGGATACCTAAAGTCTAGATATTGTTTTTTTTTCGTGTAATCTATACTAATATTATAACGCTGAAGAGTTTGTTTGTTTGTTTGTTTGAATGCGCTAATCTCAGGGACTACTGGTTGGAATTGGAAAATTCTTTTAGTGTTGGATAGTCTATTTCTTGAGGAAGGCTATAGGCTATATAACATCACGCTACGACCAACAGGTGCTGAGCAGCGCGGGTGAAACCGTGGGGAACAGCTAGTTGTTACTATTTTTCCGTCAATTATGGTATGAATTATGGGAGTTGCGGGTTGTTCGAAAGAGATACCGCGGCCCCAGAACGTAAAGGGCAATAGAAGAAACATGGGTGGGTTTTAGTCAGTACAAGTCTGACACTCCCCCCAGAGCGGGGGAAGTTATTTGATGATTTCCCACCCCAAAGAAAAGGGACCATATGATTTTTTCTTATATTTTTTGGGTAATTTATGAGTTACCTTACAATATTTTTTTTATGTGGACGATTTGCTAATTAATATCTCTTAATAACAATGAAAAATTAATACTAGATAAGAATTTGTAAAATATTATTAATTTATATGTAATTAAAACGGTATAACACCAATTACAACAATTAACATAGAAACAGAAAATAAAATAGAAGTAAAACATCAAGTAAACAACTTACAATGTGGTCAATTAAAAATACCAGCTTTAATTGACCCAATTGTAAGTTTTTTGGAAAATTGGACACTGACATACTTTGTTTCACAAAACACAATACAAACTAGCTGAGACACCATCATACTATAACTGACAAGGCTGAAAAAAAATCTTTTTTGCCAAAAAAAAAAAAAAGGATACTTAAAAAATAAACTAAACAGTATTTCGATACAAGTCAGCGGCTTCGCTCGCGTAAATTCGGTTTAAAACAGTCCTTTCCTGATATACAGGTATCTGCTACCTGTAGTTTTTGGCCTTGCGCCTTATTTATTGTAATGGCAAAGCTAAGTTTTCCATTTTCTTCCCTCTTTCTCCCTCATATATCAACCTTTTTTTATAAAATAGCCTATGTCCGTCTCCAGGTTCTCAACTATCTCTGTACCAAAACTTATCAAAATGGGTTTAGTCATTTAAGCGTGAAGACGTAACAAACAAACAAACTCACTTTCGCTTTTATAATATTAGTAAGTATAGTATGGATATTTTTATTCTGAAATTTTCTGTTTCATTGCACCTACTATATTTTAGTCTCTGCATCACCCTAATTAAGACGCGTAAAAAATGCCCAAGGCTTTGAGTCCGCCCTTGTAAAATGTTTTTTTTCATGGCATGAAGTTTTAATAAATAAATAAACACTTTGTCTGTCCAGGGAATAGAATCCAGGAGTATACTCAGCAGTCCTTGCGACCGCTTGACGACACGGTTGGCGCAGTGGTTGATCGATCGACTGCTGCGCTGCGTGTCGCGGATTCGATCCCCACACAGAACAAATATTTGTATAACCTACAGATAGTTATTCCGGGTTGTATATGTGAGTTTAAATGTTTAATGTTTGTTAACGCACCCACGATACAGGAGACATTCCTAGTGTGGGAAACGTATTTTATTTACATAAAGTAATATTATAAAAGCGAAAGTGAGTTTGTTTGTTACCTCTTTACGCTTTAATGGCTAAACCGATTTTGATGAATTTTGGTACAGAGATAGTGGGGAACCAGGAGACGGACATAGGCAAGGCAAGACTTTTTTTTTTTAATGGGTTGTGAGGGAGAAAGAGGGAAGAAAAGGGAAAAATTAGCGTTGCTATTACAAATTAATAAGGCGTTAGGGCAATAACTGCAGGTAGAAGGTACTGTGTTATACCGAATTTAACGCGAGCGAAGCCGGGGGCAAAAGCTAGTTTTATATAAAAAAAATTACTCGACCAACGTGAAAGTCTATAGAAGTGTATAGAAGTTTTTTTTTTTATAAAATACGTAGTGAAGTGTTAAAAAAGAACTTAACATTTAAACTACATTTTACATACCGCAGTTTACCTGAATACATTGCCTGTTTGTTTTTATTTGCTTATAATGTTGCAGGAGCTTGGAAATGGGGCAAGCGAGTTTTTGAAATATTTTATTCATAAACAGCTTTTATAAGTGTTAGCGGTAGTATATTCATAAGTAATAGTTATACCTGCAGGTTTGCCGCTGTAAAATACAATCAATTATTTAGTGGGAAGGCCTCTCTGATTAGAGGGGCCTGCCGGGGCCACTGCTTACCAGGGTTGAGGGTTGTCCGAAAGAAGTACCTTGACCCCGGAACATAAAGGGCAAAGTAATGGTCAGTAAAAGTCATATTTTTTTTTAAAATTAGTCAGTAATAGTCTGACACTCCTTACCGCTCCGGCCAGAGCTAAAAGAAGTTATTTTATGATTTCCAACCAGAAAAAAAGGCTGATTATAACCCAATAATAAATTTTTGAGAAAAACTATGATTCTTCTAGCAAAGACAATGACGGTGAAGTAAAGCTAACGAAGTTACAGTGGGTCGAAAATTTTCTGAGTTGCTTCGAGAAAAGGATGGTACGGCCGTGACGCTTTTTGCTCGACTTGGTGGGGGCACTGCCGTGCCCCCAGATTATTGAATTGACATAAGCTATCGAATAACGTTTGTCAATACTGCTGAAAGTCGTTAAAGAAATACTTAACTTTACGAAAGCATTTCCTAACAATAGTGGAAATTGTGTTCCGTATATACTTGCGACATAAACGGCCATATCTTTGACTGCGTAGACTTAAATGGTCGATTCTTTCATAGCTTCAAGAGACCACAGAGTATAATTATGATTCAATTTCAACTAGATACTTCCACGCGTTGCCGAGATAAAGAATCTGACAGACAGACAGACAGACAGAAAAACGTCCAACAAAGTGATTTCTTAAGGGTTTTGTTTTTTTCCTTTTGAGGTCTGGCCCCTAAAAAATAAGTACAACTTGTGTATACCCGAATTACATATACTTTTGTATGTTAGATTTGTATGAAGTAACGTCAGAACATTCTTAACATGGCGCCAAAGTATTAAATAAAACCATCATCTTTCTAGCCTTTTCCCAACTATGTTGGGGTCGGCTTCCAGTCTTACCGGATGCAGCTGAATATGAGTATTTTACATGGAGCGACTGCCTATCTGACCTCCACAACTCAGTTAATACTGGGTAATACGATACCCCTTGGTAAGACTTGTTGTCAGACTTTCGGAACACTGTCTAACTGTAACGGCCGTCAAAGATCTACAAATGACAGCCGGGACCAACGGCTTAACGTGCTTACCGAGGCACGGAGTAAACTCGGTATGTAACGGGTGGTCACCTATCCACAGGCCAACCTAGGCAAGCGCGGCATAACCTAAAGATCGACCCGAGCGGCTACTAATATTTAGCTACAAGCTCCTCGTATTAAATAAAGCCATGGTCACCTAAATACAATAAATAGCCACACGTTTTTCCCATGAGAATAGGGAAAATCCTTAGGTATGTACATTATACGCCTTCCTTCCATTCCAAATTATCCAAATTAAACATTAATATTAACAACACATCCTAAATACGTTAACTACATCTCCGTTCCAAACTAAGAGAACTCATTCTCGTTACCTTATCACAAGTCAATGGGGAGAATTTATGAGATGTCAGCAAAGCAGAGCGGGCCTCCGCCTGCCGGGGTTGCGGGTCGTTCAAAACAGATACCGCGGCCCCGGAACGTAAAGGGCAATAAAAGGAACATGGGTGGGTTTTAGTCAGTAAAAGTGTGACACTCCCCCCCGCTTCGCCTAGAGCGGGGGAAGTTATTTGATGATTTTACACCCCAAAAAAAAAGGCGAGAATTATTAAAGGTACGGTTCTGAAGGCAACAGCAGACTGCAAACGGTAGCTGCAATGCAGTTGGCATTGATCGCCGGTCGCTGTCGATGTCACGTCTTCAATATTAGTGACTCTCTTCTTCAGTGTTAGGAAGTTTTTTTGGGAAACAAAAAACCGGCCAAGTGCGAGTCGGACTCACGCACCAAACAACTACGAACTTGTGACATAAACATATCTTTTGATTTAAGTTAGAGGGTTATTTCGCTCTGTTAGTGACTACCACTGACATCACGGCTGATACGGTGACACGGTTGGCGTTATGGCTGAGCGATCGACTGCCACGCTCTGTGTCACGGGTTTGATACCCGCACGAAACAAATATTTGTATGGCCTACAGATAGTTGTGCCGGGTCTGGCTGTTTATGTATGTGAGTTTAACGCACCCGCGATACAGGAGAAAATCCTAGTGTGGAGCAACGATCTTATAAAAGAAAAAATGAAAAGAAGTATACCGTTCTTTCGTATGCACCGCTTAAGCTGGTGCTACACTCGCTATACACTGAACCGTTTTCATATTTATATAATGTATTCGGTCATGGACTAGCGATATTCTAGATACTTATGTAACGAGTGTTATAATATACTACTACGATACACACTTGGGTCTAATTCACTTTCCCACTGTTTGGCAGCCATTTTGAGATATATTCTCTATGCGTGTACAAAACATAATCATTTCTGAAAGGTTTGGTCTTACTGAGACGAAAATAAATTTATTCAGAGGGCAACAATGTTGTCTATCGTTTAAATTAAGAAAAGATGAGCTTAAATTTTCGTTACTTTAGAAAACAAAATTAAAGTTAAAAAAATATGAAAATCAACGAAAGTTTTGTAAACGTTTTTGTGACAAAAAAATAGTATTACAGTTTTTTTTTAAATCAATAAATTGTAGTAGGTACTGTAATGTTTGTTATATAAGTACAAGTATATAGAATATCGCTAGTCCGTGACCGGACACATTGTATACAGAAATGAGGGAATTTGATAAAAGTAAATAATAATAAATATCTTGGGACAGCTCACACACGGCTGTCTGATCCCAAGCTAAGCAGAGCTTGTGTTATGGTAACCAGACAACTGATACCTATACATACTTATATAATTTATAAATAAATACATATTATTATAGATAAATCACACCTAGACACAGAAAAAACAATCATGCTCATCACACAAAGTTTGTCCTGGGTGGGAATCGAACCCACGACCACCAGGGCCACTAACCAATAGACCAACAGGCCCGTCAAGTGATATTATATCAGCAATTTAGTTAAAAATAAAAAGCTCATTTCGGTCCCATTGAAAAACGAAACGCGTTTAAAGCTGTTAATAAAAATATATATAATGGTCTACGTATAAATAAGCTCTAAAAATGTTTGATTGTTGCGGTACTCTGCAACACTCATCATCTGCCTAGCCTTTTCCCAACTATGTTGGGGTCGGCTTCCAGTCTAACCGGATGCAGCTGAATATCAGTATTTTACATGGAGCGACTTCCTATCTGACCTCCACAACCCAGTTAATACTGGGTAATACGATACCCCTTGGTAAGACTGGTTGTCAGACTTTCGGCACACTGACTACTTGTAACGACTGTCAAAGATCTACAAATGACAGCCGGGACCAACGGCTTAACGTACTTTCCGAGGCACGGAGGAAACTTGGTATGTAACGGATGGTCACCCATCCACAGACCAACCTAGGCAAGCGCGGCTTAACCTAAAGGTCGACCCGAGCGGCTGCTATTATTTAGCCACGAGCTCCTCAACACTCTGCAACACTGCTGCTTCAATCTTCCGTCCCTTAGAACTGTACCTTAAAGCTACTCGAAATACTTCAAGAGTTTTGTGCATACAAAATTTCATTTCGAGAAGTATTCCTGTTTGTTAAGTATCGATGGGAACATGGGGAATTTGGGGAACATGGAGAATTCCGCGAAGTGTCGAACAACTTTCCAGAATACTAACTTTCCCCTTAAACATATGTTGAACAAGTATTGTTATGTTCTTTTTCCCCCTCGGGGGCAAAGTTTGGGGGAATATTATTAGATGCGTTTGTGCTTTAACGTATCTTTTATCTTTTCCTGAGAATATGTTGTCTTTGAACAAAGAATTGGGACAAGCGTTAGATTCTTGTAATTTTGTTATTGTTTTTCCGCCAACGTTATTACTCCATATTCTACTATTGTTGTTTTTGCACGTTCGGTTGAGACGTTTCTTGTCTATGATAGTTGCCACAGATAAAACTCACACGATTTACTAACCCGTTTATACATTATATAAATTTGTGGCTAAGTATAAGCTTAGTTTTTTAGTCTAGCAGGTCATGGCTGTAATAGCTGCATGTGTCGATCTTGAATATTAAATGGGTGACCATCTGTCACCATCTGACTATCCGGATCGACTGGATACTCAAACTACAGGCACAAATAACAGGCACTTTTGAATGTCAAGAAACAAAATAATGAAGCTACAGTCCCGGTCACAAGGCATAATAACTTGTGAAAGTACTTCTCTTCTTCTTGACATAAGACAAAAGTGCCTGTAATGGTCTAATTGAATTATATGATTTGATTTGTAGTTGCCCATTCCAAAGCGTAAATCTCTACAAAAAAAGAAAATCCATAGACACTCTTTTAAATTATGATGTTATTCAAAATCGAATTTAGATCATTCATGTCAATATTATACAAATATGTGAGAACGATGTAGAAAAACGTGCACAATAAAAGCGTCCAGAGTAAAAGCAAAATTCAATTAATAATCTAAACAAATTAAAAATGAACTGTGGCAATTAAAAGATGACCAGTCTAAACTGACAGCGCCGATTCACGAATTTGACATATGGATCAGCCCCATTCAGCTCAACCAATTTGAAGGGAACTAAATGACCCGACACATTCGCCACCATCAGCGAAACATTTAAGTGTGACGAACGACACGGTTGGTGCAGTGGCTGAGCGATCGACTGCGCTGCGTGTTGCGGGTTCGATTCCCGCACGGAACAAATATTTGTATGGCCTAAAGATAGTTGTTCCGGGTCTGGCTGTTGTGTATGTGAGTTTAAATGTTTGTAAACGCACCCACGATACAGGAGAAATTACTAGTGTGGGACAACGTTTTTTAAAAAAAAATGACTCTCTCAACATGATGAAGGCAGATCCGTTACACAAACCCACAGCTAATATCGTATACGTTGATGGTAAATTTATGAACCTAATAGCTGACATGACAAAGCTCTGGTATACACCACCAGATATTTCGAGAGTACCTCCATCCATCACGAAAAAGGCACGAGTTATGTTTAAAAAAACCGGGAAATTCAGCAGTGTCCACACTAGCGAATGTTTGGCCATCAATCAGTGTAGCCTATCTCCCGGTTGACATATCAAATTGAATGGGTTTTCCTGTGTTTTGAGATCTCCGCTTGACTTTTTTCCAATTAAAATAAATATTTTAATTGTTTGTGTAGTATTAGCAGTAGGTATACCATTAACTACCCCCGTTGTATTTTTATATTCGAACTGTCCATCCAAAGGTTGTCTGGAAGATATCGCTATTAGCGATAAGACCGCCATTGTAATCATAGATTTAGCATTTTTTTTTTGTAAAACAGTTTTACTTCAATTTTGGTGTGCAATAAAGTATATTCTATTCTAGTTCTTTTGTTAGGGCATAAGTAAAAACGCAGGCTTTAATCACTTTAACTATAGTTTACTAACTTTTGCCCGCGGTTTCGCTCGCGTTAAATTCGTGGTAACACAGTTCCTCTTTTCTGAATTACAGGTACCTGCTACCTGTAGTTTTTGCCCTTACGCCTTATTCATTGTTATAGCAGAGCTAAGTGTTCCCTTTTCTTCCCTCTTTCTCGATCATATCTCTAAAGGGCAATAGAAGGAACATGGGTGGGTTTTAGTCAGTAAAAGTCTGACACTCCCCCCCGCTCCGCCTAGAGCGGGGATTGTTATTTGATGATTTCCCACCCCAAAAAATAAAAAAAGACCTCATGGTCAGCAGTCACGTTTGCGACTAATAGACCAACAATAACTTAGCAAAGAAAGAAATGATTATTTTTTCATAAAAACTTTTCCCCATACTAAGAATTTCTCTTTCATCGTGGGTGCGTTTACAAACATTAAAACTCACGTACACAACTGCAAGACCCGGAACAGCTATCTGTAGGCCATACAAATATTTGTTCAGTCGAACGCTCAGCCACTGCACCAACCGTGCCATCAAAATACCAGAAAATAATTTGTTTAAAAGTCCGCGAGACGACCCCCGATCTGTGGATGGTGAGCAATGGGTAGCTCACCGTCTTCGTTCGTCTGTATAGTGACTACAGGCTGTTTTACCCTCAAAATAAATTCCTCACCCTTGCTTTCTGTTGACTTATTAAGAGCAAACGTTTTACCATGCCCGGCTGAGTTTCAGTTTAAGCATATTAATCCCACTGTAGTCATTAAAGCTTTTAAACAAATAAAAATCAAGTTAACCGAAGACCTTTGGGGATTGTCTATTAAAGTTTGTCAAGCTATCATTGAGACTATAGCACCGTACTTAGCCTTTATATTTAATTTGTGTGTGGACCAAGGAGTCTTCCCGGACCTTATGAAATACAGCAAAGTAATACCGCTTTTCAAATCTGGGGACAGTAAAGACACCAATAATAGACCCGTATCCGTTTTGCCGGTTTTCAGCAAGGTGTTTGAAAAGGTAATGCTTAACCAAATGCTCAACCACTTTAACACCAATAAAATCTTACATGAAAAGCAGTATGGTTTCACCAAAGGACGTTGTACGACTGACGCCGGTGTCACCCTATTAAAACACATATTTACTGCGTGGGAAGAGGCACAGGATGCCATAGGGATTTTTTGTGACCTCTCAAAAGCATTTGATTGCGTGAACCACGAAACCCTGCTCTTAAAACTTGAACATTACGGCCTAGGGAAACTTGCCCTTAGTTTAGTTAAATCGTATTTAAATGATAGACAGCAGCAAGTAAAAATAAATGGTGTCAATTCAATGGGTTTAAATGTAAAGATGGGTGTACCACAAGGATCGATATTAGGTCCCTTCCTCTTTTTAGTATATATAAATGATCTACCCCATTTGTTTAAAAACCAACCACAAATGGTGTTATTTGCTGACGATACCTCTTTAATATTTAAGATAAACAGGCGTGCCACAAATCTTGACGACGTAAATAATGCCCTAATGCAGGTACATAATTGGTTCACCGCTAATAATTTAGTATTAAATGGGAAAAAAACGAAGTGCATAAGATTTGCTCTACCAAATGTCAAAAACAGTGTGTGTGACATAGTATTGAATCAAGAGAAACTAGAATTCGTCGAAAAAACTGTTTTCTTGGGAATAACACTCGATTCAAAGCTACAATGGGGTCCGCATATAACATCTCTTGCAGGACGCCTTAGTTCAGCAGCATATGCTGTTAGAAAAATCCGTCAGTTTACTGATGTAGATACCGCGAGACTAGTCTATTTCAGTTATTTTCATAGTATAATGTCATACGGTATTTTACTTTGGGGACGGGCTGCAGACATCGAGTCTATATTTATTCTGCAGAAAAGAGCCATCAGAGCCATATATAACCTACGTAGGCGAGATTCTTTAAGGGAACAGTTTAAGGATATTAACATCATGACAGTACCTTGTCAATATATTTATGAAAACATCATGTATGTCAGGAAAAACTTGCATCTTTTTAGTAAAAGAGGTGACAGACACAATTATAATACTAGAAATAGGGACCAATTAGTTCAACCAGGTTTCAGGTTAGCTAAAGTAGACTCATCTTTCATGGGGTACTGTTTAAAATGCTACAATAAAATACCTCCCCACATTCTTCAACTGAACGAAACGAAATTTAAATCTTGTATTAAACGCACACTATGCAGTCAGGCATATTATAAGTTGGGGGATTATATTGATGATAAAAATGCTTGGCTTAATGCTAGTCCTGCTCCACAAGCATAGGGATAAACTCATTGGTTAGTATCCGAAGCTATAGTGGAAGCTGCAGAAGATTGTAAGACTATCTTTGCAATGTATAGAATCAATTCTCTAGTATTGTATAATTATTAAGCCCATATGTGAGTGCTATGTATTATCATTGACTTGACGAAGCCCTGGTGGTTGATAGTGTCATGCTCACTTAAATGTCTCACTGATGGTGGCGGGTGTGTCGGGTCATTTAGCTCCCTTCAAAATGGTCGAGCTGAATGGGGCTGATCCATACGTCATGTTCGTGAACGGGCGCTGTCAGTTGGGACTGGTCATTTTTTAGCTACCACGGTTCATTTTTAAACTTATTTAGATTTAAAATTAAATTTTGCTTTTTATTTACTCTGGACGCTCTTACTGTGCACGCCTTTTTACATCGTTCTCACATATTTGTATAATCTCAACATGAATGATGTAAACACGATTTTGTAAAAATATTATAATTTAAAAGAGTGTCCATGGAGTTTCTTGCCCATTCTTCTCCATAGAGATCAACGCTTTGGAATGGGCAACTACAGTACTTTCACAAGTTATTATGCCTTGTGACCGGGACTGTAGATTCATTTTGTTTCTTGACTTTCAAAAGTGCCTGTAATGGTCTAATTGAAATAAATGATTTGATTTGATTTGATTTGATTTTGGCGGAGCCTTTCTGTTCCACGCGTGCCTCAAAGAGATGTCAGCAAAGCAGCCGCTGCCTGCCAGGGTTGCGGGTTGTTCGAAAGAGATACTGCGTTTTAGGAACGCGAAGGGCAGAAGAAGGAACATAGACGGGTTTTTGTCAGTAAAAGTCTTACATTCTCC
This sequence comes from Ochropleura leucogaster, assembly GCA_958449745.1. Taxonomy (NCBI): domain Eukaryota; kingdom Metazoa; phylum Arthropoda; class Insecta; order Lepidoptera; family Noctuidae; genus Ochropleura; species Ochropleura leucogaster. The sequence continues at coordinate 16,102,985 of OY288215.1, read as the reverse complement.
CCCACTCCGCTCAAAGCAGGGGAGTTATTTGAAGATTTTCCATCCGAAAAAAAATTACTAAAACATCATCTTCTTAAAAATGTTATTAACAAAGACTTCAAGAGCTTTAAAACACACCCTTAAAAGTTCTAGTTAAAACAAGAAGTTCTTTTTTAAGAAAGATCCAAAACACTTTATTCTTCCATACATTTTTAATCGAGCTAAGAGTTTTTTATAACTCAGTGCTCGATAAAAAACACTAAAACGTCGCTGTGCTCTGCAGGATTTGGTTATAAATAGATGAGCGGAGCGAGAAAGAGGTCAGCGGAGACGTTTGAAAGAATGTCTGAGAGTGGAGTGTATTTGGATACAGTTTTTTAAATTTTTAACTAGCTCTTGCCCGCGGCTTCGCTCGCGTTAAATTCGGGGTAACACAGTTCCCCTTTCCCGGTTTGCAGGTACCTGCTACCTATAGTTTTTGCCTTATTTATTGTAATAGCAATGCTAAGTTTTACTTTTTCTTTCCTCATAATTATCTCAACCTTTTTTTAAAAAAAAATAGCCCATTTCCGTCTCCAGGGTCCCTAACTATCTCTGTGCCAAAATTCATTAAATGTTGTTTAGCCATTTAGGCGTGAAGACGTAACAAACAAACTCACTTTAGGTAACATCAAACATTTAACACAAGTATTCCAATTTCAATAAGAAAAAGATGTCATAAAAATACATCACAAATAAATTACATTACATACAAATTTAGCTTTTTAATATTAAATTTAAATGCATTAGTTTATAACTAGATTAAAAAATAATAGCCGCAATCACATTCATCACAAAAAAAAAACAAAAATCGATGGAACGAAAAAAAATTGCTTGCACACCGTGACTGCGACAAGTAGGTCAACACCCAGCATGATGCTGTGCCATGGGAGCCCACAGCACAGCGCTGGTTTTCAGTGGTCAACCCGTGAATAAAAGATGAAGAGTTTTCCTGATTGGTTACTACAGTTCGTATCCTGGTGGAAGATATTCTGGTACACTTCATCAACCATGATGAAGTGTTGAGGGATGGGATAATGGTTTCTCCGCAGTTCACATGATTCGTCTGATACACTGTCTTCTGTATTTTTTCTTCAAATTGAAGCAAACAGAATTGATGTTGTGATCTTTTACTACAACAAACTTAAGATTTATTAAAAGCAACAAAACAAAAGAATGATCGTGCCACTATTTTCTCATTAATGAAATTCTTCATTAAGTCGTAAATAGCGCGTTCTTTAGAACAATCAAAATTTGAAAGTCGCAACGGCCAACAAAGTCGCCATCTAGGACGTGTTCTCATTGGGTTACAATTAAACCAATCAGGTTACTGCGGTGTGTTACATCTGCAAAATATTGCTTTATGGTAGCAGTTGCCTTAACCTCTACAGCCCCAGCGGCACAAAAACGTGCCAGTAAACAAGTATTACCGTTGAGCCCCGCTGGCACAAATTTGTGCCACCAAAACCAGACCGATTTAAAACTATATTTTTAGTAAAGATAAGTCTCAAAATAAGATTACAATTACGATCGGAGCCCGCCCGGCGGTGCTTGACGGATAGTTGACGTAAATAATGGCGGTCCTTGAGAGGTTAAAAGTGTATTAGATGACTGGTAAAATTTCTTTTAATTCAGCATTTTTAATTATGGTATAGTGATTATCACATAATTTTTATCGAGCATTCATTTTTCATTGTTACTAAAAGATTAGCAGATCATCCTTATGTACAGACGCCTGCAGGTCAAGCTACCCGAAACTGTCAATTTTTCCCAATGAACCTTGAACCTAATACTTTAGAAATAAAGTCGAAAATCTATCAAAGAAATCTGACAGATTGTAGTAGCTTGATGTGCAGGCGTCTGTACATAGAGAAAAAAATATTATAGACGATAACTCATAAACTACCTATGCAAAATAAATAAAATTGATAAATTCCACCGGAGAAGTATACCCTATCAAACAAATAAAGAATTTTGCAAATCGGTCCAGCCGTTTTTGATTAATCGGTGAACATACTTACATAAAAAATAAAAAAATCCCGACGAATTGACGATTAAAAAAAATACTAATTTTCTTTAATGAAAATAAAACCGCTATTTCAGGCCTGTGATGTGGATGACATAGATCTATCAATCGACCAATGGGCGCTTGGAATGGCGCTTTTTTTTTGTTCTGGATTATATCTTAAACTTGATACGCAAATATTGGCTGTCAAAGCCCCAAATAACAACCCGCAACCCCGGTCCGTTTAGACCTTGTATAAGAAAAACAATTATAAAACCTATAGCCATATTTTTTTGTTTTATTCCGTACTAACTTTCGCCCGCGGCTTCGCTCGCGTTAAATTCGGTATAAAACACCAAGTAGACCTGCAGTTTTTGCTCTTGCGCCTGATTGATTTGTAGTAGCAAATCCCACTTTTTGAATTAAAAATTAGCCTATGTGTCTCCTGGTTCCCAACTATCTCTGTACCAAAATCCATCAAAATCGGTTTAGCCATTAAAGCGTGAAGAGGTAACAAACAAACAAACTCACTTTCGCTTTTATAATATTAGTAAGGATTTGAAGGTTATTTATTAGGGAATAACCTTCAAATATTGTAATGTTTGAAGCTTTTGCTTTGGAATAATGATGATACATTAACATTGAACATTAGTCTAAAAACACCGTTTTCATGCCTTAATCAATTAGATAATCCAACCCCAGATCAGGCAGATCGTCTTGGAAACAACTACAGATATACCCACTTGTTAACCCGGGCAAACTGACAGAATTTCCTGCTGTATCTATTAATGGCGGCGACAACTTTTAGCCCCAAGCCTTCTGATGACCGTAGAGAGGCGCAGATATCGATATTGGTATCGATAAAGTTGGGATTATGTTATTTGAAACTCAATCGAATCGGGGTGCTGGCTGTCGAGATATTGATTTTAAATTAAAGTTTACTATTGTAGGTAGAGGGTTATCGTTCTGTTACAGTTGTGGAATTAGTTTCTAAGATGGAGGATTGTACACTTGAACTACAAAGATGTAGGAAGCAGTTGGGTTATTGAGTCACTTTAGATGGCAATTTTGACAGTTAAACTACATTTAAAGCGTTATTAATGCAGTAGAGTGAGTCATGTTATTTTATTTAATTTTCATCACATTGTAGCACATGATTTTTCGTGTTAGGTACATTTGTTTTGCGAAGAAGTTAATTGTAATATGTTGCATTGCATGGATATGTAAGTTCTAAGTATTGGTATTTTCAAAACACATGGCGATTGCTTTATGAGTTATAACTGTGTTTTTGTAGTGATGATTGTGCCTGCCAGCCCTTAAAAAATATCATGACATCTATCGACAATTTTCTTTTTCATCGATAAAATTAATATTTTTTAATCATTACGTTCTCCACTCTAGAAGTATTTGTAAAACGAAAAAGGCGTTATTAAATCATTTTCATAAAATTGATTGTTTTTTTTTTTATAACAACATTTCAGAAGGCGTACTGTTATTGTAAGCCTCTTGTTTTTCAAAATAATAACGATGAATATTTTTCGAATGTTTATTTTCCTGGTGTAAAATTTGGAAGGTGTATTTTTTCCTTTAAACGTTTACAAACATTTAAACTTACAAATACATAAAGAGCCAGAGCTGGGAAAATACAACATCTGTTCCGTGCAGGGCAATGACTTCCCCCGCTCTGGGCGGAGCGAGGGGGTATGTCAGACTTTTACTGACATAAACCCACCCATGTTCCTTCTATTGCCCTTTACGTTCCGGGGCCGCGGTATCTCTTTCGAACAAGCCGCAACCCCGGCAGGTAAGTACTGTCCTTGGGTCATCATTTCTAGCTAAAATATGACGAATTATCTCTCGCCCATAGCCACATTACCGCGTGGTAGTTTTACAAGAAAAATTTTTTTTTTTTTGCAGATTTGATTTCCTTAAATAACTTGCTCCTCTCTGGGAGCCGGGGGGAAATGTTGAATCTGTTGCTCCCATCCATATTCTTTCTTTTGCCTTTTATGTTCCGGAGACGCGGTATTTCTTTTGAACCCGCAACACGCGATGGTCCTGGCAGGCCCCTGTGCTTTTCTGACACGAACGGCCTGCTGTCACCAGACGGACGAACGGTCTTTAAATTATTTTAATTGATTGATAAGGTGTTTGGAATTAGACATAATGAATTGTTTTATAACCGGTTAGATCGAATATCACTTGTATTGCCACAAATCGACTTAAAAATAAATAAAAAATAAAACAATATTAAAACGTACATGTTTTTATGTAATTTGTTAACAGTTTTTGTGTTTTATACGTAACTAGCTTTTTCTAGCAGCTTCGCTCGCGTTAAATTAGGGGCAACACAGTTCCCCTTTCCTGATTTGCAGGTACCTGCTACCTGTAGTTTTTGCCCTTGCGCCTAATTTATTGTAATAGCAAAGCTAGGTTTTCCCTTTTCTTCCCTTTTTCTCCCTCATTAATCACTTTTTATTTAAAAAAAACCTAGAGTCCCAACTATCTCTGTACCAAAAATTCATAAGAATTGGTTTAGCCATTAAATCGTGAAGAGGTAACAAACAAACAAACTCACTTTCGCTTTTATAATATTAGTAAGGACAGTTAGGATTTACTTGCCAGCCAAACTTTACGTTTGATGCTGAGCTGCGCTCGTTTCTTATAAGTACACATATTTGATGGCGTTAAGGCGCGGTAACAAGCTAATCCTTAGGTATTCGCGGAAGTGAGGCTAGCTGCAGACTGGGCATGGTTTTTTCACAAGTACACGACAGTAGTGCAGCGTAAAGAAATAAGGTCGAAAATATGTGGCGTTTAATTTTATTTGAATATCATGTCGGCCAAAATGTAGGTCATTTTGCAGTTTAAATTGAATATAAAAAAATACAGTTCCGCGTTTGAATATTTTTAGATATCTCTTTAGTCTATAAAATTTCCTTTGTTATAGATATAAGAAATATGATGGTTGTCGCTGAAAAAGTTGAGAATGTGGAGACGAAAAAATTTTTTTCGTTTGTTTTGTCTTTTTAAACATTTTTTTTGTAGTACTAGACCACTTTTGTAAACTGATTTTGTTTAAGTCTTAACTTCATGTATTTGACAATACACGGTATTTTTTTTAAGGCCAGTGGCATGTACAGATACAATTAACTTAGCTACGAAAATCCGGACGTTTTACGAAGTGTTTGCTTTGTACAGCGCCTTAAACGAAAAAACCCAAACAATATGTACTTATAAAAAGTTCCCTTTGTTCTATGTTAACATAACATCGAAAATTCTCACTGATCCTCATCCCACCAAAGCAAATAACTCAGGACTTTCATCCTGACCCGATTCCTTACGCCATTATAATAAATTGTAGTCAGCACAACCCTACATGTCTGTGTTTCATGCTTATCCTTGTTTATTCAGTGTTGTCGTCGTGAAGTAGAACCGACAGCTAATATACATTTGAGCCGAAATATAAAGTGTGAAGCTAATCTGCTTTATGGTATTCTTATGCTAGCTTTATGGTAATCTTTAAGGCGCGGCAATAAGCTAATCTTTAGGTATTCGCGGAAGTGACGCTAGCTGCATACTAGGCATAGTCTGACACAAGTACACGACAGTAATGCATCGAAAGAATAGAAATAAGGTCGAAAATATTTCGGTGTTTGATTTTATTTGAATAATATCATGTCCGCCAAAATGTAGGTCATTTTGTAGTTTTTATTGAATATAAAAAAATACAACTCCGTGTTTGTACATTTTTAGATATCTCTTTAGTCTATACAATTTCCTTCGTTATACATAAAAAATATGATGGTTGTCGCTGAAAAAATTGAAAATTTCGAGACGAAAAATTTTTTTTCGTTGTCTTTTTAAAATTTTTTTTTTTCGTAGTACTAGACCACTTTTGTAAACTGATTTTGTTTAACTCTTTACTTTATGTATTAAACTATAGGTACACGGTATTTTTTTTTGGCTAGTGGCATGTACAGATACGGCTAACTTTGCGACGAAAATCTAGACGTTTTACGAAGTGTTTGCTTTGTACAGCGCCTTAAGATATGGTGTAACTAGCTTTCGCGACTTCGTCCGCGTGGCATAGTTACTTTGGGCTAACGCTAACTTTGACCCGCGTGATGATCGAAAAAATTTCTTCCCACACATTTTCTTCCCACTTTTTCCCTCTTATCTCACTTAAAAAAAAAACAAATAGTCTATGTCCGTCTCAGACATAAACGGCCATATCTTTTGACTGTGTCAACTTAGATTGTTGATTTTTGAGTTAAGATACAATTTCAACCCGATGCCTCCACGCGTTTCCAAGATAAAAGGTCTTGATAGACAGACAGACGGACAACAAAGTGATCCAATAAGGGTACCGTTTTTCTTTTCAGGTACAGAACCCTGAAAAACAATCGGTGAAGTCCTTCTCACACGTAAGGGACGTGTGAAAAAGGCCTCGCAGATTGTTTTTTTCCTCAAATTCATGGATTTTATCGCAAAAAGTAAGGGTGTGTTGATCGAGTGTTAAGACTGAGAGGCGACTAGCTTCGAGGTCACCACTTATAGGAAAAATGAAGGGGCGTTACGTCTTCCTTATTTCATACCCTAAGGGATCAGAAAAATGGGAATCAATTAGTCAGAACAAAGGTCATTATGGTGACGTGTTTATATCCTAAATCCCTCACGTATATATTACTAGCTTTTGTCCGCGGCTTCGCTCTAATATTTAACGCTCTAAAATTTGCAGTTTTGTTTGCTTGTTTGTAGTTTTTGCCCCTGCGCCTTATTGATTTGTAATAGCAACGCTAAGTTTTCCCTTTTCTTCCCTCTTTCTCCCTGATATCCCATTTAAAAAAAAATACCCTATGTCCAGATGGACATACTTTTGGCATTTTATTTTAATTTTGGTACAGAGAACGTTGAACTTTGGAAATCAGGGTCTCCTGTTTATTTTTTTAATCGGTTTAGCCATTAGCGTGAAGAGGTAATAAACAAACAAACTCACTTTCGCTTTTATAACATTAGTAAGAATAACACATAGGGTACCTACAATTCATAAATACATTTTGTATATTTTATCACTACGCGAGTGAAACCTTGGTGCGCAGCTAGTATGTTATACTGGGAAACTCTAATTCCTACCAACCAGACAAATCTTTGATGGAATAATATATAACATTGATTCGATTGTTGATGATCCTCTTTGTTGATTTGTATTAACAACGTTAAGTTTTCCCTTTTCTTCCCTCTTTCTCCCTCACATCCCACTTTAAAAAAATGCCCTATGTCCGTCTCCTGGTTCCCAACTATCTCCCAAATTCATCAAAATCGTTTTAGCCATTAAAGTGTAAAGATGTAACAAACAATCAAACAAACTCACCTTCGCTTTTATAATATTAGTAAGAAAAGGATATTATAAAATAAATGGGAAAGTGTATATGTGCGTAATTTTGTCTGTCTTTCACTTTTAAAGTCGAGATAGTTGAAGGGATGCATAGTGACAAAAGCTACTTTTTGTTTCTTTCTAAACCCCCAACTTCCCTAAAATGAGGGTGCAAGCTAGCGAAGCCGCGGGCAAAAGCTAGTCCTTACTAATATTATAAAAGTGAAAGTGAGTTTGTTTGTTTGTTACGTCTTCACGCCTAAATGGCTGAACCGATTTTGGTAAAGAGATAGTTGGGACCCTGGAGACGGACATAAGATATTTTTTTTAAAAACGATTAAGTTATGAGGGAGAAACAGGGAAGAAAAGGGAAAACTAAGCATTGATATTACAATAAATAAGGCGCAAGGGCAAAAACTGCAGGTAGCAGGTACATGTAAATCAAGAAAGAGGATATGTGTTACCCCAAATTTAACGCGAGCGGAGCCGCGGGCGAAAGCTAGTTAATTATACCTAAGTCCAGAATACTCACGATGTCTTCCTTCACTGAATTATGTGATATGTTAGATAAACTTTAAAATGTATAAATGAATTGAAAAAGTCGTATTAGTACTTTACCGGATTTGAACCCTCATCAACCTTAAGCAAGAGAGGCGAGGCGCTTAACCTCTGGGCCATCACGATATTCTTTTCACCGCAAGTAAATATTTTCTGTCAAGGATAGGAAAAGAGGAAAACGTTATTTTTACCCGGCATCAAATGCCGGAAAATATCAATTCCTTTTACAAAAACACTAGCTTTTGCCCGTGGCTTCACTCGCGTTAAATTCGGGGTAACACATTTCCTCTTTCCTGATTTACATGTACCTGCTACCTGCAGTTTTTGCCCTTGCGCCTTATTTATTGTAATAGCAATGCTTAATGTAATGCGAAGATTGTAAGACTATCTTTGCAATGTATAGAATCAATTCTCTAGTATTGTATAATTATTAAGCCCATATGTGAGTGCTATGTATTATCATTGACTTGACGAAGCCCTGGTGGTTAATAGTGTCATGCTCACTTGAATGTCTCGCTGATGGTGGCGGGTGTGTCGGGTCATTTAGCTCCCTTCAAAATGGTCGAGCTGAATGGGGCTGATCCATACGTCATGTTCGTGAACGGGCGCTGTCAGTTGGGACTGGTCATTTTTTAACTACCACGGTCATTTTTAATTTATTTAGATTTAAATTGAATTTTGTTTTTTATTTACTCTGGACGCTCTTACTGTGCACGTCTTTCTACATCGTTCTCACATATTTGTATAATCTCAACACGAATGATGTAAATATTTTTTGTAAAAATATTAGAATTTAAAAGAGTGTCCATGGAGTTTCTTGCCCATTCTTCTCCATAGAGATCAACGCTTTGGAATGGGCAACTGCAGTACTTTCACAAGTTATTATGCCTTGTGACCGGGACTGTAGATTCATTTTGTTTCTTGACATTCAAAAGTGCCTGTAATGGTCTAATTGAAATAAATGATTTGATTTGATTTGCTTAGTTTTCCCTTTGCTTCCCTTTTTATCCCACATATCTCAAATCTAAAAAAAAATAGCCTGTCTGTCTAGGGTCCAAACTATTTTGGTACTCTGTACCAAAATTCATCAAAATAGGTTTAGCCATTTAGGCGTGAAGACGTAACAAACAAACACAATTTCGCTTTTATAATATTATCTATACTATACTAATATTATAAAGCTGAAGAGTTTGTTTGTTTGTTTGTTTGAACGCGCTAATCTCAGGGATTGGTTGGAATTGGAAAATTCTTTTAGTGTTGGATAGTCCATTTCTTGAGGAAGGCTATATAATATCACGCTACGACCAACAGGTGCTGACCAGCGTGGGTGAAACCGTGGGGAACAGCTAGTTAAGGATATAAAACAATCCGTTTTAGACGTCAGCTCTAAATATACATACAGAATTAGTCGTTTAATTTTGTGAAAAAATTGTACTCGTACTAAATATTGTCTTTTGACCTAAGTTATGAGAGTTCGCGATTTTGTTTGGTTTATTAAAGTGATTTTTTATAAACTACAAATAGATGCAAAATAATAGTAAAATATAGGTTTTTGACAATTGAGTCTTAGGCATATAAACAAATAAAATAAATAAATATCTTGGGACAACTCACACACGGCTATCTGATCCCAAGCTAAGCAGAGCTTGTGTTATGGTGACCAGACAACTGATATACATACTTATATAATTTATATATACATACATATTATAGATAAATCACACCCAGCCACTGAACAAACAATCGTGCTCATCACACAAAGTTTGTCCTTGGTGGGAATCGAACCCACGACCTCCGGCTCAGCAGTCAGGGCCACTAACCACTAGACCAACAGGCCCGTCAAATATGCCTAAGACTTAATTGTCAAGAACCTCGACCAACACCTAAGGCGGCTCTCGTTGGACGGCTGGATCAAGAGGTTGATATAGAAAGCGGTACTCCTGGACACCGCTCGTATGGTTAATGGGTTCCTCTCTCTGGAGCCCTGACCCCCGGTAGCTTGCCGGTACCCTGTTCCCGATACCGGTGGGCTAATACTGTTTGTATTTTTCAATGTTTATCAAGAAATATAAAATTATATATGTACTAGCTTTTGCCCGCGGCTTCGCCCGCGTTACATTCCTTTCCTTTTTGCCCTAGCGCTTTATTTATTGTAATAGTGACGCTAAGTTTTCCCTTTTTTCCTCTCTCTCTCTTTCATTGTTCAGCCTATGTCCGTCTCCAAGGTCCTAACTATCTCTGTACCAAAATTTATCAAAATCGGTTTACTTATTTAATCGTGAAGAGGTAACAAACAAACAAACTCACTTTCGCTTTTATAATATTAGTAACTAGCTATCGCCCGCGGCTTCGCTCGCGTTAAATTCGGGGTAACACAGTTCCCCTTGCACCTTCTTGATTTGTAATAGCAACGCTAAGTTTTCCCTTTTCTTCCCTCTTTCTCCCTCACATCCCACTTTTTTCAAAAAAATATTAGCCTATGTCCGTCTCCTGTTTCCCAACTATATCTGTACCAAAATTTAACAAAATCGGTTTAGCCATTAAAGCGTGAAGAGGTAACAAACAAACAAACAAACTCACTTTCGCTTTTATAATATTAGTAAGGTTAGCAAGGATACATATATATTGATAAGGATATCAGTATCCCCGCTATTTCTTAAGCCTTACACCAAAAACAGTCGTATTCTCTGGAATGGAAATGGAATTTCAGGCCGTGGACAGGTTGTCACATAAATTGAATTTGGTACGGCGGGTAAATGAAGACGCCTGTCGTTCTTTCAAATTGGTATCGTTACTGTGCTCATAGATATTCTTGCTGTTTGTGTGTGTGTGTGTGTGTGTGTGTTTGGGGATTTTATGGTTGGTGTAGTGGCTAAAGGGCTTTCTTTTTTTTTTGGGTTGGAAATCTTCAAATAACTTCCCCTGCTCTGGGCGGAGCGGGGGGGGGCGTGTCAGACTTTTACTGAATAAAACTCACACATGTACCTTTACTTTCCGGGGCCGCGGTATATCTTTCGAACAACCCGCAACCCCGGCAGGCGGAGGCCCTGGCAAGCCCCTCTGCTTTGCTGACATCTCTTTGAGGCGCGCGTGAAACACGAACCCGCCGTCGATACGGCCTGTCGTCAATAGATGGACGGACGGTGAGCTACCCATTGCTCACCGTCCACATGCCCGCATCGACGGTGGCCGGGAACCGTCTCGCGGCGCCCGGCGCCCGTGGCGTCTCCCGCGGCAGCTGGGTTGGTTTGAGGTTCTCTCCCTCAAACGCCCGGTGGCTAAAGGGCTTATGGTTAAGTATTAAAAACCTGGCTAAATAGCGTAATGTTGTAAGGTTACGTAACGTCTGCGAAAGGATTGGTGATCATTCCTTACAGACTGCCTGGTTGTCGGTCTGAAGCGCTACTGCTTAACATCAAGGAGCCACAAACTTCGACGAAAATATCGACGTTGCGGTTGGCGCAGTGGCTGAGCGATTGACTGCTGCGCTGCGTGTTGCGGGTTCAATCCCCGAACGGAAAAAAATATTTGTATGGCCTCCTGATAGTTGTTTCGAGTCTGGCTGTTTATACAGGAGAAATTCCTAGTGTAAGGCAAAGTTGATTTGGTTTTAAGTGTTCATGTGAGTAAGTGATACTACTTGCTGTTTCAGTGTCAAGCTGTTTTGACTGCAGCGTTGGTCTCGGGTCGCCAGCGCGACTATAGAGCATAGGTTCCTGGGATCGATTCCCGAGTCGCACAAAGCGGTTTTGTGTACTGTGGTCCCTTGGTGCTGCAACAAAGCAACTCTCTAAGTCTATGCAGTTAATATTTAAGGCTAATCGCAAGTTTGTACGGAACCCTCGTCGGTGCGCGAGTCTGACTCACTCTTATTTGATAATTATTTATTTTATTTTGTATGGAATTTATATAGTGTGCCTCAAATAAACGATTTATTATTTTTATATTTTACTAGCCTTTGCCCGCTGCTTAGCTCGCGTTAAATTCGGAGTAACACGTTTCCCTTTTCCTGTTTTGCAGGTACCTGCTATCTGTAGTTTTGCCCTTGCGCCTGATTTATTGTCAATTGTAATAGCAAAGCTAAATTTTCCCTTTTCTTTCCTCTTTCTCACTTTTATTTTAAAAAAATAGCCTATGTCCGTACCAAAATAAATCAAAATTGGTTTAGCCATTTAGGCGTGAAGAGGTCACAAACAAACAAACTCACTTTTGCTTTTAGAATATTAGTAAGGATTTCGAGAGCTGATATAACTGTTAAAAGTTGTGAAAACGCTAACTGATTTCAGCCTAGTATCTAGTTTGACTAAATTATGAATAGTTAATGTTTGTCCTGACCTAGATAAATCCTAGAGTCTAATGCAAATGTCTGTTGTCAGACCTAAACATCTAGTTTATGGCTTCATTCAAGCATAAATTTGTGATAAACATAAATTTGAAATATTATCTGAGGAACTAGGGAGAGCAGATAAGTAGGATGTAGGTCATGCCTATCCTAGGCGGATACTATATCCTACTAGCTGTGCCCAGCGGTTTCACCCGCTGCTCACTTAGGGTTATGAAAAATAGATGTTGGCCGATTCTCAGACCTACCCGATATGTACACAAAATTTCGTTTAAATCGGTCCAGCCGTTTTGGAGGAGTATGGGAACGAAAACTGTGACTCGAGAATTTTATATATTAGACTAGCTGTGCCCAGCGGTTTCACCCGCTGCCCACTTAGGGGTATGAAAAATAGATGTTGGCCGATTCTCAGACCTACCCGATATGTACACAAAATTTCGTTTAAATCGGTCCCGCCGTTTCGGAGGAGTATGGAAACGAAAACTGTGACACGAGAATTTTATATAAATATTAGATTTGATAATTATTTTTATCAATACTGTTTTCAGAAAAACATCGTCTGTTCTCAAATCATTGAAAATTATCCAGCATCATGATCTGCATAGCCTATCAAAAAAATCAAAATCAGTTATTTCAATTAGACCATTACAGGCACTTTTGAATGTCAAAAAAAAACAAAATGTTAAGGTACAGTCCCGGTTACAAGACATAATAACTTGTGAAAGTACTGTAGTTGTCCATTCCAAAGCGTTGATCTCTATGGAGAAGAATGGGCAAGAAACTCCATGGGCACTCTTTTAAATTAGAATATTATTACAAAATTGTATTTACATCATTCGTGTTGAGATTATACAAATATGTGAAAACGATGTAGAAAGACGTGCACAGTAAAAGCGTCCAGAGTAAAAACAAAATCCTTACTAATATTATAAAAGCGAAAGTGAGTTTGTTTGTTACCTCTTCACGCTTTAATGGCTAAACCGATTTTGATGAATTTTGGTACAGATATAGTTGGGAACCAGGAGACGGACATAGGCTAATTTATATTTAAAAAAGTTTTATTTAAAAAAAGTGGGATGTGAGCGAGAAAGAGGGAAGAAAAGGGAAAACTCAGCGTTGCTATTACAAATCAATAAAGCGCAAGAGGAACTGTGTTACCCCAAATTTAACGCGGGCGAAAGCTAGTTCAATATAAAAATCTAAATAAATAAAAATTTAACCGTTGCAGCTAAAATCTATACTATATACTATCTGGATGCAGCTGCCGGTCCTTCCCTGAACTGTAGCAGCATTCCGAATCCAGAAACATCATTGAAAGTCGAATAAAGGTAGAACTATAACTGAAGTCTTTCACTGCCCTCGATTCGTCATCTGAAGACAGGGCGCTATGGCGCTCATTAGGGGAGGTCAGACAGTCTCAGACATATACTGTCTAAAACCCACCCATGTTCCGTCTATTGCCCTTTATGTTCCGAGACCGCGGTGTCTCTTTCGAACAACCCGAACCCACCCACTACCTCACTGATGAATTTCCTGGCAGAAAAACTTAACATAACTTTGCTGAACAGAACCTTGTACTTCATGTATTTAAGTAGCGCCTGCAACTGGATCAACAAGGAACTAACCTAATTATAAATATCTCAACGTTTAATTAATCAAAATCCTTACTAATATTATAAAGACCAAAATGAGTTTGTTTGTTTGTTACGTCTTCACGCCTTAATAGCTAAACCGATTTTGATGAATTTTGGTACAGAGATAGTTGGGACCCTGGAGACGGACATAGGCATTTTTTTTTCAAAGTGGGATATGAAAGAGAAAGAAAAAACTTAGCATTACTATTACCGCAAGGGCAAAAACTACAGATAGCAGGTACCTGCAAATCAGGAAAAGGGAACTGTGTTACCCCGAATTTAACGCAAGCAAAGCCGCGAGTAAAGGCTAGTTATTTAATAACAGCTCAGTACACTTGAGCAGAATATAATTAACGATGCACACACATCAGCGGCATATTACTCAGCGTACGGCTGCAAGCGACGGTTGCTGTCCGGTTGTCAGGCCGTCACTTGGCTATTTACGTCATGTGATACTGTTTCATTATGACCTGCGATGATGACACATCTTTCATAGGGTACTTTTTAAAGTGCTATCTAATGAAATTCCACAAAGTATCATTTGATAGAATGAAACGAAATTTAAAACGTAATGCATTAAATTTAAACAAGCATATTACAAGTTAGACGATTTTCTTTACTTATCTTATATAAAAAAAAAAAAACAAAAAACGTTTACAAACATTTAAGCTTACAGACACAACCAGCCAGACCCGAAACAACTATTTGTAGGCCATTCAAATATTTGTTGCGTTCGAGAATCGAACCCGCTACTCGCAGCGCAGCACTCAATTGTTCAGCCACTATGTCAACCGTACCGTCAACTATTTTATTTTATTTTCTTTATTTAGGTGACCCACAGCGATACTTACAATATATTACAAATTATTTAAGTTACAGTCTAATATAGCTAATAATAGGTTTCCCTGTGAAACTGGGATTTAATGTATGTACAAAGGGACTTATAAAATACCAGCTTTTGCCCGCGGCTTTGCTCGCGTTAAATTTGGTATAACACAGTACCTGCTACCTGCAGTTTTTGCTCTTGCGCCTTATTGATTTGTAATAGCAATGTTAAGTTTTCCCTTTTTTTCCCTCGTTCTCCCTTATATCCTACTTTTTTTAAATATAAATTAGCCTATGTCCGCCTCCTGGTTCCCAACTATCTCTGGACCAAAACTCATTAAAATCGGTTTAGCCATTAAAGCGTGAAAAGGTAATAAACCAACAAACTCACTTTCGCTTTTATAATATTAGTAAGGATTATAATGAAATTAACAGTGACGTACTACAAATAAGTTAAAAATAAAATTTCGAAAAAATAACACTTTAAGAAACAGAGATTGAATGATTGGTTGTCATTTATTTGCCTTCATTTAAAGTTTTTGTTATTTGAATAATGCTTTTAATTAAAAATATCAACATTAGAGAATACTGCGTTCTTTAATATTGTCATTTTTAGTTTTCTATCAACGTAATCTTTACAATCATCACCCATACCCGGATGAACACACACATTCTTCAAACTTCACTGTTTAAAATCCAGGCCTGAAAAAAACTGAAAATGCAAGCAGACTAGGCCTTTGTTTTATAAGCTCGGGCCATAAAGTACAATAAATACAAACGAGACTTTATTGGCTAGTTCGCTTGGGACAAATTATTTTGGAGCCATACACTTTGTTAGGTAAAACTACTTTTAAGGCTGGTTTACAGCCTAGTTTATGATGTAGGTAATAGGATTGGTGATCTGGGAGCAATATGTTTTATTCTAGCTTTCAGACTAATCTGAGATAACAATGAGGGTAGGTGAGCGTAAGGAGAACAAAAGGCAATTTGGGTAAGGCCAGGTGGTGGAATGTGTATGATTTTCTGAGCGCTGCTGCTAGCTGATGAGATGTTTTTAGGGTCTACCTCAAAAGGAAAAATACAGAACCCTTTTTTGTTGGGGTGGGGAAATCATCAAATAACTTCTGGTGGGTCTTCGCTCTGGGTGACAGACTTGTACTGACTAGAACCCATCCATGTTCCTTCTGTTGCCTTCTACGTTCCGGGGCCGCGGTATCTATTTCGAACAACCCGCAACCCCGGCAGGAAATACTTTCTAACCTTATAGGATCATTATGTTTTCCGTCCGTCTGTCTGTCTAGACCATTATCTCGGGAACGCGAAAAGGCATCATATTGAAATTAAAATCATGTCTCTAATCCCTGGAACTTTGAAAAAAATCAACCATATAAGTCTGCGCAGTCAAAAGATATGGCCTTTTTTGTTGCCAGTTTGTACGGAAACCGCGGTGCACGGGTCCCACTCGGGCCGGTATTTTTATACGGCACCTCTCCAGCCACTCCTGAAAGAGGAGACTTACCGCCACTCTTGTGGCGTGCCCTGCACGGTGTTGCGACAGTTTCTCTCTCCATGCCACCATGAGATCGACCTCATCAATAAGGAGTATTAGTTCAAATCTTGTTTTTTTTTAATCCATTGAATGACTAGTATGGCTATTCTAGTATACATAGTTGGATTCTGTTGATTACCAATATTTTACATAAAGTTTCTACCATCAGGACCTCCATAAGTGCGTTCCTAGGTGTTACAAAACTCCTTAGTAAGACTATTAGTAAGACCTGACTTCGGCTAAACGTGCTTTCCGAGGCATTCTACAAAAATAATTAAATCCACAAAAGCTCACCCCATTCATTAAAGAACCCAACCACCGCACTGCAAATTTTCACCCCCACACGAGATATTTATGAAAAATGGACTCTGTAATGGCGCTATAACACTACCGCCACATAGGGTCACTTCACCCCCACATAAATAAACCGAAGTATGTGCTAGTAATTGACCTAAATTTTTAAAGGGTGCTACAAGGTTTTAGGGGATGAAACGTGACCGGCGTCTTCTTATCTACTGGTTTAAACGCAGGTTAGGGGTTGAATTTTGTTTTTCTAAATTAAATACTTTTTTGTACGTGATGTATTGGCTTGGGGGAGTAAGGATATTGTTTTTTTTTTAAATTTTAATAAAACTGTAAGCACGTTCCTCCTGGTTGCATATTTTGGAATTATTTCTTTAGATTGGGTTCCGTATCTGGTTATAGTTGTATTTAGCTAAAAAATAATAGTTGTTTTGATTTGTTTGCCTCGTTGGCCTAGTGGTCGCAAGCGTGACTATTGGGAATGAGGTCCTGGCGTCTATTCCCAGGGCGGGTGAAAGTTTTTTGGGTTTTTCCACCAGAAATTTTCCAGCAGCAGCCTCGGAGCCTGGATTGTGGTCGGTTGATGGCAATCGGCTCGCCCCTTGGACTTAAACTTGCAGTGTCAGCTAAAGACAAGTCCCGAGGGGACAGCCGGGAACAGCTTAACGTGCTTTGAGGCACGGAGAAACCTCGGTGTGAAACAGGTGGTCACCCATCCACAGAACAACCTAGGTAAGCGCGTCTTAACCCAAAGATCGACCCAAGCGGCTACTATTATTTATCCAGGAGTTCCTACAAAAGAAAAATAAAGAATGAGAATATTTTACCAAAATCACGATTCAAATCAAAACTGAACAACACAAAAGATTCAACATCTCATCGTATTATTCAAAATAATTCACTGAAATTCCTGAACTTAGGTTAAGTTTAACTTTCAGTCGTTAAATGCTCGAGCCACAGTCATTTACATAGTAATCAGGGTTGTTCCGAGATTCCTGAAATCCTGAAAAACAACCCGGGAAATTGGTGGATGTGAATTAAAAATGCCGGTGGATAAACTTTTAGCTATAAAAACATACATAAACTCACGCTACTCTCCTTAGGGATCGAACAGAATGTCACATCCTCCTTTATTTTCTTTTATAATTAAAAACAAAAACTAACGTTGGATGGGAGATCATCAAATAACTTCCCCTGCTCTAGGCGGAGCGGAGAGGAATGTCAGACTTGTACTGACTCTAACCCACTCATGTTCCTTCTTTTACCCTTTATGTTATATGTATCTCCTACTGGGTTGTGGAGGTGAGATACATAAAATATAACAAATGTATCTCACCTCCACAACCCAGTAGGTACTGGAAAATACGATAATCCTTGGTAAGACTGGTTGTCAGACATTCGGAACACTGACTATTGATATGATCAAGATTTCTATTTTAATCAACATAAAAATTGAACTTACTATCCATATTCGGTGTAGATTGAAAATTTCTTTAGTTCCTTAACAAAATATCGCAAGAATAAAGTAAAATATCCATGGAGTTTCTTGCCCATTCTTCTCCATGGAGATCTACGCTTTAGAATGGGCAACTACAGTACTTTCACAAGTTATTATGTCTTGTGACTGGGACTGTAGCAGCATATTTTTTTTTGTATATATGACATTCGAAAGTTCCTGAAATGGTCTCATTGAAATAAATGCTTTGAGTTTGAAGAAAAAACCGGCCAAGAGCGAGTCAGATACGTGCACCAAGGGTTCCGTACAAACTTGTGCCATAAACAGCTTTATCTTTTGACTGCAAAGACTTAGAGAGTTGATTTTTTCACAACACAAAGGGCACACAGATTTAGAGTGTATGGTTTTAATTTCAAGTTGATACCTCTACGCATTCTTGAGTAAGGGTATTGACAGACATATGGACAACAAAGCGATCTAATAAGGTTTCCGTGTTGCGGGTTGTTCGAAAGAGATACTGTGGCCCCGGAACGTAAAGGGCAATAGAAGGAACATAGATACGGTAGGTTTTAGTCAGTACAAGTCTGACCCCCTGCTCCGCCCAGAGCGGGGGAAGTTATTTGATGAAGTTACCCACCCCAAAAAAAGGGTTCCGTTTTTTTTTTGTTTTGACATACGAATCCCTAAAAAAGCATTTATTATAATACTAGCTGTCGCCCGCGGCTTCGCCCGCGTTAAATTTCGGGTAATACAGTTCCCCTTGCGCCTTATTGATTTGTAATAGCAACGCTAAGTTTTCCCATTTCTTCCCCCTTTCTCCCTCACATCCCACTTTTTTTTTTAATAAAAATTTGCATATGTCCGTCTCCTGGTTCCCAACTATCTCTGTACCAAAATTAATCAAAATCGGTGTAGCCATTAAACCGTGAAGAGGTAACAAACTCACTTTCGCTTTTATAATATTAGTAAGGATTCTAGTATACAATGGTGCTGTAATCGCTAACAGCGAAGTATACATCTCAGCTTACCCCGAACCAGGATGTCATGTTTTGTAATGACCAATTAAAGTTATACCCCCTATTACTTAAGGTAGGTATCTCAATTTACGGCAGAGGTGACATTTAGATTGTAGTTATAAGCATCTGCACCAAATACTCGACAATATTAATTAATAGGTCATCTGTAGGCCTACTATGACATCTTAAAGCAGAACTTATTCCACTGAGTGAAAGAGATGGTGCTAGACACCCTGTATAGCTCTGTCCCTTTCCCTCAGCGGAATAAGTTCTGCTTTAACACGTCATGGTAGAGTAGCTGATAGCCATTTATCTTTAAGATCATTTAGTACTTATGTTTTGGGACGAACTTGCAAAGTCAGTTTGGGGGGCAAGTTACGAGCTTATCCGGGTTTATATTTAACGAAGGAAATTAATCACAAAGAAATAAACCGGCCAAGACCGAATGGGACCTTTACAGCGAGGGTTCCGTACAATCTTGCGACATAAACGTACCATATCTTTTGACTACGTAGACTTAGAGGGTTAATTTTTCACAGCTCCAAGGAAAAATCAGTTTTTTTAAACGTTAGCCCACACTAGGAATTGCTCCTGTATCGTGGGTGCATTTACAAACATTTAAATTCACCTACACAAACAGCCAGACCCGGAAAAACTATCTGTAGGCCACACAAATATTTGTTACGTGCAGGAATCTAACCCGTGACACACAGTGTAGCAGTCGATCGCTCAGCCACTGCGTCAACCGTGTCGGCAAAGATTTGAGTATGTGGTTTTAATTTCAACTCGATAACTCTACACGTTTCCGAAATAAAGGTTCTTGACAGACAGATAGACAGACAGACAGACGGACTACAAAGTGATCCAATAAGGGTTCCATTTTTTTCTTTTTGAGGCACGGAACTCTAAGAATGAACTTACAGATCGTTTTTTTATAGTTCAATATTCATGAAAAAGTTTCAACAAAGCGACGAAGGTTCAGTCTATTTATATTCTAGATTAAGTTTTATTTCGTTTTGGTAGGCTTTTCTCTTTGATACTTTTCTACATTTTATGTTATCTCAGGACTGTCAGATTTCTGGGACTGATTATCATTACTGTACTTGTAAGTTAGCTTTTGTTCGCGGTCTTACTTCCAAGTTTGTTCTTATAACATTTTCTTCTATATTATTTCATGATCGCGATCCACTATTCTCTGATTTCTTCTGATCTTCTATAGCTTCTTAACTTGTTGACATTTGTATATTCTATTTTTGGAGTTTATTGGAGTTTACTCCTTAAGAATCGATTTTCATATATAAGGCGCCCGGTATGAGAAAAATCCGAGCGGTAAAACCTACTGAAGTAACGAAAATGTGTCACGCAACTTTCTAATTTGGCTGTGGGTGTATTAAGACGTACATATGGTATGCTGTATAGGTGACTATACCTATATAAACTATATGTTATTGGGCTTGTTTTTTTCATTAATTTGTGAATTTACCCTTTTATATGATATTAATCTTTTTTCAGTTGAATAAACTCTTTTTGCGTATGGTTAGATACTCGTACTTAAGGAGTAAACTCCAGTCGTGCGTCGGAGCTGACACACACACTTTTTTTTTTTTTAAACTAGGATTTTCTTCTGTACCGTGTGTGCGCTTACAAACATTTAAACTCACATACACAAACAGCCAGACCCGGAACAACTATCTGTAGGCCATAGAAATATTTGTTCCGTGCGGATCAAACTAGCCACACGCAGCGCGGCAGTCGATCGCTCGGCCACTGCGCCAACCGTGTCGTCTGTTGACATTGTGTCTAATTCCTATACATATATTTTGTTCCATTTCACTCTTAATTTTTTTGGACTATTTGAGTACTTTCATTAATTATAGACATGTTACTTGCTTAGTGAATAGAACGAATAGTCTAGGTTTTATTTTTTTGCTAAATATTTTATGAATTAAATAATTTTGGACTTAGACTTTCTTGAAACTAACCATCATAATAATCTGTACCTGCATTTAAGCAAATAAATGATTTCTGTTTCTCTGATTGCTCTTCCTTCGACCACTGTTCCCTTGATTTTTTATAATATACTAGCTTTTGCCCACGGCTTCGCTCGCGTTAAATTCGGGGTAACACAGTTCCCCTTGCGCCTCATTGATTTGTAATAGCAACGCTAAGTTTTCCCTTTTCTTCCCTTTTTCTCCCTCACATCCCAGTTTAAAAAAAAAAATATTAGCCTATGTCCGTCTCCTGGTTTCCAACAATCTCTGTACCAAAATTCATCAAACTCGGTTCAGTCATTAAAGCGTGAAGAGGTAACAATCAAACAAACTCATTTTCGCTTTTATAATGTTAGTAAGGATTTCGTGGCAGGCCCCTGCGACGAGGTTAGGACGGATCGCTTCCCAACGGTTGCACAAATATTTTGAGTAAACGGATTTTCTTTGAAGCCCCTGAATAAATAAGTTCTTAATGTCTACAGTTGAAGAACTAAAACTTTTTATTTCAAAACTGCATTTCACGCGAAGAAGAGGGTAGTTAAATAACTTGAGAAATGTTGATTGCAACTTACTTTTTTTAAGTAGATAGGCAAACGAGCTTTTCAAAGCAACTCTTTTGCTTGAGACTACTAATGTTTCTTTTTGAATTTATTCAGGAAACTTATGTTAAGAAAGTCTTTTCATCAAATACTTAATGAATGTTAAACTTGTACTGATTAAAACCCACGCATGTTCTTTCTTTTTCCCTTTATGTTCCAGGGCCGCGGTATCTCTTTCGAACAAGCCGTAACCTCGGCAGGCAGTGGTCCTGGCAGGCCGTTCTGCTTTCCTGCTTTTGATGACACACGTTTTCCTCATGTGGCCGGTGTGACATTGTTGTTTTAGCCCGACTGTGCGACGCAGAAGATGGTAATGTGTTTCTCAGCCTATATGTATGTTTGTGGCGCTATAGAGACTAACACCGTGAGCCGCTTTTGATATATTATATAACTAGCTTTTGCCCGCGGCTTCGCTCGCGTTAACTTCGGGGTAACACAGTTCCCCTTGCGCCTTATTGATTTGTAATAGCAACGCTAAGTTTTTCCTTTTCTTCCCTCTTTCTCCCTCAGATCCCACTTTAAAAAAAAAAATATTATAAAAAAATATAGTCTATGTCCGTCTCCGGGTTCCCAACTATATCTGTACCAAAATTCATCAAAATCGGTTTAGCCATTAAAGCGTGAAGAGGTAACAAACAAACAAACAAACTCACTTTCGCTTTTATAATATTAAGTAAGGAAGTAAGGATACTTTTTGTCTATACTCGGCGAGTGTTTCTAAAAAAATTACAAGTACATATTTAATATGGCGACCATGTTTTGAAAAAGAAAAAAAAAACAAAGTCGACGTACGCTTTGCAATAAATTCTGAAGTTCATTTTTATATTATAAGAAGACTAGCTGTTCCACGCGGTTTCACCCACGCTGCTCAGCACCTGTTGGTCGTAGCGTGATGTTATATAGCGTATAGCCTTTCTCAAGAAATGGACTATCCAACACTAAAAGAATTTTCCAATTCCAACCAGTAGTTCCTGAGATTAGCGCGTTCAAACAAACAAACTCTTCAGCTTTATAATATTAGTAAGTATAGATGGAGACCATGTTTTGAAAAAGAAAAACAAAGTCGACGTACGCTTTGCAATAAATTCTGAAATTCATTTTTATATTAGGATTAAGAAGATACACGCAATAGTTCGTGGTTTCCTTCCTGACTTAAGTACTTAATATTCCCCTGTCTACTAGCTGACAAGAATAGACGTTATCTTATATTTACAGCCCATTTCCCCGCTACCAGCTCATCCCAAACTCCTCCAAAACCTTTAAACCATAAACTGAAGGCTCTAAACTAGAGGCTATAACTCATCAGCACTCGATAACAGTCATTTGATGGGCGCCCAGATAAGCCCAGTTTAAATCGAGTTGCGATTGGATTTATATCGATTTGCGTTTTGATATTATGTACTTGAAATGACCCCCCATTTCCCTGACCTTAGGTTTCAGTTGATTAATCGATTTTTGACAGATATAATTTGATTGGCATACTTGTATTGTATTGTATAACGGGCTGTTGTCCGCAACTCCACGTCTGAGGCGCGTATTTTGCGTATGGGTGGGAATATTATTCGATCCACCCCAGCTCCACGAGAAACGTCAGCAGCGCATTGACATACCTAAGATTGTCGGCGTTACAGTGTTATAATATATTATCATCAAATTCTGGGTTGGGTCAGAAAAGCAGAGGGGCCTGCCAGGTCCACCGCGTGCCGGTGTTGCGGGTTGTTCGAAAGAGATACTGCGGCCCCGGAACGTAAAGGGCAATAGAAGGAAAATGGGTGAGTTTTAGTTAGTACAAGTCTGAAAGTCCCCCCCCCCCCGTTCCCCCCAGAGCGGGGGAAGTTATTTGATGATTTCCCACCCCAAAAAAAGTATTAATATACAACAACACATTCCCCTTGGTTACTTTGGTTGTCAGACCTTCCAGCCAACTGACTATCTAAAACATCTGTCAAAGATCTACAGATAAAGTAGTAGTCGTAAGAATGTGGTTTCGATGACACGGTTGGCGCAGTGGCTGAGCGATTGACTGCTACGCTGTGTGTCGCGGGTTCGATCGCCGCACGGAACAAATATTTATATGGCCTACATAGTTGTTCCGGGTGTGGCTGTTTATGTGAGTTTAAATGTTTGTGAATGCACCCACGATACAGGAGTAATTCTTAAGTGTGGGGCAAAGTTTTAAAAAATAAAATAAATATACACATCTGACAGCCGGGATCAACAGCTTAACGTGCTCTCCGAGGCACGGAGGAAACTCGTTATGAAATGGGTGGTGACCCATCCACAGACCAACCTAGGCAAGCGTGGCTTAATTTAAAGATCGACCAGAACGCCTACTATTATTTAGTCACGCATCCTTTCATTTACCGTCAACCATTTACGCAATTTATCTCTGAAATATTTTTAAATAAGCGCTCTTTTATATGTCTAGACAATTTATTAAAAATGGATATACACAGATTAACATTGCTTTTCATTAATGTTGTACTGCAAAATGTTGCCATATTTTTAGTCAAATCTGTGAAATATGTAACTAGTTTACCTGTAAATATAAATAAAAAAAATACTGACACACTCAACACGAAATCTTAGAAACAACTACAAGTGTTAAGTGTCCCAAATTTTGCATGGAGGATTCCTTTATGACGTAGGTGCTTATTTAGATGAATTTTGTAAAATTCCATCCCTAAAGAGGTGCAACTAGCTCACCGTCCGTCCGTCTATTGACGACAGGCCGTGTCGACGGCGCGTTAGAGCCTGCCAGGGCCTCCAGCTGCCGGGGTGACGGGTTGTTCAAAAGAGATACCGTGGCCCCGGAACGTAAAGGACAATAGAAGGAACATGGCTGGGTTTTAGTCAGTACAAGTCAAACTTTCCGTGCTCCGCCTATAGCGGCGAAAGATATTTAATGATTTCTCATCCGCAAAAACTGGGGTGCAACAGGGTGGCAAAGTTTGTACGAAAAAACCGCGATTCAATTTTGCATAGATAATGTTTCACGAAATTAAAGACTATATAACACAACGCACATTGACATCCTTGGAGGAAGCCTCCCAACAGGAGGTGCTTGAACATAACAAAAAATAAAAATTTAGAGTTGTCAAGGGACACCCGGATGGAACGAAGTTCCTATTGAAATGAAAATATCTGGCTTGCTTTTTATAAGAGAGAGAGAGGCAGACAGACAGACAGAGAAACATGCGACGCCGTACCGCTTAGGTACTATAGCAAAAAGTGTCGTGACAACTTTTCGTAAGAATTTTTTCCGTCTAGCTCCCTTTCACAACGCGCGATAAGGAACTTCGTTCCAATGAAAACTACTGCATATACACCGAAACCAGAAATTTCGTAACGAAAAAGCCTAACAAGAAATTTCATTACGAATACGGTCAGTTATTTCAATTACGATTTCAGTGTTCTATTAGCGTCTTTGGTAGAGAATTGCATAGTCATACGACATTAATCTGGATCAAACCCAAAGTTTTGTTTTTTCTTTTTACGACTTCTTTTCATTGGAAGTACTTTTTTTTTAATAATAAATGAAAATATCTGGCTTGCTTTTTATAAGAGAGAGAGAGGCAGACAGACAGACAGAGAAACATGCGACGCCGCACCGCTTAGGTACTATAGCAAAAAGTGTCGTGACAACTTTTTGTAAGAATTTTTTTCCGACTAGCCCCCTTTCACAACGCGCGATAAGGAACTTCGTTCCAATAAATACTTTCATTACTTAGGACTAGATTCCGCCCGCGTGGCATAGTTACTTTAGGCTAACACTAACTTAGACCCGCGTGATGATCAAAAAAAAAAAATCTTTCTCACTCCTTTTCTTTTCTCTTTCTTCCCCTTTTCTTACTTAAAGAAGAAAGGCTATGTACTCGTGAAGGACATTGGTTTTTTTATATAAGAAATAGGATTACTTTGTTGTCCAGTTGTCTGTCTGTATGTCTGTCAAAACCAAAAAGATGTGAGGTCCTAACCTTTTAGTCCTACATGACCTTTTCATTTAATAAACATTTACCAGTATATGTATTTCTAAAAAAACAACACAGATTATACACGTTAATACATAGTCTATCCATTGTCAGCTTATTTAATCGTGTAAAATAATCCGCCTTCACAATAATTATGATTTAAAAACATCAAAATTCCGCTGAATTGCCTCCACTCGGATGTGGCTCAATTTTAAATGGGATGACGGATTTTAACGTTAAAATTAACCTGATATTACACGTAAATGGTCACAGTAAATTGGTTAAACTTAATGGAAATAATAAAAAAAATATAGTACAAACCATTTATTTCTAACTAGCTGTGCCTATCGTCGGTTCTACCAGCTGCTCAGCTCTTTAATAGCGTAGCGTGATATTGTGAAAAAAAGGTTTTTTTTTATTTAAGTATTAATATAAAAAAATATATTAATATAAAATAATATATTTACCATACAGGTACGTAAATAAAAAAATATACTATACTTACAGGTAAATAAATAAAAAATGTAAAAAATACCTTTTTATTTCTCGCAAATTCTATACCTATAGTAGGTGTGTATACGTTTTTCTATCTAATGTAACTTTATGTAATCCTTACTAATATTATAAAAGCGAAAGTGAGTTTGTTTGTTACGTTTTCACGCCTAAATGGTTAAACCGATTTTGATGAATTTTGGTACAGGGATAATTTTATTTAAAGAAAGGTGGGATATGAGGGAGAACTAGGGAAGGCAAAACTGAGCGTTGCTATTCCAAATCAATAAGGCGCTAGGGGAACTGTGTTACCCCGAATTTACCGCAAGCGAAGCCACGGGCAAAAGCTAGTAGAGATATAAAAACCACAAATAAAGAAATCAATCTTTACTAATATTACTAGCTGTGCCCAGGGGTTTCACCCGCTGCTCATTTATGGGTATGAAAAATAGATGTTGGCCGATTCTCAGACCTACCCGATATGTACACAAAATTTCGTTTAAATCGGTCCAGCCGTTTCGGAGGAGTATGGTAACGAAAACTGTGACACGAGAATTTTATATATTAGAAGATTAAAGCGAAAGTGAGTTTGTTTGTTTGTTACGTCTTCGCGCCTATATGGTTTAACCGATTTTGATGAATTTTGGTATTGTATAAATAGTTGGGACTCACTTTTTTTTAATAAACATAATTATGTCGGTCTCCAGGGACTTTTTTTTAATAAACTTATGTCGGTCCTTGAAGACCGACATAGGCTTATTAAAAAAAAGTGAGCAAACAGGGAAGATGAGGGGAGAGAAAGATATTTTTTTTTCCGATCAACACGCGGGTTAAAGTTAGCGTTAGCCCAAAGTAACTATGCCACGCGGACGAAGTCGCGGGCTGAAGCTAGTTTAACATAACTGGCGAAATATAAGTGTACAGTTGTTAAGTACAACTCTGCTTAACCCTTCGTGGATTACAGGCGTGATATTATTAAGGGCACTAAAATATTCCGTGATGGCAGCTGCATACCCAAAATTGGACATTCTTTTTCCATTATACTGCAGGATTATTTCTGAAATTGATCGAAGACACACTATGGTTAAAATGTATGAAAAACTCAATCGAATTCGGTCTGTGAAATGAGTGAGTATGACAAATGGCTGACACGAGAGAATGGGCTTTTCTTTGTACCCAAATACTGAAAGCTGCTTGCACTTATTTCTGCCGAAATTCGATTCTGAGTATAAAGTTAATATGAACAAAAGGGTAACTACAAATAGGGTTACCAACTTAAAAAAATAGTATTTTCAGGTCTGTGAAGAATATTAAACAGTATCTAGAAAAATGAACAGTATTTTATTTATTTATTGTTTTAAATACATATTTTTTAGAACTTCTCGCCCAACTTACCAATTTACGATCTTTTTTTGAAACTTTACGCCTCACCAAATTTAAAAGTGTAATTAAAATATATATATGTAATGAAAAGCTCATTTTTATCAAATTAATAGATGCTCTATTTCTATCCTCCCGCCACTTAGCATTCATTCCTGAAAAAAACTCTTTCAGTAACTACAGTATCAGAAAATGTGTTTGCATGCTGAAAACAGTATTTTGTATACTTTAGTTTTGTTCAACAGTAATAAGTATAATTTAGTGAAAAACAGTATAGTTGGCAACCCGACCTACAACACAAAAAAATGGCTGAAAATCAACATTATTTAAACGTAAACATTACATGAGACAGTCCCCCAAAACGCCCTGCCCTGCGCCACTTCCTAGTGTTTTATCTGGGAAGAAGAAATAGCGGAACAAACTCTCTAGCAACACATCTTTATGTCACGTTTTATATTATTTAATTTGTTTGGCTCTGATCTATGTTACCTTAAAAAACAATACAACCTAAAAAATCACGCTCGATTGAATAAAATCTCGAATACACTCCTAGGGAACGAACGCATATTGGATATCTATGTTGTTTTTTTTTTATAATCTCTTTTTTTTTAATTATTATTATTTATTTTATTAAATTATATATTATTATATATCAAATACGTACTTGTACTATGTACTGTAGTATATGATATTATATTACTATATATAATATACTACTATCCTTCCTACTAACATTATAAATGCGAAAGTTTGTGAGTATGGATGTATGTTTGATCTTCTTTCACGAAAAAACTACTGAACGGATCTTGATGAAATTTGGCACAGAAGTAGATTATAATCTGGAATAACTCATAGCATACTTTGTATTATCATCACGCGGGCGAAGCCGCGGGCGCAGCTATGGATAGCCGTGATATATGGATGTTCGATAGTTTTGATTATAATAAGTATGTACTGAACCGTCGGTGTGAGAATCCGACTCGCACTTGACTGGATTTTTCACCTCATTTAAAATTTTTTAAATTGTAAATGTCAAAAGTACTATTAATTTTACTAAAGTAATTAAGTATTCTCGACAAGAATCAACTACAAAATAATAAAAAAAAAACGCCAACAGTTTTAATAGATACTCTTGTCTGCTAATAATTTATCTTTGTCCGCTAAAATTAAACGTTTGGTTTGACTCGTTGAAACTTTGTAATGGAAATTAATTACTGTCTGCCGACATTGTTTACATGTTAGTTATATTGTCGTATGAGTACATTTAACTTAGGAGACAAAAATGCGAGGGTTTGTTAAAAATCCTTACTAATATTATGAAAGCGAAAGAGAGTTTGTTTATTACATCTTCACGCCTAAATGGCTAGACCGATTTTGATGAATTTTGGTACAAAGATAGTTGTGACCCTGGAGACGGATATAGGCTATTTTTTTAAGTGAGAAAAGGGGGAAAGAGGGAATAAAAAGGGAGAGAAAGATATTTCTTTTTCGATCATCACGCAGGTTAAAGTTAGCGTTTGCCCAAAGTTACTATGACTTTGCTTTCAAGAAGAAAATCTCTCCTAAAAAAAAAGCCAGAATATTCAATCAATGCATCCTGCCAGTACTTACTCATGGTGCTGCGACTTGGGTTTTCACTCTAGAGATCATCAACAGACTGGAAGTAGCCCAGAGGGCGGTTGAGAGAAAACTGGTAGGAGTGTCATTGATGGACCGCAAAACGAATAAATGGCTTCGAGAGCAAAGCAAAGTCGCAGACGTAACGAAACGGGTAGCGCACCTCAAATGGAAATGGGCTGGACATGTGGCCCGAAATGAGATGTCCTGGTGCAAACGCATCCTGGAATGGAAGCCATGGGGTGAAAAGCGCCCTCCAGGACGACCACAAATGCGCTGGAAAGATGACGTGAGGAAAGTCGCTGGTTCGAACTGGGCACAAAGAGCGCAACACAGAGAGGAATGGAGGAAGTTGAAGGAGGCCTACACCAAAATGGTCGAAAAAGAAGAATAAGAACTATGCCACGTGGACGAAGTCGCGAGCGGAAGCCAGTATCTTAATAGATTTTGCAGTTTTGGACTTATCAATCGCTTAATTGACGCATCCCGTGAGCCAGAGGCTGGCTATTACCTTGACCAAAGGTTAAGTGTTGCCATACAACGCGGCAACGCGGCCCGTCTCCTGGGTATATTACCAGCTGACAGCGTTGAGGACTAGATTTGTGATCCCTTTTAGAGTCTGATAATTGTTAGTTCATTTTCGACACGGTTGGCCCAGTAGCTGAGAGATGGACTGCTTCGCTGCGTATCACGAGTTCGATTTCCGCATGGAACTTATTTGTATGGCCTACAAATTCTTGTTTCAAGCCTGGCTGTTTGTGTATGTGAGTTTAAGTGTTTGTAAACGCACCCACGATACAGGAGAAAATAATAATAAAAGGTTTTTTTAGTTTATCATCGATTTCTTTGTCTTTTAGATGTATTGAGTGCATTTAAAGTACCGAGACGGACATTCTGCGGACGCGGTTCTGGGCATCAATATCTATGTCTAGTTCTGAATAATCTGTCTATATGAGAATGCGATGATGAAAACTATGCTTCAACTCTTTTTCCCAACTTTGTTATGATCGGCTCCAGTCTAACCGGATTCAGCTGAATACAAGTATTTTACATGGAGAGGTAATCTGACCTCCACAATTCAGCACACCCGTAGTTCAGCTCTGTCGTGTTCTCCGAGGCATGGAGAAAAATCGGTACTTATGTAATTTGCGGTCACCCATCCTCGGGCCATTCTATGTAAATGCGGTTTAACCGCAAGCTCGACCCTTTTTTTTCGGGTGTTAAATCATCAGATAACTTCCCCCGCCCTGGGTGGAGCGAAGGGAAGTGTCAGACTTGTACTGACTAAAACCCACCAATGTTCCTTCTATCGCCCTTTACGTTCCGGAGCCGCGGTATCTCTTTCGAACAACCCGCAACCGGCAGGCGGTGGCCCTGCCAGGCCCCTCTGCTTTGCTAACATCTCTTTGAGGCGCGCATCATGGTCTATCATCGCTGAACGGACTGACGAAGAGCTAGCTACCCATTGTTCACGCTCGACCCTTGTGGTATTCATAGATTCGCTAAAAGCTGAATAAATCCAATCTTCGGTAGCCCACAGGCGGTCCTGCAATTACTATAATATTAATCTGAATATTAATATTCATATGCATGAACTATTTTCTCGACCTGAGCTAAAGTAATTACTACAGCGAAATATTATTTCGTTATTTTCAGTCATGTTGGTGGGTTCTATAATTTTTGCAATAAGCTCAAAAGTTCTAGTTATAATCACGTTGCGCTAGAGAACGAAGTGATTTTGAATGAAACATTGCTTTTAGGTCTTAAACCATGCTAGTTCTTTTTTGCAAAACCTGGATTTCATTTTGTCTCGATTTAATTTTGCGAACAAACTCTAATTGTTTTTTTTTTTTAACTGGCTTTAGTTGCGTTTATGCAGGACAAAAGCTGTACGTTTCATGGAGTATTTATAAACTAGAGTAAGGTGGTAATGATTACAAATAAATAAACATACAGTTATCCCAAGATAAAAAAAAACTGCTACCGGGGTTGCGGGTTGTTCGAAAGAGATACCGCGGCCCCGGAACGTAAAGGGCAAAACAACGAACATGGGTGGGTTTTAGTCAGTAAAAGTCTGACACCCGCCCCCCGGTCCGCCCAGAGCGGAGGAAGTTATTTGATGATTTTCCACCCCAAAAAAAAAGATTAAAAAAAACGGTCAAGTGCGAGTCTGTCTCGCGCACCGAGGGTTCCGTACAAACTTGCAACGTAGACGGTCATAAATTTTGATTGAGTACAGTTAGACGGTTGATTTTTGCACAGCTTCAAGACACCACAACTCGATACATTCACGCCTTCCTGTGATAAAGGGTCTCGACAGACAGGCCAACTGATGTGATCCAAAAAAGGTTCTAAAAACCAATAAAACACAAAGGTTAAATGTCGATAACTTGGTAATTATATAATTTTGGGTCAAAGCGTTACTGAGACAGAATATCTCTTTTAATGTAACAATTCTTTAGACAGCTCTACAAGTATTTGAAATCTATTTTTCTGCAAAGTTGCCTACATTATTGTCTTTCAAATAAATTTTGATTCGCACCAAGGCGCAACTCGCTACGACTTGCTCCGCTCAGGTGTGAAGCGTATTCAAATAGTGTACCTATGTTTACCATTTTGAAACAATTGAAAATGAATTTGATTTTCTTTTATTTCTTCAGCTGCTGTTTCAATAACAATTTACGTAAAATATGTAAATTTAAACTAAGTTTGAAAGTAGTTAGAAGTAGTCAGTGTCCCAAGAGTCTGACAACCAGTCTTACCAAGTACTACCGTATTACTTAATTGATTTTTAAATGTTTGAATATTCATATTTCGAATTTCATTGTGTCATTTGCGTCATCTTCAACTCCTTTTTGGTGATTACAAATTGATCACGGCTAGCTGCACCTATTACGGAATATCATATTTCTTAAAAGCTGCTTAATTTTGTTTTTCAACAAATCAAAATACTGCTGTAATAAATGTATGCTGTAAAATAATATCTAGCCTGTTTAAAGTTCGTTGTGAACTTATTTAGATTGTAATAGTTATCTCTACAGGTCCTCATGACCATTGCATAATATTAAATGTTTTATTTAATGTATTATTCTTATTGTTCATAGAGGCCACACTTGGGGCTGGTAAATACAGAAATAACAAACCTGTGTTGGCTATTTTTTCATCATCTGTTGGGACAGATGATGAAAAAATACGATGCCACAAATAAAAGTAATGTAGTTATGGGTAACTACATTACTTTTATTTGTGGCATCGTTCGGAGTGACACGACCGATCGCCTCAGTACTAACTGGGTTGTGGAGGTCATACAGGCAATCCCTCCTTGTAAAATACTGGTATTCAGCTGTATACGGTAAAACTGGAGTCTGGAATCCGACCCACCAATTTGAGAAAAAGGCTAGGCAGACGATGTGAAGTTAAAAATTGTGAAGGAAAATATCGTGAGTTAATCAGCATATCTCAGAACTAGGCTTGCAATGAATATTCGGTTACTATTACTACGCTGTACTGGGATCGATCTATAATTACTGACAGCATTATCGTCACCTAAAATCATTACCGTATCACACCGTATATAATATACACCGTAAATCATTTATTTGCGTAAAACATGGTATACATTGTATATGTTAATATTATTACAGTAGCTCAACATGTTTCGCTTAGATATAATACAGCATGCAAAAAAAATATATTTTGACAAAAGGAATCAACATCTCACATCCATAAAATCTTTTAAACTGTAAAAATTACATTTATAAAGCCACTTGTGTAATTCTATCTTAAATTTCCTAGAGTTCAATATTTTAAAAGCGACTTGGTATTTTGTTATAAGTACGTACGCACATTGCTAGGCAGTTTTTGTTGTATTTGGCAAGTCTTGGCAAATCACTTAATTCCAGTTTATAAGGATCTCGTCTGTTTCTGGGATTTACATTATTTGCTGATTTAAATAAATATTTTTTGTTAACTACAAATACACATACCTCATATATATACAGACAAGGTAGAGGTAGCAGACCAAACCTCTTGAACGTTGGTCTACATGAGTCATCAGGTTGAAGACCACTTATATAGATCGATCAGCACGCCGCGTAATAATAAACGATGTTATCATCCCGCATGACGAGAACCTCGTAAAAGCTGAGAAAGAGAAGCAACTAAAATATCTCGACTTGGCATACGAGGTTGTTGACATGTGGAATGTAAGCTCGGCTAACATTGTGCCGATTGTCGTAACGGCCAATGGCTTGATTGCCAACCTCGACGAACTTCTGTTGAAGCTCTGGAAGAGAGCTTCGCTTATTCAGAAGGCATGGCAGTACTTCTCCATACAACCCGCATTATGAGGTAGCCTGTACCCTTATCCACCGGTAGCTCTGACCCTGCTCCCGATACCGATGAAAACCCTTTTTTTATACTTTTTAAAAATATTTCAAAATTTAATTGTTAGAAGAAATGTGAATAAAGAGGATAATATATACCATCTTTTGTTGAAAAAAGCAATAAATGATTGGCAAAATAACTCAGTTATCATAAACGGATTACGGGCTCATCCGTTTAATCTATTTATGTTTTAGATTTGGATAAAGTTGAGATTTATTTATAAAAGTTATGTTTTCTTATTTATTAACAATCGCCACTTAAGTTTTGTTTAAAGAATTAGGTTGTTATTTCAACAGTGGCGATTTCAAAAAGAAAACACTCGAATCAACAGGGTCGGATCTAATAGTGCAGGGCCCCCTGAGGTTGATGGGCCCGCTTTTACCATTTAAGACAATAGGCAATTGGGAATAAAAAAAAGAGTTGTATGCCTGTCAAAGTACAGTAACAAACAAAACTACTTAAAAGCTGGGCTATATTAAACAAGAAATGCGTTTGATTTGTCGTCGTATGTACCTAGTACATCATAGCTTTTTGATACTGATTTTTAATGATATTTTCGATAATGATCCAAGGCACGGTTGGCGCAGTGGCTGAGCGATCGACTGCTGTCCTGCGAGTCGCGGGTTCGAGCCCCGCACGGAACAAATATTTGTATGAACAACAGACACACAGATTGTGTATTGAGTTTATATGTTTGTTAACGCGCCCACAATACAGGAGAAATAACTCCTAGTGTGATGCAACGTGTTTTTTTTAATGTAATTACTTCTTTAGTTAAGCAGGCCCCCAAATAGTATTAATTCAGGGCACAACAAACTCACGGTCACCTCTGCAAATCAAAGTTAAAAACTCTAAACAAACACAAGCTTTCATATTTTCAATTTATTTGAAAAAACCCAGACTGATTTCTATTTGTTTTAAATACAATTTTATTTAACGTCACGTGTCGTCCTATGTCTGAACCAATGAAGGTGAAACTATCGATTTGATAAAAAACTAAGGTACGATGTGACCCCCGCGACCGCACCCACTAAGAAATTACCAATTTATATGCAAAAAATATCATTTCTATATTAGTTTTGTGATACTACGCTTTGCTAAAGGTTTTGCTCGGTTGATTAAAGTTTTCTTTTTGTCATGTTAATTTTATCATCATTTTCCTGCCCCTGTCTCATTCTATTTGGGGCCGGACTTTCGGGACACTGACTGACTATATGTAACGACTGTCAAAGTTCTACAAATGATGAAACTCGACATGGAACGGTCACCCATCCATAGAACAATTTAGGCAAACGCGGCTTAACCTAAAGATCGACCTGAGCGTCTGCTATTATTTAGCTCACGAGCTCATCTCCTCCTGTAGGTTATTTATTTAACACTGCAAGCACAAAGTACAGGGGCGGACTTAATGCCATAGGCATGTTCTACCAGTCAACCGTTGGGTGATGCAGAGACAAACAGTGGTAGGTGTAAAACAGAAAATAAATTAAAATTAAATTAATTATACTACATGGATATACTATAAATATATATCAAAATAAAGGTACACGCATATATGAAAACATTAACTATGTGACGATACTGCCAACTTATTATGAAACTTAGTCATTCCTTACTTTATCCATTCTTGTCACTCCACACATCCATCTCGACATTCAACATTTTGAAGTTATATCTGCTAATAATGATGATTATAAAAGTTTGAATCGGCCATCTTTGTTTGAAAAGTAATAACAGTTCCCAAATCGTATTCAATCGAATTATTTTGAGGTTTGAAAGCACTAATTACGCTATTTAAATCGAAATAAATTAGAAAAAGTGAAATGTCTCAGGCGGGATGTCCCGCCTGAGACATTTCACTTTTTCTAATTTATTTCGATTCAATCGAATTATATTTTCAAAGACAAACAAACAGTAAAAAGTTTTATATGGATACTAGCTTTTGCCCGCGGCTTCGCTCGCGTTAAATTCTGGGTAAAACAGTTCCCCTTTAATGATTTGCAGGTACCTGCTACTTGCAGTTTTTTCACTTGCGCCTTATTGATTTGTAATAGCAATGCTAAGTTTTCCCTTTTTTTCCCTCTTTCTACGAAACATCCCATTTAAAAAAAAGCCTATGTCCGTCTCCTGGTTCCCAACTATCTCTGTACCAAAATTCATCAAAATTGGTTTAGCCATTAAAGCGCGAAGAGGTAACAAACAAACAAACTCACTTTCGCTTTTATAATATTAGTAAGGATTTATTGCACATATGTTTCTGAAAAGATAAGTATTATAAGTTTGGACTATTATAGGTCCATCTACTCGAAAACGTACTTACATTATTAGTTTTTATGTGAGTAGTGAGTACAATGTATTATCATTGCCACGAATACGCATTTAGTTCTCTTCAAAATGATTAAGCTGAATGGGGCTGATCCATGCGTCATGTTCGTGAACGATCGCTGTCAGTTTGGACTAGTCATCGCTCAGCTGCCACAGTTTTCTTATTTACTTTATTTTTAAATTATTGATTTACACTTTCACTCTGGACGCTCTTAATGTGCACGTTTAGCTTCATTGTTCTCACACATATGTGTAATTTCGACATTATTGAAGTTTTTATGATCGTGTTAAAAATTGGTTAAAAAGAGTGTCCATGGAGTTTCTTGCCCATTCTTCTCCATAGAGATCTACGTTTTAGAATGGGCAACTACGGTACTTACACCAGTTATTATGCCTTTTGAATCAAAATCAAAATATTTTAATATTACAAAGGCATACATGGGCACTTATAAAACGTCGAGAAAAGATGCACGATTCGGGTTGGTCGTTTCCAATGGAGAAGAACCGGCAAGAAACTCCATGGTTACTCTTTTAAAATCATTTAGTTTTACAATGTTGTTGTTACAGCGTTAGCACTTAAGTATGAGAGGACAACGTAGGCCCGACAATAAGTCATTGCTTACTTTACAAAAAGTAAAATAAAATAATACGTTAACAAAAGTTAACAAGCGTCTAAAAATCTACAAGGCCAATCATGTCCACTCATTCACAACGAATAGGTAGAAAAAAAATCTATACAAGAGTAAAAAAAGATAAATTAAAAAAAAACAAATATTGCAAAAACAAAATAATAACTAAGAGACGAGTCACACAGATGTTGCTATCAGTACTGTAACTATTCAGAACAAGGGTGATATAAAAATGTGATTTGACAACTGTTGCAAAAAAAAACAAAATTATTAAAGAATTCACAAAAGAAAGACTGGGACTGTAGCTTCATCTTTTTATTTGACTTTCAAAAGTGACGGTAATGGATTACCCACAGACATGTTTAGTGATGGGATGAATTACTATGATACAATAAACATATCTTTTCATCTAACGTCACCGGCACAATGGCGAAAGTTTGTGTGTGTGTATGATTACATTTGGAAAGTAATAAAATACTGATTTTTAGCCGTAGTTTAGTACACTACGTAGTCTGGTAGCTGATTCTGGACGAAGCGCAAAAAACAGGCAAATTTCAGTACCAAAAAGCAGGGGCCTAAGCTAAGTCTGCTATTACAATAGTGTCAGAATGGTCGATCACTGATCGCATAATGGTTGATTTTGACAAGTTTAGTATGTAGTAGATTACCAAAATAATCAAAATCAACCATAATGCGATCAGTGATCGACCATTCTGACACTGTTGTAATAGCAGACTAAGGTAATTTCAATGGTAAATCCGTTGAATACTTATCCTTACTAATATTATAAAAGCGAAAGTGAGTTTGTTTGTTTATTTGTTTGTTTGTTACCTCTTCACGCTTTAATGGCTAAACCGATTTTGATGAATTTTGGTACAGAGATAGTTGGGAACCAAGAGACGGACATAGGCTATTTTTTATTAAAAAAAGTGGGACATGAGGGAGAAAGAGGGAAGAAACGGGAAAACTTAGCGTTGCTATTAAAATCAATAAGGCGCTACCGAATTCAACGCGAGCGAAGCCGCGGGCAAAAGCTAGTTTACAATAAATCGCATACATTGACATCGCAGAGAGTCGACCGCGGCTTAATGAATTCGTTTTGTTAGCTTTTGTAGCGAATACATTGCACTGTTGCAACTTTAATGGAGTAAGCAGAGAGACTGTTGGCATTAAAAGTTGTTATTTAAAAAGGAAGAATTGATATGGGAAATGATTTAAATACCATTTTGTGGGAAAACTAAAGTAAATATTTAGGTACAAAAAAATATGTAAGAGTTTGGAACATGGAAAAGGAAATAAGTAGCTAGAAGGTAGCAAGCAAATAAATTTTATGCTGATAAAAAAAAAACCAGAAAATTTATTTAACAAATTGTAACATTTTTTTTAACATAAACTCAAAAAGATTTTCCCGTACCGGGAATCGAACCCGAGCCTCCTGGGTGAAAGCCAGGTATCCTAGCCACTAGACCATACGGGAGATATCTGACGCGCCGAAATAGCGGTTTAATAACTACGAACACCAACAGCTGTATAAACTTTATCTTTTTTTTTATATTGAATTCAAGGGCAAGCCAGCAACCAGTATTTTTGTTACGTATTGATGACGTCAGCGCCAATATATAATATGTGTTTAGATAAGAGGCCGTTCACGCAGTGGCGCTCATTACAATAAAGGTTGAGACAAACCGGTGCATTACGGACGTGAAAGATTAATTATTTATTGTAATCCTTACTGCCTTACTAATATTATAAAAGCGAAAGTGAGTTTATTTGCTGGAGACGGACATAGGCTGTTTATTTAAAAAAGATTGAGATATGAGGGAGAAAGAGGGAAGAAAAGGGAAATCTTAGCATTACTATTACAATAAATAAGGCGCAAGCGCAAGAACTACAGGTGCCAGGTACCTGTGAATCAGTAAAGGGGGAACTGTGTTACCCCGAATTTAACGCGAGTGCAGCCGTGGGCAAAAGCTAGTTTTATATATACTTCCAGAATCATGTCCTTCTCTTAACAAGTTATATGTAAACTTCATACACAAAAAATCCCAGCTGTAATCTATTCAGGGCCTAAACAAACGAGTGCTAATGGGCCCAGGGACCTCTGTAGTCCTAAAATAACAGCATTCGCATGATTTGTGTGAAAATCGCATAATTTTTTTTTAAGCAAAAAAGAAATATTTGCCTAAAAATCTTTTTTTTGATGTGGGTAGGTAATTTTCTTTCGGGTGTTTCGTTTAAAAAATATGTTTGTGTTGTTTTTCTTTAAAATATCATTTACATAGCACAACTTCACGCTTGTTATATCCATAGTGTAAAGCAGAGCTCTAAGTAATCCTTACTTCCTTACTTATATAATATTATAAAAGCGAAAGTGAGTTTGTTCGTTTGTTACGTCTTCACGCCTGATTTTGATTGGATGGCCAGACTGATTTTGATGAATTTTGGTACAGGCCAATTTAAAAAAGGTGAGTTAAGGGGGAGAAAGAGGGAAGAAAAGGGGAGAAAAAGTTTTTTTTCAAACTTTACGCGGGATAAAATAAGCGTTAGCCCAAAGTAACTGTGCCACGCGGACGAAGTTGCGGGCGAAAGCTATGAGTGAAGCTGTGAGTAACCTATAAAACATCCAGTGTTGAGGCTGTTTAGGTTCATTATTGCGTGTACTGGAAACTTGTTTTAAAATCACAAGTGAGTCTGCCTTCAATGGTGTTTATTAGTGACTAAATTAATTCAGGCTGACAACTCAACACCTAGTTATGTATAAGTCTAATATATAGCAGAGCAGACGAGCCAATTATTATTATTACAAGCTTTCACCCGCGGCTTCGCCCGCGTTAAATTTGGGGTAACACAGTTCCCCTTGCGGCTTATTGATTTGTATTAGCAACGCTAAGTTTTCCCTTTTCTTCCCTCTTTCTCCCTCACATCCCACTTTTTTCAAAAAAATATTAGCCTGTGTCCGTCTCCTGGTTCCCAACTATCTCTGTACCAAAATTCATCAAAATCGGCTTTGCCATTAAAGCGTGAAGAGATAACAAACAAACAAACTCACTTTCGCTTTTATAATATTAGTAAGGATTTTAAACTATGCCCCACGCTAAGAATTTCTCCAGTATCGTAGGTGCGTTTACAAACATTTAAACTCATATACACGTATAGCCAGACCAGAAACAACTTGAAGGTTATACATATATCTATTTGTACCGTGCGGGGACAGAACCCGCGATACGCAGCGTGGCAGTCAATTACGCAGCCACTGCGCCAACCGTGTTGTCAATTGTTAATGGCTATCAACCGGGCCCATAACCATATTCTATGGTTCCTACTGAGATAATTCCTGATGAAAAAATCTTATAACACTTCTTCGGGAATCGAACCCAGGTCTCAAAGGATGCAGCTAAAATAAGTATTGACAAGAATTGTGCCAAATAAAATGCAGCTTAGTCCATCCCCAAATTTGCCCCGCACTAGGAGTTTCCTGTATCGTGGGTGTGTTAACAAACATTTAAACTCACATACACAAACAGCCAGACCCGGAACAACTATCTGCATGCTTTAAGTACAAATATCTGTTTCATATATTCGAGGAAGTTTGAAAGTTGCGCCTGTTACAGAAAAATTGAAAGGGAGTCGTTTGTCTTGGTATGGACATGTGATGAGGAGGGATGAAGGACATGTGAGTAAAAGAGTGATGGATCTGAATGTTGATGGACGGAGAGCGAGAGGAAGGCCAAAGAAAAGATGGATGGATTGTGTAAGGAGTGATATGAAGGAGAAAGGAGTAAATGATGCCATGACGTCTGATAAGGGAGAATGGAAGAAGAAAACGTGTTGCGCTGATCCCAAATAAAATGGGACAAGGGCAGGAAAATGATGATGATCTGTTCCGTGCGGGGATCGAACCCGCGACACGCAGCGCAGCAGTCGATCGCTCAACCACATCATCATCACACGTCGCGCAGCCTCTTAGTTTCTTTCCGTTGGACCGGGATAGACATAATTTGAAATTCCCATAACCGACTCTAATACTCCAACAAGAAATCTGAAACAAAACCACAAGGATATCCGTCTTAATTCCTTCCCAAAACATTTTCCTTAAGACTCTGTATTCCATTAAACATGAAACTTAAACAAATGGACCAAAACACAATCAGTGAAATCAATTCATCATCTGCAAAAGCATAAAGATAAATGAATCTTCCATTGTGGGGTAGTCGTTATACAAATTCCATTTGAGACTTTTAGACAAACGTTCCCTGTTATCTCAAGACGAAATATTATCGAAAATCCTTAACGACCCGGTTTTAGCCGACACCTATTTAATGGTTGATCGTTTGGGCGATCGCCCTTCATTTCCTTGCTACGATGAGCTCATTTAACCCCTACTTAAGGGCAGGCGCAAGGGGGCGATTGGTCTTGAGATTATTAAATTGGAACAGTAGTAATGTCTTCCCGTCATCAGTTATTGTGTTTGTTTTGATGCTTTCTGCTAAATGTTTGTTCTGATTTGTGACAAAGGACTCTGACATTTATTGTTAGACCAGGGTCGATAAATTTTGGAACCAAAAGAAATTGTACTAGGATGAAACCCATAGCATTTATATATTTGTCATTTTATTAATAACGTGTCTTAGAAATGTTATCGATGAAGTGTAAAAGGAGACTCTATTCTACAATAGAGAAGTAAGATCAGAAAAATAAATTTTGTATCTGTAACACGCAAACAATTACTGGTAGAAAATGCCTATGACATTAAGTCCGCCTCAATACTTACAAAGTAATTCTCGAAATTTTAATATTATTAAGGATTTGCTATTGTTACTTAAATCACAGAAGATCTCAAATTTCAAAATTTGCCTAGCGGTTTTAAATTTCAAGAACAAAAGTCGAAATTGAAACGCCTTTTCTAACTTTAACTATAGCTTTTATTATAATTACTTAGTTTGTAAGAGTATCCTTTCAATTTGATGGCAACTTTCCTTGTTATTTCACGTAAATTATCTTTATTTTATTTGATTTGGTTTATCACAATTATATCAAAGCCTGTTGAGTTATTTTCTAAGAATACAGCCTTGAGCACAGCGACGACCTCGACTCTCAATGAATCTTGACGCTGCGGCAGCGTTAAGATCGACGCTGGATTCTTATTGAATAGCACTGACAAAGGAGGTAAGTAACCATACTCGTCAAACATAGATTTTTTCTTAGAAACCGAAGGACTTTTTATACTCAAATTTACCTTATTTAATAAACTGTTTGTTTCATACCTAACTAGTTGTCTTGCGCGGTTTTACCCGCGTCTTCAGTTGCGGCCCCTCCCCTGGGTAGTAGCGTAATGTTATATAGGCTATGTTACTTACTGATAATGTAGCTTACCGTACCGCTTAGCTCACCGTCCGTCAGTCTTTTGATGACAGGCCGAACGTCGGCGCGTTCGTGTAACTCGCGTGCCTTAAAGAAGTGTCAGCAAAGCAGGGCAGCTGCCCTGTTAAGCCAGGCCTGTCGGGCTTGCGGGTTGTTCGAAAGAGATATCGGCCCCAGACCATAAAGGGAAGGAGAAGGAACATGGGTGGGTTTCAGTAGGTAGAATTATGACACTCTCCCCCGCCCCGCCCACAGCGGGTAGTAGTTATTTGATAACTTCCCATTCGAAAAAAAGAAAGCGTTCATGCGCCACAGTTTCGTTTGTGACTACTAAATCAATAAAACAGTCCACAGTAAAAGTTATGTAGGTGACATTTTGTTTCTATTTTTATGTAATTTTGACCAAACTCAAAAGCAGGTGTTAAAGTTAACATCATCTCTTTAATTTCATTGAATCGCCAGAACTTTGAAACAGGTGTAGGACAAAATTTCTTACTTTCGAAAACAAAATTTAAATAAAAAAACCAGCTAAGTGCGAGTCGATCGCTTACGAAGAATTCCGTGCTATAATTATCTATAAAAAAATACCCTTAAAACCCATTGCCATCAAACATTTATATCTTAGTATTTGTTGATAAAGCAGCAACAGAAATACATACTTAATCTGTAAAATTTTCAACTATTTAACTATGACTATTTATGAGATACAGCCTGGTGACAGACGGACGGACAGCGGTGTCTTAGTAATAGGCTCCCGTTTTACCCTTTGTTTACGGTACCCTAAAAACAAAATTAATCGTGAAACTCAATAACGAACTTACACCGTGCGCCTTCTCTTACGTTAAAATGACGAAGATACCCAACTTTTTAGCCCAAGTTTTTTTCTAAAGGCAATTAGGGCCCAACTTTATATAAGTACGGGGCAGATTGTTTTTAAATATCTTTAGTTTTACGTAAACGATAGTAAGTTTTAATCAAGACTTTAATGGGTTTTAAAATAGTTTGATTGGATTTTCTTTTGATATTAAAGTTGGTAAATAATAACAGCCGCACGTGGGGACGCTTAGCAGCGCTTGACGGGGTCGATCCGTAGATGGATGACCGCACATTAACAAGAAAAGAAAGAAATAAGACAGACACATTCGTTCTCTTTTCACAAATTCACATATATAAAAAAATTGTTCATTTATTGTTTTAATAACATTATATACTTAATTACATTTTTAAATATTACTTAAAAACAAAAAAAAACATTTAAAAATATAGAAATAGTAGCCCACCGGTATCGGGAACAGGGTCCAAGCTACCGGTCAGGGCTATAGAATAAGGAACCTCCTAACAATACGAGCCGTGTCCAGGAGTACCGCTTTCTGTATCAAGCCTTGATTGCAGCATTTGATTAGCATGAGCATTGATTTAGCTGCCTAACGAGAGCCTCCTCAGGTATTGGTCGAGGCTCTTGGCAATTAAGCTATTGGCAGATACGACTATCGGCACAATGATCGCTGACTCGACATCCCACATGTCGACAACCTCGCGAGCCAAGTCAATATACTTGATTTGCTTATCTAAAAAAATATTAATATTATTTTTCTAAGCAATAAAAAATACCGGCCAATTGCGAGTCGTATTCGCGTAACGAGGGTTCCGTACAAATTTACATAAACGGCTATATCTTTTAACTGCGTAGACTTTAAAAATTAATTTCATAGCTCCAAGGGACCAAAGACTGGAGTATATGGTTTTTATTAAATTACCTAGCTTTCGCCCGCGTTAAATTTGGGGTAACACAGTTCCCCTTGTTCCTCCGTTCCTCCCGTTTTCTTCCCTCTGTCTCCCTCACATCCCTTTTTTTTAAATAAAAATTAGCCTATGTCCGTCTCCTGGTTCCCAACTATCTCTGTACCAAAATTCATCAAAATCGGTGTAGCCATTAAAGCGTGAAGAGGTAACAAACAACTAACAAGCAGAACGCATCCTACTTCCTTCTAATATTATTAATGAATGTGCGAATGTTTGTGAGGATGTATAGGTGGATGTATGGAGGTACGGATGTTTGTTACTCTTGATAAAATTTTGCACAGAGGTAGATAATAGTCTGGAATAACACAAGAGATACTTTTTTTCGATATTAAGCGGGCGAAGCCGCGGGCG
This sequence comes from Ochropleura leucogaster, assembly GCA_958449745.1. Lineage (NCBI taxonomy): Eukaryota > Metazoa > Arthropoda > Insecta > Lepidoptera > Noctuidae > Ochropleura > Ochropleura leucogaster. The sequence goes on along the minus strand of OY288215.1, from coordinate 16,058,997 downwards.
CCATCTAGTAAGCTATACTTGGGTGCTGTAAAAAGCATTACAATATTTGCTCTTTTGATGTCAATGATAAAATTAATTAAGGAAGATTCCAGGAATATCTTACTTGCAATCTAATCAATATCAGTTTCTTGAGTGCCAGTTTCATCTTAAATGAAAGTCTCGCTAGTTTTAAAGTAAATGCTGTACTCAGAAATGGCACGCTTCATAGTTTTTTTTCCTTTTTGCCTGCTTTAGAGTTCCGTACGTCAAAAAGAAGAAGAAAACCCTTATTGTATAATTTATTGTCCGTCTGTCTGTCTGTCAAGGCCTATTATCTCGGAAACAAGTGAAGGTATCGAGTTGAAAGGGGAATGCCAAGAAAATGCCTGAAATGAACAGCAACTCCCAATAGTGATAAATTCTATTTCGAATAAAATACAACTCATCAATTTATTCTTCAGTTCGTTTAGGTAGGGTATAAAGGTGATTATTTTTTCAGTATTTATTTCGATTTCCGTCTTAGCACAGTTCTTTAATGACATTCAAGAACACTCATATTTGACATTACCACTATTTACCGTCTGTGGTCTGTGATCTTTGTTAGACCATCCAATAACAATCAATCAGCAAACCGTAAAGTAGCTTCATAATTAATTATAAAAACATATTTTATAAATCTCATAATCTAAGTATGCCAATCAAAATACATAAAATCAAATTATTTTTTAAAACTACAAACAAGAAAATAACCTAGGCAGTATGAGATGTGTCCTTTGCCTTTACCGTTTGACAAAACCTTGCGATAATGATGTTTTGACGTTTAATTTTTTCATCATATAATTCATTGTTTTGCTTGTGTTACGTTGAGTTATAACGATACTGTGTTTTATATTTATGATATTTTACGACGACTTTGGCCATATCAAGGATTTTGATGTTCCATTTGTACATGATACCTATTTTTGAACCCGGACTGAAATTGAACCTGCTTAACACGACGACTTGGCTTTTTGAACACGGTTTTTGAACCTACTATATGTGTTTTGGACTTGTCCGGCCCCCATTTTTTTACAAAAATGGATTCTGTTCATTGCATTAATTGTTATCTCGATATAACACGAATGAGACGTAATCCTTTGTCAATGCAAAATGATGAAGTACGTTGTTTAATACAGCAATGGACAACACCGCAACTTGTAAGTATTATATTTTGCTGGTTTTGTTTACAATGATGAATAAAAAAATAAAGTATATAATGATGAATAAAGTAATAAAATGGTTTGTGTTGAATTATTTTTTCAATCCTTTAGTAACCTTGAGACATAACCTATCTTTTAGCAATAGTCCGGTCAATTTAGACATTCGAAGTTACATAAATTCCCACCAAGCTGAAAATCGGTAAGATTGTTTAAAATATCATTAAAAACAAAATTTGAAAGTTCCCTATCTTTCCCCTGTAAGGAAAAAAAAATATTCAAGGTCAAAGGTAAAAAAAATGAGTTTTTCATGATTTTCTGCAAAACGGTAAGTTTTATCATAAAAATACCTCAGACAAAAATTATAGATCATAAAATTATCTACAAAAAAATATCAATACTTTTTCTCTACGAGCCACCATTTTTGAGATATAATGATTGAAAAAGTTGTAATCGTCATAATATGCATGAGTACGCCACATGTATATATGTCACTGTAAAAGCATGAACTACGGTAAATCTTAAGATTTTCCAGTAAAACCTAAGATTTACCGTCTATGAATGGTAAATGTCCATAAAAGTTTTGGATTCGAACTTTTACCATCATTTACTTGGTAAATCTTAGGATTTGCATTCAAGGAACGGTAAATGTCGAAAAAAATCATCATCACTTTCTCTCACTCACGACTCAGAGTACCCCGACTCGGATAGGTTAGGTTGGAAGGCTAAGGCTTAGCCTTCGTGGTTTTTTTTTAAACCACCCAGAAATAGGAGGCGGAGCGGGGCTCCGTCGACCTATCTTAGGGCAGGTGGTAATCAGTTGTAAATATTAGAGATGTATTAAACTAAAACCAACATTTACCAGTCCACATTGGTAAAACCTAGCATGTACTGAATTGGAATGGCAAAAGTCCGAAAAAATCGTCCCTTTATTTATAATAAATACTTACATTTACCAAGTCATGTCGGTAAATCTTAGGTTTTACTGGAAAATCTTAAGATTTTCCGTAGTTCGAGCTTTTACAGTAACATATACATCTCTATAGTTGCATTATATGTTGAAATATTATATATTACCAAGTTCAAGTGTGGCTTGGTTATCAGCTAGACCCTACAGACTGGGGTTGGAAGTTGGTCAACAATTCATTAGAACCAGTGCACACTTTACTTCCACCTGCTCCGGCAAAACTGTTATTTTTGCAATTGCAAAGAGGGATGCAGTGCTAAATATAGTTGCAAAAAAGTCGGACTGTTCTGTTCTCCGGCATATACACATTGTCAAGGCCGGTTGTGCTCTAATATTGAATCACCAACAGTACAATTTTTGTCTGAGGTATTTTTATGATAAAACTTACCGTTTCGCTGAAAATCACGAAAACTCATTTTTTTTCCTTTGAACTTGAAAATTTTTTTTTCCTTACAAAAAATCTTAAGATTTACCGTAGTTCATGCTTTTACAGTGACATATATACATGTGGCGTACTCATGCATATTATGACGATTACAACTTTATCAATCGTTATATCTCAAAAATGGTGGCTCGTAGAGAAAAAGTATTGATATTTTTTTGTAGATTATTTTATGATCTATAATTTTTGTCTGAGGTATTTTTATGATAAAACTTACCGTTTTGCAGAAAATCATGAAAAACTCATTTTTTTTACCTTTGACCTTGAATATTTTTTTTTCCTAACAGGGGAAAGGTGGGGAACTTTCAAATTTTGTTTTTAATGATATTGTAAACAATCTTACCGATTTTCAGCTTGGTGGGAATTTAGGTAACTTTACTCTTATTTTTTGGTCTAATTTGACCGGACTAAAACATATTCTAAACAATGTACTCCCTAGTTTTAGATAATTATTGAAATTGTCATTGAGTTTCGTTCGATTTGAAGGATAATTTGGCGTTGATTTCATTCTTGTCTATTTCAGGCATATTTTTGTATGGGAGATGGGCATTCCCCTTTAAACCATGTACCTACTCAAATCTGTAGACCTTAGAGTTGTGGAATCAAAAATATTTCTAAGTCTACACAGTCAAAATATGTGACCATTTATATCTCATTTTTTTGCGGAACGCACTTGTTTTTACACCAGATTTTTTATTTATTTATTAAATTAAACTAAAATTATTAAACTAAACTAAACTTATAAATAAATTAAAAAAATTCGTCAAAAAATTCGTCCTCAACGCTCTCAGTTGGCAATGTCCCCAAGAGACTGGCCGCGTTGCCACGCTGTATGGCAACGCCAAGCCTCTGGCCAAAGTAAAAGCCAGCCCTTGGGTCACGGGAAGTGTCAACCAAACGTTTTGAAATTTCCTTAAAAAGGCTGTGAGCACAAGGACTCCACGGTCCCAGAGTTTCAACCAGAGTTTATTTATGCACACACAAAATACTTGACAGGACATTACATTAAGATAGAAGAGCACAAAGGTACAGCTTATTTCATAAGAAATTTCTTCCAGCAGACCTGCGAGAGGAAAGCTGGATGAGATATTTAGACATAGTGAAACAGGAAGGAGTGAGAGAAGGCCTTGGCCCAATAATAAACAATTAAGAGGTATAAAGGGACACCCGGATGGAACGAAGTTATTATATATAATGTACAAAAAACCTTTATACACTCAACAAAAATAATCGTCGCGACACCTCACTGTTCACTGCGAAATAAAAAGACGAAACGATAATAACTTACTTGCTTTCTATGATAGAAAGAGAGAGAGAGAAACACGCAAAAAGTGTCGTTACAACTTTTGGTCTTAATGTTTTTCCGTCTAGCCCCCTTTTGCAACGCGCGGTATATATCTTCGCATCGCTTTCGTCTCTCATACAAGATATATGGATAGCTTTACTTAATGTTAGTCTCTGAACATCGAAAGGAACGTACTCAATTACACTAATAGGATATTGATTATACGCTTTTTAAATAATAACTTTGATTACTTACATTTTAGGTTTATTTTAAGACTGCACTACCTTCTGTAGACTCAATCGTTACTATTATTGAAAAAGCGAAAGTGAGTTTGTTTGTTTGTTACGTCTTCACGCCTAAATGGCTTAACCGATTTTGATGAATTTTGGTACAGAGATAGTTGGGACCCTGGAGACGGACATACGCTAAAAAATGAGAAAAAGGGGGAAAAGGGAAGAAAAGAGGAGAGAAAGATATTTTTTTTCGATCATCACGCGTGTTAAAGTTAGCATTAGCACAAAGTAACTAAGTCACGCGAACGAAGTCGCGGGCGGAAGCTAATCATAAACATCATTTACACTTATATTTAAGAAACCTTTGACTTTGTCAAATAAATAAATATCTTGGGACAACTCACACACGGCTATCTGATCCCAAGCTAAGCAGAGCTTATGCTAACCAGACAACTGATATACATACTTATAGAATTTATAAATACATACATATTATAGATAAATCACACCCAGACACAGAACAAACAATCATGCTCATCACACAAAGTTTGTCCTGGGTGAGAATCGAACCCACGACCGGCTCAGCACTCAGGGCCACTAACCACTAGACCAACAGGCTCGGCGAATATTTTCTAGAAGCTATTTTACTAAAAGTTAATGTTGGTACAAAAGATTTACACAAATAAGCACACTCGAGATCACTACAAAAATCCGAAAATAAAAACAACCGATTCGAAGTACTATTTTCGGATATATCCAATTTAAACAGCGTGTTCCATATTGCACTAGTTTCTAGAACCAATTAATATTCTGCGTTTTTACCAAATGTTTGTTTTATCTCTCTCGCATTTTGGCACGATTAAAAACTAACAGATAGAAAATATAGTTCAGAATTCTTATCTTGTTACTGTTTTATTCATAGTAGTAGAATATGATAGTAGAAAAACTACTATATTTTGATAGTAGTAGAAATCATCATCATCATCTGCCTAGCCTTTTCCCAACTATGTTGGGGTCGGCTTCCAGTCTAACCGGATGCAGCTGAATATCAGTATTTTACATGGAGCGACTGCCTATCTGACCTCCACAACCCAGTTAGTACTGGGTAATACGATACCCCTTGGTAAGACTGGTTGTCAGACTTTCGGAACGCTGACTGTCAAAGATCAACAAATGACAGCCGGGACCAACGGCTTAACGTGCTTTCCGAGACACGGAGGAAACTCGGTATGTAACGGGTCACCCATCCGCAGACCAACGTAGGCAAGTGCGGCATAACCTAAAGATCAACCCGAGCAGCTGCTATTATTTAGCCACGAGCTCCTCCTTTACCCAGCTGTGGATAGTAATAGGGTGGTTTTACTATAGCATCCATCGGGAAAGAAACTAATCACCAATCGAGTCATTTATTCTCCGGAGACATATATCCCGACTTAACCCTTCATTTCTCTATTTCATTATTACATTTGTTTCAGTTTATTCTTCACTCCCCTAGCGTCACTTGTGCGAATATTACTAGACATAAATTGCGACACTAACGTCTGACAGAATAGTATTACTACTACGAAAAACAAGGTAAAAAGTATTTTCGTTTTCAGAATGTTTACTCCGTTGCCAACTGACAAAAACCTTTTTAGTTTCATCCTGACCGTCATCAGTCTGTCCGTACATATGTCATAGGCATTTATCTCCGAGATTGCTGACACCACATGTTTAAAATCTGGAATGTAGGTACTTTCTATGACTTTGCAACCACTATTTAAGTCCCAATTACAACAGCTTAAGTAGCTACCAAAGTCATAGTCGTTGCTGTTCAATTTCTTGTTTTTTTTTAATGTATTTATCAGTTTATTATATTTATAAAAGTGTGTTAGCGTCTATATATAAGTATATAACTTCTCGAAATAAATAAATGAATGGTTTTTTTAGATGTAATTTTTGTCCCCAAATGTATCACAATGTTGCTATATTTAACTCAAAGATTGTCTGGTAGAGAATGCGAATTATTGTGTGTACATGAAAATGAAATTAATGAGGTGAAATTGAGAAAAAAAAGAAGTGGCCCTTTTTACTTATAATTGTGGGTTGTCAACAAGCATACCCTATTTCCTAATTGTCTGTAAGTGTGTTAAAAATTGTAATTGTATATTATTATTACTAGTCTGACATTATTTTAATAATGGACATTCTTGTAACTCTTATGATTTGACATTTATTTCCTAATTAATATCTTTCAATAAATTCTTATGTGTATTTATAATTACGTCATGAATTTTAGTTTTGAATATTATTGCCTATGCGATGGTAAAATATGGAGACCATAAATAATAATATAAAAACATCTATGTACAAATTACCCATGTTTCCAAAGAATAAATGATTGGATTTGATTAAATTCAAGAGCCATTATCACAAACAGTTTCCTCATAGTACTCTGCTTAACCCTTTAAGTATAACAGGTGCTCTGTAAAAACCATCAGATACACAAAACCTTAATTCCAATCTACCCGCAAAGAGCTTTAGAAAAAACCGATTGAAGCATCGCAAGGCTTCCAATTTCCGCCAACACAAATCAATCCGTAGCACGAATCACGCAAGTCAGGCAGTACATCGGGTAAGACTCAAGAACGTGTGAAGACGTTTGTGGGCAGATAAGCGATATCGGGAGCCCATTTGCCGCATAGCTGATAATTTCCGCTGTGCAATGGCGTCATTTACCCATCGAGGACTTTTGGTGGGGTTCCAGTGTGAGAGAATTTGTCAATGGATTTTAATATTGTTGTTTTTCATTGATTGCTTTTTTTTGGTGGGAAATCATCAAATAATTTCCCCCGCTCTGGGCGGAGCGGGAGGGTATCAGACTTGTACTGACTATAACAGGGGCTGCGGTATCTCTTTCGAACAACCCGCAACCCCGGCAGGCGGAGGCCCTGGCAGGCCCTCTGCTTTGCTGACATCTCTTTGAGGCGCGCGTGAAACAATAACGCGCCCTGTCGTCAATAAACGGACGGACGGTAAGCTAACCATTACTCACCGTCCACAGGCCCGCATATACGGTGGCCGGGCGTCTCTCGCGGCGGCTGGGTTCTCTCCCTCAAACGCCCGGCCACCTCCTTCTCTAGCATGACTGCTTCGCACGCGAAGGTGGCCGCTTCCCATTCCCTCTCGCTCCGGACCATGGACTGAACCAGGGCTGGACGCGAGAGATCGCCGCCGCCGATCATCTCTTCGAGGAACCTCACCGCCACTGTGTGTTCCACCGTGTCCTGCGATCGTCAAAATGCTGAAACCCGAGCGTTCATTGATTGCTTTGGACGCTATTATGTGCACGCCTTCCTTAATCGTTCTGACATATTTGTAAATGTGGGTGCACGACTTCACACAACTCTGCCTTACCCTATAAGCGTGATGTTGTTTTATGAAAAAAATATGTATTTTAATGCATGCGGTACCTTTTCGTCTGTTTATTGCTTAGTAATACACAAAATTAACACTAAGGAAAAGGAACACGTATTTTCTACATGCTGCATTAAGTTAAAAAAAATACATGGGTACAACAGTAGTTTTTGTAAAAAGATTTGTGCTAAATGTCATCCAATTTCCTTAAATTGGATGACTTTTAGTACAAAATTAACTCTCTTCCGCCCGCTTAGAGCGGGAGAAGTCAGTTGATGATTACTTATCCGAAAACATAGTCAACTATAAACTCACAATATTTTTTTTGTATTTAACCTTACTCTTCACTTGTCCCGTGAACTTAAATAATATATCCGCTTGCAAAGAGACCCCACCCAACGCCTTTAAAGCGACCACGCACATTGCAGCTACACAACTCCACATAACACCAATTTTGAGCCTTAACTCCTTTGCTTAAAGTCCTGCAAACTTCAGCATTACAATTTTCACATGAAATACTATTTTAGTTAATATCTCGAACTGTTTTCTGACATTACTGACTGTCAAAGTCATCGGTGAGCGACTCTAGATATTTGGAGAAGATAGTGATGCTGATAAAATCCTTATTGGAAATTCAAAATAGACCTTACTAAAATATGAAGGAACTTGTGGAAAAAAAGGGTTGATATAAGGTATTTCTTATATCAACCCTTTTTTTGCCGGGGTTAGGGGTTGTTCCGGGGTTGCGGGTTATTCGAAAGAGATACCGCGGCCCCGGAACGTAAAGCAATAGAGGGATCATGGGTGGGTTTAAGTCAGTACAAGTCTGACACTCCTACTCGCTCCGCCCAGAGCGGGGGAAGTTATTTGATGATTCCCCCCCCCCCCCTAAAATCCAGATGCATGATTTTTGCAGATGGCAATAGCCGTTTTCCTTCTTTTGCCCTTTAATGGGGCCGTATTGGGACCCTCGCAGGCTCCACTGACATGAGGCGTTCTCGTGCCCTCAGCCCAATTTATTGATGATGTCTTCTTCTTCCATTCTTCTCTGATGAATTAAAATAATTTTATTTTTGAATTAATTGACATTAAAGACAGTCATGTATCATTAATATGTATTGATTTGAATAGTAATTAATTTTTTTTCTGGTATCTAATAGTAGCAAAATTTTCAAAAGATTATTCTTCTATAGTTGTGTGGTTTAAACTCTGTACTTTTGCATGTCTTGTTATTTGTAATATATGCCTGTTTCTGTATTTATTGTAACACTTTTACTAGCACCCATATTTTCAAAAATCTTATTTTATCTTCTCAATTATTCATCAGCAAAATCAAAATTAAAAGCATTTATTTCAATTAGACCATTACAGGCACTTTGAATGTCAAAAAACAAAATGTTAAAGCTACAGTCCCGGTCACAAGACATAATAACTTGTGAAAGTACTGTAGTTGCCGATTCCAAAGCGTTGATCTCTATGGGGAAGAATGGGCAAGAAACTCCACGTACACACTTTTAATTAGAATGTTATTACAAAATCGTATTAACATCATTCGTGTTGAGATTATACAAATATGTGAGAACGATGTAAAAAGCAGTCATCACAATAGCCATAATAAAATCTCAGCTAAAATTTAAGCCATTTCATTGAAACAGAGAAAAGGTTAACAGTAGATAATGAACATCCAAAATAGACCATTCTATCAATTTTTTTGGAGTTTACTCCTTAAGAATCGATTTTCATATATAAGGCGCCCGGTATGAGAAAATCCGAGGGGTAAAACCTACTAAAGTAACGCAAATGTGTCACGTTTTTGGTGTGCACCTTTAGTGCGCAACTTTCTAATTTGGCTGTGAGTGTATTAAGACGTACATATGGTATGCAGTATAGGCGACTATACATACATACTATATGTTATTGGGCTTGTTTGTTTCTATCAGTGTCGATGTATTGATATTGCTATTTTTTTTCATTAATTTGTGAATTTACCCTTTCATATGATATGAATCTCTTTTTTCAGTTGAATAAACTCTTTTTGCGTATGGTTAGATACTCGTACTTATGAGTAAACTCCAGTCGTGCGTCGGAGCTGACACACACACTTTTTTTTTAATTTGTTTATTGTGAATGTGAAGACCATGTAGATCATTTCTTTTATTTATTTTGTTTTTTGAAGAAAGTCTGGCAGTTTGAGTACTATAAGCGACCTACACAAATGTCCTTTTTTGGTATTGTTCGTCGTGTCGTTGACCTCCTTGGTTTATGAGTTGAGCTACACGATAACTGACAAATGCTTGCACTGACTGATCAGGTTCACTCAATCTGTGTGGTGCTTTCTTAAAAAGACCATTTCAGACACTGAGTCGTCATGTAAGTTGACCAAGATTAATTTGTCTGGACCTTAAAAGAGGCTATGACCTCTGAGTTTGTTTCGGCTGTTTCTTCTCGGAGTAGTCGGGTACGAAACACCGACCTCATCAGGTTTTAAAAAAAAATGACGCGTAAAAGTGTTTTCTGACAAACCTACTTGCAAAATAAACATGATTTTTCATTTATCTAATATTTAAAATACATTTGTCGAAGCGCTTGTTACCAAACTCCTCCGAAACAGCTGGACCGATTTGTATGAAATTTTGTGTGCATATCGGGTAGGTTTGAAAATCGGCCAAAATATATTTTTCATACCATATAAGGGTGATCTGAGCAACGGGTGAAACCGCTGGGCACAGCTAGTATAAATATATTATGTATTACAATATGTTGGAGGACGCATGTTTCATAGATGTTTATCTCGTAAATTGTGGGGTAGTTTATCATGAATAATGACACTTTTAGTGGCTTCATCGGTTTGGGGATCAAAATAATGTGGGGTACTGCTGATATTTTGGTCTTTTGTGGTAAAAGAATTTGGTGACATTATTCAGCCAGTCAATAAAATTGAGTTCCATCTTAGCGCCATTTTTGACTATTGTATTATTGAGTAATTTATTAATATTATCTGTATTTATTTCAATAAACAATATTTGAATAATGCATAATACATCATTGAAGAGCAGGAACCAATGTATGGCACATATTCTTTTGAATTTTTTATCTTTTGTAGTTTGCCAAAAACATAATAATATATTTTTTCAAACTGTTTTCATAGAAAACCCTTAAAAGACATTATTCAGTCAGTAAATAAAATTGAGTTCCATCTTAGCTTTTCTAATCCATTTAATGATTTTATTACTCTCATAGAATACTCCTTGCTATCTACTCGACACAAAATTACATAATCACAGAAATAAATACTATTCTTTATACTTTTTATATTTTCAAATTTAAAGAAGGAACGAATCGAACACCAAAAAGTTAGGTTGTGTTCACGATTTCAAACACTTTCTGACGTTTTTTTTTTTTTTATTTTTATGAGGAAAAAATCTTATGAAATAGTTGGAACTTTACGTGCAATGTTTCCGTGACTAAAAGGTTCCTAAGCATGGTTCAGTACAAATAAGAAACGAAAACAGGACGGGGAGAACGTCGTGGAGTTAGCTTCGTTATCTGAGTGTTCGCACCCGTTATAATGAGTGTGTTAGTTTTTTAGGGTTCCGTACATCAAAAGAAAATAACGGAACCCTTATATGTACCCCCTATCTGACAAGACCCTTTATCTCGAGAACGCGCGGAGGTATCGGTAATGAGATTAAAATCATATATATACTCTGTGGGATCCTTGTGCTATGAAAAACTCCACGCTCTAAGTCTATGCAGTCAAAAGATATGGCATTTATGTCGCAAGTTTATAGAGAAGGAACCCTCGGTGCGAGTCGAACTCGCGCCTGGCCGGGATTTCCGGGGATATTTCCCTTGATTACAAGATTACAATGATGATTTTTTTTAAAAAAAAAACCTTGCCCCACACTAGAAATTTCCCTTGTATTGTTGGTGCGTTTACATACAGTTACAATCACATACACAAACAGCTAGACCCGGAACAACTATCTGTCGGCCATACAAATATTTGTTCCGTGAGGGAAACGAACCCGCGACAAGTAGCGCATCAGTCTATCGCTCAGCCACTGCGCCAACCGCGTGATTTAAATAAATATAGTACATTACTGCAGCGGCCTGCAAAAGAGGTATTGATGGACGAGCATGTCAAGAAGCACATATACATACATGCGTATAATTATGTCCACCAATGCCTAGTTGTGGTTAAGCCTTCAATAATAATAATATCAAATAATTTCCCTCGCCCTGAGTGGAGCGGGGGGAGTGTCAGACTTGTACTGACTAAAACGCACCCATGGTCCTTCTATTGCCCTTTACGTTCTGGGGCCGCGGTATCCCTTTCGAGCAACCCGCAACCCCGGCTGGTGGTGTCAAGCCTAGTATAGATCTTTTCTTAATTCTCAAATAATGCGCGAAAATTAAATCTAGTTGGCCCAGGCAGATCTTTTTATTTGTAAAGAAAGTACTATCAACGTCAACAATATTTTTTCACGCGCCAAATTGTATTGTTTTTTTTTTACAATAAACAGCTTTCTATTTACAATCCAGTTCTAAATTTAAATAGAACCTTTGATAAGTTACCTCTTTGGTTGCCATGTTTAAGAGTAAAAGATCGTTCCATTTTTGAATACTGACACGACTGATATTAGTTTTCATAGTAATTTATTTGGCCGCTAAAACAAAATAGATATGGTTTTTCATACAACTTTTGCCGGCCGTTGTTCGCATGTATTTGGTCAGTACAGCTGTTGGTAAAAAAAAAAAAATCACAAACATCGCTTTTTTTTTAGTACTCGACCTTTTAGTATATTCTAACAAACAATTTACTTGCCTTTGTTTGATTTAGAATTAAAAAAAAAACTACAAACAAATGTATCAACTAAAATATATTCGTAACTAGTCTGTAAAAATGTTAACTGCAATTAATTGAATCTATATAATATTTTATTTATACTATATAACAGAGTTATGATTCGAGCTACACGATAACGACTGGACAGGTTCACTCAAATCTGTATGGTACTTTCTTAAAAAGACCATTTGAGATACTAATCTGCATAGTCTTTTTTACGGGGACTTTAAAAAAGACTATGACCTCTGATTTGTTTAGAGTAGTCGGGTATGAAACACCAGTCACATCTAATTTATGAAAAACGACGCGTTAAAGTGTTTGTAAAAACCTACTTGACAAATAAACATTATTTACTAAAATTTGTTTATTAAAATTGAAAGTATAAACATTTTTCTGACATCAACGCAACAATTTATTACAGCATCATACCAATCTTGCGGCTTACGTGTAAAGTATCAAATTAGGGTGACATCTAATTAGAATTTCCGTTTGTCTGTTCATAGCTATAAGTAGCTTATTCACATTTTCATTCAGACAGAAATGTTTTGAACGTGTGTAATTGATTTGGGAGAATTTACTCGAAGGAATTAGACGTTCTATTGATAAGAAGCCTTTGATATCAGGTAGGTACCATAAAGGTTTGCTAGCTTTTACCAAACCTTTAAGAATGCTGGCTGGTTTGTAATGACGTTCGGATACTCAACATTTTTAAAAAGAGAATTAAAAAATATAGAAGAGAATAGGTTTGAAATTATGTGGCATGTTTTGGTAAAATGATTGGAATGGAGGAACTCGTGGCTAAATAATAGGAGCCGCTCGGGTCAATCTTTAGGATAAGCCGCGCTTGCCTAGTTTGGTCTGTGGCTGGGTGACCACCCGTTATATACCGAGTTTCCTTCGTGCCTCGGAAAGCACGTTAAGCCGTTGGTCCCGGCTGTGATTTGTAGATCTTTGACAGTCGTTACAGGTAGTCAGTGTACCGTAAGTCTGACAACCAGTCTTACCAAGGGGTATCGCATTACCCAGTACTGACTGGGTTGTGGAGGTCAGATAGGCAGTCGCTCCATGTAAAATACTGATATTCTGCTGTATCCGGACTGGAAGAAGAGACTGGAAACTGACCCCAACATAGTTGGGAAAAGGCTAGTCTGATGATGTTTTGGTAACATGATAAACTTAAATTAAATCTTAAGTCTTTTATGCTTCTACTTTTATGAATAAACCCCATATTAAAATGATTACAGCACCTAGTTCTGGATGTAATCTTGTGTAGCAGAAATGGGAGTAAATTACACTTCACGAAGATAAAAGTATGTCATTGCAAACATATTAGATGTAAAATTCAACTTTTAGGTTAAACCAAGGTCTCTGACTGCACTTATGCGCAGAAGTGTTTTTTGCATGGCTCCCTTTATATATACTAAAATTATAAAGAAGAAATATTTTTGTATGTAACGAATAAACTTAAAAAAACTACTGGACCTATGAAGATACACCTATCTGAATCTGGATAAAATGCAGACTTATTACTATTTTGCTACACCAAAAGTTCGCGAACACTAATTTGTACAGTACAAATGTTTGCGTACAATTTTGGTGGAATCGTGTAGTGTGTTCGTTCCTTCGATATATGTCGTTTTGACCTAATTATGTAGATAATTTATGAAAGCATAATACACACTGGTTCTACCCTAATATCAAACGGTCATCAGTTACAACAACGCAGATATAGGGGCGTAATTAATTCCGTAAGGACGTCTGCGACATGTCACTGCGAATGCATTGCGCTGCAACTTGTTGAATACTACGACTTAACTACTTGATACTTGGCAACTCTCTACTTTTTAGGAGAAGTTATGACACTTGGTCCGGGTAGAACTTGTTGCTTTTTGAGAGTAGGTGAAATAGAAAGAAAGATTTTTGTAGCGTTTTTGTAAATAAAATATTGTTGTAGCGACCAGTCTTGCTCCTGAATTCTCTGCTTGTATGTTGGATTATTGACATCTGTGTTACCACACACTTATGCACAGTATAACAAGGTTTCAAGTACTTTATTTGTAATATAAAATAATATAATATCATTATTGTCATCACTCATCACACATAAGTAGCCACTTATATTAAGTGGGTACTTATTTAATATAAAATATAAATATAAAACTGTTTTATGTCCGTGACATCAGGTCTAAGGTCCAGTTGAAAACCAGCGTCGGGCACTAGCTGCTCGGCAGTTTGCTGAACTGGGCCTATTTGGCGCAGCCGTGAGACACACAATTACGTATTTGTTATTATCGTTTAGTTTTAAGTTTTTATCTCATTTTGTGTGCACTTGTGGCATGGGCCAAATAAATGTTTTTCTTTCTTTCTTTCTTTCTTTCTTTCTATTAACCTCTTGTATAACACGATTGCCGTATATTTCATCAGCAAAACAATGAACAACAGCAAAAGATGATGTGCAATGTCCATTGACGTGTAATGTGCATTTTCTATTTTTTTTCGCGGATGTTAAATCCTCAAATATCTTGCCCCGCTCGGTGCGCAGTGGGGGAAATCATGGACATCGATAAGTGCCAAACCACTCGCGACCTGCGGACCTTAGTATTTGCTTACTTTTTTAGGGTTTCGTACCTAGTAAGGAAAAAATGGCACCTTTATTGGATTACTTTGTTGTCCGTCAGTCTGTCTGGCAAGACCCTTTATCTCGAGACCGCCAGGAGTTATCCTAGTTGAAATTAAAACTAAAATCTCAACTCTGTGTCCCCTTTGTGCTGTAAAAAAACAACTCTCTAAGTCTACAAAAGATAATATGGCCGTTTATGTCGAACGTTTATACGAAACCCTCGGTGAGCAAGTTTGACTCGCTCTTGACCGGTTGTTTTTTCTTTCTAGGTACATAACCCCAAGAACTAAACAACGCAAGTATCAACACCATTCAATCCTCCTACTTTATGCTATAGAACTCGAAATCCCCAAAGCCTAATCGCTTCATTTGGCTGACATGTCATAATTTATGACATAAACGAGTGCTATCTTCAACTTGATATATTAGGGGGCAATTAGGACCTTATTCTACCTGCTAATGAGTTTAAGTAGCATTTAAACCTGGGGCTGAAAAAAGGGCAGGAAAAGGGACTCAAAAGTACTTAGGTTAACGCGTATATGTGAATGTATGTTTGGTTTTATGTGGCTAAAGAGGTGCTTAACTGTGTTAAAGTGGCGTATCTGATGTAAAATGTGGAGTGCCGAGTGGGCTCAAGTATTTACTTTCATTATTGAGTGCTACAATTTTAGGAAATAGAGGAATTTAGAGAGAAATTGCCTTGTATATAATAAATAAAATAAAAATCGTTTATTTTCAGGCGTCAACGGCCCATAGCTTGTTAGTAATCAGTACAAACTTAAAAACTATGTTAGTATGTAACACATAAGTACAACAATGAAACAAAAACACAAATACACATTAAAAAATTAGCCAAGTTTAGAGGAAGATTTATCAAGTCCCAAGTCTGACATGCAGCTTGATAAATCTATCCATTGTAGGCCCTTCCATCCTTTCGGCAAACACCTTCAGAATGCTATTGCTGCTTCCCCTCAATCTGCGTATCACTGATGCCACTTTTTTGCGCATGATCGCGAAATAATCGTTAGTGTGCGCATCCGCGAACATCCCTGACGCACTACAGTAAGGTGGAAGCCCCAACAGCGCCCTGAAGGCGTTATTGTATTGAATGCGCAGTGCGTTGTCTGCTTTTTGGGTATGATTAGCCCACAGACTGCTGGTGTAAAATATTTGACAAAACGCCTTAAAAAGTGTTATTTTAACCGGAACTGAACAACCAGCAAACCTGCGTGCCAGCATGTTTCCCCTCACAGCCAGCGCCCTGCGCTCTCTTTCCATATCTAAGTCATCTTTCAGATCCTCCGTAACAATATGGCCCAAATATTTAAATCGTGACACCCTGTTCAAAGGTAAACCATTCAGTTCTACAGGCGGGACATTTGAGGGACTTTTATTTCTTCCCTTAAAAACCAATATCTCACTTTTCGTGGGATTATATTTTAGCCCATGCTGCTTAGCGTATCTTTCACACATAGTGAGTAACTTTCTGATTCCCCCAATTGAAGGGCTCAGCAGCACCATATCGTCTGCATAACTTAAATTATTTAAACTAACTCCGTCTACATGGCAACCGACATGTGTGCTGCTGAGCTCAACAAGCAAGTTGTTAACATAAATATTAAATATTCTCGGGGAAGTGAGACCCCCCTGTCTCACACCACATTTCAATTTATACGGGTCTGATAATGCATTGGACCATTTAACAAAGTTCCTCTGCTTTTCATACCAGATAGATAATATTGACACCAATGCAGCCGGAACTCCCGCCTTCCGAAGCTTCTCCCATAAAACCTTATATGAAACCAGGTCGAACGCTTTGGAGAGGTCCAGGAAACAAGCATACACTGGTGTCTTCCTGTCCGTATAATATTTGACAGTGTGCTTTAACGCAAGTATTGCACTCTCTGTAGACAGCCCCGCACGAAAACCGAACTGCGTGTCGTGTAGTTTTGTATAGTTACTTAGGTGCGCGTCAAGCACACTGTCAAACACTTTGGCTATCACAGTTGCCAATGATATTGGCCTATAGTTCCCTTTGTCAGCTATGTCTCCCGTCCGATTTTTTACAATAGGTACAACTAACGTATCAAGCATCTCCTGTGGAAGGTACGAATGGTTCACACAGAGATTTAAAAACATGGTTAATACTCTTGGCAAGTGCACACCAGCATTTTGGAGATGCTCGATGCTGAGTCCATCATGCCCAGGAGACTTTCCCCGCTTCATACATTTAATGACTGCTTTTATTTCTGTACACGTAAATTTAAAGGGTGTTCCTGATTGATAAGACTCAGCATCGCTCACCCTTCCCACAGACTCAAGAGGTGAGCTAACAATAAACTGCTCTTTAAATATATTAGCTATCCCAGTGTGGTCACTCTCACCCTCCACACTAACTGGTAAGCTTGGAGAGACATTGAGCTTTTTAGTACCTTTCCAGAATGACGAGAAACATTTCTTAGAATGGAGCGAGGCCAGTATATCCATTGCAATTTTTTCTTGGTTCTTAATGACCCATTTCAATTTTGATTTAAATATTTTACGACTTAATATCATGTCCTCATGTATAGGCCCACTACTGGGTTCCCCATACCAAATCCACAACTTAAACTTAGACCTTGCCCGAGCATGAAACTCTTTGACATGCTTGTTCCAGCCTTTTATGACTTTCTTTCTACTAATGGTTTTAGACACTCTGTTTACACTAGCTGATTCACTTAATATAGATACTATGTCTTTATACATCGAATCCAACAATAACCTATGATTAGGATTATCACAAAAAATATCAGCACATAGCTGAAAATCCTCAGGAAAATCTAAATTTTTCAATTTGTTATTGCACATATACGAGTACTCCTTTATTTCGTCAGGACTTCTCTCACCCCAGCGAACACCGTTAAGCGATGATTCAATTACACAAGTTTTTAATCTAATAACATTTATATCACATTCAATTTTTAAGGGAAAGTGATCGGACCAAAACGTATCATAGATAACCTCAACATTTACAATTGTTTTTCGAGCCGCTTGTGTGACAAGACAGTGGTCGAGCCAGCGCTTACACCCGTGTGAGTCACTAATGAACGTGTATGTTTGCGATAATCTGCCTAAGTAATCTAAGTCCGCACATAATAATGCCTGCTCACTACAAAAGCTAATAAGTTCATTCCAAAATAACTCACCCGGGTGCGCGTTGAAATCTCCCAACACATACACTGACTCAGCATTATTGTTTTGTATAATAGAATACATCTCGCTAAGACATTCCGTATAAAGTGGTAAATTTTCACGACAATCCGTCGGCATATACATGTTTATAACTAAAAAACACCTGTTGTTCACCATTATATTCACTGCACATATACGGTCACTGATACTTTGTACCTCACTCACGTAGCTAAATGCAGTTTTACGCCATAGTATGGCGAGCCCTCCGTAGGGTCTTCCTTTACAGATGCCAGATGACGTATCCACTGAAGACTTTCCCGTGTAACTAAATTCCTGATCAACACTATCAAGAAAGGTTAGATCATGGGGGTATAACCACGTTTCTTGTAGCAAAACAATATCAGCTGTTTTGCACAGTGTACGCACGCAGTTCACCGACCTTTTGATATTTTTGCAATTGAATGTTATTACGTTCATTTTCGAAATACTATCCATTATTTGATTTTGTTATTGCTTCACCCCCAAAAATTGAATTATTTCTGTCTTCCCTTCTATTCTTGAAATGAATAAAACGCCTAAAAGTCACTCCATCAGTATATCCCTAGACGCTTTTAGTAAGATTGAAAGTTAATAAGCGTCACTTGTTTTATAAGGTTATTTTTTAATATTTTTCCATGTCCTGTATAGATTATCCTTACTAATATTATAAAAGCGAAAGTGAGTTTGTTTGTTTCTTTGTTACCTCTTCACGCTTTAATGGCTACACCGATTTTGATGAATTTTGGTACAGAGTTAGTTGGGAACCGGGAGACGGACATAGGCTAATTTTTATTTCAAAAAATAGGGATGTGAGGGAGAAAGAGGGAAGAAAAGGGAAAACTTAGCGTTGCTATTGCAAGTCAATTCGGGGTAACACAGTTTTCCTTGCACCTTGCAAGAAAAACTGTGTTACCCCGAATTTACGGCGAGCGAAGCCGCGGGCAAAAGCTAGTTTTGTATAAATGAGTGGATATACTTGTGCATTTCCACTTAACTGTTGTTATCTTCTTATCTTATTTTGTTTTGTAAAGTAAGCAATGATTTATTTTCGGACCTACGCTGCCCTCTCATACTTAAGTACTAACGCTGTAACAACAGCATTGTGAAACCAAATGATTTTAAGAGTAACCATGGAGTTTCTTGCCGGTTCTTCTCCATGGGAAACGACCAACATGAACCGTGAACCCTTTTCTTCTTGGGGTTGGAAATCATCAAATAACTTCCCCCGCTCTGAGCGGAGCGAGAGGGCGTGTCAGATTTTTACTGATTAAAACTCACCCATGTTCCTTCTGTTGTACGTAAAGTGCAACAGAAGGAACATGGGTGAGTTTATGGGTCCGGGGCCGCGGTATCTCTTTCGAACAACCCGCAAAACCGTAAATCCTTTCTCGACGTTTTATAAGTGCCCATGTAGGCCTAAGTAAAATTAAAAGGATGGTATTTAAACGTACTTCAATTTATTCCCATTTCGTTTACCTAATTTTGCCTGTGTTGCACCAAATTTACTGAATGAGCACCAAAATATGTTAATTAAAATATGTCATAACGAGCATCAGGAAAAAGACAGCACTACAATAAAAAAGTGTTATATCTTTATCCATTTTCTATTAATGCAAGTCGTTACTGGTCGCAGTTTTAACCAACCTAACCTACGCATTTTTTTTGCATTCAGGAAAGAATATTTGGTGCACGATCAGTATTTTTGGTGAACACAACATTTTTTCCCAAATTAAAATATGTTGTTTTGATTGATTTATAACAGCGTAGCAGTCGAACGCTCAGCCCCTTTTTTTTTGTTTGTGTTGAAATTCTCAATGGATATTCTCCGCCATGACACTGCGGAGGGGTCTGTCAGACTCCTACTGACTAAAACCACACGGTGTTCCTTCTCATCACTTCTGGCTGTGGCGCTGGGACACAATTGCACCCTACACAATCAATCTGGCAGAAAAACGCTCACCCCATGCGCTAACCCTGCTAACTTTAAAGCACAGTCCGTCAGAAATTGTCACCAACCAAAGCAAAACTGACATTAACTCTTTGATCGGCGATTCCATTTTCAAACGTTGTGCGAAACAGTCACAGCAGTGAATTCTGCTACGTTAGCGTAAATGAGAACAATTAAGTGTGCTGCGTACATTGCTGGCTGAGTGCGGTGAACGCGGCACCGGTAGGCAACACACGACAGCGGAATTAATACTGGCTAGGATTTACGAGGTAGGCGTAAGGTGCAGGCGGTAGCGTTACTGTTTTGGTATAGGGAGACTTTCAAGGAGTTAGATTAGAAATGTGTGCAAACTCTGTATACAACGTTTGCATTTGACGAGCCTGTTGGTCTAGCGGTTAGTGGCCCTGACTGCTGAGCCAGAGGTCGTGGGTTCGATTCCCACCCAGGACAAACTTTGTGTGATGAGTATGATTGTTTGTTCTGTGTCTGGGTGATTTTATCTATAATATGTATATATTTATAAATATATAAGTATGTATATCAGTTGTCTGGTTACCATAATACAAGCTCTGCTTAGCTTGGGATCAGATAGCCGTGTGTGAGTTGTCCCAAGATATTTATTTATTAATTTTATTTATTATTCCTGAATTTGGCCCTGGATTATTCTCTAGGCTAGGTGAGAGTTGGTAGATGCAATATATATGGCTTTAAATTAATGTCCGTTTGAAAGTTTTTTCGTGCACTGTTAAATTATGTTTTTCTTTAAAATTATGTGATGTTCTCTAACATCACATAATTAAAAACATAATTTTGGATATTGTTTTTGAGTAGTGTAGATGAATTATACCCACATTTCTGTTAATAAATTGTTTTTTTGTTTATTACTTAACATTAGTGCCCATGTAGTCCTTTTATAAGTGCCCATGTAGGTCTATGTGAAATAAAAATATTTTGATTGATTGATTTTGAGTGAGGAAATATTAGGAATAATGGAAATAATAAGGAATGTCCATTTTAAGTTATTTTCTTGCCCATTCTTCTCTACAAAGATCAATGCTTTAGAATGGGCAATTCAGTACTTTCACATGTTATTATGCCGTGTGCATTTTGTTTTTTGACATTCAAAAGTGCTTGTAATGGTCTAATTGAATCTGCCGGGGTTGCGGGTTGTTCGAAAGAGATACCGCGGCCCCGGAACGTAAAGGACAATAGAAGGAACATGGGTGGGTTTTAGTCAGTACAAGTCTGACTTGCACCCCGCTCCGCCCAGAGCGGGGGAAGTCATTTAATGATTTCCCACCCAAAAAAAATCGTGTAATTGAATTAAATGAAGAGTTTGGGTTTGAATTGACACAAAGTAATGTTCTCTTCGGAACTTCGAACCAATTGTACTTACCAGGACCCTATACTCTTAACCCTATATGAAATTTTGCACAGAGGCAGATTATAGTCTGAAATAACCCATAGAATAAATTAGATAGATTTGTTTTCGATATCACGCGGGCTAAGCCTCGGGCGCCAGCTAGTTTAATATTTTTTGATTTTATAATCGGTCCTGGCGTCTTTGAATAATCGATAAACATATATAAATAATATAAAATTCTCGTGTCACAGTTTTCGTTCCCATACTCCTCCGAAACGGCTGGACCGATTTAAACGAAATTTTGTGTACATATCGGGTAGGTCTGAGAATCGGCCAACAACTATTTTTCAGACCCCTAAACGAGCAGCGGGTAAAACCGCTGGGCACAGCTAGTATATAAATAAAAAAATCCTACAAATTGAGAACCTCCTCCTTTTCTTGAAGTCGGTTAAAAAGAAACATGATTGTGTTACGTCAAATCGCTCTCCGCTCATGTCTTATACTCGCGGTGTTACAGCTAAGTATTCAAAGCTGATACGAGAAGGTTCTAGCAACATCAGTCAGTTCGAGCTCGTTCAGTTTCCCTACGTATATTACTTACTGTTTGCAATTGACTGGATTTAGAAACGATAGCAAGGATGTTTTTTTCCCGTACTGTTTCTGAATATTATGCATCATCATCATCTTTGACCGGCCTGTTGGTGGTTAGTGGCCCTGACTGCTGAGCCGGAGGTCGTGGGTTCGATTCCCACCCAGGACAAACTTTGTGTGATGAGCATGATTGTTTGTTCTGTGTCTGGGTGTGATTTATCTATAAATGTATGTATTTATAAATTATATAAGTATGTATATCAGTTGTCTGGTTACCATATCACAAGTTCTGCTTAGCTTGGGATCAGATAGCCGTGTGTGAGTTGTCACAAGATATTTATTTATTTATTTAATATGAAAGTAATCAGGCAAACAACATAATGGCATACAGCCTAGAACTAAATTTAAAATTGTATCCAATACTCCCACAAAATTTTATAAACAAAAATCTCTCATATTTGCCTGCTTTAAATAGAAAAATAAACTTAACTTACATAACTGACAATATTTCATCTCTTATATGTTCAAATTTTACAGTAGGTAGAGCTTTAGTAAAAATATCAGCCAGTTGATTTGAACTTTGCCCATACTTAATAACAATTAATTTACTTTGTACTTTTTCTCTTATGAAATGGAATTTAACATCTATGTGCTTTGTCTTTTTATGATAAAGAGGATTATTTTATGAATTTGATTGCACTTTGATTATCAAAACACCGAGTTGTCCAGTTTTAACGGATGCAGCTGAATATCTAGTATTTTACATGGAGCGACTGCCTATCCGACTTCCAAGGCAAGGCAAGGCCAAAAACTACAGGTAACATGTATCTGTAAATCAGGAAAGGGGAACTGTGTTACCCCGAATTTAACGCGAGCGAAACCGTGGGCAAAAGCTAGTGAGATCATAAAGTGATTAACGCTAAACAGATTAGACATCACACAACAGCCGTTGCGCTGTAATGCCAAACACAGTGTCCCTAACAGATGAACTGACATCACTAATCGGCTCAGCCGCATACGCTTGTTATAAAGGCAGCGTTTGAATGACGCGAGCATATTCAATTTGAAGCGTTTGAACGCGTGATTATTAAGAGACGGAAAATAAATTTAATCAGATGAAAAATTATTATTAACTAGCTTTTATAAGTCTTTAAACTGGCATGGTTACTAATATTATAATTAACACTTGAACAATGAAAATAACAAACATAGTAAATATCCCATTCCAAGTGTTAATGATAGTAACTAGCTTTTGCCCGCGGCTTTGCTCGGGTTTAATTCGGGGTAACACAGTTAACTTTTTCTGTTTTGCAGGCACCTTCTACTTGTAGTTTTTGCCCTTGTGCCTTATTTATTGTAATAGCAAGGCTAAGTTTTGCTTTTCATCCTTATTTCGCCCTGATCTCTTTTTTAAAAAAAAAAATGACTTATGTCCGACTCCAAGGTCCCAACTATCCCTGTACCAAATTTCATTGTTTAGTCATGTAGGCGTGAAGACGTAACAAACAAACTCACTTTCGCTTTTATAATATTAGTAAGGATTATTTACATATTATTAAATTTAGAAAATTCAAATGGGAATTTCCATTTAAATTTCCTAAAATTATGGATTGTTCTGCTTTTTTTTAAAAAAAATCGCAAGTATGCAAAAAGCCACGAAACTATTTATTATCAATCAGGGACTTCGTCATGTTATTGAGAAATTATTGACTAAAAAACCCAAAAACATTTTGCCCGACCGTGGACTCCACAGACTTCATAATAATAATTTATTTGCCAGAACGTAGGTGTACAAGTAGAATGACAAGCAGAATTTTAACTTTAATGTGACCCATTAACATTCTACCATTAAATGTGGTATGCAAATATCTGGGGGCACGGCAGTGCCCCCACTAAGTCGAGCAAAAAGCGTCACGGCCGTACCATCCTTTTCTCGAAGCAACTCAGACCATTTTCGACCCCCTGTAACTTCGTTGTGGATAAAACTAGAAGACTGAAATTTTAGTAATCTTGCAGGCATAGTAAAGACACGGTATATTTCAAATTTCATTCAATTTGAACCAGTATTTTAAGAATTATAACGGGTAAAATTTTTTAATTTTGTCACTCACTGACTCACCGATCATCAAAATGCTAAGGCACTTCTAGCAGACCTAGAAGCTTGAAATTTGGAATATAAGTAGTGTTTGGTGTATGAATCAAGGAAAAACTAAAAAATCTGGACCAGAAAAGACCGCAAAGAAAATTAAGTCCATACAGCCAAATTTTCAGTAAAATTTTTCAATATTGGCTTTATTCGTAACGATGTTTTACGGGTTTAAGCTAGTCCCATATAAATATAGGTGCATGGTAGGGCCCCTGCCAATTCGAGCAAAAAATGGGTATTCCGTCATGAAAACACGTGTAAATTAAATTATTTAATGCAAAAAACGTACCTACGTGCGTATTCGTACTTAACATTACATTTAATAACGAACATGTTTACGAACTTTGTCCGGTTAAAACTAAATTTGAAATTATTAATAGCGCTTATGTTCATTGCGAACAGTTTCCCATATGTATAGCCTATACTTTAACTATACATAAAAGTCAAGGACTTTTTTCTTTTTTTCGGGTGGGAAGTCATCCAATGACTTCCCCCGCTCTGGGCGGCCAAGTTTCGATATATTTATATGAAACATTAAAGAATTTTAATATTGATATGCGTCACTATAAGATGCTGTTAATTATTACGTAACAACTTATTGCTTCGAGTACGGAGATTCCAGACGCAATTAATTGTTATGGACCACGATCGTGGTCTTAGAGACTGGACGTATTAAGATAGAAAGTCGCTTAAGTAGAGACTGAATAAATTAATAACCGACTTGGTATTACATGGATCTCACAACTTTTTAAAGCAGCACAACTGAGTTGCGAGACTTGGTTTTTTTGACAAGTATTGTTTTTGATGGGATTTAATTTTACTACAGGTTATTATATTATTAAAGTGTCAAAATTACATCAGCTGTCAACAATATGCTTGTTTTAAATTTCTGATTATATATAAATACAGAGATTTAATTTCATATTACATAATATGCTTTGTAGTCACGTTTTTGAACACGTGAACAAAGAGGCCATCTCCATTTTGAGGTAATTTAAACATGTATCTAAAAAATAAAAATAATAAAGTAATCAAATCCATACAAAAATATCCTTAAATACAGATTGACCTAGACTTACTACTATGAAATAACGATTAAATAAAAAAAAAAACTTAAATTAAGGTTAAAAAAAAAAAAAAAAAAAAAAATTGCGCGCCTGTTTGAGAGGCGCGCGGAGGCACTACACCGGGGGGAAAACCCACTGCCGCGGCAAGTTGCCGCTCGGCGGGCAGACCTCCGGTGCGATCTCATGGTGGCATGGAGAGAGCGACTGTCGCAACCCCGTGCAGGGCACGCTACAATAGTGGCGGTAAGTCCCCTCTTTGAGGAGTGGCTGGAGAGGCGTCATGGCGTCCTCACCTACCGCCTGACGCAGGTCCTCACCGGACACGGAAGTTTCGGGAGGTTCCTGCACATCATCGGGCGGGAGGAAGCGCCCGGGTGTCGCCATTGTGACGATCGCCCGGAGGACACGGTGGAGCACACAGTGGCGATCTGCCCGGCTTGGGCGGAGCACCGCCGTGCCCTCGTAGAGGCGATCGGCGGCGGCGATCTCTCGCGTCCGGCCCTGGTTCAGGCCATGGTCCGGAGCGAGAGGGAATGGGAAGCGGTCACCACCTTCTGCGAAGCAGTAATGTTAGCGAAGGAGGTGGCCGGGCGTTTGAGGGAAAGAACATCTGCCCAACCCAGCCGCCGCGGGAGACGCCCATGGCGCCGGGCGCCGCGAGACGACTTCCGGCCACCGTAGATGCGGGCCTGTGGGCGGTGAGCAATGGGTAGTTCACCGTCCGTCCGTCGATTGACGACAGGCCGTGTCGACGGCGCGTTCGTGTTTCACGCGCGCCTCAAAGAGAGTCAGCAAAGCAGAGGGGCTTGCCAGAGCCTCTGCCTGCCGGGGTTGCGGGTTGTTCGAAAGAGATACCGCGGCCTCGGAACGTAAAGGGCAATAGAAGAAACATGGGTGGGTTTTAGTCAGTACAAGTCTGACATGCCCCCCCGCTCCACCCAGAGCGGGGGAAGTCATTGGATGATTTCCCACCCGAAAAAAAAAAAAAAAAAAAAGGTTAAAAAATTACTAAGAAATATTCACTTCTTCTTCGCAGCTAAAACAATAGGAAGTGGCGAAGGGCACTGCGTTTTTGCGGGACTGTCTCTTGTAATCTAACGTTCAAAAAGTACTGATTATCAGCCTAATTTGAATAAATGACTTTTGATTTTGATTTGATTTTGATTTTATATGTCGAAATAGATGACTGATTAAGGAGAAAACTTTCACTAGAAAACATCTTGTGTGTTTCGCCGTTCGCTTGCACGAACTTCAGTCCAGACTTTGGAAGCGGTAGCTTCATAGCTAACGCTTGCATCTTTTCATCAAAACAGCTCTCGTACTATTGACTTCGCCGATATATATAAATATCCTTACTAATATTATAGAAGCGAAAGTGAGTTTGTTTGTTACGTCTTCACGCCTAAATAGCAAAACCGATTTTCCTGAATTTTGGTACATAAATAGTTAGCTTGGAGACGGACATAGGCTACTTTTTTAAGTGACAAAAGGGGGAGAAATAGGGAACAAAAGGGGAGAGAAAGATATATTTGATGATTTTCGATCATCACGCGGGTTAAAGTTGCAAAGTAACTATGCCACGCGAAAGAAGTCGCGGGCGGAAGCTAGTATAAAATGTACCGCAAAAACGTCATGAAGTGTCAAGAAAATTACTGACGTAAAACAGGCTAGCTTCAATCCCAGACACAAAAGTGTCAGTCAACCACCCACAGACAGCCGGGGTGAGTTCTAAGCGTGGGACGATTTTCATTTCATCTCCAGATGCCTTGAAAGTGACGTGAGAGCTTTATCCATGTATAAATTAAATTAAATTAAATAAATCTTTATTATAGACCATGCCCATAATCCTTACTAATAGTATAAAAGCGAAAGTGAGTTTGTTTGTTTGTTACGTCTTCGCGCCTAAATGGCTAAACCGATTTTGATGATTTTTTGTACAGAGATAGTTGGGACCCTGGAAATGGACATCGGCTAACTTTTTTTAAAAAAAAAAAAGATTGTGATATGAGGGAGAAAGAGGGAACAGAAGAGAAAACTTAGCATTGCTATTACAATAAATAAGGCGCAAGGGCAAAAATTACAGGTAACAGGTACCTCTAAATCAAGAAATGGGAATTGTGTTACCTCGAATTTCACGCGAGCGAAGCCACGGGCAAAAGCTAGTAATTATTATAAAAAAGTTTTATAATTTGACCAGGAATAAATTTTCTCAGTAAATTTGAGTCCTGTTTTTCTGCAACGACCTGTAGGATGGTGTTGGTGTAGCTTAGATAGGGTTATAAATATAGAATAGGTACTACAGTATAAAGGTAATCAGTAAATCAACTACATAGATTCTATTGTGTAGAATTAGGTGACTCAAACCTGACAGATGTGTTCCTGGGGAGTATGTTCCAGCATTTCTTCTCAGCTAAATACTAGGAAGTTGTGAAGGGCAGGCATTTTGGCGGCTGTGTTATGCAATTGATCGACTCCTGCGCTGCGTGTTGCGGGTTCGATTCCCGATCGGAACAAATTCGGGTCTGGCTGTTTGTGTATGTGAGTTTAAATGTTTGTAAACGCAACCACGACACATGAGACTTTTCTAGAGAGGGGCAACGTATTAAAAAAAAAGAAATAATTAAGACATTAAAATCGTTCTAATTATTACCCTAATAAGAGGGTTTTTTTTTAATTTGCTTACCATGTCTACAAGGTCTAAACTTACAGTCCATTTTTACAAACGGGAAATCATCAAATAGCTTCCCTCGCTCTGGGTGGAGTGTCAGACTTTTACTGACTATAACCAACGCACTTTTGCTCTTTATGTTCCATTACCGCGGTATCTTATGCGAATAACCAGCAACCCCGGAAACTTTATTAATTTCACAAAATATAGGTAGATCTAAATTATGTAAAAGTATTAATATAGGAAAAGAATTACGGGGCGTCGTTCGTACACATTACTGTCAATAGGGAAAATGTCTAGAAAGGCTGCTGGCATTGCCACGTTGGATGGCAATGGTGATTCACAGACTTTCGCCGTTTGGAGATTTTTCGAAATACACAAAAAAATACTAGTTATTTTTTCCCGTTTTGAGCCGTTTGGGATTGTACAGGAAATAGCTCAAAAACACACAATTTAAGACTTTAAAATAGTACTGGTTATTATTACCCTAATTTGATGTTTTTTTTTTGTATTTGATCGCCGATCGCCGGGAAATTCTTCCTATTTTTTTTAATATTTATCTTATTTTATTGTTTTGAGCTATTTGGGATTGTAATACGAAATAGCTTAAACACACAAAACTATCAAATAACTGCTTTGTGAAACAGAAAACAGAACGAAGCGAAACTGTGTTTAAAACAGTCGTTTTTGAATTTGAGTGACAAT
The DNA here is from genome assembly GCA_958449745.1 of Ochropleura leucogaster. NCBI lineage: Eukaryota > Metazoa > Arthropoda > Insecta > Lepidoptera > Noctuidae > Ochropleura > Ochropleura leucogaster. Next base: position 16,030,332 of record OY288215.1, on the reverse strand, counting down.
AAAGTTTTTACTAATTATACTTTTGATTTAGTGAAATTAAACATGAATATTCTGTAAGTTAGAATTGCAAACTAAAATTTCGTAATGCACTAACAAATGTTATCACATGTTTCAATGTGAAAGCCTCGAACTACTCACAAATATAGTAATCCTTTTATTAACGGACGGGAAATCATCAAATAACTTCCCCCGCTCTGGGCGGACCAGGAGGAGTTTCGGACTTATACCAAAACCCACCTATCCTACTTCTTTTGCCCTTTATGTTCCGGGGCCGAAGTATCTCTTTCGAACAACTTACTACCCCGGAGTATAGTCATTCAGACCGTATTTTCGGTCACAGCAGCCAAATTCAACTCAGATTATATCACCGGAGAGGCACGGGGTTATCATACCGTTAAAACTCAACTCAAGGCTGCACTCAAGCCTCCGCCTGCCGAGGTTGCGGGTTGTTCGAAAGAGATACAGCGGCCCCGGAACGTAAAGGGCAATAGAAGGAACATGGGTGGGTTTTAGTTAGCACAAGCCTTACACGCCCCCCCCCCGCTCCGCTCAGAGCGAGAAAAACTTTATTACACTTTTTGCCCGAACTGTAATTTCAGAAACCAGGACCCTGTGTTCAGCTATCGCGCCTCCGACCGCGAGACCAACAGAGCACTTACAAGTTGCCAAAAGCAATTTATTCCTAGTTGTAATACTGTAAAAAAATAAATTAAAAAAAATATCTTAGGACAACTCACACATGGCTTTCTGATCCCAAGCTAAGCAGAGCTTGTGTCATGGTAACCAGACAACTAATAAACATACTTATATAATTTATAAATACATACATATTATAGATAAATTACACCCAGACACAGAACAAACAATCATGCTCATCACACAAAGTTTGTCCTGGGTGGGAATCGAACCCACGACCTCCGGCTCAGCAGTCAGGGCCACTAACCACTAGACCAACAGGCCCGTCAAACTGTAATTTTATGATGTTTTTTTTTTAATCAATGTTTGACACCAATCCTTTTTGTCAACCGCATAATATTATGAAAGATATGTTTAATAAATAGATTATGTGATTATTATTTATACATATATTTAGACATTTTAACAGTAGGTACACCATTGACTACCCCCCGTTGTTTTTGTATATTCGTACAGTCCATCCAAAGGTTGTCTGGAAGATATTGCTATTAGCGATAAGAAAGCCATCGTAACAACAGATTTTTAGCATTTTTGTAAAATATTTTTATTTTAATTTTGGTGTTTACATATGTTCTACTAGCTGTTCCTCGCGGTTTCACCCACGCTTCTCAGCACCTGTTGCTCGTATCGTGATGGTATATAGCCTTCCTCAAGAAATGGACTATCCAACACTAAAATAATTTTTCAATTCGAACCAGTACTTCCTGAGATTAGCGCGTTCAAACAAACAAACTCTTCAGCTTTATAATATTAGTATAGATTATAATACCTACTGCATTAAAATACTGTGGTACTGATGCCCTTTTCAGTGTTCTCTAACTTTTCTTTAACACAAAAGCTGTCAATTAGGTGTCTGATTATTTAAAGTAGGTTCGTTTCATTATTATTCTATCCCTTTCTATTTTTACGAGTACTTGCAGTTCATGAAGTGTTTCAGACACGTATTGTCTTCACTTTGAATTGTATTTAAATTCGACTAGTTTCATTAAATTTTGTTTAGCAACTAGTTTTTGTCAGCAGCTTTGCTCGTGTTGTGTTCAGAACTTATGGTATTTTATATTATATTAAGTATACCTATTTGGGCCAGATAGCGCCATTAAAAAACCGGCAGGTTAAAGAAGTTGAAAGACGAGTTTAAATGCTTAGAAAACCTTCTGGGTCCTGAAGAAATATATGAAGGAAAAATTTCAGGAACATTAAATGCTGAAATAGAAAACTTTTTTTTGTAAAAACAAAACCTAAAAAATAAACTAAGTACCAAATCAAAAAAGTCAACGAAACCAACAAAAGTCACCGACGCGACTTCCGGAAGTATAGTTATTTTCAGTTTTTTTTTTTAAGGCAATTTTATTTTTTTGTTATGGTAATAGAATCTCACATATTTTTATCGAGTATTCAGTTTTCATTATTACTAAAAGATTAGCAGATCATCCATTTAGAGAGAGGCGAATCAGGCATATTCGCGGAGGCGCGCACGGACTGTTTTCACCCCATAATACGCAAAAGGTGCGCGTCCCTAGTGCGCCGGGTGTGGGCCAGCCCTAATGCCATTCTGGCAATCATCGCTGACAGGTTAGACAGTCCTTATACCCGACATGGGTGTGCAAGAGATGCCAATATTCTAATTCCCGTAAGAAAATTGAAATTGTCTGTGAGTAATTAAGTATGTAATTTACTTATTTTTACTAGTACTTACGAAATTAAATTGACTTTTATTTTTTATTAAATTGAATCTGCTGACATTTAATCTAACTAAAATATATTGAATTTTTATTTTAATAATTTAAATTTGTAGGTACTTATGTAATGTAATTTATTTGTGTGATTATTGTATTTCTCTGTCAATATTCTATTTAATTTAAATTGGAATGCTTGTGTTCTGTGTTTGATGTTACCTAAAATGAGTCGTTGTGTTACTTGAAATAAAAAAAAGTACCTCTAAAAGAATATAGCTCATAGAAACAAAATCACAAGTGACGGCACGGTTGGCGCATTGGCTTAGCGATCGGCTGCTGCGTGTCGCGGGTTCAATTCCCGCACGGAATAAACATTTGTGTGGCCTATAAATCGACGGTCCCTACGTACAAAAGGTTAAGTCAAAAACCGAGGTTTACAGGAGAGCGTAATTTGTGCTCAACACGCCCTAGAAATAGTTCTATGAGCAATAATAAATATTTTCCAAAAAAAAGGTAAATAAATTAAATAAAAATGAAAATCGTATGTCAGCATGTGCGCATAGATAATAATGTAAAGCCAATAAGACAATAAAAAAATGCCATTTTCGACATGTCTTTATGTACGTTGTAACCAGATCCGAAATATGTAGTTATTTCGGATCTGGTTCGAATCATTTTTGTTTATGTGTGTTTAAATGTTTGTAAACGCACTAACGATACAGGAGAAAGTGGGGCAACGTTTAAAAATATACTCCTACGTCATTCTGCTCGCGTAAATCAAACTCTGACCCCAATCATAATTGGGCGAATCCAGTAGGCTAGCAGATAGTACCGCACAAATCAAAAGCAGATAGTTATATTAACCCTAGAGAGGCTTATCAGGCATCTCCGCGGCTTATGAACGGTTAACACTAAGCTGGCTTTGAACTAAGTGAATGCGACTTACTAGTTGTAAGTGATTAAGTTGTGAGTTAGACACATTTGGAGCGTGAGGATTTGTGGAATGTAATCTTGTATTGATTCAAACTAATATTCGTGTGTATCGTAATTTAGCATTAACTCTCCAAAGCATTTATGTCAATTTGACCATTACTGGCACTTTGGAATGTAAATAAATAAAATTATGAAGCTACAGTCCTATTCACAAGGCGGGCCTGTTGGTCTAGTGGTAAGTGGCCCTGACTGCTGAGCCGGAGGTCGTGGGTTCGATTCCCACCCAGGACGAACTTTGTGTGATGAGCATGATTGTTTGTTCTGTGTCTGCGTGTGATTTATCTATAATATGTATGTATTTATAAATTATATAAGTATGTATATCAGTTGTCTGGTTACCATAACACAAGCTCTGCTTAGCTTGGGATCAGATAGCCCTGTGTGAGTTGTCCCAAGATATTTATTTTTATTTATTTATTTATAAAAACTTGTGATAGTACTGTAGTTGCCCATTCCAAAGTGTTGATTTCTGTTGAGAAGAATGGGCAAGAAACTCCATGGACACTCTCTAAGGAGCTGGGAGATTAGTAAAAACAAGAGAAGCTTTTACCCAGTAGCAACTGAATCTGGGCTGTGGGTGATGACGATGAGCTACTTACAAGGGGATGTCCATGGAGTTTCTTGCCTGTTCTTCTTTCTACTGGAAACGATTCTTAACAGCTCTAAAACTTATTGAGAATTTAAAATAGCTGTGCTAAGGACCTATACCCAAGAAAGGCAATCTTATATTATCTAATCTGTTTATATAAATCATTTATATATTAAATATCTTAGAGCTTAACTTAGGCACCAGTCTCCCATATTATATGTATATACTTATTTGAAATATGTATTAACTAGCCTGTGCCCGTAGTTTCACCCACGTGATATCAACATTCGCATTTATAATACATACTAGCTTTTGCCCGCGGCTTCACTCGCGTTAAATTCGGTATAACACAGTACCTGCTACCTGCAGTTTTTGCCCTAGCGCCTTATTGATTTGTAATAGCAATGCTAAGTTTTCCCATTTCTACCCTCTTTCTCCCTCATAGACCACTTTAAAAATGTGTATGTCCGTCTCCTCGTTCCCAACTATCTTTGTACAAAAATTCAACAAAATCGGTTAAGCCATTAAAGCGTGAAGAGTTAACAAACAAACAAACTCACTTTCACTTTTATAATATTTGTAAAGATGAGTAGGATGTACAATTTGAACAATGTGAAAAAATATATATTGTGATGAGAAATTAAATAAATATCTCACTAGAAAAATATATGTTTATAATTTAAACTAAATCTATAATTCGAGGGAAGCTAAAGCCGTGGGGGCTTTGCCGGCGTTATATCGAAAAAAAGCACACAATATGTTATTCCAGACCGTAATCTACCTTTGTGCCATCAAGATTCTTTCAGCCGTTTTGACGTAAAAGAAAAAAAGGCTTCCCCCTTTTCTTTCCAATATTCTCAGTTTTTGATTGAAATTAATATTCTAGAATCTTAGTGTTTATTTTTCGAAACTACCTAAAAACGTACACATAATAATAACCTTTTGAGCAATAACCTCCAAAAATTGCTTTGAGGAACGTTTTCCCTAATAAACAATTCCGGGTCCATTGACACATTGATCAAATATCATAAAACCATATAATATCTGTTCGCAACGCTTTACGTTTTGCAGCTGTTTGCAATATATTATGATAATGAATTTCCCTTTATATGTGTGGGAACGCTAGTTATGATATTGACATACGGACTGGGAGAACAGCGAGCATTCTTAAAAGTTGTATTTTGCTGACGTCATTCCTTTTTTTTTCTAATACATTCCTTTTTTTTCCTTACTAATATTATAAAAGCGAAAGTGAGTTTTTTTGTTACCTCTTCACGCTTTAATGGCTACACCGATTTTGATGAAATTTGGTACAGATATAGTTGGGACCCAGGAGACGGACAAAGGCAATTTTTTTAAAGTAGGATACGAGGGAGAAAGAGGGAAGAAAAGGAATTCTGAATCAAGCCTTTGATTGAACACCACGTGTCGTTCCCCACAGCTGAGCAAATGCCTTCATTCTTTCCATGCTCCTTCCAAACCATTCTTTACTGCCAATATGTCTTGCCGGAGTTGCGAGAGTTTCTAAAGAGATACCGCGGCAACGTAAATAGTGAAAGAAAGAAAATTGGTGAGTTTTATTCAGTAAAAGTCTGACACTCCCCCCGCTCCACCCTTTCAAAAACTGCACACCAACAACACCTTGCGAACTTATATTGAATGATTTCTCCTCTGTAAATACCAAAACTAGGCATATTTGCTCCAGAAACAGTCCACATCCAAGGTCAGACTCTCCTAAGAACAAATTTGGTCCCTGATCAATCATATCGTGTTGTTTGGAAAATTTAAAGCTACAACATTGTGAAAATCTTCCAGCATACTTCTCCACCCAACACTTCTGTACGCCAACATGCTCGCCCGCGGACCCTGCCGTGACCAACAATTAATAGTCTGTTTACACTCGTTATCAGCTCGAAACACACGTAGAGTTACTGTGCGTTACCGTTATTACGTGTAGTTGCCTCGCCAATGAGCTCCTAACTAGTATACCCTCCTAGTACCCTCTAGTCACTGATCAATGATCATGAGAGGTTTATTTATTTTGTTGGTTATGGTGTTTATGAAGGAGGAGCTCGTGGCTAAATAATAGCAGCCGCTCGGGTCGATCTTTAGGTTAAGCTGCGCTTACATAGGTTGGTCTGTGGATGGGTGACCACCCGTTACATACCGGGTTTCCTCCGTGCCTCGGAAAGCACGTTATCCTGTTGGTCCCGGCTGTCATTTGTAGATCTTTGACAGTCGTTACAGGAAGTCAGTGTCTCTAAAGTCTGACAACCAGTCTTATTAACGGATATCGTATTACCCAGTACTAACTGGGTTGTGGAGGTCAGATAGGCAGTCGCTTCTTGTAAAATACTCATATTCAGCTGCATCCGATAAGACTGGAAGCCGGCCCCAACATAGTTGGGAAAAAGACTAGACAGATGATGATGATGGTCGTTGTTTATGAAGTGGTTCCAGAATAAGAATGATTTCAGATTATATGTCGACGACGAAACGCCTCGTTTGAACGTGCGTGTAGGCGCGTGTGCTCGCGTTTTGTCACACGTAGGTCTTGGTACTCGTATTTACATTAACGCCTGTATAAGCCACACGTATCGTCCGCCCGTTCACACTTAATACAATACGTCATCAAAGCACAATTAAGGCAAAAAGACAATACTGCGCTTTTCATTTATAGTTGTCTAGCCATGTGTCCTAAGATTTTTAATAAATTACCAAAAAAGTTGACGAAAAAGCCTTTGGCGCTTATACGCGCGTTAGCAGAAACGACCATATTATGTACGTGCTACAAAAACATTAGTCTGAAACCGGTCTAAAGCTAACATGAGCGAGTTTAACATGTATGGTGATTAGTATCTGCCTTGAGGGCGTAGTCCTGAATATCTTACCTTCAGGTTTCTATCTTCAGTTTACTAGTTTAGGAGAAATTTTCTAGTGTGAGGTCGCGTTTTTTTTTTGTAAAAATACGTATGTCTTGTCGTTGATCTTTACTGTCTTTGACGTTCATCATAGGTCATTCATCATCGTAGCTTGAAGGTCTATCAATCAATCTTAACATGAGGTATCGTATATATATACTAGCTTTTGCCCGCAGCTTCGCTCGCTTTAAATTCGGTGTAACCCAATTCACACTTCCTGATTTACGCGCCTTATTTATTGTAATAGCAAAGCTAAGTTTTCCCTTTTCTTCCCTCTTTCTCCCCCATATCTCACTTAAAAAAAACTTTGTACCAAAATTTATCAAATTTGGTTTAGCCATTAAGACGTGAAGACGTCACAAACAAACAAACTCACTTTCGCTTTTATAATAGATTATATAAGTAAGGATTTTGCAACTAACTCAGAAGAAATTGGATGTCTAATAACAAACTAGCAAAACAAAGGAATAATTATGAAAAGAGTACAAACTACCACTTAGCTAATTAAACTTGCTACTAATTGGGAGAACAATATATTCTGACAGGAGAAAATAAACTTAATTACTTTACGTCTTTATTGCAGCTCCGTTGTATATTTTTTGTTTAATTAAAATGTATTTTTCTTTGATACAAACTTTTTGTTTTGTTACAGTAGTTTAAGTAGTAATTATAATTAACTGCCTGGTAGTAACATTATGAAAATCCCTGAGCTTTATCTATCTAATATATAAAATTCTCGTGTCACAGTTTTTGTTCCCATACTTCTCCGAAACGGCTGGACCGATTTAAACGAAATTTTGTGTACATATCGGGTAGGTCTGAGAATCGGCCAACATCTATTTTTCATACCCCTAAGTGATCAGTGGGTGAAACCGCTGGGCACAGCTAGTCTAATATATAAAATTCTCGTGTCACAATTTTCGTTCCCATACTCCTTCAAAACGGCTGGACCGATTTGAACGAAATTTTGTGTACATATCGGGTAGAACTGAGAATCTTCTAACATCTATTTTTCATGCCCCTAACTAAGCAGTGGGTGAAACCGCTGGGCACAGCTAGTACTGATATAAAGAGGGGAAATATGTTTGGTAGTTTGTGTGTGCCGGGGTTGCGGGTTGTTGGAAAGAGATACTGCGGCGTTGAAACCCAAGGGGCAAAAGAAGGAATATGGATGGGGATTTAGTCAGTACAAGTTGTGTACATAATACAACTATATACTATACTAGCTGGCGCCCACGGCTTCGCCGGCGTTAAATCGAAAAAAAGCACACAATATGTTATTCCAGACCGTAATCTACCTTTGTGCCATCAAGATTCTTTCAGCCATATAACAAACGTCCATACATCCAACCATCCTCACAAACATTCGCATTTATAATATTAAGTAGGATATACATATATATACGCATAAGTCTAAACACCCGTACGTAAAATAGGCACCGGCAGGCGGTTGCCCTGGAACCGCTCTGCTTTGCTGACATCTCTTTGAGGCACGCGTGGAACACTAACGCGCCATCGACACGGCATTGATTGGACCTTCATTTCAATATCGGTTAGAGCTCTTCAGCGCCGAATTGGAAGTATTATAAGTGTTAAACACACAATGAAAATTAAAACCACAAAATAATCAAAAGTGTTTTTAAATATAACTTTTAATCCACTAATACAATTAAAATTTATTATTTAAATGTACACAGTGTCTTTACTTAGTCGAAAAAGTAAGTGGTTTCAGAAATGTTATTCTTAAATAAAGAATAAACTAAAACACTACTTGATAATTTGTACACACAAATCTTGACTAATTAGACAAAAGACTCTCAATCAACTTAAAAAGAAAGTTGGAACTTAAACAAAACAAACTAAAAAAAATAATTAATGTGATAAATTTAGAAACACTAAAGCAAATATAGATACTGAATCAACGTTAGTCATGGTGAAATACTACCTAAAAATTATCATTAGACCGATGGTGACCTTTTAGCGTTTTAAAGAACAGTTCCTTGAGCAACCACAGAACTACTAGACGGATCTTGTTCTCCCTCTCATTGGCCAGGTCATCTTCCTTCCTGACTAAACAATCATCACCTTCACGGTCCTCCTTATCACAACAGCAGCAAGGTTCATATTCGCAGCAATTGACACAATGACTACCTCTTAATCGGCCATCACAGTGTTTGTTATGGCATTTTCGTTTTTGGTCACAGCATGGAGCGTGGCGACAACAATGAGACCTATGGTGGTCAGATACACGAGATCCTTCACATCTTCGTTGACAGGAAAACTCGAAGCAGTCAGTTAGGCCCCGTTGTCCACAGCAATGCCGATCAGCGTTGCGTCCAAACCAAGGATGAGGTCGTCTAGTTCCTGGACATACACGTTCAGCTCTTCGTCCACAGCAGTGACATTCCTGGCCTCTATGGCCGAGCCCGAAGGGTCCCCATCTTGGACGCTCAGGTTCATGATGGCAATGTCTTTCAGGACTCCGGTCCCATCTAAACCAACCGAATGGTCCAAAACTTGGCTTGTGGATGTGATGATCATGAGAGTCACCACCACGGAAGGGACAACCAGAAGGAGGTCTGCCCATTCCCGCAAATGAACCACCAAAAGGTCCGCCGAAAGGAGAGCTGTTCTCCCAAGGTGCCATGTTTTGAATATGCACTTATATGACACACAAGATTGTCTGTATTAATTACTAGTCTGTGCACATATGATACACAAGATTTGCCCTTTTAAATACAGATGTTTTCCCTTTGAATAAGTTCACTCGAATGGCGTCATAATTTAACGCATTAGTTTATATCCACCTGAAAATGATGCAATATTCACAACGTATTTCAAGTACTGTTGTTCTGATATGATGATGAAATTGTTGATAGATATTGTTTTTAGATATAAAGCTTTTTAGAGTTGCTAGGTATGAAAGGTATTTTTAGAAATACCTAATATCTTTCTTATTTTCATTAATTACTAGCTTTTGCCCGCGGCTTCGCTCGCGGTAATTTCGGGGTAACACAGTTCCCCTTGCGCCTTATTAACTTGTAATACTCTTTCTCCCTCACATCCCACTTTAAAAAAAAAAAAATATTAGCCTATGTCCGTCTCCTGGTTCCCAACTATCTCTGTAAAAAAAATCATCAAAATCGGTTTAGCCATTAAAGCGTGAAGAGGTAACAAACAAACAAACTCACTTTCGCTTTTATAATATTATAGTAAGGATGATTATTGGTTGTTTCTTTTTTGGTGTTTAGGGTACCTCAAAAGGAAAGAGCGGAACTGTTGTAGGATCACTTTTTTGTCTGTCTGTCTGTCTATCTGTCAAAACCTTTTATCTCTGGAATCTGGAATGCGTTGAGGTATTGACTTTTGAAGCCTCGGTCCCCGAATCCAACTCGCAAAACACTCTTGGTTGTTTTTACGGCGTGTAGAATACTTTATATCTGTGTGATCCTCTAATCAGAATCGGCTGGTGATTAGCTAGGGTTCGATTCCTGCAAGGAACAATTAATGATAGCCTACAATTTGGAGTTTAACGCACCCACGGTACAAGAGAAATTCTTAGTAGGTGGGGAGGGAAAGGTTAGAAAAAGCAAATTAAAACCAAAAAGGTTTTTGCCACCAAGTTGACACACCCACATTTTGCTAGAAATCTTTTGAAACCAATTCTAGCGTTAAGGATCATAGATGATCTTTTTAGCTCAATTATGATCTAAACAATAATTACTGGGTTCAATTCTTTACGTTACAATTTCACAGACGCACTTCTTGGAGGGTTATTAACAATTATCTCGCCTCCTATTATCTACAGTATAAAAAGAAAAAAACAGTGACTCACTCGTTCTGAAGTATCAAAAACTGCAGCTGTTAGAAGTCTCAAATGTTGCATAGACTTTTTAGGACGTAAGTGTTCACTAAGACAGGATTTTGCAAAATTCAACCCCTAAGGTTGTAGGTTTTGTTTATTTAAGTTAGTGCTTAAGTTGATATTTTTACACACTGTGTCTACGTGTTTTTTTTCCATCTGTCCTATCGCAGGTCTGCTGGAATAGATATCTTCATGAAATAAGTAGAACCTTTATGCTCTTTTGACTGTACGTATTTTTAATTTCCATATAGTTTTGTGCACATAAATAAATATATAAGAGTGGGGAAGTTTCCTAAGCCAGATTGACTTATAAGATAAGCCTATTAGGCTCCTTTGAATTTACGGTGGTTCATTCTATCAGATTGGTCTGTACATACAAGAGGCGCTTGTGGCTAATTAATAGTAGGTTAAGCCGCGCTTGCCTAGGCTGGTCTGTGGATGGGTGACCACCCGTTATATACCGTTTCCTCAGTGCCTCGGAACGCACGTTAAGCCGTTGATCCCGGCTGTCATTTGTAGATCTTTGACAGTTACAGGTAGTCCGTGTTCCGAAAGTCTGACAACCAGTCTTACCAAGGGGTGTCGTATTACCGAGTATTGACTGGGTTATGGAGGTCAGTTAGCAGTCGCTCCATGTAAAATACTGGTATTCAGCTGCATCCGGTTAGACTGGAAGCCGACCCCAACATAGTTGGGAAATGCTAGGCAGGTGATGGTCTCTACATACAAGTTCTGCATAGAACTTACTTCCTTTCTAACCCGGTCTACGCGGGTGAAATCGCGGGGCGCACCTATAGACTGTATAACATCACGTTACAATACTTAGGAGCTGAGCAGAGTGTGAAACCGCTGGGCAGAGCTAGTAATTTTATAAAATGGGAATTCTATAGCTGCGACTTTTTTTTTTTTCGGGTGGGAAATCATCCAATGACTTCCCCCGCTCTGGGCGGAGCGGGGGGGCATGTCAGACTTGTACTGACTAAAACCCACCCATGTTTCTTCTATTGCCCTTTACGTTCCGAGGCCGCGGTATCTCTTTCGAACAACCCGCAACCCCGGCAGGCGGAGGCTCTGGCAAGCCCCTCTGCTTTGCTGACTCTCTTTGAGGCGCGCGTGAAACACGAACGCGCCGTCGACACGGCCTGTCGTCGGACGACGGACGGACGGTGAACTACCCATTGCTCACCGCCCACAGGTCCACATCTACGGTGGCCGGGAGTCGTCTCGCGGCGAGGATAGCTGCGACTTCGGCTCAGGTTTGGGTAAACAACCGTGCTTTTATATTATGTATGAAGCAATAATTCAAACCCTCAAAGCATTTATTTAAATGAGATCATTATAGGCAGTTTAGAAAGTCATAGAAATAAAAAGGTGCTGCTACAGTCCCAGTAACAAGACATAATAACTTGTGAAAGTACTGTATTTGTCCATTCCAAAGGTAGAAGAATGGGCAAGAAACTCTATGGACACTCTCTAAGTAACGTCGCCCACACGACCAAGAGTCGAGGCGCAGTCGCGGCGCGGGCGCGTTAGGCGCGTCGCCCACACGACATTTGTAAAGAAAATCTCGTTGCGGCGTGACTCTGATTTGATATTTTCTTTACAAATGGCGTGTTAGTAACGTCATACTGTAATGACAAGTTCACATTTAAGGTGTGATGTTCGCTGTGTCAATATAAGAAAATTGAACTAATAGCAACTATAAACAAATTCACTAGTAAGTTGTATTTTCAACCTTACTTGCATTACACATGAACAGACCCCATTCGTATTACAACAGTGTATTGAATTATTTTATTTTAAACCTTATTAACATCCAACAGAGTTGAATTTATATTGCAGCGAAATTATATGAGGCATTAACACTTAACATCATTATCACGGCTTTAATCCTCAAATGGTTAGGCTGAGGTGTAGGTTATAGTACTCCCATATTTTACCAGTTATGTTTAAAGGATTTTATTCCCATGTTATTGGGGATGGGCCTATTGCCATCAACGGGGCTAAAATCCGGACACCGTGGCTACTACTGAGAAATCTCTGTAGAAAAACTAAAAAAACTTTGCTCGACTTGGGAATCGGACCCGGAGACCCCACGGTCAGCAGTCCCGCTTGCGACCACTTAACCACCGAATTTTTTCGACATATCAAACATAAAATCACGTTACCATTGGTCATTTGTAACACAATTACATTTTAAAAGAGTGTCCACGGAGTTTCTTTCCCATTCTTCTCCATAGAGATCTACGCTTTAGAATCAGAAACTACATTACTTTCACAAGTTATTATGCCTTCTGACCGGGACTGTAGCTTCATCATTTTGTTTCTTGACATTCCAAAGTGCCTGTAATGGTTTAATTGAAATAAATGCTTTGCGTTTGAATAGTCGCACACGTTGACTGTCGTCAGAAGACTGAAAGTATTTTTGTATTTACCCAGTACTAACCGGGTAACTAACGAGCCCGACAACGACTGCCTACCTGAACTCTACAACCAAGTAACTACTGGGCAGTACAATACCTACCCTTTGGTAAGTCTGGTTGCCAGCTGTAACGGGTGGTCATCCATCCATAGACCAAACTAGACAAGTGCGGCCTCGGAAAGCACGTTAATCCGTTGGTCCCGGCTGTCATTTGTAGATCTTTGACAGTCGTTACAGGTAGTCAGTGTTCCGAAAGTCTGATTACCAGTCTTACCAAGGGGTATCGTATTACCCAGTACTAACTGGGTTATGGAGGTCAGATAGGCAGTCGCTCTATGTAAACTACTGATATTCAGCTGCATCCGGTTAGACTGGAAGCCGACCCCAACGTAGTATGGAAAAGGCTAGGCAGATAATAATAGGCTACACTTAGTGACACCAATCTAAATGCGTATATCGCACTACAAAATGGCATACAGCCGCACCATGGGGTGGTTGAAAGTTTTATAACTTGAAACATCTAGAAACTGCACCCTGTTCCGCTTGAAAAGAAACAAACTATTTGCTTTTAAGTATTTTATTTAAATCGAATACAAACTAAAATCAGTCTTAACATAAATACACATAACATATTTAACAATAATACAAAGATTAAAATACAATTAATTTCAGAATACAATCCCAAACAGTCTCCAATTCCAAGTCTGACCACCAGACTTACCAAAGGAGGAGCAAGAGGAAGTACTCAGCTGCATCCCTATAGACTAGAAACCAACTCGTTGAACTTTGTCCACTTAAGTTTCGGTCCATTTTTCTTGCGTTTACTTTTCTTCTGTGTCTAGTTCTATATATCTTTGCAGCGCTGCTGTATTTGTTATGATAATTTCTCTGTTAAAAAACAAGAAAAATCTGTTCAATATTTTGAAGATTCTGGTTTTTGACTTCTTCGTCAGGGAACATTTGAACCACTAGGCCATAAAATTGAAAAAAGAAAAAACCTAATGGGGCTGCATTTAATATTTATATAATGAGAAAAAACTATAGACTATTAAAAAAAGAATACACAAATATACTTGAGCTTAAGCGAAATTTAAAAATCAAAATTCGAAAACAATACGTAATTGAAATGTCTTATCGCTTTTAACTCATATCGTGAAAATTAAACAAAATTAACATTGATAAACATAGTACCTACGTATTAGAATCAGACCGATGGTGACCTTTCAGCGTTTTCCATAACAGTTCCCTGAGCAACCACAGAATTACCATGTGGATCTTGTTCTCCCTCTCATTAGCGGGTTCTTCATCCTTCCTGTCTAAACTATCATCACGCTCACGGTCACGATCTTCTTTATTCTCATCGCAGCAAGGTTCAGATTCGCCGCAATTTTCGTATTGGCTACATCTTGATCGTCTTTCACAAGGGTTATCATAGCATTGTCTTCTTTGCTCACAGCATGAAGCGTGGCGACAAGAATGAGATCTATGGTGGTCAGATACACGAGATCCTTCACATCTTCGTCGACAAGAACATTCAAAACATTCAGATTGATCCTCACGTTCACAGCAATGCTGATTAGCGTTGTGTCCAAATCTAGGATCAGGTCTGTTAAATCCAGGGCTTTGACATCCACGTTCATGTCTTCGTCCACGTCTATAAGGTCCACAGCAGTGGCATTCCATTGGTCCACGGTCCCAACATCCTCTATGGCCATGCTCGAAGGGTCCACATCTGCGATGCTCAGGTTCACGATGGCAATGTCTTTCAGGACTGCGGTCAAATCTATTCCAACCGAATGGGGCAGACGGTCCGAAGTTTGGCTTGTGAATGGGATGATCATGACAGTCACCACCACGGAAGGGAAAACCAGAAGGAGGTCTGCCCATTCCTGCAAATGGACCACCAAAACGTCCGCCGAAAGGAGAGTTGTTTTCCCAAGATCCCATGATTTCAATATGCAAAGATTGTCTCTATTAATTATTGGTTAATGCACATACGATACACAAGATTTGTTTATAAATATAGATGTTTTTGCTTTGAATAAGTTCACTCGAATGCCGGTCATATTTAAACGCATTAATATATATCTACCTGAAAATGACGCAATATTCACAACCGATAACAAGAACGATTGTACTGATAATACGCTGATGTAATTTTTGGCAGACATTGTTGTTTAGATAAAAACGTTTTCAGCAAGAGTATTTTTAGAATCATAAGTTTGAAAGTAGGTAATTGATTTCTATATCTGAATGATTTACTTAAAGTTCAACATATTGTGTGGGAATGCTATTTAAGTAAGTTTCATAATTAGTTTATTTTACCCGAAGCTGACCTATATATTGTTTGTACACTCTTTTGGTTTTAAGTTTAATGCCGAAGTCGCGCTTAAAGGTAGTTCTTTATTATGTGTCCATCATCAGAATGAATATTTGTAAAGTGAGTATTTTTTGATTATAGGCTCGCCGGATGTGCGAGCCGCCGCAGGTAACGCTCCTGGCGTGTCGGGCGCTGCGAGACGACTCTCGGCCACCCCAGATGCGGGTATGTGGACGGTGAGCAATGGGGATCTACCCATCGATCTCGTCATACCCAGCGTCCATCCGCCTGCTAACGGACGATGGACGGTGCGTGTGCCACACGCCACAAAGAGATGTCAGCATAGCAGGGGCCACTGCTAGCCGGGGATGCGGGTTGATCGAATGAAATACCAGGACCCCAGAACACAAAGGGCATAAGAAGAGACATGGATGGAATTTATGGGAAAGTTGTTTGGTGATTATCAATCCAAAAAAAGATATTTATTTATTTATTTGGATTTCCAACAGATAATACACAAGTAACATGATTACAAAAAATACAAATAGGAGCTGATTACTGTGCTCCTCCAATTACAGGAAACCACAGCATTCACTTAAAAACTAGTTACAAAAAAGTTTGACAAGACAATAAATTTGGAAAAAGATAAGAGAATAAAAGAGTTCTATGATTAAATACAAAAGACAAAAAAAAAAAAACTTTATTATAATCTGACCAAATACAGTTGGGGACGTTATAGTTTTGACAATATGAGTCGTAGATTCTTTTTATATACCGACATCTTACAAGTAATATCAAGACTGTGGTGCTTCGACAATTCATTATCGTTTCTACAGAGCCTTGGCAGAACGGCGAAGTGACCGAGATTGGTTTTAGAACCTGGTACGTTGAAAAGGTTATAACTACACTTCCTCGGTAGGCGAGACGGTGCGCTTATCTGCAGCTTACCATATTAAAAAAGAATTGTGTGGTTTTATGAAACCACTGTAAAAGTGATACTTTTTATATTATAGACATTCAGACGTCCCTACTTCGCGGCCAACCGTCACGCGACATGCAACACACAGACGAAACAGTTTGAAACAATGTTATAAAAGTTTCACTTTAAAAGAATCCGTCACGACATCTAAGTCATGCTCAAATAATAATGACGTCATAAGGTAATGACCGGTTCACCGTTAGGAAGGTGTGAAGTTGTCAATAACAGAAAATTACACTAATAATAACTACACACAAACAAACCAAGCAAACTTTTTTATACCTTATACATATTGTACACAGAGTTCTGTTTACATTGCAAACTCATTCATAAACTAATCAAAAAGAGTTGTTGTATCTTAAACCTTATTTATACCTGGCAGAGTTGAGTTTGTATTACAACAAGCTTTTCCGCCACTCTCAATAGTTTTTGACATAGGAAAAAACACATTATAATGCATGAGAGAGAGTTCATAATAATTAAATTATACCACGCAGGTAGACAATATGATGTAATGTTTATTGTCTTTGTATAATTCACGATACCTAGATTTATAGTAATAATCTTTTGTTTTGCCATGTAGGTGTTTAATACGTCTTATCAAAAGATTTGTTAAACATAGCAAAACAGCTGCATAATATTGAAAACTAAATAGTGCTGGTAATGGTTTTGTAACACGATAGGATATCGTGTTACCTTTGACAACAGGTGATAACAGGAGTTATCACCTGTTGTCAAAGATTTCTATCTACACAATATAACAGCCGGGCCTAACGGAATACGTTTCGTCACTCAGCTCAATATGATCGGCTTAAGGAAAATACAATTTTTATCACTTTAGGGGCTAGGCTGGGCTGCGACGTGTTCGAAAGAGACAGGCTCTGGAACATAAAGAGCAAAAGAGAAACATACATGGAATTTAGCCAAGGTACAATTCTGACACAGCCTTCAGCTGCACCCAGAGCGGGCTCTGCCTAAGCTGACAAAATTTTACTTTTTCTAAATCGTGCTAATATTATTATTAAGGTCGGTTTTCCCCATTACTCAGAGTTGCATCATAAAGGACATATCAAATAACCCAAACATAATCATCTATCTATTATCAGTAACTTCATCAGAATATCAGCTCAGCCCTACGTGAAACTGAACGAAAAAGTTGCATCATTATTAGGGATATAATCTATTGTAACTTAATACGAGCAGCATTCGAGTGAAGTCATTCGTAGCGAGATCATTGTTTCTGAATAATCGTTTTTAAATACATAAAATCTAAATCATGAGAGGACAACAGTTCGATCCCCGTGATACCCCGTTTGATGGGATCTTTGGACCTCCAGGGGATAGTAAGAGCAAACCTACAGGTTGCCCATTCCGTAGACATGATCAACATGACCATAAGCCAGGCTATGTCCCTTTCGGCAAGAATGGATTTGAATTCGGTCCTGAACACTTCAATCGTCATCATCATCATCATGGACAATACCATCGTAAATGTGGACCTCAAGAAGACGGTCATCGAAGACATGGATGTGGTCGCTGGGGACCTCCTAAACGCGACTGTGATGGACCATCTGCACACCACTGCCATGGACCTCCCGGCTTCAGACCCGGTCTTGATGGCAAACCTCACAACTTTCAAGGACATGGGGCTGGCAGCCACAGCTTTGAAGCTCGACCCTGGTGGTTTGGACGACGTGGTCCATCTGAATCTGACGAACGTCCTTGGTTTGGACCTTGGGGAGAACATGATCAGCGCAGATCCTAAAACCGTTGCCTTTCGACTACCTCACGTTTTATTGGAATATCTTTAGATGCGTAAAATGTTCTTGTTTTGTTATATATTTGTTGTTGTGGATAAAAATGTACATTTTCTATGTTAATATAAAAGTGACTTGCCAAATAGAACTATGTGATTTAACTATGTTTTAAAATTTATTATTCTGTTGTTTTAGTCGGTAAATATTTGTATTGTATTTATTGTAACAGAAAAGACACAGACAGATTCGAAATCATTTAATCAATTATGAGCAGGCTGTCAAACAATAGGTGGTCTAAAAAATTTAATAATTAAAAAAAAAACACGACAAGCATTTTCATCGTGGTCGGGGGACCAATTTGTAGAATACTTTCTTGATGAAAATTTTTGTTTTGTTTTCGATTCCCTTTCCACATTCCATCGGCAAATGTAAAATTAACATCTTAGTTTTTTTTCCCTATTTTGAGGCAGTCGTGTAAAAAAGGCATCAAAAACGCTGTCAGTTAGTGACGTACCCAAGAGACTGGCTGCGTTGCTACGTTTATTTATTTATTTATTTAAACTTCATGTACAATAGTGGTACATAGGCGGACGTACGTTGTATAGCGACACTTAGCCTTTGGCCAAGGTAAAAGCCAGCCCTTGGGTATCCACCATACATGCTACATGAAGGTCCATACACATAGATCCATACAGGATACATGCTTAAACTCGTAAACGTATCCACATTTATGAGTTTCATATACAGTTGTTTGTTAGTTTAATTATTTTATTTATATTTGAAATAAATAAATTATTATTTGTAAAATAATCTAACCCTTTTTTACAATATGGAGCTGTTCGCCGCTACTTTTCCGATTGCTACTACTACTATCACCCCGATTCTTAAAATATACTTAAATGTTCTTCCTAAACATCCATGTTTACAAATATTTGTGTGACCTACAGGTATTTGTTTCGGGTCTGGCTGTTTGCGTATGCGAGTTTAATGCCATTCTCTAGTCTTCCTTTTATACAATTCTTTATTTAATTAAAAAGACCTGAGTATTAGAACGTTATGGCCAACCAGCCAGCATTCGGCTTTGGTTAAGATATAAAAACCTCTTACAGTACCTATCCTTATTTGAGTGGTAACGGGCGTTCGAGGGAGAGAACTTCAAACCAAACCAGTCGCCGCGAGAGACGCCCCAGGCGTCGGGTGCCGCGTGACAACTCCCGGCCACCGTAGATGATGGCCTGTGGACGGCGAGCAATGAGTAGCTCACCGTCCGTCCGTCTTTTGACGACAGGCTACGTCGACGGCGCGTTAGTGTTGTAAAAAAAGTGATAAAAATTCTATGAGCGCCTGCGTGATTAGTTAACTGACACTTTAGTACAAACCACAGAACTGAAATTTCGATTGCTTTGTTGGTTTAATGGTCGCAAGCGCTACTGCTGGCCATGAGGTCCTGTGTTCGAATTCCAGTTTGAAAAAAGTTTTATATGTGTTTTCGTCAAGAATGTCATTGTTCTAGCCCAGTTGATGGGAAGAGGCTCGGTTCATATTATAGAGAACTGCTACCCTACCATGACGTGTTAAAGCAGAACTTATTCCGCTGAGGGAAAGGGACTATACAGGGTGTCTAGCACCATCTCTTTCACTCAGTGGAATAAGTTCTGCTTTAAGATGTCATAGTAGGCCTACTGGAATATAACTGACCAAATGTGGGTGTTCTGATTCTAAACTGCTGCCTAAAACGATGAACATTAATGGCGTTTTGTTATAAAAATACCATTTCCAACACTAATCTGCAAAGTTGACCAAGATTTTTGTCTAGACCTTAAAAGAGACACTGACCTCTGAGTTTGCCACAGCTGCTTCTTCTCAGAGTAGTCGTGAACGAATGAAGTTAAAAAGATTTTAAAAAACCTACTTGCAAAATAAACTTGTCTTTTATGATACGTAGAGGGTGAAGCAAGAAAGGATTTCATGGGGAGTAAATAAATTATATAATCTTATTATATCAAAATAATATTATTTACTTATATTCTTATTAAAACTATTCAAAACTACTTTCCAAACATTAAACAATGACTTTTAGTTCGTATAAAAGAATAAAAAAAAAACAAATTAATACAATGTTTTCTACAAGGTGGACTACTAACATAGTATGCATTTTTTTTAATCTGTAACAAGATTAATTTATTAATCAAATATACAAACTATAATTATTTAGTGTAACTAACTAGCAAACACTTTTTCACAACCTATGCATTAACTTACTGCTTGTTATATTAACTTAGCAATCAGGTACAAACATAAACTTAAAATTAAAATCACATTATTGCTAACATATCACTTTCTAAGTTATTTGGTTGCAACTTAAATATTAGTCTTCTTCTCATATGAAAAAATCGACATCACTTCGCTTTTCAGGGTCTATGATGATCTGTTCCTCCTGAAGGACGTTCAGTAGACTCTGATGCACCACGTCGTCCAAACCACCAAGCTTGAGGTCCACAGTTGTTGTTGCCAGTTCCATGTTCTTGGAAGTTGTGAGGTCTGCCATCATGACCAGGTCTGAAGCCGGGAGGTCCATGGAACAGAACACCGTCTGGTAGAGCGTCACCTTCGCGCTTAGGAGGTCCCCAGCGTCCACATCCAGGTCTTTGCTGACCGCCTTCTTGAGCTCCAAATCTGTGATGATCTGGTCCATGGAAGCCGGGATGTCCAGGGCCGTATTCAAATCCAGGTCCAAAGCCGTGTTGACCGTAATGGTGCCTGCTTAGAGGACATCCCCACGGCCTGTATTTTCTTTCAACTTGAGGGGCGTAGAACCCGTCGAAGGGCAAGTCACAGACATCGAACTCCTGTCCCTGCATGATTTCGATTTTATTTACTTTTCACTTAAATGCACAAAATTTTTGTATGCACAAGATTTTCTGGATCAAAACTTGAATGCACGATAATAATAGCACAGAGGATTTTCTCGACAAAGTACTGATGTTCTCGCGTTGAATGAGTTTGTTCGAATGCCGCTCACCTTGACTCGCACCAGTTTATATTGTACTGATAGTGACGCAACTTTACGATAGATTACGATTAGGACTGCACTGATATGCTGATGAAATTGTCTTTAAAGCTACGTCTTTTTGTTTTGTCAACAAATAAGAATATAATCTAATCTTTATATGAAGTACCATCAATTGTAACTTCCGTTCAACAGAACGTCACGCCTATAATTAACGAAGGAGTTGGCAAGTGTTCTGGTATACTATATGGTATACCAGATATACTATTGGTAATAAACGAATCTTGTCATTCACCATGATCGTTCACAACACAACCGCATCCACTGCTTGATGTAGGCATGTCTTTGGTTGCATTCATACGCATGCTCCTGTGTCAGTAACATTTAGGCCTTATTTTCGCTAACGAAGCACAAATACTTACAATTTATAAACATATGATTTAAAGAGATATTTGGCTTATTTCCAAAACCAGCAATTACAATTCATAAACATTATAATTTATGATTATCTTTCTAGAAACCGTAATTTGTTATTCTATCTTAGTCTAATACGTAGAATTAATAAATTTGAGTCAGACCTTGAGTCCCTGATTCTATCCCAAAGTCATCAAGTGACAGTATCGTTTGATTTTGACAATATAGATACTGCTGAATAAAAAAAATAAGATCTTTTAAAAAAATCTTTGACCCACACTAGGATTTTCTCCTGTATCGGGGATGCGTTAACAAACATTTAAACTCACATACAAATGTTTGTTCCGTGCGGGAATCGAAACCGTGACACGCAACGCCAACCGCGCCGTCAAACTAGTCTAAGTACTCATTCTAGTCATCAGCTTTACACCACAAATCCTCAGCATTTCATTAATAATTTTGTGGCTCAACATTCTTATAAATTCACAAGTTAGCCTATCATCTCGCAGTAAATACAGGCGTTAAATTGTCTTTACATTTGTTGTAATAATATGTATATTGAGTTCGGGGTGATGCAGTGACGAGTTCACCGTCGGTTGTGGTGGATGGAGTCTCTTTCATGTCTTTTAAACTTAATTTTCTAGCAGCATTCTCCTTTGATAAATTAACATACAACAATCAGACGATACCAGTATTGTACTTAGCCTTATTTTGGCTCATGGCTCAATTTCAGTACTAACAAACCTATTTTTAAACAAAAACTCACAAGTTTCTCTGTTTAAGTAGCTCGCATCATCATCATCATCATCAGGCTATATTAGTCCACTGCTGGACATAGCTCTCCCCTAATGAGTGCCATAGCGCCCTGTCTTCAGCTTGCCGCATCCAGCATCTGCCTGCAGTCTTTCTTAGATCGTCATCCCACCTGGTCGGAGGGCGTCCTACACTACGCTTGCCGAGTCGCGGTCTCCACTCAAGAACACGTTTACCCCAACGGTCGTCGGTTCTTCGTGAGATATGGCCAGCCCACTGCCACTTCAGCTTGCTGATTATTAAGTAGCTCTCTTTTGCCTTAATTGTACTGTTATCGTATCTATAGTGCTTTAATGTTTTGTTATGATCACACTCACAGATGCTGTGTTTGTTTTTGATCATATCTGTAATCTTTACATTTTCTGCATTTATCTTGTGATTATTGGCCTCTAAACTGCCTCACACGCCGTCGAGAAATATCTATCAAGTATGTTTGGTTTCCTCACGATTTTTTCTGTCACTGAAGCAAGGAGTTATAAAATACGCACGTGAATTCGAATATCAGAGGTGCTTACCGTGACCTTGAACTCGAGACCTACCACTTGGCAGTCCGTCGGTTACACAACTAGGATATAATTGTTTTTACATATTGTGGGTGGGGTTTATAATTATGTGTAAGTGGAGTATGCGATCATTGTGACGATAGCCGTATCTGCCAATAGCTTAATTGCCAAGATCCTTGATTAATACCTGAGGAGGCTCTCGTTAGGCAGCTGGATGAAGGGCTTTATACAGAAAGCGGTACTCGTGGACACGGCTCGTATTGTTACGAGGTTCCTTTCTCTGGAGCCCTGACCGCCGGTAGCGTAGACCTTGTTCCCAATACTGGTGGGATACATTATTTTTAAATGTTTTATGTATATTTGAAGAAGGAAAATGTAAAAATACAAAAAATATGTGTAAAAATGAAAACCAAATAAATACTATATGATCTAGGGCTAACTGAGAATCACCGCACAGTAAATATATAAGTGCTCTTTGGTCATTTTCTTGACGTTTGAAGTTTTGGGTTCAATGCCCTGGCTAGGCTGTGTCTTTATATTGTTTTTATCAATAATTTCTCGGTACCAGTTTGGATTCTGAATTTATGTTTATTCCATGATATAAAAAAACATACAGTCGAATTGAGAACCTCTTCCTTTTTTTGAAGTCGGTTAAAAACGCAAAACTTTAATTACGTAGTATATAAACAAAATGGATGAAATGTATGTGTTCTACAGGTAGTACTACTGGTAGAGCTCTGCCTGACCCTGGTGATTACAGGCTTGATGTTTTGTACTGATTGTCTGTTAAGCGTGTACCAAAAGTATGTTATAGATTTTTGGAGAAATAGTCAAAGAAATAATTAATTTGTTCAGTCACTATATTTTTACACGATATTAAACTTACAACAAATGCAAAGTCCTTTCACTTAAAATCTTACAAAATATTCTTATAAACTAAAAATACTTACAATTTTATCATGCCGTCAACATATCAAAAGTTAATCACAAATACATACATACATTAACAGTGCCTGTGCATCTTCTACACCTACGTTTAATTTACTAATTTACTGGCCATACATGTAAAAACATAAACTTAATACTAAAATCACATTATTACTATCACATGTTGTGTTCTCACTATAAACATTCATATTCTTCACACAAGACACTCGTGTAAACACTATTCACCTACGTCATCACTGCAAACATATCATGGACTTGTAGATCTTCAAGGTCTATGATGATCTGTTCCTCCTGAAGGACGTTCAGTAGACTCTGATGCACCACGTCGTCCAAACCACCAAGCTTGAGGTCCAAAGTTGTTGTTGCCAGCTCCGTGTTCTTGGAAATTGTGAGGTCGGCCATCGTGACCAGGTCTGAAGCCGGGAGGTCCATGAAACAGAACACCGTCTGGTAGAGCGTCACCTTCGCGTTTGGGAGGTCCCCAGCGTCCACAACCAGGTCTTTGCTGACCGCCTTCTTGATCTCCAAATCTGTGATGATCAGGTCCATGGAAGCCGGGATGTCCAGGGCCGTATTCAAATCCAGGTCCAAAGCCGTGTTGACCGTAATGGTGCCTGCTTAGAGGACATCCCCACGGCCTGTATTTTCTTTCAACTTGAGGGGCGTAGAACCCGTCGAAGGGCAAGTCACAGACATCGAACTCCTGTCCCTGCATGATTTCGATTTTATTTACTTTTCACTTAAATGCACAAAATTTTTGTATGCACAAGATTTTCTGGATCAAAACTTGAATGCACGATAATAATAGCACAGAGGATTTTCTCGACAAAGTACTGATGTTCTCGCGTTGAATGAGTTTGTTCGAATGCCGCTCACCTTGACTCGCACCAGTTTATATTGTACTGATAGTGACGCAACTTTACGATAGATTACGATTAGGACTGCACTGATATGCTGATGAAATTGTCTTTAAAGCTACGTCTTTTTGTTTTGTCAACAAATAAGAATATAATCTAATCTTTATATGAAGTACCATCAATTGTAACTTCCGTTCAACAGAACGTCACGCCTATAATTAACGAAGGAGTTGGCAAGTGTTCTGGTATACTATATGGTATACCAGATATACTATTGGTAATAAACGAATCTTGTCATTCACCATGATCGTTCACAACACAACCGCATCCACTGCTTGATGTAGGCATGTCTTTGGTTGCATTCATACGCATGCTCCTGTGTCAGTAACATTTAGGCCTTATTTTCGCTAACGAAGCACAAATACTTACAATTTATAAACATATGATTTAAAGAGATATTTGGCTTATTTCCAAAACCAGCAATTACAATTCATAAACATTATAATTTATGATTATCTTTCTAGAAACCGTAATTTGTTATTCTATCTTAGTCTAATACGTAGAATTAATAAATTTGAGTCAGACCTTGAGTCCCTGATTCTATCCCAAAGTCATCAAGTGACAGTATCGTTTGATTTTGACAATATAGATACTGCTGAATAAAAAAAATAAGATCTTTTAAAAAAATCTTTGACCCACACTAGGATTTTCTCCTGTATCGGGGATGCGTTAACAAACATTTAAACTCACATACAAATGTTTGTTCCGTGCGGGAATCGAAACCGTGACACGCAACGCCAACCGCGCCGTCAAACTAGTCTAAGTACTCATTCTAGTCATCAGCTTTACACCACAAATCCTCAGCATTTCATTAATAATTTTGTGGCTCAACATTCTTATAAATTCACAAGTTAGCCTATCATCTCGCAGTAAATACAGGCGTTAAATTGTCTTTACATTTGTTGTAATAATATGTATATTGAGTTCGGGGTGATGCAGTGACGAGTTCACCGTCGGTTGTGGTGGATGGAGTCTCTTTCATGTCTTTTAAACTTAATTTTCTAGCAGCATTCTCCTTTGATAAATTAACATACAACAATCAGACGATACCAGTATTGTACTTAGCCTTATTTTGGCTCATGGCTCAATTTCAGTACTAACAAACCTATTTTTAAACAAAAACTCACAAGTTTCTCTGTTTAAGTAGCTCGCATCATCATCATCATCATCAGGCTATATTAGTCCACTGCTGGACATAGCTCTCCCCTAATGAGTGCCATAGCGCCCTGTCTTCAGCTTGCCGCATCCAGCATCTGCCTGCAGTCTTTCTTAGATCGTCATCCCACCTGGTCGGAGGGCGTCCTACACTACGCTTGCCGAGTCGCGGTCTCCACTCAAGAACACGTTTACCCCAACGGTCGTCGGTTCTTCGTGAGATATGGCCAGCCCACTGCCACTTCAGCTTGCTGATTATTAAGTAGCTCTCTTTTGCCTTAATTGTACTGTTATCGTATCTATAGTGCTTTAATGTTTTGTTATGATCACACTCACAGATGCTGTGTTTGTTTTTGATCATATCTGTAATCTTTACATTTTCTGCATTTATCTTGTGATTATTGGCCTCTAAACTGCCTCACA
Source organism: Ochropleura leucogaster (assembly GCA_958449745.1). NCBI lineage: Eukaryota > Metazoa > Arthropoda > Insecta > Lepidoptera > Noctuidae > Ochropleura > Ochropleura leucogaster. Next base: position 16,003,931 of record OY288215.1, on the reverse strand, counting down.
CGCCGTCGAGAAATATCTATCAAGTATGTTTGGTTTCCTCACGATTTTTTCTGTCACTGAAGCAAGGAGTTATAAAATACGCACGTGAATTCGAATATCAGAGGTGCTTACCGTGACCTTGAACTCGAGACCTACCACTTGGCAGTCCGTCGGTTACACAACTAGGATATAATTGTTTTTACATATTGTGGGTGGGGTTTATAATTATGTGTAAGTGGAGTATGCGATCATTGTGACGATAGCCGTATCTGCCAATAGCTTAATTGCCAAGATCCTTGATTAATACCTGAGGAGGCTCTCGTTAGGCAGCTGGATGAAGGGCTTTATACAGAAAGCGGTACTCGTGGACACGGCTCGTATTGTTACGAGGTTCCTTTCTCTGGAGCCCTGACCGCCGGTAGCGTAGACCTTGTTCCCAATACTGGTGGGATACATTATTTTTAAATGTTTTATGTATATTTGAAGAAGGAAAATGTAAAAATACAAAAAATATGTGTAAAAATGAAAACCAAATAAATACTATATGATCTAGGGCTAACTGAGAATCACCGCACAGTAAATATATAAGTGCTCTTTGGTCATTTTCTTGACGTTTGAAGTTTTGGGTTCAATGCCCTGGCTAGGCTGTGTCTTTATATTGTTTTTATCAATAATTTCTCGGTACCAGTTTGGATTCTGAATTTATGTTTATTCCATGATATAAAAAAACATACAGTCGAATTGAGAACCTCTTCCTTTTTTTGAAGTCGGTTAAAAACGCAAAACTTTAATTACGTAGTATATAAACAAAATGGATGAAATGTATGTGTTCTACAGGTAGTACTACTGGTAGAGCTCTGCCTGACCCTGGTGATTACAGGCTTGATGTTTTGTACTGATTGTCTGTTAAGCGTGTACCAAAAGTATGTTATAGATTTTTGGAGAAATAGTCAAAGAAATAATTAATTTGTTCAGTCACTATATTTTTACACGATATTAAACTTACAACAAATGCAAAGTCCTTTCACTTAAAATCTTACAAAATATTCTTATAAACTAAAAATACTTACAATTTTATCATGCCGTCAACATATCAAAAGTTAATCACAAATACATACATACATTAACAGTGCCTGTGCATCTTCTACACCTACGTTTAATTTACTAATTTACTGGCCATACATGTAAAAACATAAACTTAATACTAAAATCACATTATTACTATCACATGTTGTGTTCTCACTATAAACATTCATATTCTTCACACAAGACACTCGTGTAAACACTATTCACCTACGTCATCACTGCAAACATATCATGGACTTGTAGATCTTCAAGGTCTATGATGATCTGTTCCTCCTGAAGGACGTTCAGTAGACTCTGATGCACCACGTCGTCCAAACCACCAAGCTTGAGGTCCAAAGTTGTTGTTGCCAGCTCCGTGTTCTTGGAAATTGTGAGGTCGGCCATCGTGACCAGGTCTGAAGCCGGGAGGTCCATGAAACAGAACACCGTCTGGTAGAGCGTCACCTTCGCGTTTGGGAGGTCCCCAGCGTCCACAACCAGGTCTTTGCTGACCGCCTTCTTGATCTCCAAATCTGTGATGATCAGGTCCATGGAAGCCGGGATGTCCGGGGCCGTGATCGAATCCAGGTCCAAAGCCATGTTTACCGTAATGGTGCCTGCTTAGAGGACATCCCCACGGTCTGTATTTTCTTTCAACTTGAGGGGCGTAGTACCCGTCGAAGGGCAAGTCACAGACATCGAACTCCTGTCCCTGCATGATGTTGATTTTTATTTACTTTTCACTTAAATCCACAATACACAAGATTTTCTGGATCAATACTTGAATGCACGAGAATAATAGCACAGAGGATTTTCTCGATTGAAAACTGATGTTCTCGCGTTGAATGAGTTTGTTCGAATGCCGCTCACCTTGTCTCGCGGTAGTTTATATTGTACTGATAGTGACGCAACTTTACGATAGATTACTGTTAGGACTGCACTGATATGATGATGAAATTGTCTTTAAAGCTACGTATTTTTGTTTGGCAACAAATAAGAATATAATCTAATCTTTAGATGAAGTACCATCAATTGTAACTTCCGTTCAACAGAACGTCACGCCTATAATTAACGAAGGAGTTGGCAAGTGTTCTGGTATACTATATGGTATACCAGATATACTATTGGTAATAATCGAATTTTGTCATTCACCATGATCGTTCACAACACAACCGCATCCACTGCTTGATGTAGGCATGTCTTTGGTTGCATTCATACGCATGCTCCTGTGTCCGTAACATTTAGGCATTATTTTCGCCAACGAAACACAAATTCCATTTAAAACCATAAGATTTAAAGAGAATTTTGGCTTATTTCCAAAACCAGTAATAACAATTTATAAACATTATAATTTATGATTTATATTTCTAGAAACCGTAATTTGTTATTCCATCTTAGTCTAATATGTAGAATTAATAAATTTGAGTCAGACCTTGAGTCCCTGATTCTATCCCAAAGTCATCAAGTGACAGTATCGTTTGATTTGGACAATATAAGTACTGATGAATAAAAAAAATAAGATCTTTTAAAAAAACCGTTGACCTACACTAGGATTTCCTCCTGTATCGGGGATGCGTTTACAAACATTTAAACTTACATACAAATGTTTTTTCCGTGCGGGAATCGAAGCCGTGACACGCAACGCCAACCGTGACGTCAAATTAGTCACAGTACCTACTCATTCTAGTCATTAGCGTTACAGCACAAATCCTCAGCATTTCATTAATAATTTTGTGGCTCAACATTCTTATCAGTTAACAAGTCCGGCTTATCATCTCGCAGTAAATACAGGCTTGAAATTGTTTTTACATTTGTTGTAATAATATTTCTATTGGGTTCGGGGTGATGCAGTGACTAGTTCACCGTCGGTTGTGGTGGATGGAGTCTCTTTCATGTCCTTTGAACTTTATTTTCTAGCAGCATTCTCCTTTGATCGAAATTAACATACAACAATCAGACGATACCAGTATTGCACATTGTCTTATTTTGGCTCATGGCTCAAATTTAGTACTAACAAACCTATTTTTAAACAAAAACTTACAAGTCTCTCTGCCCAAGTAGCTCTGTTTTGCCTTAATTGTACTGTTATCGTATCCATAGTGCTTAAGTGTTTTGTTATGATCACACTCAGAGATGCTGTGTTTGTTTTTGATCATATCTGTAATCTTTACATATTCTCCATTTCTCTTGTGGTTAATGGCCTCTAAACTGGCTCACACGCCGTCGAGAAATATCTATCAAGTATGTTTGGTTTCCTCACGATTTTTTCTGTCACTGAAGAAAGCAGTTATAAAATACGCACGTGAATTCGAATATCAGAGGTGCTTACCGTGACCTTGAACTCGAGACCTAACACTTGGCAGTCCGTCGGTTACACAACTAGGATATCATTGTTTTTACATATTGTGGGTAGGGTTTATAATTATGTATAAGTGGAGTATGCGATCATTGTGGCAATAGCCGTATCTGCCAATAAGTTAATTGCCAAGATCCTTGACTAATACCTGAGGAGGCTCTCGTTAGGCAGCTGGATGAAGGGCTTTATACAGAAAGCGGTACTCGTGGATACGGCTCGTATTGTTAGGAGGTTCCTTTCTCTGGAGCCCTGACCGCCGGTAGCGTGGACCTTGTTCCCGATACTGGTGGGATACATTATTTTTAAATGTTTTATGTACATTTAAGAAGGAAATTGTAAAAATACAAATAGTATGTGTAAAAATGAATAAATGAAAACCAAATAAATACTATATGATCCAATGCTAACTGTAAATCACCGCACAGTAAATATATAAGTGCTCTTTGGTCATTTTCTTGACGTTCTGGTGTCCGCAAGTGCTGCTACTGATCATGAAGTTTTGGGTTCAATGTCCTGGCTAGGCTGTGTCTCTATATTTGTTTTATCAATAATTTCTCTGTACCAGTTTGGCTTCTTTATTATTATTTTTATTCCATGATAAAACAACGCAAAACTTTAATTACGTAGTATATAAACAAAATGGATGAAATGTATGTGTTCTACAAGTAGTACTACTGGTAGAGCTCTGCTTGACCCTTTGGTTATTACAGGCTTGATGTTTTGTACTGATTTTCTGTTAAGCGTGTACCAGGAGTATGTGAATATGATTTTTGGAGAAAAAGTCAAAGAAATAATTAATTTGTTCAGTCACTATATTTTTACACGATATTAAACTTACAACAAATGCAAAGTCCTTTCACTTATAATCTTACAAAATAATCTTATAAACTAAAAATACTAACAATTTTATCATGCCGTCAACATATCAAAAGTTAATCACAAATACATACATACATTAACAGTGCCTGTGCATCTACTACACCTACGTTTAATTTACTAATTTACTGACCATACAAGTAATGACATAAGCTTAATACTAAAATCACATTATTGCTATCACATGTTGTGTTCTCACTATAAACATTAATATTCTTCACACAAGACACTCGTGTAAACACTATTCACCTACGTCATCACTGCAAACATATCATGGAATTGTAGCTTTTCAAGGTCTATGATGATCTGTTCCTCCTGAAGGACGTTCAGTAGACTCTGATGCACCACGTCGTCCAAACCACCAAGCTTGAGGTCCAAAGTTGTTGTTGCCAGCTCCATGTTCTTGGAAGTTGTGAGGTCTGCCATCGTGACCAGGTCTGAAGCCGGGAGGTCCATGGAACAGAACACCGTCTGGTAGAGCCTCACCTTCGCGCTTTAGAGGTCCCCAGCGTCCACATCCAGGTCTTTGCTGACCGCCTTCTTGAGCTACAAATCTGTGATGATCTGGTCCATGGAAGCCGGGATATCCGGGGCCGTGATCGAATCCAGGTCCAAAGCCGTGTTTACCGTAATGGTGCCTGCTTAGAGGACATCCCCACGGTCTGTATTTTCTTTCAACTTGAGGGGCGTAGTACCCGTCGAAGGGCAAGTCACAGACATCGAACTCCTGTCCCTGCATGATTTAGATTTTTATTTACTTTTCACTTAAATGCACAAAATTTTTGTATGCACAAGATTTTCTGGATCAATACTTGAATGCACGATATTAATAGCACAGTGGATTTTCTCGATTAAATACTGATGTTCTCGCGTTGAATGAGTTTGTTCGAATGCCGCTCACATCGACTCGCGCCAGTTTATATTGTACTGATAGTGACGCAACTTTACGATACATTGTATTTGAAGAAACTGATGAAACTGTTGCGTGTAAGTTAATAATTTTGTGATGCAATTTGTTGATTTTGGCCTAAGTCTGAGTATAGCCAGATGTTTTTCTCAAATTGGATCTAAGTTTTTCGGGGTAATTTTTGATTGAAACTTACTTCATTTTTATTTGTTATTTATTGATGTATTAAACTTTTGCTGCATTTACTTAACTTGTAATATACAAACTAAAGCTCATTAAACTTTCATTATTTATTTCTATACTCATCATTAAGCATTAGGTACCTTAGTAAATACTTAAATTATAGCAAAATAATCACTTCAGAGCGGATAGTTTAAATTCAACTTTAAAATTGGTCTAATATCAAACTTTTATCATCTCCAACCAAAATTAAAATCATCAAAATGATTAAAATTATATTTAAATCATCTGCTTAATGCTTAAAAGGTTGTCTTGAAAAGATCGCTTTTAGCGATAAGACCGCCCATTGTGTCACCTTATTTATAAGTTTGTCTAGTGTTATTCTTGTTACTTGTATGGTGTACATAATAAAAAATATTCTATCTATCTTAATCTTTTTCCCAACTATGTAAATTAGGGTTGGTTTACAGAATAACCGAATACACCTAATTACTGGTAATTAGGTGTATTCGGTAAGTAAAATACTGGTATTTTACTTGATATTAATGTGTGTCTGACCTCCACAACCCAGTTAGTATTACGTAAAATGGAGCCCCTTGGTAAGACTGGTTATCAGGCAGTATTTACGGAAAGTCAAAAGACTATCCGTAAATATTGTCTGTTCAAATTGAGATCACACCGTCTGGCTGTGAAAAACGGCACGCGTGGTGACAAAACAACTATAATACCGTGAAATACAACTGCTAGTTACATTTGTGGTGATCTAACGGTTCCCAGCATCCTGTGAGAACCTGACCATCCAATTTTTACATCTCTTGGCCTATTGTTAGCAGGCAACTTAAACAAACGTTCTCGGGACACACAGCTAAAACATATTTGGTAAGACTATCCGTAAATACTGTCAAAGATCTAGAAATGTACAGCTGAGATCAAGACTTAACGAGCCTAGTAAGGCACGGAAGTAACTCGTTATGTTAACGATGGTCACCCACCCACGAATTGACCTAAAACCTGAGACTAAAGATGTGCATTACACTAGCTTCTTCGATATATCCTTAACAGTTCAAGCTGTACGGCTATGGAATGCCCTGCCCGTGTCCACTTTTAGAATTCTGGTCAAAAAGCACTATCCCTCTCCTTAAACAACAATATTAATTGTTTCTTTGCTCTTCAGGATTATTATTTTATATCTAAGTATTTGCATTTAAGTATTTTTAATGTAGCTTTGAAAAATTTTACACCACAGACTACCTACAGCACTATTTTTCCTCCTTTAAATCCAGCATTGTGTCACCCTATTTATAAGTTGTACACTGTTAGGCCCGGTATCCACCAAAGCGGAGAGCAGCGGAGCGGAGAGGAGATGTGCAAGAGTCAACCAACCATAGGAAAGATGTGAGACGCGATGTAGACTTAAAGCAATGTGATTGGTCGGTTTACGCCCATCTCCTCTCCGCTCCGCTGCTCTCCGCTTTGGTGGAGTCTGGGCCTTATTCTTGTAATTTGTATGGTGTACGTACATAATAAAGAATATTCTATCTATCAATCTAATTAAGCACTGCATAGCATTGAAGATCAAACTTTTGCGGTTGATATTATTTAGCCACAAGTTCAACTCCAACCAGTAAGGTAAATTAAAGGAAGCCGACTATTCTCGTACTGACGTACTTTAAGACGATGACTCACACGGTCAGGGTCGTTCATCGCTGTGTTGATGTTATAGTGTTTGATATTGCGTCATATTTTGATTTTTTTTCTCATAGCAATCGCTCCATTTAAAATACTGGTATTCAGCTACATCATAAAAAAAATACATGGTAATCCTTACTAATATTATAAAAGCGAAAGTGAGTTTGTTTTTTTGTTACCTCTTCACGCTTTAATGAATTTTGCCGATTTTGATGAATTTTGGTACAGAGATAGTTGGGAACCAGGAGACGGAAATAAGAAAGAGGGAAGTAAAGGGAAAACTTAGCGTTGCTAATACAAATCAATAAGGCGCACGGGCAAAAACTGCAGTTAGCTGTAAATCAGGAAAAGGGAAAACTGTGTTACCCCGAATTTAACGCGAGCGAAGCCGCGAGAAAAAGCTAGTTAAATATATTTGTGTTGAGGTAACATAGGTGTAACCTATGTTTTAAGCATTATAAATTCTGATTCTGATTCACTTGGACAGGAAGCCGACCCCAACATAGAAAACAGGCTAAGAGCGAATATGACTTGCGTACTGAGGATTCCGTATAAAATTGCAACATAAACACCCGTATCAGAGGGGCTTGCCAGAGCCTCCGCCTGCCGGGGTTGCGGGTTGTTCGAAAGAGATACCGCGGCCCCGGAATGTAAAGGGCAATAGAAGAAACATGGGTGGGTTTTAGTCAGTACAAGTCAGACATGCCCCCCGCTCCGCCCAGAGCGAGGGAAGTCATTGGATGACTTCCCACCCGAAAAAAAAAAAACACCCATATCATTTTTTGCGTAGATTTAGAGGGTTGTTGTTTTCGCAGCACAAAGAAGCTACAGACTTAGAATAAGAATAAGTTTATTAAACCAGTGTTACAACATTTTTCTTAATCTAACATCATTACAAATATCGGTAACAAGTTCTATGTTGACAGAATTAGAAAACAATGGTCCCCAAACCAGGCTGCGGCTGTATCTTGGGGGTCGGAGTGGCGATAACTTTAAAATAAAACATTTATATTATCTATGTGATGATTAGACATTTTGGCATTACGGAAAAAATTATATTAAAAAAAAAAATGAAAATACAATAATTAATTCTAATGTTTGGTAATGGTGTGTGTGTGTGCCTGTGTGAAAGTGTGTGTGGGTCGCTTCAGTATATGGTTTGGTTTTAATTTCAACTCGATACCTTCACGGGTTCCCGATATAAAGGGTCTTGGCAGACAGACAGGCAGCAAAGTGATACAATAAGGGTTCCGAATTTTCCTTTTGAGGTACGGAAAAATGGAAAATACCTCTAGGCATATTATGATGGATTCTCTCTATCTTTTTTGCCTTTTTCGACCATTTTGGTGTGGCCTACACCAAAATGGTCCTTCAACTTCCTCCATTCCAAATGATGGTTATGGATTATCTAATACTAGCTTTTGCCCGCGGCTTAGCTCGCGTTAAATTCGGTATATAACACACCTGCAGTTTTTGCTCTTGCGCCTGATTGATTTGTAATAGCAACGCTAACTTTTCCCGTTTCTTCCCTCGTTCTCCCTCATATCCAGTGGGATATGAGGAAAGTGTTTTTTTTATAAAAACAACTAGGAAAAATGTTTGTAGACAATAAATACGCACATTAAATTGGTACACTTTACTTACTAATATTATAAAAGCGAAAGTGAGTTTTTTTGTTTGTTACCTCTACACGCTTTAACTGCTAAACCAATTTTGATGAATTTTGGTACAGAGATAGTTGGGAGCCAGGAGGAGACGGACATAGGCTAAAAAAAGTGGGATAAGGTGGAGGAAGAGGGAAGAAAATGAGAGAGAAAGATATTTTTTTTTTCGATCATCACGCGGTTTATAGTTAGCGTTAGCCTAAAGGAACTATGCGACGCGGGCGAAGTCGCGGGCAGAAGCTAGTAACTAATAAATGTGGGTTTCTAAATATAACATCGCTATCTACAGCTTTGAGGAATGCTAAAATGATGTAATGTTTTGTTAACTTGTAATGCTATTTCAATATTAATCTTATCATTATCATTTTGATAAGAACCATACCTGTTTCAATGATAGCAAAGTTTTAGGTTATATTTGGTTATGTTTTTAATATAATGATTGATTTCATCATGTTTTATCTTAATCCGTATTCTATTAATATTCATGTTTGTAACTGACGACATATCAGCTGTACCATGAGTGGTTTTTTGGATTCTGTAAGTATCACATTTTTTTTCTAAAAAACAATCATTATTCGTATAATAAACTTGAGAAGTGTCAAGTGACACCCGGATAGAACGAAGTTATTATTTATTTTGTACAGAAAACAGAAAACTGTATACACTCAACAAAATAATCGTCGCGACACCACACTGTTCAATGCCAAATAGAAAGACGTAACGAAAATAACTGGTTTGCTTTCTATGAGAGAGAGAGAGACAGACAGACAGAGAAACAGGCCCACTTTTTTTATATAAACGTTGCCCCACACTAGGGATTTCTCCTGTATCGTGGGTGCGTTTACAAACATTTAAACTCACATACACAAACATCCAGATCCGAAACAACTACCTGGCCATACAAATATTTGTTCCTTGCGGAGATCGAACCCGCGACACGCGGCGCAGTCGATTGCTCATCCACTGCGCCAACCGTGCCGTCACAGCTATAGCTCCCGGAGTCTGTTCTCGGTTGATGGCAATAGGCTCGTCTCTATTACAGATGTGATACAAATAAACGTAGCAAGCAACTCGACGGTTACGTTCTAAACTAGCCCTCCTGGCGACTGGACCCTACTTACTGTTCATTTAATGTTTTATTATAATATAAATAATATATCTTGGGACAACTCACACACGGCTATCTGATCCCAAGCTAAGCAGAGGTTGTATTATGGTAAACAGACAACTGATATACATACTTATATAATTTATAAATACATATTATAGATAAATCACACCCAGACACAGAACAAACAATCATGCTCATCACACAAAGTTTGTCCTGAGTGGGAATCGAACCCCGACCTCCGGCTCAGCAGTCAGGGCCACTAACCACTAGACCAACAGGCCCGTCGAATTATTCATCTAAACCATCACAATCAAACAAGTCGACGGCTCCTACGTACATAAGGTTAAGTCAAAAACCGAGGATTACAGGAGAGCGTAATTTGTGTTCAACACGCTCTAGAAATTCTATGAGCAATAATAAATAATTTCTTTTTACAATATTTTAAGAGTTTTAAGAGCTTTATGATGCCATTTACACATCTTTTTTTATTTTTTTCAAGTTTTCTTGGGAAAACTGATAGTTAACTGTTTCTACGACACAATATTAGTTGTATTTATAATACTTGTTCTCTTATACGATTTCTAAAACAAGGTAAATAAATTAAATAAAAATCGTATGTCAGCATCTTATAGGTATAATCTAAAGCCAATCCTCACTATATATAATATTATAAAAGCGAAAGTGAGTTTGTTTGTTACCTCTTCACGCTTTAATGGCTAAACCGATTTTGATGAATTTTTGTACAGGGATAGTTTGGAACCAGGAGACGGACATAATTTTTATTTAAAAAAAGTGGGATGTGAGGGAGAAAGAGTGAAGAAAAGGGAAAACTTAGCGTTGCTATTACAAATCAATAAGGCGCAAGGGGAACTGTATTACCCCAAATTTAACGAGGGGCGAAGCCGCGGGCGAAAGCTAGTGATACAATAAAAAAATGCCATTTTCGACATGTCTTTATGTAGGTACGTAGGGATCTCCGAAGTGTTTTAGTGAATACGGTACATGGAACTTTTATTTTACTGGCAAAGTGTGGGCGTACTATAGGTACCTATGCCCACACCTTACAGTTGTACGTAAATATTGCCTCTGCCTAAACTTTAGACCAAGGCTTCCCCCCTCACGCGCGCCTCAAAGAGTGTCAGCAAAGCAGAGGGGCTTGCCAGAGCCTCCGCCTGCCGGGGTTGCGGGTTGTTCGAAAGAGATACCGCGGCCTCGGAACGTAAAGGGCAATAGAAGAAACATGGGTGGGTTTTAGTCAGTACAAGTCTGACATGCCCCCCCGCTCCACCCAGAGCGGGGGAAGTCATTGGATGATTTCCCACCCGGAAAAAAAAAAAAAGGCTTCCCCCCTCCCTAGCCAAAAATAATATTACCTGTTGGGCATTAGAAAAGTAAACGTATTACGTAGTGTGGAGCAACGACAGCAAGAAAAAGGAAGTGCTGATGGAAAACCCAATAACAGTTTGCCTGAACTGAGACTCGAATCCAAAAACTTTAATTCTCAGCAGCACTAGAAAACCATTCGAACGTTAAATGAACACTTACTTTTACTGAAGTATTTATTAATAACAAAGAACAACACAAAAGTTAACAATCACAATTTAAATTTTAACATTTATTCCTGCCGCCATATTGCTTTTGTACAGGTTGTTGCTATTCGTCCGTGACGTCACACTTCCGGTTGCCAGCGGTTGCACAGTCTGCTGTAACATCCTGAATATTAATATTTCATCTATATTACAATTTAAATTTAAATTAACTTGCTTCATTTTCTGGGTTTATTTTAGTGGCAATCATGATTCATTTTGTTGGTCTCGTTGTAACTTTATTTTTGACTAGCTTTTGCCCGTGGCTTCGCTCGTGCTAAATTCGGGGTAACACAGTTCCCCTTTCCTGATTTGCAGGTTTTTTAGTTTGTAACAAAGAGTGTGTGTACCGATTTTTAGCTTCCTACCTTGAAAACTGCGAAAAGTCCCATAAAAATTTCATCCCCTTTTTTAAAGAGTTGGGGCAAATTTCCAAAAAAAATGAACGATGTTTTTGTTAGTGGCAAATAGTCCGCATACCAATTATTAGCTTCCTACCTTGAAAACTGATAAATACTCCATACATACTTCCACCCCCTATTTTAGAGAAGTGGAGGGCCAGGAAGAGACAAAAAGTAGCTTGTGTCCGTCTCCAAGGTCCCAATTACCTTTGTACCAAAATTCATCGAAATCGCTGGTATGATTTATAATAATAATAATAATAATAATAATAATAAATTTTTATTGACAATTTTTAGTATTGTAGTACATGAATATATGGGTTCTAAATGGTAACATTACTGATTTGCTACAATTATAGTGGGTGCAGTTCTGTTCTCCTAACTAGGCTACAGTATAGCCTGTATGAAGGAGTGACAGTTCCGATCCCCCATGAATTTTAAACATTATGTGTAATATTACTTAAGTGATAAAAATTAACATACTAATTAATAATATTTTTTTTTTTTTTTTAACTTGAATTGAGAACAATTTTGAATATTAAGAGATGATTAAGAACTTATTAATACGTGTGTATAGTATGTGTGTGACTGTGTGTGGTGTGAGTTTATGTCAGTGCGTGTGGTGTGAGTGTGTGTGTGGTTTGTGTGTTACATAGGTCGAGTACCAGAAAATAGCTAAGCCTAAAGAAGTATTTTTTCTGTTTCTTCGTATGAATTGTGTAGTAGAAATGAGTGAATCTTTTCTTTGCAAGTGTAATAAGTTAAGCCGTATACTGAACAGTGTTTATTTAATTTGTTATATAAAGAAGGCCCAAGAAAATAAAAGAATCTTTTAATAAAAGGTGAACGTGTTTGTGGGATTGCACATATTAGATCTTTTCTGCGTTTATTGATTGGTCTATATGGCGTTCTCCGGTGCTGTAGAATAATGGCTTGTAGTATAAAATGTTGTCTTACGTTTAGAATGCCCAATGTGCAGTACAGTTTATTTGTTGGGAATAATATATGTCGGAAAGTAGCCACTTTTAATACTGCCCTATGTGCAATCTCTAACGGTTTTAAAGCCGTTTTAGAGGCACCACCCCAACATGAGATGCAGTATGTTACAATAGATTGGCACAAGGCAAAATAAACATTACGTATGATGGTTGGATTAGCAACTTTTCGAAGTGAATAAAATATATATATGAGTTTCCGGACCCGGCCCGTGAGAATGCTTATATGGGTTTTAAAGTTTAGATTCTTATCCAGTGTTACACCCAGATATTTTATATGGTCTACAGAGGTCAAGATTGGACACTTACAAGGAGTTTGGGGTTCGGATTGACAAGAGTGAGCTATTATAGTTATTGGGATGCTGGGTTGAGAGACTGCAGAGATTGAGTAGGTAAGGAATTTAGTTTTAGAAGTGTTGAGTGTAAGAGTGTGATCATTAAGCCAGTTAAGTAGTGTGTTGAATGCGAGTTGCGCCCTTATTTCTATTTGGGACCATGTATCAGCTACAATGGTTATTGCAGTATCATCCGCGAACGATACTATGTTTGCATTCGAGATATTTAAGCTGCATAACCCATTTATGTATATAAGGAAAAGAGTTGGCCCCAGTATGCTTCCCTGTGGCACACCGTAAGAGATAGGGAGTTCACCGCTATCAATACCATTTATCCTAACGAGTTGCGATCGATTTGTTAGGTAGTTCTTGAATAGCTCTAATTGAGCACCTCTGACACCCATTCCTTCTAGTTTTTGTAAGAGAGTAGGGACGGGCACCGTATCGAACGCTTTCGCGAGGTCTAAAAATATGGTTAAAACTTTTTTATTTTTATTGATATTTTGCACTACATGATTAGTCAGTTCGTGAACTGCGTCACATGTAGACAAGTTTCTGCGAAAACCGAATTGATGTGGAGATATTAAGTTATTGTGTTCTAAGTAATTAACCAATCGCTTATTAATTAACCGTTCGAGCACCTTAGATAATGCACTAAGGACTGCTATGGGACGGTAATTATTTGGTAAAGACCCGTCCCCTCCCTTGAAAATTGGGTGAATAATTGCCTTCTTAAATGAAGTCGGAAAGACAGCAGTGTCGAAACAAATATTGAATATATGGCATAGGATGGGTGCCAGAAGGGTGGAGTATTTTTTTAGAAAATAGTGCGATATGCCATCCCATCCAGTAGCAGCGTTGGTCCGTAGGGTGTGTATGGTTGAAATAATCTCGTCATTGTCGGTATGCTCCAGGACGAAAGATGAGGCGGGTGTGGCCTTTTGTACCGTGTAAGTTTTTGTCGTTCGTTGTGGAGAAGTGGCGTGGATATTATCAGCCAGAGTTTTGCCAACAGTAACGAAGAAAGAATTTACCTTGTCACAGCATTGTATCGGTGAAGATGAGGTGGTCAATAATTGTGTAGAGGAATTACTAGGTTTTGTGGAATAGGTAACTCGCCTTATTGTTTCCCAGAGTTGTTTAGGATTTTGACCAGCTTTATCCAGTTCTCGTTTATCATAAAGTCGTTTCGCTTTTTTTAAAGTCCTGGTACAGAAATTTCTGTAGCGTTTGTAGGTTAACGCTAATATTTCGTTATGAGGATCTTGTTTAGCCTTTTTATGTAGCGCGTCTCTATTTTTGATGCAACGCATGAGACCAGATGTGATCCAAGGTTTTAATATTTTCTTTCTCGCAGATACTTTTCGGGTCACGGTGTTATTTAGAATAGCTGTTGTGACTAATTCCACAAATTTGTCCGTAGCAATATCGGCATCAGTCAACCGTAGAATTGGATTAAAGTCTATCTGAGACATAGTTATATCGAGTTTCTCATAATTAATATTGGAAGCAATGGGAACTGACGTATTTCGTATACGTTTATTGTCCAAGCAGAGAAGGGAAGGATAGTGGTCAGTAACTACTGAATCATAGACGAAGGAATAGGAGGACAAGTTGGTTTTTAAAATAAGATGATCCAAGCAATTATCACCTCTAGTTGGAATGGTGTGCGCTGGAAGAAACCCATGAAAAGCCAGGCAATTAAGATAGTCATGAGACCGCGTATCCAAGCTGCTAGGCTTTATGTCCAAGTTAATGTCACCTGTTAGAATTACCGTTTTAAAGTGTTGAAGCGATGGAAGCAAAGAGTTAAGAACTGATATAAAGGTCTGGATGTTATCAATAGACGGGGAGCGATAAATGCAAATGATAGCCACTTCAGTTTTTATTTTGATAATAAGCCCAGAAGCTGATTGATGAAAGTCGGGTTCCTCACATGTAGCGGGCAGCTCTGCGTTCACATATACCACTACGCCATCGCTTTGGTTAAGGTGTCTTGTGGTTTTGAAAGTCGTGTAATTCTTTATTTGCGGAATAGTGGCATTACTTGAACAGGATAACCAGCATTCAGTCAGAATCACTAGATCACATTCAAATGAAAGACGCTGCAACAGAATCTGTAGGTTTAAAAAGTTACAGTTAACTGATCGGATATTTTGTGACAGTAGTTTTAGATAGTTTTTAGGCTGGTTAATAACAGATTGTGTCTGTTCAGGAGTGCACGTGTGGGGTATTGATAGGGACAACTGATCAATGTTATCTATAAGATTATTAATGTCATTAGCCATTTTCAAAACATAGCATGCTAAGGGAGGATGAGTAATTTGGATAATTAATAGCTAATTGTATATATGTATGATGAGTAAATCCGATCTGAATGGATATTTTCGGGTTCTTATGTTTTTGATTATCGGTGTGTGTGTAGTTTGTAAGGTATATATGTTGTGACTGTGGTAAAATGAGTTTAGGTGGGTTGTATTGTGTTTGTGTTGTGTTGTTTACATTGTACGTATTACATTCTTGTGTTAAGTGGCGATACTGGTAATTTATGTTTCGTATATTTGTGTTTTTTACAGGTATTTTAATATGACTATAACTAACGAATATAGCATTACAAAAAACAAAATTAATAATAGTATAAGATAAAATCAAGGAGTTAAAAAGGCGCAGTCATGCAGAAATAGTTTGAGCCAGTAATTGTTTTAGATGCTGTTCATTTTTCACCACGATCGATTGGCTGTCTGTATTCTTTTTTAGAAAAACTCGACCATTCGATGTCCAACAGAAGTTGTACTGATTGGACTTGGCATAATTTCTTGCGAGATAAAACAATCTCTTGGTGAGGGTAGTCAATTGCTCGGCAACATATATAGGGGTTTGAGGTGTAACTGTTATGCCAAGGTGAGTTGAACTTACTTTATTATTTGTGTTTTTCTTATTGTACTCCTTTACAGCTGCTAAGAAATTGGTCTTAATTAGTGTGTTCGAGAATTCAACAGTAATATTTGAAGTTTTGCTTTCTTTTTTCGACGGTTGTCGTATTATATCACGAACACAAATAAGCTCTGTGGAAGTATCCAGTTTCTTTGACAGGCACTGGAACATGTCATATAACATTGTTTTCGATTCCTTCTCTTGTTTAGGTACATTTCTAATTTCTATTGAAGTTTTAATGTTATTTCGGTCGTACATTTCAAGTTTTTCTTCAAGTGCTGATATCTTGAATACCATACCATTTCGCTCCTTTTCTAAAGATATAATCTTACTGTCAAGTGACGACAGTTGATCGGAGACAAAAGTTAACGACCTTTCTAACTCACTAGTATTAGCCTTAATATTTGTATAATGGTTTTTGATTTCCATTATATGCTCTTCTAGCTTGTCAAGACGGGAGGTATTGGCGGACATCATATCTCTCATCATTTCTTTTAACTCATTTTTAAATGTCTTCAATTCTTCGCCGGTGACCTCACTTGAGTGTTTTCTTTTGTTTCGCTGAGTGATATTTAATTGTAGGGCTTCGTCTGCATATAGTCTCCTTAGGTCGGACTCGGAGCGGGAAGGTACAGCGGTTTGGTTTGGCGGTGTCCTCTTCAAGTGACTTGATACTGTCACTGAGTCACTGTTTACTTGTACAGTTGCGGGAGATTTAGGCGGTGTCTTATACATTATGTTCGTCTACCCGCTAATCGCTATCGGTTGTGGAATAAGCCAAACAGCGAGAATATGTGTTGTTTGCACTTGTAGCTTGCGTTCTCCACAGGTAGTAGTTGGTAGTCAGTACTTATCTCAGAAACAAGTGTAGCCAATACTTTTATACATTACAAAAAGTATCACACGTCGCGGGGTTCGAACACGAAGCCTCGTACGTGAACGCGCCGTGTAGCAGCTTACGCCGTTCGGCCACCGAATCTTAATTTGAAGAGGCGAAATAGATGCTCAGTAGCTCGTAGTTAAAGTTGATTAACCAAGTGTCATTGACTCGGTCAAAGGTCACACAGTTCGACACAAAGACAAAGCAAATTAACAACGTTCACTTTTAAAACTTTAAAATGTTTATGCTTGTATCTCCGGCAATACTTTGTACACTAATCTGGTTTTTTCACAGTTTGATGCAGGTATTACTGCGCACGTATCGAAGTTAGTTTTAGAATGTTTACTGCACTTTAGACCACTTTTTTGAAATAAAATGTTTGCGAGTACAAAAAATACGTCCACTCAACACCGAGACCGGAGGGGGGGGAATAAATATTTAGGTGTGAAGACGTACCAAACAAACTAACTCACTTTCGCTTTTATAATATTTACTAGCTTTTGCCCGCGGCTTCGCTCGCGTTAACTTCGATAGCGCCTTATTGATTTGTAATAGCAACGCTAAGTTTTCCCGTTTCGTCCCTCTTTCTCCCTCATATCCCACTCTTTTTTTTAAATAGCTTATGTCCGTCTCCTGGTTCCCAACTATCTCTGTACCAAAATTCATCAAAATCGGTTAAGCCATTAAAGCGTGGAGAGGTAACAAATAAACTCCCTTTCGCTTTTATAATATTAGTAAGGATTCTATAATAAAACTGCTACAAGATCAAACACGTTTTCCAAGAAAGGCAGTACAAATCTTACACGTAACTGACATATATCCTTGATTTACACTTCCCACTTTCCACACATATGTTAACAGTCCTTCAACTTACCATCAAAACTAACGTTTACAAACCCGACTCCATACTCCTAATTCAAAAACGGTGTCCCTAACACAAACGAGCGACCCAAACGAAAATTCGAAAGATTTTTTAATCGAAAATCCAACTACGCTAAAGCGTGTTGGACTGAAGCAACAATCACATTTGAAGGGTTAAGTGAAAAAAAGGTGTTAACTAGCATTTGCTTAATGCTCATTACTTACATACTTAAATATCAAATCATCTTAGCAATTAAAGCTAATAAAACAATATTTATTATCAGTTAAAACCTATTTTCATGCAAAAATGACGTTCTTTTTTAATTTGTCATATAACACCTTTGTCCATTTAACCCTTAAATTGACATAGAGTAATCTCCGATTAAACACCGACTTGTAAGATGGACGCTGACAAGTGGACAAAATATTTAACAGAGTATTAGACCAAGAGACGGGAAAAAGAAAAATAAGACCAAGTAAAAGATGGAGATACGTCCGCTCCGCCCAGAGCGGGGGAATTTATTTGATGATTTCCCACCCCAAAAAAACAGGCCTACACCAAAAGGCGACTACTTTTAAAATAGGCTTACTTAATTTAAAGTTAAGTTCTAAATGATAGTAGTAGGCTATTTTTGTAATCGCCGATATGTTTTAATCGTAATGTATTATAATCTATAATGTTATCATTCATTCACAATTCTATTATAGTCATTCGACTTAAGGCAAATATTTTTTTACTGAATCGTTAATTTATAAAGAACGATATTTTACGTTCCGTTTGGTCCCCATGTTCATACCAGGCCTACAGTACGCCAGGGAATATAATTAGAACTGCAGTCACCGTTTCAACCTAATTTCAATTCAAGCTGGAAATTAGACTGGCTTGTGACTAGACTTAGATAATTTCAGACTGCGCTCCGCTAGGCAAATATTATGGCTCAGAGTATAATGTGGCAATCTTAGAAATGGAGCCGGTAGACATTGTAGTCAAGGATTTGGGAGAGGTTATACGACTTATTTAGGTGCAGTCTTTTAAGGGCAACCCAGAAAAAGTCTGTTCTACACTTTGGGAAAACAGATGACTTTTCTTGTGAACGGGAAATCATCATATAACTTCTCTCCCGTTATAGGCGGAGTGGGGGAACGTGTCAGACTTGTACCAACTAAAACCCACGAATCATCATCTGCCTAGCCTTTTTCCAACTATGTTAGGGTTGGCTACGAGTCTAACCGGATGCAGCTGAATATACTGATATTCAGCTGCATCATTCATTCTGCTATCTGACCTCCACAACCCAGTAAATACTGGGTAATACGATACCCCTTGGCTTACCAAGGGGTATCGTATTAGTCTGACAACCAGTCTTAACTGGTTGTCAGACTTTCGGAATACTGACTACCTGTAACGACTGACAAAGATCTACAAATGACAGCCAGGACCAACAGCTTAACATGCTTCCTGAGGGAGGAAACTCGGTACGTAACGTACGTCGGTGGTCACCCATCCACAGGCAAGCGCGGCTTAACCTAAAGATCGACCCGAGCGGCTGTTGTTATTTAGCCACGAGCTTCTCAACTAAAACCCACACATGTTCCTTTAATTGCCTTTTATGTTCCGGGGCCGCAGTATGTCTTTCAAACAACCCGCAACCCCGGCAGACAGTGGCCCTGGAAGGCCTCTCTGCTTTGCTGACATCTCTTTGAGGCGTGCGTGAAACAAAACAAACGACTTTAGTTTTGATTTTGACGGCTGAAAGTTGCGCCTGTTACAGAACAATTGAAAGAGAGTCGGTATGGACATGTAATGAGAAGGGACGAAGCACATGTGACTAAAAGAGTGATGGATCTGAATGTTGATGGACGGAGAGCGAGAGGAAGGCCAAAGAAAAAAAATATGAATTGTGTAAGGAATGATATTTTTAACCTCCAAGGAACCTTTGGTATTATCATTACACCTCTACTATTTCCCGAAGGATCAACGGACGACAAAGTAATGTTACGTTTTGAGTTATAGAATCCAAAAAATCCTTATTAATATTATAAAAGCGAAAGTAAATTTGTTTGTTTGTTTGTTACGTCTTCACGCCTAAATGGTAGAACCAATTTTGATGAGTTTTGGTACAGAGATAGTTGGGACGCTGGAGACGGACATAAGCTATTTTTTTTAAGAAAAAGAGTGAAAAATGAGGGAGAAAGAGGGATAAAAAAGGGAAAACTTAGCATTGCTATTACAATAAATAAGGCGCTAGGGCAAAAACTACAGGTAACAGGTACATGAAAATCAGGAAAGGGGAACTGTGTTATCCCGAATTTAACGCGGACGAAGCCGCGGGCGAAAGCTAGTAAAACTATGAGCCTAAAAGAAGAAAAGCAAAAGAAAACTTTATAATGACTCTAGCTACGTGATTGACAATCTTATACCAACATGTGGGATAATGATTTATTTGCATTGTAATAAACTGAGATTCACATTAAAAGCATGTCTTTATCCCTGCGGGGTTGCGGGTTTTTTAAAGGGATACCGCGGCCCCAGATCATAAAGGGCAAAAAAAGAAACGTGGGTGGGTTTTAAATCAGAAAAAGTGGTAGGAATTTAGTTATTTCATGATTTCCCATACGAAAAATAAAAACTATAAGTAGCTATCTCCAAAAGGGCCCTTTATAAATAAAACATACTAGTCTCCATAGCCATACCACGCAACTTTTCAGACACTCGAATAATCAACCCTGAAATATTGCATGTGTTACATTGCGCGCTGCCGTACTCAATGTTTTTTTTACACAGCTTTTATGGATCAATGAAAACATTGCCCCTTAACTTGTCGCACGTTTCTAAGTTGGGTTCAAACATTGCGGTTTTGTGTTCCGGCCGATAGTGACTACCTCCCAGCCTATGAAGCCAAGCACCCCGCTTATAAGGATCAACGCACCAATTTAAATAATATTGCTAAATCTATCTAGCTGTGATCTTTAGGTTAAGCCGCGCTTGCCTAAGTTGGTCTGTGGATGGGTGACCACCCGTTACATACCGAGTTTCCTCCGCCTCGGAAAGCACGTTAAGCCGTTGGTCCGAGCTGTCATTTGTAGATTTTTGACAGTCGTTACAGGTAGTCAGTGTTCCGAAAGTCTGACAACCGGTCTTACCAAGGGGTATCGCACTACCCAATACTAACTGGGTTGTGTAGGTCAGATATGCAGTCGCTTCGTGTAAAATACTGATATTCAGCTGCATCCGGTAAGAATGGAAGCCGACCCCAACATAGTTGGGAAAAGGCTAGGCAGATGATGACTATCTAGCTGTTATTTAGGTCTGTGGTTAGGTAAAGACTGGATTGAACCTGACTTTGATTTTTCAACAAAAATCCTTACTAATATTATAAAAGCGAAAGTGAGTTTGTTTGTTACATCTTCACGCTTTAATGGCTGAACCGATTTTGACGAATTTTGGTACAGAGATAATTGAGACTCAGGCGACGGATATATGCTTTTTTAAGTTGGATGTGAGGGAAAACTTAGCTTTGCTATTACAAATCAGTAAGGCGCAAGGGCAAAAACTGCAGGCAGCAGGTACCTGCAAATCAGGAGAGGGGAACTGTGTTATCCCGAATTAGAGATAAAGATAGTTATAAATATTATAGTTTAAGTACAAGCCGCCAGCTTCAGTTGCAGTAAAAATTAAAGGGAGTCGTTTGTTTTGGTATGGGCATTTGTAATGATGACGGACGAAGCACATGTGATTAAAAGAGTTATACGTGCAAAGAAAAGATTTTTGTGTACCCATATCTATAAGAAACCCCAATAAAATTTACCCAAACCGTGTGTTTTCCTTAGTATATTATAAGAATCCTCACTTAATATCAATAGCCTAAGCACATTAACTATTTGTAACTCCATTTTGAACCCGTTATGTAAAAACTATATACATTCTATGACCCGAACTTCTCTATTTCAACACAAGCGTACTCGCTGACAAAGGCTAGTCAAATACGAAATTTACCCAAAATTTGACATACCACTCTACATTAAATACAACTTTTGTTTCCTAGACAGTAAGGTTGAAAATCGAGTGCAAGAAAATGTAAATAAGAAGTCACGTAGGTCGTTACTTCCGCTAGTTGTCGGGATACGGGATTTGTAGGGTGACCATGGCTTGTAGTAATTTTAGCGTGTCAGGACCTGTATGATGTGTGGTCTAATGAGATTTTGTTGAACGAAAGAAAGCGGATTATTTACGTAAGATTTTTTTTTATGATTACAGCGCACACGGAGATAACTCAAATATTGTGAATACCTTATCTTTTTTTTACGTATGGGATATCGTCAAATAACTTCCTCGGGAAGGGGAGCGTCAGACTTGTACAGGCTAAAACCCACTCATGGTCTTTCTTTTGCCCGTCATGTTCCGGGGCCGTGGTATCTCTTGCGAGCAACCCGTAACCCCAGTCTTAGTTATCGTTGTATTCGAATTCACCCCTCTGTGGAACAGTTTCAATTTCAAATGTATAAATTGGCATCTATTTTTTTTTTTTTTTTTTATAAACTACCAAGCGGTTATAAAATATTAAAAAAAAACATTAAGCCCCGAAATTTTTTATCCTTTATAAAACGCAAACTATGGCTGAAAGCTTACTATAATATTAATCATTTCCTTGAAGGTAAACAGGCTTGGGATTAAACTGTACCAATTTAATTTACTCAATGAGTGTCAGATTTTTACTTTGTTTCATTTATTTGTTGTTTATTTATTTATTTAATCCACATATAATGATAATGATTTGACATTAATATTTACTTTGTTAAATATTTTATTTTACTCTTTTTTAACACTTAAAAGTGTGACATGTTATGATTTTATTACGATCTCATTCATTTCATTTTGTAAATAATGATTTATTTTATTGGTTAATTGTGAATGTGAGAACCATTGGGATTATTACTTTTATTTACTTTGTTTATTTTTGACGATTATCTGGCAGTTTGAGTACTGTAAGCGACCTACACAAATGTCCTATTTTTGTATTGTTCGTCGTGTTGATCTCCTTGAGTTAATGGTCGAGCTACACGATAACTGACAAATGCTTGCACTGACTGGACAGGTCCACTCAATCTGTGTGGTGCTTTCTTAAAAAGACCATTTCAGACACTAGTCTGCATAGTCCTCATGTAAGTTGACCAATAGTTTTGTTTGGACCTTAAAAGAGAGATCTGAGTTTGTTTCGGCTGTTTCTTCTCAGAGTAGTCGGGTACGAAAAACCTGCCTCATCCACTTTTTAAATAAATACATGTAAAAGTGTTTGTAAAAACCTACTTGCAAGAAAAACATCATTTATTTATTCATTGTTACTTCTTGTTGCACCTGATCTATACTATACTAATATTATAAAGCTGAAGAGTTTGTTTGTTTGTTTGTTTGAACGCGCTAATCTCAGGAACTACTGGTTGGAATTGAAAAATTCTTTTAGTGTGGATAGTCCATTTCTTGAGGAAGGCTATAGGCTATTTAACATCACGCTACGACCAACAGGAACTGAGCAGCGTGGGTGAAACCGCGTGGAACAGCTAGTGGGCAAATAAACCCATTTTTATTTAAAAATTTAAGAAACAATAAAGTCCTACTCTAACGTAATAACATACGGTCACCCTACCCACGCAAACTTACTGCCGCAACTTTAAAGTGGTGATTTTCTAACGACTTCTAAATGGCTACATTTTGCTAGTTTATCCTCACTGAAAAAGTACAAAAAACTTGTTTTTTCTTTTCATTCATTTTGTTAAAGAAGTATTCTAGGCACTTTAAGATTATTACTACCTGCTTCAATATTTAATTATTATAAACTTTTTAATTTTTTTGCTTCTATAATATTACAAAAATGTTTTTTTTTTGTTGGCATATAGCTAACTAGCTTTTGCCCGCGGCTTCGTTCGTGTTAAATTCCGGATAACACAGTTCCCCGGACTTGCAGGTACCTGCTACCTGTAGTTTTTGCTCTTGCGCCTTATTGATTGTACCATTTTCATCACTCTTTCTTCCTCATTTCCCACATAAAAAAAATCCATCAATTGCCATTTAGGTTAGGTGAAGACGTAACAAACAAACAAACTCACTTTCGCTTTTATAATATTGGTAAGGAAATAGTTTATTCTTGTTATTTGTATTGTGTACATAATAAATAATATTCTATCTATCTTTATCAATATCACACTCGTTTACATAACTACGAATTCATTTTACACCAGCATGTTCGTACAAACCTTGTTTACTAAACTCTTCATAAGCAGTTTCTCTCGCGACCTACAAGCATAACTTTCAAAGCATATTTAAATTTATTCACTGTAGCAAAATCTGATAAACTCGCTGAGACGAACTAGCTGTTAGCTAGACGTGTTTTCGACGGAAATTAAGGTATCTCACATGTCCTTATATTACATTTTAACCCTTCTGAGATAGGGTAAAAGCATTTTGAGAGAAAATTCTGTTGGAAAAATAGGATTATGTTTCTTTCAGAGTGTGAATGGAGATCCGCTATTGTGATAGCGAATACATGTGTTGGGATGTACCTACGGTTATTTAGCTTGCTTATGTACCTATGTCTTGCTAATATTATAAAAGCGAATGTTTGTAAAGATATATGTAAGTTTGTTTGTTGGTTTTACGCAAAAACTACTGAATGTATTTTGATGAAACTTCACAATAATATAGTTTTGATATCAGAGTAACACATAGGCTGCAATTCATAAAGATATATTTCCTGATTTGGAGGTACCTGCTTCTTGTAGGTTTTGCCCTTGTGCCTTATTATTTTATTGCAAAGCTAAGTTTCCCTTGTGAAGACAATTATTTTGATGAATTTTTGTACAGAGATAGTTGGGAACTAGGAGACGGACATCGGCTAATTTTTATTTAAAAAAATGGGATATAAGGGAGAACTACGGAAGAAAAGGGATAACTTAGCGTTGCTATTACAAATCGATAAGGCGCAAGAGCAAAAATTCCAGGTAGTAGGTACTGTGTTATACCGAATTTAACGCTAGCGAAGCCGCGGGCAAAAGCTAGTTATTAATATTAAAAGTTGACACCAAACAAAACGAATTAAGGTAGATATAGGGTACAGATTAAACAGGCTTCTGAACACATCAAGACTGAAGGGAATTATATTGGAGCAGTGATTTATCCAATAATGTATCCAGTGACTTGTATTGACTAAAACCCATCCATGTTCCTTGTTTTGCCCTTTATGTTCCGGGACCGCGGTATCTCTTTCGAACAACCCGCAACCCCAGCAGGCAGTGGCCCTGGCACCCCCTTGGGTTTGCTGACATCTTTTTGAAGCTGTGGAACACGAACACGTCGTATGAACGGCCTGTCATATCTAGACGGACGGACGGTGAGCTACCCATTGCTCACCGTTTACTGATGCCAGTACCTCAAAGTGAGAAATGAAGTAATAATCTAGAAAATTCCATAATATCTTATTCCTATAAACTTCTCTACCATGGGTCGAATCTTCTAAGGATAATATTTAATGTTATTTTTCCATTCCATCCTACGGGATCTCTAGCTCCTTAATCTTAAGTGGGGATTTGCATGTTTTTTTCCAGCGCCATACCGGGCTTATTTTGTTTATTATTATACCCCTTTATTCTATCTCAATCCTTACTAATATTTTAAAAGCGAAAGAAAGTTTGTTTGTTTGTTACCTCTTCACGCTTTAATGGCTGAACCGATTTTGATGAATTTTGGTACACAGATAGTTGAGACCCTAGAGACGGACAAAGGCATTTATTTTTTTAAGTTAGGTGTTTGGGTGAAAGTGGGTAGAAAAGGGAAAACTTAGCTTTGCTTTTACAATAAATAAGGCGCAAGGGCAAACACTACAGGTAGCAGGTACCTGCAAATCAGGAAAGGGAAACTGTGCTACCCAGAATTTAACGCGAGTGAAGCCGCGGGCAAAAACTAGTAAAATAATAAGAAATACTGATCCGTCGGTATTGGAATCAGGGTCCAAGCTACCGGTGATTAGGGCTCCAGAGACAAGAACTTCCTCACAATGCGACCCATAACGAGTTATACTGCCTTCTCAATCAGCTACCCTACCATGACGTGTTAAAGCAGAACTTATCCCGCTGAGGGAAAGGGACAGAGCTATACACGGTGTCTAGCACCATCTCTTTCACTCAGCGGAATAAGTTCTGCTTTAAGATGTCATAGTAGGCCTACTGGCCTTTGTTCCAACCAACTAAGGAAACCCGTGGAAGATGTTCGTCGAGGTTCTTGGCCATTGGGCTGATTGTTGTGTTTTTTTTTTAAAACGTTGTCCCAAACTAGGATTTCTCCTGTACCGTGGATGCGTTTACAAACATTTAAACTCGTATATACAAACAGCTTTTTAATCAGCTTTTAATTTAATACAGCAAGGAGGATTTACAGATCATTTTTTTTTCTCTCTTACGTTTGTATAGATTCTTTTCTACCAATTCGTTGTGAATGAAATCAAATCAAATCAAATCAAATCATTTATTTCAATTAGACCATTACAGGCACTTTTGAATGTCAAGAAACAAAATGAATCTACAGTCCCGGTCACAAGGCATAATAACTTGTGAAAGTACTGCAGTTGCCCATTCCAAAGCGTTGATCTCTATGGAGAAGAATGGGCAAGAAACTCCATGGACACTCTTTTAAATTCTAATATTTTTACAAAATAGTATTTACATCATTCGTGTTGAGATTATACAAATATGTGAGAACGATGTAGAAAGACGTGCACAGTAAGAGCGTCCAGAGTAAATAAAAAACAAAATTCAATTTAAATCTAAATTAATTAAAAATGACCGTGGTAGTTAAAAAAATGACCAGTCCCAACTGACAGCGCCCGTTCACGAACATGACGTATGGATCAGCCCCATTCAGCTCGACCATTTTGAAGGGAGCTAAATGACCCGACACACCCGCCACCATCAGCGAGACATTTAAGTGAGCATGACACTATTAACCACCAGGGCTTCGTCAAGTCAATGATAATACATAGCACTCACATATGGGCTTAATAATTATACAATACTAGAGAATTGATTCTATACATTGCAAAGATAGTCTTACAATCTTCTGCAGCTTCCACTATAGCTTCGGTTACTTATTAATGAGTTTAGCCCTATGCTTGAGGAGCAGGACCAGCATTGAGCCAAGCATTTTTATCATCAATATAATCCCCCAACTTATAATATGCTTGCCTACATAGTGTGCGTTTAATACAAGATTTAAATTTCGTTTCATTCAGTTGAAGAATGTGGGGAGGTATTTTATTGTAACATTTCAAACAGTACCCCATGAAAGATGAGTCTACTTTAGTTAACCTGAAACCTGGTTGAACTAATTGGTCCCTATTTCTAGTATTATAATTGTGTCTGTCACCTCTTTTACTAAAAAGATGCGAGTTTTTCCTGACATACATGATGTTTTCATAAATATATTGACAAGGTACTGTCATGATGTTAATATCCTTAAACTGTTCCCTTAAAGAATCTCGCCTACGTAGGTTATATATGGCTCTAATGGCTCTTTTCTGCAGAATAAATACAGACTCGATGTCTGCAGCCCGTCCCCAAAGTAAAATACCGTATGACATTATACTATGAAAATAACTAAAATAGACTAGTCTCGCGGTATCAACATCAGTAAACTGACGGATTTTTCTAACAGCATATGCTGCTGAACTAAGGCGTCCTGCAAGAGATGTTATATGCGGACCCCATTGTAGCTTTGAATCGAGTGTTATTCCCAAGAAAACAGTTTTTTCGACGAATTCTAGTTTCTCTTGATTCAATATTATGTCACACTCACTGTTTTTGACATTTGGTAGAGCAAATCTTATACACTTCGTTTTTTTCCCATTTAATACTAAATTATTAGCGGTAAACCAATTATGTACCTGCATTAGGGCATTATTTACGTCGTCAAGATTTGTGGCACGTCTGTTTATCTTAAATATTAAAGAGGTATCGTCAGCAAATAACACCATTTGTGGTTGGTTTTTAAACAAATGGGGTAGATCATTTATATATACTAAAAAGAGGAAGGGACCTAATATCGATCCTTGTGGTACACCCATCTTTACATTTAAACCCATTGAATTGACACCATTTATTTGTACTTAAGAGAAGGGTTTCGTGGTTCACGCAATCAAATGCTTTTGAGAGGTCACAAAAGATCCCTATGGCATCCTGTGCCTCTTCCCACGCAGTAAATATGTGTTTTAATAGGGTGACACCGGCGTCAGTGGTACAACGTCCTTTGGTGAAACCATACTGCTTTTCATGTAATATTTTATTGGTGTTAAAGTGGTTGAGCATTTGGTTAAGCATTACCTTTTCAAACACCTTGCTGAAAACCGGCAAAACGGATACGGGTCTATAATTATTGGTGTCTTTACTGTCCCCAGATTTGAAAAGTGGTATTACCTTGCTGTATTTCATGAGGTCCGGGAAGACTCCTTGGTCCACACACAAATTAAATGTAAAGGCTAAGTACGGTGCTATAGTCTCAATGATAGCTTGACAAACTTTAATAGACAATCCCCAAAGGTCTTCGGTTAATTTGATTTTTATTTGTAGTTATTAAAAGCTTTAATAACTACAGTGGGGTTAATATGTTTAAACTGAAACTCAACCGGGCATGGTAAAACGTTTGCTCTTAATAAGTCAACAGAAAGCAAGGGTGAGGAATTTAACGTTTCTGTAGTTTTAATTGGGATACTAGTAAAGAAATCCACAAATTCTTGAGCAACTTCGTTTTTAGTGGTTAGAAGACCACGTGAAGACTCTAGTGTTATATCATTATTATATTTTTTATTTCTATTAGTTTCACTATTGATTATTTTCCAAACAGTCTTAATTTTATTATCAGCGGATTTAATCTTGTTGCTTATGAATAAGGCTTTAGCTACCTTGCAGGTGTTCTTAAACATTTTTGAGTAAGTAGCAACATAGCGATTGAATGTTTCCGAGTTTATGTAAGGCTTAAGACCGTAAAGCTCAAACAGTCGTTCCCTACTTTTTCTTATACCCTTAGTTGCCCAATCACTAAATATAAACTTTGGGCTAATAGATTTAGTTTTTATTTTTAGCGTCTCATTAAACTCTGTGTAGACAACCGAAAAGAATTCCTCATAAAAATGATTTACATTATTAATATCATATCCCGGAATGCCTAGACTACTTATTAAATTATTATTAAATTTATTTAAATTGCTGGGTGTTATTTGTCTAGACTGTATCTGAATTTTTTGTGATGATGTGTAGGACTCGAAAATAACGGTTTGACCGCTGTGATCAGAGGGAAGGTAATTTACAATGGATTTATCTAAGAAGTCGCAGCAACAGAAAACATTATCGATACATGTAGCGGTATTTGTAGTAATTCGGGTTGGCTCCGAAAACACATTCAACAAATTAAATGATTTAAAAAGATTTAAGAATCTACTGCTGTTTGAATTTTCATCTAAAATATTGATGTTAAAGTCACCACAGATGACTAGCGATTTATTACCTGTTGCAAGTTTTGCCAAAGCATCTTCCATTACTGACTCAAATATCGAGTAGTTTTGATAATTTGGGGGCCTGTAAACGCACACTATGACATGCTTATCTAGCTCAAAACAAGACAATTCAATATTATGTTCAACCGATAGATCAACTATATCAATACGACTTCTAAATTTAATACTATTTTTGACTAAGATTAGTGAACCCCCACGCATCTTAGATTCACGGTTAAAGCAACTGCCTACATTGTAATTTTCATAATTAATTAACATTTCATGATCTTTTAACCAATGTTCGGTGAAACAAACAATATCAAACTTAGTTTTTTCTAAAAACAATTCAATCTCTAGTTGTTTTGAAGAGAAACCTTGAATATTTTGATGGAATAATTTCAAGGAATTTTGCTTAGCCCCTTTTTTAAATTTAGCTATTTGAGAGCCAGAAGGTACCTTGGTGTCTGTTGTCTTACTAGCTAGTTTAAATGAGCCGGAGTGAGCGACAATACTCCCCCGCCTTCCTTGTAAAAAGGTATATTAGTAGAATTACTAATATTTGCAGTGTTAATAATTGTACAAAACATAGACATAATTTTTATGTCCGAGTGAATATTATAAGCTAATAGCCTAGCTATTTTGTGTCTACAAAAATGAGTGGACATGGTTGGCCTTGTAGATTCTTGGACGCTTGTTAACTTATGTTAACGTATTATTTTATTTTACTTTTTGTAAAGTAAGCAATGAGTTATTGTCGGGCCTACGCTGTCCTCTCATACTTAAGTGCTAACGCTGTAACAAAAACATTGTAAAACCAAATGATTTTAAAAGAGTAACTATGGAGTTTCTTGCCGGTTCTTCTCCATAGCAACGACCAACCCGAACCGTGCATCTCTTCTCGACGTTTTATAAGTGCCCATGTAGGCCTATGTGAAATAAAAATATTTTGATTTTGATTTCATAATATTGTTAATTACTTATTTTTACTTGACGAAATTAAATTGACTTCTTTATTATGAAATTTTAATTTGCTGACATTTAATCTATTTACTATTTATTGCATTTTTTTTTAATATTAATAATTTAAATTTTTATGCTGTTATTAGTTTTTTTTTATGTAATTTTATTGTTTTCTGACATTATTCTATTAAATTGAAATTGGAATGCTTGTGTTTAATGTTGCCTAAAATGAGTCTTTATGTTACTTGAAATAAATTAATAGTATTTTTTTTAAAAAAAGGTAAATAGCTATAGACGACGCCAATTTAAAGTCTTCCCGTATATACAAACTTTACCTATGACTTTACGCGCTATAAGTTAATAGCAATATTTCACAACACTGCGTCTGAAATGTAAGAATTATTTCTAGTGACTAAAAGGATACAATCATTTAAACCGACGTCATAAACAGTTTAGTTAAATAAGGTGCAAGGGCAAAAACTACAGGTAGCAGGTACCTGCAAATCAGGAAACTGTGTTACCCCGAATTTAACGCGAGCGAAGCCGCGGGCATAAGCTAGTAAATAAAAAAGCAAACAAAAAAAATATTGTTAATAGGAAAGTTTTCAGGATCAAAGTAATTACATTCTATTTATTCCGTTCTTTAGATAATTCAGAAATAAGGGAAGAGCCGATTAAAGTAGAGCGAGAGGGAATGGGAAACGGTTACCTCCTTCTGCGAAGCAGTTATGCTAGTGAAGGAGGAATCTGGGCATTTAAGGGAGAGAACCTCAAACCAACCAATGTGAGCAATGGGTAGCTCACCGTCTGTCCGTCTATTGACGACAGGCCGTGTCGAAGGCGCGTGATTCACGCGCGCCTCAAAGAGATGTCAGCAAAGCAGAGGGGCTTGCCAGAGCCTCCGCCTGCCGGAGCTGCGGGTTGTTCGAAAGTGATACCGCGGCCCCGGAACGTAAACGGCAATAGAAGGAACATGAGATATTATTATAAGATATATGATAATTTCCCGCCCCAATAAAAAGCACATTAAAGTTTTGTGTAACGTCACGCGTTTTTCGCAACGATTGACTTCACACGTAACTTTCAATGGGCTATATCTTTGTAATTTTTCGTCTAATTTACAAATAAAAAATACTAATGTCTCTTTTCTGAATAATCTAGAAGACGGACTAAATATAATGTAATTACTTTAAACCTGGAAACTACGTCGGACTAATATCCTTACTAATATTATAAAAGCGAAAGTGAGTTTGGTTGTTTGTTACCTCTTCACACTTTAATGGCTAAACCGATTTTGATGAATTTTGGTACAGAGATAGTTGGGAACCAGGAGACGGACATAGAGTAACTTTTTTTTAAAAAAAGTGGGATGTGAGGGAGAAAGAGGGAAGAAAAAAGAAAACTTAGCGTTGCTATTACAAATCAATAAGGCGCAAGGGGAACTGTGTCAACCCGAATTTAACGCGAGCGAAGCCGCGGGCAAAAGCTAGTTTACTGCCCCCACTCTGGGTGGAGCGGGAGGCGTTAGACTTGTACTGACGAAAACCAACCCATGTTCCTTCTTTTGCCAATTAAGTTCCGAGGCCGCGGTATCTCTTTCGAACAACCCGCAACCTCGGCAGGTGGTGGCCCAGGCAAGCCCCTCTGCGTGGTCTCGTGGCTAGAATAATCGTTTGCTATGAGGAAAGGGTAAGAAAGTGTCAAATGTTCCTGGCAATAAATAATTCTCACCTAAAGATTTTATGAAAATCGTCAAAAACAAAGGAAATATAAACTTTCACACGACTGGAATATTTCGTGAAAACTGTTTTTCATAACATTTGTTCATTGTTGTAATTTAGTTGAAATTTGTGAAATGGTTGAATAACATTTCATAGAACTATTCTGTTTCGTAGAAAACATTGTTGCACAATATTATGCGAGAAAATGTATGTATGTAGATTTTTTTTTAATTTTTTAGATATTATATTTTTTTTAAAAAAGTGGGTTATGAGGGAGAAAGAGGTAAGAAACAGGAAAACTTAGCGTTGCTATTACAAATCAATAAGGCGCTACTGAAATTAACGCGAGCGAAGCCGCGGGCTAAAACCTAGTATAATAAAAGCAATAGTGAGTTTGTTTGTTTGTTACCTCTTCACACTTTAATGGCTTAACCGATTTTGAAGAATTTTGGTACAGAGATAGTTGGGAACCAGGAGACGGACAAAGGCTATTTTTTTTAAAAAAAGTGGGATGTGAGGGAGAAAGAGGGAAGAAAAGGGAAAACTTAGCGTTGCTATTACAAATCAATAAGGCGCAAGGGGAACTGTGTCAACCCGAATTTAACGCGAGCGAAGCCGCGGGCAAAAGCTAGTTTACTATATTTTCGTCATTTTTCGTTATTTACATATAAAAAATACGTGTTAACGTGTCCTTTTTTTGAATAATCTAAAAGACGGACTTAATAGAATTGAATTACTTTAATCCTGGAAAGTATGACGGACTAATATTTTTTTTTTGGAAACTAACCTCTTAAATTAGTCCAGTACGAGGACAAAATGCCTTTAGCCAAACAGCAGTCGGCAGCAGACGACAATCGTTATCGCTCAGCAGTCACTAATACATTTTCAACTTTATACCCTAGCGCATATAGTTGAAATCTATTGTCGTTTACATATCGTTTTTGCTTCTTTCGTTCGTTATCGCTCAGCAGTCTTTAATAGATTTTCAACTATATGCGCTAGGGTTTAAAGTTGAAAATGTATTAGTGACTGCTGAGAGATAACGATTGTCGTCTGCTGTTTGGCTATAGGCCCTGTATCTTAGCATGGTGCTGCAACATGGCGGCCATGACACAGCGCTGATATTCTGATAGGGAATCATAGCATAATATATCAAGAAAATCTATCTACAACATTATTTTTAGTTTATGCGAAAGCCGAAACACCTATCCAGTATTTCATATAAAGAATCTATGTACAAAATTTCAAAACTGTATCATGGGAAACCACAAAGTTATAAGCTTGTTATGTTACCTGGATATCCGTACAAATACACTGTCACCAACGGCGTACGGCGGCCCTTCGCCGCGACTGTGACTCGCGTGCATTTTTTTTCCGAGGTCTGGCCGGGTGTTTTGTGCGCTTGCGACTTAGTGTCGCATGGTGTCTATATTATAAACTTTTTTAAATATTTTTAGGAAAAAATATAACATGGTGTAAAAATGAATCGATTCAGTTACTTATTCTGAACAAACTATATTCAGGTTTCGCATATACTAAAAACTTGAAGTACGGCGAATGCGCGAGCATTAAATTACGCGCCCAGTATGTCCTGTGACCGCATACCGTGAAATGCGCTTCAACCCGCCTATAATTCGATACACACTTATGTAGAATTTAGTCACCAATCTAGGATTGTTTACAGGACAAATAGTAAATTGCTGTTATCTTAAAAAAATCCTTACTTTATTATAAAAGCGAAAGTGAGTTTTTTTGTTTGTATTACGTCTTCACACCTAAATGGCTAAACCGATTCTGATGAATTTTGGAACAGAGTTAGTTGAGATCCTGGAGACGGACATAGGCTATTTTTTAAAGTGAGTTATGAGGGAGAATGAGGGAAGAATAGGGAAAACGTAACTTTGCTATTACAATTAAATAAGGCGCAAGAGCAAAAACTACAGGCAACTGTGTGTATGTATTATAAATTTTAAAAGTTATCATCATTTATCAGCCTTTTCCCAGCTATGTTGAGGTCGGCTTCCAGTCTAACCACACGCAACTGAGTACCAGTATTTTATAAGGAGCGACTGCCTACCTGACCTCCACAACCCAAATAATACTGGGTCATATGTTACCCTTTGGTAAAACTAGTTGTTTTGTTGATTGAAAAAAAAAGTATTTCTGCAAACAAAAAAAACAATTATTAAATTTTCAAGCAATAGGCATCAATTTCATGTTGATTAAGATAGGCAAATCACAATTAAAAAAAAAGAAATTGATATTATAGCAAAAGTTTGTGAGCATGTATGTTTCTTGCTCTTTCACGCAAAAACTACTGAATGGATTTTGATAAAACTTCGCAAGCAGCAACTTACATTTCAGAATAATCCATAGGCTACATTTCATAAAAATATATTGTTTATAACCACGCAAGTGAAACCGCGGGGCCCAGATAGTAAACGATAATTTAAAAAAAAATCTGTAATATTAAAGAGCATGCAATCAAAATATAGTCAAATAATTGTTTTTAAACTGTTTTTTTTATTTTTAATATCAGAAAACTTTATAATTTGTATCAACGTTTTACGCAATTTCTCTACCACATTCGAGGTATCGAACTAATTATCAAAAACTACAGCCACTATAATATTTCAACCTTCTCCAACTGTTAAATATTATTACAAAAACTTATCTAAACTACTCCCTTGACGATAATTACCCCTTGTTATTGCTTAAAAGCAGTTAATTTTAAACATTATGCGCAAGTACAAAAAGTACTTGATATTTCAAGTTAATGTTATCTTTTATCTTCGAAATAAATGCTTTGAAGGCTCATTTTGTACTAAAAAGGGAGTTTTTTGGGAAAATTATACGGCCATGTTATAGATAAGGCCATAATTGTGTTATGCTGATGTGTAGATTGTAGATTACTAAGAGTTTATTTTTGGTTAACTACTGTTGTACCCGTGGTTTTGTCTGTGTGAACTAAGTCCTAAGGGATATAGATATACGGCACGTTTGTTCTTCACGCGCACCTCAAAGAGATGTCAACAAAGTAGAGGGCCCTGCCAGGGCCTTTCCTGCCGGGGTTACGGGTTGTTCGAAAGAGATAACGCGGCCCCAGAACGTTAAGGGCGATAGAAGGGATGTGGGTAGATTTTAGACAGTACAAGTCTGACACTCCTATAGTTATTGATGATTTCCCACCCCAAAAAAAGGGATATAGATATTCGTCAGTCTAGTGACAGCGGGCTGTGTCGACAGCGCGTTAGCTTTCCGTGCCCACTTCAAAGAGATGTCAGCAAATTAAAGGCGTCTGCCTGTGGCATCATCTGTCGGGGTTGCGGGTTATTCGAAAGAGAAACTGCGGCTCCGAAACATCCTCTAGGTTCCGGGGCTGCGGTATCTCTATCATCAAATAACTTTCAGAATTTTATTATACTGACTAAAACCCACCCATGTTCCTTCTTCTGACAATAAAGTTCCGAGGCCGTTGTATCTCTTTCGAACAACCCGCAACCCAGGACGTGAAACCTGGATTCATAATTAACTAGGTTTTGCCCGCGTTAAATTTGGGGTAACACAGTTCCCCTTTCGTGATGTGCAGGTACTTGCTACCTGTAGTGTTTGCGTCTTATTTATTGTAATAGCAAAGCTAAATTTACCATTTTCTTCCCTCTTTCTCCCTCATATCTCACTCTTTTTTTTTTAAAAAAAAGCAATTCTTGCAAGCCCCTCTGCGTAGTCACGTGACTAGAATAATCGTTTGCTATGAGGAAAGAGTAAGAAAGTGTGAAATGTTCCTGGCACCAAATAATTCTTACTTAAAGATTTCATGAAAACCGTCAAAAAAAAACTTTCACAATAATTATTATTATTTACATCACACGACTGGAATATTTCTTGAAAACTGTTTTTCATAACATTTGTTCATAGTTGCAATATAGTTGAAATTTGTGAAATGGTTGAATAACATTTCATAGAACTATACTGTTTCGTAGAAAACATTGTTGCACAATATTATGCGAGAAAATGTAGGTAAGTATGTAGATTTTTTTTTAAATACTTTGATATTATAAGTTAAAACAGTAACTATATTTCTGAAACTAGCTGGCGCCCGTAGCTTGCCCGCGTGATATCGTAAAAAAGTCCTCCAGTCCTTTAACTGTGTGCCAAATTTCATCAAAATCCGATCAGCCGTTTCCACGTAAAAGAGTAACAAACATCCATTAATATAATCAATCAATCAAGATTATAGAAGGGAATAACACAATTTAACTCCTGATATTTCACACACATGTCCGAATTTGAACTCAAGCGATAAAAAAATAACAACGAAAGTGAGTTTGTTTGTTACGTCTTTACACCTAAATGGCATAACCGATTTTAATGAATTTTGGCACAAGGATATTTGGTACCCTGGAATGGAGACGGTAGTGGAGAAGGACACTTTAAAAAAAAGTGGGAAAAAGGGGAGAAAAATTATATGGGACTTTTCGCAGTTTTCAAGGTAGGAAGCTAAAACTCGGTACACTCTTTGTTACCAACGAAAAATACCTGCAAATCAGGAAAAGGGAACCCCGTTTTACCACGAATTATAATAATAACGCGAGTGAAGCCGTGGGCTAAAGCTAGTTAAAAATAAACCCTTTATGTAGTAATTATTACCCTTTTTTTAATACTATTTCGTCACAAATAAATACTTTTTGTTTTCTTTTTTATGGAAGTCTTCTATATCTATGGATAATTGATTTACTCAACGAAAACTACTACGTTTTTTATTTTTCACTAGCTGTGCCCAGCGGTTTCACTCGCTGCCCACTTAGGGGTATGAAAAATAGATGTTGGCCGATTCTCAGACCTACCCGATATGTACACAAAATTTCGTTTAAATCGGTCCAGCCGTTTCGGAGGAGTATGGGAACGAAAACTGTGACACGAGAATTTTATAATATACTAGCTGACCTGGCGAACTCTGTTCCGCCTTAAAGGCAATAAATAATAAGCCGATATTCGTATTAAGTAAGATATTTTTTTTCTGAGAAAGAATTCATGCAAGCCTAGTACTTTCGCTTTTATTAGTAAGGATTAACCTACCTTACCTACCTACTAACCTACCCACCCTACCTACCCTACTTCTCTTACCGGGATGAAAAGTATGTAGATAAGTATCCTATGTCCGTCTCCTGGGAAGCTGCGTCCTCACCAATTTTCAGCCATATCGGTAAAGCTGTTCTTGATTTATAAATAGTGTTACTAACACGACTTTCTTTTATATTTCCAGCCATATCGGTAAAGCTAAGTTGGTTCTATCAAGAACTTGAATCCACAGATCAAACTGCTGGAATTAATTTCACCGTGAATTCATGCAAGCCTAGTACTTTCGCTTGTATTAGTTAGGATTTTGACTCTCCATTTTATTTAGACAACGTTTGTATGGGAAATAGAAAAGACCCTGCCTACCCTACATTACCTACCCTATCTCTCAAGTTGGATCGAACTCCACATTGTGTGCGAATTTTATTATAATCGGTTAAGTGGTTTAGGAGTCCATTGAGGACAAACATTGTGACACGAGATTTATATATATTAAGAAGATTAGAAGATTAGCGTGGCGTAGTAGGGAAAACAAAAAGTAACAAACTGGCAAAATGTGGGTGTCCTAGGTACATCACTGCTAATCCCTTTACAGGCGTGACGTTTTTATGTAAAACTCGATTTCTATAAATTTAGGATTTGGTCACCTTCGTTTTGAGCGTGCGAACTCTGTGACGTCAACGGCTCTTAAAACGTACATATTTAGTTCTGATTCCCTGTGAAAATTGTCAGTTTCCGGTTACTGAACAGATTAGTGTTAACTACGACGGTCGTAGATTAAAGTACAACTAGGGTTGGTGATTTTGGGAAGAACAGAAAAACAGTAGAGTAATTTCTAATTTTTTTTTTTTTTTTAGTTTTTCAAATCTTAAAATTGCATCGTTTTGTAGAAATCAATAAAACTAGTGTTGGCGATTTTGGGGAAAACAGTAGAGCAATTATTAAATAACAATTTTAAAAAATATTTTTTTCTCTTATCTGAAAATTGAATCAGTTTGTAGAAATCAACCCTAATAACTTCTACCTTTTCTTTTCTTTTTTTTTTTATAAAAACGTTGCCCCACTCTAGGAATTGTGTCCTGTATCGTGGGTGCGTGTTACAAACATTTAAACTCACATACACAAACAGCCAGACCCGAAACAACTATCAATAGGCCATTCAAATATTTGTTCCGTTTAGTGTAGCAGTTAATTGCGCTGAAAAATATACCTGGAAAAAGAAAGGATCCAGAATTTTCACAATCACATGAAAATTCTTGAACCAGTCATACTTTAGTAGTTATTTTATTTGAATTTCAAATGTTTACGAGTAATTGCATCAGAGTTTCAGTGCAGCCCTACTTCAAGTCGATTTCACAACGTTGCGTCAATAACGTTCATATAAAGTACTTTTGAGTCGATATGCCCGGCATTCGAACTAACTCGTTCAAAGCAAGAACTTCAGCGTTCAATTGAAATAATCTTGTGAACTAATATTTCCGTGCATTCAAGTATTTATTCAGGAAGTTAGAAACCATGAGAGGATTCTTGGATAACGATTTCTTTGGCGGCCATTTTGGCCCTCAATTCGGAGGAATGAGCGGACCTAACTGTCCTTTCCGTGGTACCTATCCTGGTCATCACGGTAGAAGGGCAGATTTTGGACCTTTTGGGGCATTTGACTACAGTCCTGAAAGACATGGGCATCATCACAATGGACCTGAACATCATAGACGTGGACCTCCAGAAGAAGGTCATCGTGAACGTGGATGCGATCAGCATGGATCTGATAACGATGGACCGGAAGAACAATGCCGTGGACCTCTCGGTTTTAAAGGTCCTGGAAGTAGACCCGACTTCCATGGTCATGGACCCAGCTGCCGTGGACCTCACCCTTACTTCGAACGCAATCATGAACGTGGAAATGAGCATCACAGGCGTGGACCTCCCAAAGATTGTCATAGCGGACGTAAATGTGGTCATCATGGTCCATCTGACAGTGATAGTGATGAACCTGAGGGCTTTCATTGCCATGGGCCTCCCGGCTTTGGAGGTCGTCGCGGTGGCAGACCTCATGGTTTCCACGGACATGGTCCTAGCTGCCATGGACCTCGACCCTGCTTTGGAAGACGTGGACCATTTGACTTCCCTAACCGTCCCTTCAGAGGACCTCGGGATGGCCCTTGGGGTTCTGATCACCCCATGAATAGGTTTGGTCCTCATGGATCTACTGCCCCATGGTTTGGCCGTGGAAGACCATGCCCTTACAACTCCGAAGAACGACCATCAAGAAAATCGAACTGCGAAAAATGCCGTGAAACTGAACCTTGTTGCTCTGGACATAAGGAACACCGAGAACGAGGAAAGGGAAAAAAGGACAATGGTCCTTGCTGTGATAAGGATAAGGATCAAAATCTTGGTGATACTGTGTTTGTTCAAAGAATTGTTTTGGAAAAGGCTGCAAGGCCACAATCCGTTTGAAGTAATGACGTAGGTACCATGTTTATTATTTTTATTTTTTCTTCCCTTGATCATTTAAGTATCTATTTTTTAATATGTATATTTATTGAAAAATATGACCCCTTGATAAATATTGTGTCAGCACTCTTTAGGCATTTATTTTGTGTAAGTCATATGACCATCTTCATCTTCATACCCTTCTCTAAAAAGAAGCTGAGCTGCGGGTGAAACCGCTGGGCACAGCAGAGCTAGTATCATATATTCTTAAAATGTTGCTTAGCAATTGAAATGCCAATGGTTCACAGTCCCATAACTTATCTATTGAACACTTCGGTTTTTCCAATGACGTTACAGTATTGCATTATTATCTCTTATCAATTATTTTACGGTCTAGTACTGAGTAGAAATACTGATATCAATTCGCCTTTGTAGAAGTCAAATATAAAGGTTTTTGTCCAGCTGTGGGAAAGATGAAGTTGATAGCAACAGAATCAGTCTTTCAGAAAATATCCTGTATTGTTTATTTATTTTTTTCCATATAGCAACATCCCATAATTGTTTTGTTTTTTTTTTTCATGTTGCCATAATCATTTATTGCCATTTTATTTTAGCATAATTATTATCATGAATTTACTTTGAACGTGGTTGCCCTAACAACCTGAGGTCACTCTAGAAATGATTTGAATTTCTAAGACAAATCAGAAGGAAAACACAGACTTTATGAAAACGACATCCACCAGTGGCGAAAAGTACAGACGCCAGCAGGTCAAGCTATCCGAAACTGAAAATTTTTGCCAATGAACCTTGAACCTAACACTTTAGAAATAAAGTCGAAAATATATCAAAGAAATCTGACAGATTGTAGTAGCTTGATGTATGTACATACTGTGCACTTTGGGCTATTTTTGCAAAAAATTGGAACTTGGAAGATGAAGGT
This sequence comes from Ochropleura leucogaster, assembly GCA_958449745.1. Taxonomy (NCBI): domain Eukaryota; kingdom Metazoa; phylum Arthropoda; class Insecta; order Lepidoptera; family Noctuidae; genus Ochropleura; species Ochropleura leucogaster. The sequence goes on along the minus strand of OY288215.1, from coordinate 15,963,442 downwards.
CTTAAAAAAGTTCTTGAATGATAGCAGAGGACGAAACAACAAAAACTACAGCTGATGAAGACGACAGCAGAAACATCAATTGAAGACATATTTTATTGGAACAATAATTAATTGAAGATAAATATGGAACAAAATGTGTACAATATTTTTTTATTTTAAATAAAAACCAATTCGATCTATTACTATTTTTTTTTTACTTAACAATCTTAAAAGCCTAGACTAATAACAATCCTTTTCTATAATGACCGTCAACTTGATACCTATAGTATAGTCTTTTCGATAGCTTATTTCACTTAATACATTTTTGACGTTTCGACTATCGCGATCGTGGCTAGAATGTCTTGACTTAATTTTTTTTAATTAATGGCGTTTGTGGAAGGAGACACCACAATTTTGCCAATATCACGTAGGTACTATGGTAGACAATCAAACGCTGGAGACTATGTCAGTAATTATTATTGATTAATAGAACACAACAAAGAGTTAAAATGATTTTAAAAAAAAATAACAAACAAATAATGAACCATTTTCTGCACAGACATTTAAGACAGTGTTCAAAGAGAAAAACAAAAAGAACTTAATAGTCGTTTTAAATTACAACTTTATTGTATTAACTTCAACAAACTTACACAGTTTATATACAAAACGAGAGAACACAAGGGAGAGGAGACATTTAACGGATGTGGGACGAGGGATATGAGGGGAAAGGCTAGAATGTCATTTAGTTTAAATCCATTCTGGTAGTAATCCGGGTCATGTCAAATTGCCGTACCATCGGACTTTGAGAGTGAGGGAAGAGAGAGAGGTACACATGTGTCTGCGCACATACTTGTGCATTATAATATCTCCCGCGTAGATTATCCATATGCGCTGAGATTTGCTGCCATAGCCAAAAACGGCCAGGAGGATTATTAATATAAGACTTTGAAAATAAGTAGTTATTTTCTTAGAAATTATTTTAAACCCTACTACAGGATTGTTCTATTTAACCAAAACGTTGTCTGATAGAGAATGCCTTCAGGCATTAAGTCCGCCTATGAACCAGTATTTTTTTTATATAAATAAACATTGAAACGAGAATACAATCGCTTTGTTATTAATTAATTTTTTGTCGAAGGACACGCCCATTACACGTGTAGACGGGGGTCCTTACACTTCTGAAAATAATTATCATGTTATTTCCATATATTTTTAATACAGTTTGTTATTTAAATTGTTTTCCATACAATCTCAATCAATAAAAAAAAGTGTGTGTGTCAGCTCCGACGCACGACTGGAGTTTACTCCTTAAGTACGAGTATCTAACCATACGCAAAAAGAGTTTATTCAACTGAAAAAGATTAATATCATATGAAAGGGTAAATTAACAAATTAATGAAAAAAAAATAGCAATATAAATACATCGACACTGATAGAAACAAACAAGCTCATTAACATATAGTATATAGATATAGTCGCCTATACAGCATACCATATGTACGTCTTAATACACTCACAGTCAAATTGGAAAGTTGCCCACTAAAGGTGCGCACCAAAAACGTGACACATTTTCGTTACTTTAGTAGGTTTTGCCCCTCGGATTTTTCTCATACGGGAGCCTTAAATATGAAAATCGATTCTTAAGGAGTAAACTCCAATAAACAAAAACCCGGAGACGGATGAAGTTGAAATAAAAAGTAGGTATAATAACATCTTTTTGCGTAAGTACCAAAAAAATGCTGGCACAAAACAAAACACATTTCATTTATATCAACATACATTTTTGTCAACCAAATGGCCATTTATAGGGGTTACCAGAATTATAAAATATATACCGTTATTGTATATAATGATACTAAACTTTTATATTTATTTTGTTAATCTTTCACTGACGCATGAAATTTAAAAACCCCAGACGTGCTATTCTATAAGAAAACAGCGTCGAGCTTAGCGCTGCCGCAGCGTCAAATTTCATAGAGCCGGGGTCGTAGCTGCGCTCAAGGCTGTGTGTGCTCTAAGAGCCCTACTGTATAGTCCTGTCTGGTTTTTCATTTTGGCTGTACATCCTTACTAATATTATAAAAGCGAAAGTGAGTTTGTTTGTTTGTTACCTCTTCACGCTTTAATGGCTAAACCGATCTTGATGAATTTTGGTACAGAGATAGTTGGAAACCAGGAGACGGTCATAGGCTTTTTTAATTTAAAAAAAAGTGGGATATGAGGGAGAACGAGGCAAGAAACGGGAAAAGTTAGCGTTGCTATTACAAATCAATCAGGCGCAAGAGCAAAAACTGCAGGTGTGTTATACCGAATTTAACGCGAGCGAAGCCGCGGGCGAAAGCTAGTTAATTATACACTCAAACTTTCACAAAGCAAATTATATTACACATAAGTAGTTTTTTTAGTACGAGTGCAGTTTCCAACTAAATTGTATGAAACAATTTAGTTATGCTCCACTACTAATAATTACAGTAATACAATTTGCTATGACATTGTGAAAGGAAGAGAGGGGTACTCTGGCCTCGGAACACAAAGGGCAAAAGAAGAAACATGGATTGGTTTTAGTCAGTAAAAGTCCGATTCTCCCCTCCGCTCCGCCCAGAGCGGGAAGCACTTATTTATTTATTAAATGCTCAATGTACAGACGCCTGCAGGTCAAGCTACCCGAAACTGTCAATTTTTCCCAATTAACCTTGAACCTTAATACTTTAGAAATAAAGTCGAGAATCTATCAAAGAAATCTGACAGATTGTAGTAGCTTAATGTGCAGGCGTCTGTACGAATAGTTGTTACACGTGATGGATCTGAATATTGATGTACGGAGAGCGAGAGGCAGGCCAAAGAAAAGATGGATGGATTGTGCAAGGAATGATATGAAGGAGAAAGGAGTAAAAGATGCCGTGACGTCTGTTAGGGGAGAATGGAAGAAGAAAACAAATGTGGCTCCGACCCCAAATAGGATACTTTTTTTCGAAATCAACGAGCGAAGCCGCGGGCATCAGCTATCTTACTAATATTATGTTACTCATTTAGATCTGGATTGGTGACCGGTGGGTTATATAACATCACGCTACTACCGACGGGAGCGGAGCAGTAACCAAAGGAGCGGGTAAAACCGCGCGGGACACCCAGTCTTATAGCTACTATAATAAGCTTTTTCCAAGAGCAATGATTTCAACCTGGCTTTGTATACCATGTTTTTGTGGAGATAATGATTTCCCACCCGGAAAGAAAACGGAGATTAATTACGTAAAGAGGATCAGAACTCCAAATATCACAAACAATTAGAGTAAGCATCTTAAACAAGGCTTTTATGGAATTTCCTCGTATTATTTTTATATTTTAGTATAATAAGCACTTTTGATGGAGCTCGTGGCTAAATAATATTAGCCGCTCAGGTCGATCTTTAGGTTAAGCCGCGCTTGCCTAGGTTGGTCTATGGATGGGTGACCACCCGTTTAATACCGAGTTTCCTCCGTGCCTCCGAAAGCACGTTAAGCCGTTGGTCCCGGCTGTGATTTGTAGATCTTTGACAGTCGTTACAGGTAGTCAGTTTTCCGAAAGTCTGACAACCAGTCTTACCAAGAGGTATAGTATTACCCAGTATTAACTGGGTTGTGGAGGTCAGATAGGCAGTCGCTCCATGTAAAATTCTGATATTCAGTTGCATCCGGTTAGACTGGAAGCCGACCCCAACATAGTTGGGAAAAGGCTAGGCAGATGATGAAGCACTTTTGATGGCCCAGAGGTTAAGCGCCTCAGCTCTCAAGAATGAGGCTTTTTTTTGGGGTGAGCAACCATCAAATAACTTGCCCCACTGTGGGCGGAACGGAGGGGAGTGTCAGACTTGTACTGACTAAAACCCACCCATGTTCCTTTTTTGCCCTTTACGTTACGTTCCGGGGCCGCGGTATCTCTTTCGAACAACCCGCAAACCCGGAAACATCGACCTCATCTAGTGTTTAGAAAAAAGACGTGTAAAAGTGTTTTTGAAAACCGAAATAAACAATATTTATCACTTATTCAGAATCCCCAATAAGGACCATGCTAATTAATAAATCCATATCCCATTATAAGCATACTTTCAAAAACTCTTAAAGGACATAACAAAAACCCCAGAGGGTCGATTTAAATTAAAACGGAGTCAAACAGTCAAGTCAGTCCGAAGATATCTTTCAAAAATAATATTTCTTGAGCAGTCCAATTAAGGATGGGTACTCCGAAGCTAGGCCCATTTCTGTAAGGATTTTTGCAGATCACCGAGAATTAGATTTGAGTGAACGGCGTCATTTAAATTCTTTAATAATTGGCAGGGTGGGGTACATGGTAAGGGCCGATAGCGATTTTACAACAAAAAAAACTTACATTGGCAGCATATTTAGATTAAATCAACCTTAGCAAGTTTGCACAGCACGTCTGGCGCAGATCGACTGCTGCACTACGTGTCGCGGGTTCGATTGCCGCACGAAACAAATATTTGTATGACCTGCAGATAGTTGTTTCGGGTTTGACTGTTCGTGTATGTGAATTTAATTTTTTGTAAACGCACCCACGATACAGGAGAAATACCTAGTACCTACTTACTACTAGGCAACGTTTTTTTTTAAAGCAAAAAAATGTTACAATAATACATGTGTCGGAGCCATCTTTGTTTCTTAAGTAGTATCTTTATAAAAATACTAGCTGTGCCCAGCGGTTTCACCCGCTGCTTACTTAGGGGTATGCAAAATAGATGTTGGCCGATTCTCAGACCTACCCGATATGTACCTACACAAAATTTCGTTTAAATCGCTCCAGACGTTTTGGAGTAGTCTGGGAACGAAAACAGTGACACGAGAATTTTATATATTAGACGAAAATTTTATGTATTAGATATGCATGAAAAACTGACATAAAAAACACAAAAAAGTGCTTTAATTCCACAATGCCACCGATTTCTGGAAGTATAGAAACTTAAGATTACCTACTAATTTTCCATTAAAATGTTTTCTTGACATGCATTAAATTGATTTTAATTGCAGCCTTATTAGCGGTGTAGCAGCCAAACGCTTAACCACTGCGCCAACCGTGCCCTTGGAAAATCATTAAATAATTTCCCCAGCCCTGGACGGAGCCTTCTTTTGCCCTTTATGTTCCACGGCCACGATATATCTTTCGAACAACCCGCAACTCCGGCCGGAGGACTGAAACACAAAAAAAATGGGGTGGGAAATCATCGAATAACTTACCCCGCTCTGGTGGTGCGTGTCAAACTTTTACTGACTAAAACCCACCTATGTTCCTTCTATTGCCCTTTATGTTCCGGGGCCGCGGTATCTCTTTCGAACAACCCGCAATCCTGGCAGGATTGAAATCGCCCTCATCTCCCAATTTGAAACCCTTATTGAAATCAAGAGAAATCATATATTTTACTCGACAGCCGATAAGGTAGGTGCCGATTGAAATTCCTTTCGCGCGCCGCTTCCTTTGAAACTGATATAGTCTATCTATCGTACACAGCTCAGGTATCAAATGTTTTATTTGTTTCCTTTTTATGGCAGTCATTTTTTGCTGTCAAATAAAAATAAAATAATATTCAACATGCAAAGTATCACAAACATTTACAAATACATATATGGGGCAAAATAAAATTTATATAGTTGGCACGTCGTGGCTGGAACAGGTAGGTCACCACTCAGCATGATGCTGTGCCATGGGAGCCCACAGCACAGCGCTGGTTTTCAGTGGTCAACCCGTGAGTAAAACGTACGGAAGTCAAAACAGCATACATAAATGTTTTAAAGTAATAAAAAACAAATCAAATCGTTTTGATTGTAAGTATATCATCGCTTTGTTCGAAAAAATCGCCACGAACCGGTTTCAAATCCTAAATCCGTTGCCGCTACTAAGAAATTCATGAACCCAAACCACCTTGAAGCAATGAAAAACCTAATAACACTTTGCCCAACTGTTCGTAGAAATTCGTGCAAAGAAACATGTGTTTGAAACTTAGTTCCATTTTTGTAACTAGATGGCGTTGTTCATTTAGAGCCAATTTCTGAATCGCGGTGTTAAGATTCGCGCACGCAACATGACCATCCCACGATGTAATTTTATTGTTTTATTGTTTGTTTATTGTTTGTTTATTGAGACCACGTCAAGATCCAATCATCCAATACAATTGTACTTTACTAACAAGGTTCGGTCTCATGTTTATCCGAGTTCCGCGTAGTAAAGTTCACCGACCGACTGATGATAGAACTTTGATTGATACTGAAGCTCGTCAGTCCAGTGTCCACACAGTCCACTAGACTAAAGGATTATCGTGTTTCAATACAATGAAAGAAATCTTAATAAAGATTCAAGAAAAAAAAAGAACTATTTTCAATATAACCCCGCAGTTATTTCCGAACTCCTTCGAAGTACGAACAAAACATATTTGCGCAAAGTTGCAGTACACTTTAACAGAAGTTTTATTAAAAAACGGACCAATAACCTGGTTTTTCTTTTGAAACTATATAATCGGGCCGTAAAACTTTAAGTTCTAGGGGAGCTTCGAAAAATTAACTTTAAAATTCAGAGTTATGACTGCTGTAGTCGGCATAGCAACTTAGTGATTTTAATTAGAAATTATATTTGATGCTTTTTCATCGTGAGACAGCTCCCGGCCACCGTGGATCTGTGGACGGGGAGCCATGGGTAGGTTTTCGTTCGTCCGTCTTGTGTCGATGTCGCGTTTGTGTTCCACGCGCCACAAAAGAGATTTCAGCAAAGCAGAGGAGCTTGCTAGAGACACTGATTGTTGGGGTTACGGGTTGTTTGAGAGCGATACCGTTGCCTTAGAACATAACGGGCAAAATTTGACGGCACGGTTGGCGCAGTGGCTGAGCGATCGGCTGGTGCGCTGCGTGTTGCGGGTCCGATTCCCGCACGGAACAAATATTTGTATGACCTACAAATAGTTGTTTCGGGTCTGGCTGTTTGTGTATGTGAGTTTAAATGTTTGTAAACGCACCCACGATACAGGAGAAATTCCTAGAGTGGGGCAACCTTTTCTTTAAAGAAAGAGAAGAAGAAGACAAAATATGGAACAATGGTGAGTTTTAGTCAGTAAAAGTCTGAGCGCATAGCGAGGAAAGTAATTTGAAGATTTACCATCGGTAAAAACAGGGTTTTTTCATTTAGTAGATGAATGGAGAGGGAGAGGAAGACCAAATAAAAGATGGATGGATTGTGTGAGGTGCTATGGTGGAAAAAAATACAAATGACAGCGTCAGATTGACAAGGGAGAATAGAAGGCAAAAATGTGTAGCGACAACCACAAATAACATGTAGTAATGATACACAGGACGCAGGAAGATAGATCATATCTTCATTTAGTTTTAGCGTCGTCTTTGTTTTGTCGTATTTAAAGGGTTGGTAGTCAAATGACTCCTTCTAGTTCTGTCATGTCCAAAGTTCTTGTCAGTGGCTAAAGTCTGTCTAGCACTGTCGTGTTTGGCAAAGGTAAAAAAAAACTAAAAAAAAAATTGAGTATTTTACATTCTTAGTCTGTCTGACAACCATAACAGTAGGCATAATGTTTATATCAAATCATGTATCCCAAACATTTAAACTTACAAACACAAAAAGTCGGGCCATACAATATTTCTTCCGTGTGGGGATCGAACCCGTGACATGTAGCTCAGCAGTCGTTCGCTAAAATCAATATTAAATCATTTTCGTATTTATGAAACTAGGGCAAAACCTCTTCGGTTCCCAGACAACAAAAAACTTTATTTATTTCGTTTATTTCTCAATGAACGAGAAAAGGTCAATTATAAACTTGTTCGGGACAAAATAATAAATAAATAAATATCTTGGGACAACTCACACACGGCTATCTGATCCCAAGCTAAGCAGAGCTTGTGTTATGGTAACCAGACAACTGATATACATACTTATATAATTTCTAAATACATACATATATATAGATAAATCACACCCAGACACAGAACAAACAATCATGCTCATCACACAAAGTTTGTCCTGGGTGGAAATCGAACCCACGTCCTCCGGCTCAGCAGTCAGGGCCACTAACCACTAGACCGAGAGGCCCGTCTACGTAACCCATTTATTGTGACACCAATGACGATAGATTATTGGTGTGTATGTGCACTTTAAGTGCATGAACGGATTTTATGGGTTCAAGTGGTCCGCAACTTGAGTTATGGTCACAGAGAAAATGTAGAGCTTTCAAAACATAGAGAAGACCATAAACTTTAACAAAACACGTCGGTACAAAACCTATTTTTTATTAATAAACTTCTAGCTTTGGGCAGAGGACCAGAGCGTACCCTCAATAACTTCCCTCCTCTCTAAGAGGACTTTTACTGACTAAAACTCACACATATTCCTTTCTTTTGCTCTTTATGTTCCGGGGCCGCGGTATCTCATACGTAATAACCTTGAATATCTATTACAAGTCACTGTAAAAGATGCAAGACGTACCTACATCTTGCAAACAAATTTTAGTTTTTGGTTGATCCAGATCCTGTCTATAATTTTCGTACTCTATGGCGACGATGGCGAAATGAAAATAATTCCATTAATATTTATTCAGATGAACTCAAGTGTTATTTATATGATTCCGTCAGAATTAAATTAAATTCATACGGAAATTATATCTGTACCGTCGGCGACTCTGCCTGCCTCAACTTTTAAATATTCTGGGAAGAAAAAGTACTATTTATCTTCTAGGGGGGAAGTTTTTAGGTTAAATTTATGGTATGTGTCCTTTTCATTTTTTCTCGAGTTTTAAGAGACATCGAAGCATCAACTTTTAGAATTAAGTAAATCGACGGTCCCTACGTACATAAGGTTAAGTCAAAAACTGAGGTTTACAGGAGAGCGTAATTTGTGTTCAACACGCCCTAGAAATAGTTCTATGAGCAATAATAAATATTTTCTAAAAAAGGTAAATAAATTAAATAAAAATAAAAATCGTATGTCAGCATGTGCGCATAGATAATCTAAAGCCAATAATAGAATAAAAAAAATGTCATTTTCGACATGTCTTTATGTACGAAGGGACCGTCGAAATGCCTGTTCCCATATTATGTTATATCTTTAAACATTTCTACCACTTTTCCTAAAACCAAACTCAATAAACATCATTACAAAGAAAATCCCCGTCTAAGTTCTACTCAAACGGATAGTTAATCAACTCGTTATTCAAAGGCATCGTTATAAAATGCAAACAGTTTGCAAGATGGCACCAATAATAATTTTCATTAAAATCCTTCGTAGTTAATTACCTGCGCTCCTTGGAGCTCCTACCAAGACATAATGCTTTTGCTAGATGAGACCTTAAGGTTTGGCTGTTTGTGCTTGTGAGTTTATATGTTTGTAAACGCACCCACGATGCGGGAGATATCCCTAGTGTAGGACAACGTTTTCTTAAAAAAAAGAAATAAAGCTACATAACATCGTGATAATATACCAATGTGATTTCACTTCATATAATTTTGTACTTATTAAGTTTATTTCAAACATCACAGAGTGTGGTGTACATCTAATATATAAAATTCTCGTGTCACAGTTTTCGTTCCCATACTCCTCCGAAACGGCTGGACCGATTTAAACGAAATTTTGTGTACATATCGGGTAGGTCTGAGAATCGGCCAACATCTATTTTTCAGACCCTTAAATGAGCAGCGGGTGAAACCGCTGGGCACAGCTAGTATTATTATACAAATAAAATAAACTAATATCACATATTTATTTTTTTTCGGGTGGGAAATCATCCAATGACTTCCCCCGCTCTGGGCGGAGCGGGCGGTCATGTCAGACTTGTACTGACTAAAACCCACCCATGTTCCTTCTATTGCCCTTTACGTTCCGGGGCCGCGGTATCTCTTTCGAACAACCCGCAACCCTGGAAGGGCTACAGACTTGAATAAATAGTTTTAATTTCAATCTCCATACCTCTACAGGTATCGAGATTGAAATTAAAATCATATTCGTTATTCCCGAAATAAAGGGTCTTGAAAGACAGACAGAGAGATGGACAACAAAGTGACCCAATAAGGGTTCAGTTTCTGTTCTTTTAAGGTGCGGAACCCTAAAAAGTATCACTATCTAAATAATATAATGACACTTTATTTCTAGTCTCATCCAGTAAATATATCCTATCATATGTCCGAAGACGGTAGAAATTCATTAAAATTTCTCATTGGGACTCTAGTAGCGAAGACTATCAAGCGTGTTGCGTCCCGTTGCATTTACACAAACGTCCCTAAGAAATTATTTAGAAAGACCCAGAATGTTCCAGTATTTTCTAATTGTTTACTGGCTCTTAAACTCAAACTCAAAGCATTTATTTTAAATAACTTCCCCCGCTCTGGGCGGAGCAGGGGGGCTTGCCAGAGCCTCCGCCTGCCGGGGTTACGGGTTGTTCGAAAGGGATACCGCGGCCCTGAAACATAAAAGGCAAAAGAAGGAACATGGGTGGGTTTTAGTCTGTAAAAATCTGACGCTCCGCTCAGCGCGAGGGCAGTTATTTGATAGTTTCCCATCCGCAAAAAAAAGCTGGTGATTTTCAGACTTTTTGGTTGAATGGTCGAATGGTTTTTTTTAAATCGTTTTGAGTCGGTAATGGAAATAAAATGGTTCTTCAATGTTTTAGGAAAGGTTTTCAATCAAGCGGGTTACAGTACAGAATAAAAACTTTTTTGCAAAAAACTTAACAGATTGGAAAATTTCTTTACTTCCGGAAGTCGGTGACTTTTGTTTGTTTCGTTGACTTTTTGCCACCAATTTCCAGAAATAAAGTTATTTTACATCTTTTTACTTTTGTCTGTCATAAACTTTGCTTTTAAAAAACAACAGGCATCAAAATCCTTTGCATAGTTTTAAAGATCTAAGCGTACATAGGGACAGACAGACAGCGAGAAGCGACTATGTGATGATGGTATTGTATGAGGTTTTATACCTTAACCAAAGCCGAATGCTGGCTGGTTGGCCTTGACGTTCCATTACTGACGTTTTAAATTAAGAAATTTATAAAAAGAAGACTAAAAAATGGCGTAGGAAGTGTGAGATGTATCTATAAAAATAATATAAAAATATAATCTTAATAGGATTTTATGTGTTTACATTATAGTTAAATCTACTTAATGCATTTTTCACAATAGTGGGTTCTATGAGAAATGCAATAAATTGGCTAATTTTTGTTGTACTTCATATTATCCTTACTAATATTTTAAAAGCGAAAGTAAGTTTGTTTGTAACGTCTTCACGCCTAAATAGTTGAACGGATTTTGATGAATTTTGGTACATGGATAGTTGGGATCCTGAAGACGGACATAGGCAATTTTTTTTTAACGTGAGGTTTGAGAGAGAAAGAGGAATGAAAATGGTAAACTTACCTGGCTAGGAACTGTGTTACTTCGAATTTAACGCGAGCGAAGCCGCGGGTAAAAGCTAGTATAATATAAAAATATAATCTTAAAAAGATATTATGTGCTTTCTTTATGGTAATTAATTTATTGCATGTCTCACAGTACCCAATTGGCCGACATTTATTGTACTTTATATTATGTTCTCAAAAAAACCAAACGCTGACAATTTTAATTCTTGACCTCGATTCCCGAGAACAGGCAGTAACATAAACAAACAGAAATCTTATTAAATCTACGGCGATCGAGATTGGGCCATCCAACCATTTCTCGAACATTCTTAGAATAATAATGGCAAAATATTTCGGTAACAGACAATATTATTATCATCTTTGTTTATGTTTCGTTTGTGATTTCTGATTGGCTGATTCGAACAGATATTTAGTCTGTATTTATATACTTACTAGGTTTATCCCGCGGCTTTGCTCGTGTAAAATTGGGGGTAACACAGTTTCACTTTCCTGATTTGCAGGTACCTGCTGCCTGCAGTTTTTGTCCTTGCGCCTTTGATTGTAATAGTAAAGCTAAGTTTTCATTTTCCATCCTTCTTTCTCCCTCATTTCCCACTTTATAAAAATAAAAAATAGCCTATGTCGGTGGAGACCGACATAGGCTATTTTTTATTTTGTAACCTGGAGAGGTTACCACCTATTTCTGTACTAAAACTCATCACAATCGGTTAAGCCATTAAGGCGTGAAGACGTAACAAACAAAGAAACAAACTCACTTTCGCTTTTATAATATTAGTAAGGATTTGCTGATTCATTTTGTTGCGCTGACCCTAAGTCTTTTTAGACAAGAATTGTTGTGATACATAATTATATCCTTTAATAATCCGTACTTGTATATATAGCTAGAGATAGGATAATCGGATGCATATTTTTACCTAACGTTAATTTTTGGCTAACAATGTATGGAAACGGCTTATAAGCCTAAAATTAGCTTTTGGCACGGCTTCGCTGGCGTTAAATTCGGGGTAACACAGTTCCGATTTCCTGATTTGCAGGTTGCTGCTACCTGTACTTTTTGCCTTAGAGCCTTATTTATTGTAATAACAATGCTCAATGTTCCCTTTTTTCCCCATTTTCCCTCATTTTCACTCTTTTAAAAAAAATAGCCTATGTCCGTCTCCAGGTTGTCAACTATCTCTGTACCAAAATTCATCGAAATCGGTTTTTGCCATTAAGGCGTGAAGACTTACAAACAAACAAACCCACTTTCGCTTTTATAATATTAGTAAGTAAGAGTAGGAGTTCAGCAAGGCAGTCACTCCTTTTTTAACCGACTTCAAAAAAGAGGAAGTACTCCATTTGGCCGGTATGTTTTTTTTTTAATTCTTTATTCTGTTGCCTCTGGTTAGACTGGTTGAACCCAACATCATTGTGAAAAAGCTATGTAGATCATGTTTTGTTCTTGGATAACATAATACAAAATATTTAGATATAGGTACATAATATAAAACAGAGAACACAAAAGCTTTTAGAAGTTCTGTCAGTCTGTGCGTAAATTATGCTAAACCGCCTGAACTTTGTTTGATGGGGTTTGCAACGCTGAATAATTTTGCACCTCATAAGGGTGGTTTTACATCGAAGTTATTGCTTTCATTAAGCTTGTCAATTTAAAGAAACCGGCCAAGTACGAGTGCGATGGTTCCGTGCAAAGGGGAGGGTTAGGGCACGCCACAATAGTGGCGGTAAGTCCCCTCTTTGAGGAGTGGCTGGAGAGGCGTCATGGCGTCCTCACCTACCGCCTGACGCAGGTCCTCACCGGACACGGGAGTTTCGGGAAGAAAGGGGGAGGGTTGAAACATAAACGGACATATATTTTAACTGCGTAGACTTGAAGGTTGCTTTTTTCACAGCTCTTAGTGACCACTGACTTCAAGACTTGATTTTAAATGCTTTACCACACGTTTCCGAAACAAAAGGTGGGTTGTACCAGTGTTGCGGGTTGTTTGAAAGAGATACCGCGGCCCTGAAAATAAAGGACAATAGAAGGAACATGGGTACGTTTTAGTCAGTTAAAGTTACTCCCCCTTGCTCCGCTCAGAGCGGGGGAAGTTATCTGATGATTAACCCGCAAAAAATGGGTTTCGTTCTTTCTTTTTGTGGTACGGAATGCTAAAAAGGGGAAAAATATATTTATACAGGGTGGAAAAACAACGATGTGAAAGTGGTTCCCACGTTTTCAGTGTATCATTCCGCACCCATACATTATTTAAGAAAAAGCTGATTTTTAACCGACTTCAAAAAAAGGAGGAGGTTCTCAATTCGACTGTATGTTTTTTTTTGTGTTTGTTACCTCATAACTCAGGTCTGAGTGAACCGATTTTGATGATTCTTTTTTTTATTCGAAAGCTGGTTGTTGTCGTTTGGTCCCATAAAAAAAATATCAAGATCCGACAAGTAGTTTTTGAGTTATCTTTAATAATGCGTATTAGATTGACTTCGTGTACGTTGATGATATACTCATTCGTCGATTATATTTTAGAAGTTGTCGAAGACAAATGATCAAAAAATGCTATGTACTACTATGGTTTGGAAGGTCATCGCAGTTTTTTTGCGGTTTTATGTTTTAATTACTGATGAATATGTTTTATTCACAGCAGATCAAAATTACCGTTTGGGAGGCGGTAACCGTCCCATCTAGCATACATGTACAATGTGTCCGATCACGGATGATATTCCATACCAAACATTCTAGTACTTAAAAAAGTGATTTTCAAAAAATAACTACCATTTTTGATTTGCATATTTTTTTAGACTTTAATTTTGTTTTGTAAACTTACGAAAATGGAATCTCATCATTTCTTAATTTAATAGACATTATTGTTGCCTTCTGAAAAAAACCTATTTTCGTCTCAGTTAGACCAACACTTTGAGAAATATGAATTATTTTTTACACACGCATAGAGAATATCTCAAAATGGCTGCCAAAAAGCAGCGAATTGAATTAGACCCGAAAAAAGTGGCAACACTGCCCGAGTGACATGTAAAATTTTGGCTCCGTATTTTAAAATTAAATTTAATTAGTAAATAAGTAATAATATAGTGTAATTATTTGCTCAATCGGATTGTAAATGTGTAAATGCCCAGGATTATTGTTTTCCCGATAACCCATAAAGTTTTTCGGTAATACATCGTTACCGGTAACCTTCAAACATCAGCTGACGTTTTACCTGTACTTTAATATACGGACAATTCAGGGAAGTATTGTTTACTTTGATTAAATAATAGCACACACTCGTCACTTTAATTATTTACCACATCCATGCCAATTCTAGATTTAATTTTGTGCTGATTTATTACCCTATAATGGTTCTAAATGGCTTTGTTGACAACCTAAAATTGTAATTAATAATCACAACAACATTGTGATAGTCTTTCCATAACTCTGGTATTCATATATTCATGCTTATTAATAACATTAATGATCATTTTGTCTAGATATAATATATGAATGAACTATATTAACTTATTTTTCTTGTGTTTTTCATCTAAACAGCCTACCCACTTAAGCAAAAGTATAAATAGGTTGATAAAAACCAGTAAAATTCAATATTCTTTTAGATTAATTTAATATAAAGATAATCTTTTAAACTTAATAAAACATCCTACCTCATTTAATTTCATATCTGAACTATTTGCCCTTTGTTTTTTTTTTTCCCCCTTTCACCGCTAACTTTTCTGTATTTGTCTATTCTGTTAGTTCTCACCGTTTCCTTATTTCTATCTTTCAGTAACTAATCCTGAAACCATGCCTGTGATGACCCGTAAGGCTACTGCTCAGGAGATGGATCTTAAGTTAAGAACGGCCCTCCAAGAACTTAAAGAATCAAAACTCCAAGTCCAACAACTGTTACAGGAGAGAGAAGAAAGTGAGGTGGAAGTCGTCAAAGTTAATGGCAAAAACTCTTCCTTGAAAAAGCAGTTAGTAGACCTTCATCAGCAATACTTGGACATTGTTGATGAACGGGATCAGCTGAAGGTGGTCACAGATGGTTTCAGCAATTGCAGTAATTTGTATGAGGAGGCTTTATCTAAAATTAGGGACCTAGAAGATGAATTAATTCATGCCAATAGTCGCATCTTAAAGTTACAGAGACTAAAAGAAAGTACTCAGGTTATAGAAACAAACCGCTTATATACAGAATTGTTAAACAGTAATTGTAACTCCCCTTCCTTAGTAACTATTGATTTGACTGAAGATTCCTTATTGAAACAAAATTATACAGTAAGCAATAAAAAAATTAAAAAATATGCTAAACTAAATAGATTAATTAAAAAATGTTATCAATTTAGGAAACAATATAAACTCTTTTCTAAAAATATTCCACTAAGAAAAGAGCGTGTTGATTTAGTAAAAAAGTTAAAAAATTATCAAATCAAATTAGAAGACAGTATTAAAATCTATAATATTGATACTGAGCATTTGCAATCTGAAATAGTGGCACTTCAGGAATCACTTAGTTCCCTTTCTAGTAAATATGTGAGTTCTCAGAACCAAATAAGGGAACATATTCTTGCAGCAAATGAGTTGGTGATGTGTCAATGTAGTTGCCAGACAGTTTCCAACCATGACACTATCCAGCCTGAGGTAATGGAGGACCCGTCCCAGGCTGAGAATTTGCCTCTGGACTGTCTAATAAACAAAGAAACAGTTAATATTCCACAAAATAACTTACAAGTGGTACATACTGAGATATGTGAAAGTTGTGAATGTTCTCACTCAGTAATGTTCTCAGATAGTATTGGAAGGGGTGTAGGTAAATTATTAAGTAATAACCTGAGCTTTCCCAGTCAAAATAATTGTATGCCAGGGTTAACTTATAAGCAGATAATGGCATTAGTAACAGGAAATGTTTATAGCAAAAATACTGATCTAACCATATTTATAGGAAATAGTTCAAAAATTAAGAAGGAAGACATCACAGATAGTGTAACTGAGTTGTTAAAGTTGAACTGTCGTAAAATAATATTGTGTGCTTTTCCATACTTTGAAAAACTATCAAAACGAATAAATAATTATATTCACATGCTGAATAAGCATGTTCATTTTTTGGTAGGTCACTATTGTGACAAACTTATGTATCTGGATATTAACAATGTTGTTGATAAACTTAGGTCGACACGGGGTAGTGTGTTTCTACCTACTAGTTGTAGACACAAAATAGCTAGGCTATTAGCTTATAATATTCACTCGGACATAAATATTATGTCTATGTATTCTTCTGTTATTATTAACACTGCAAATATTAGTAATTCTACTAATATACCTTTTTACAAGGAAGGCGGGGGAGTATTGTCGCTCACTCCGGCTCATTTAAACTAGCTAGTAAGACAACAGACACCAAGGTACCTTCTGGCTCTCAAATAGTTAAATTTAAAAAAGGGGCTAAGCAGAACTCCCTGAAATTATTTCATCAAAATATTCAAGGTTTCTCTTCAAAACAACTAGAGATTGAATTGTTTTTAGAAAAAACCAAGTTTGATATTGTATGTTTCACCGAACATTGGCTAAAAGATCATGAAATGTTAATTAATTATGAAAATTACAGTGTAGGCAGTTGCTTTAACCGTAAATCTAAGATGCGTGGGGGTTCACTAATCTTAGTCAAAAATAGTATTAAATTTAGAAGTCGTTCTGATATAATTGATCTATCGGTTGAACATAATATTGAATTGTCTTGTGTTGAGCTGGATAGGCATGTCATAGTGTGTGTTTACAGGCCCCCAAATTATCAAAACTACTCGATATTTGAGTCAGTAATGGAAGATGCTTTGGCAAAACTTGCAACAGGTAATAAATCGCTAGTCATCTGTGGTGACTTTAACATCAATATTTTAGATGAAAATTCAAATAGCAGTAGATTTTTAAATCTTTTTAAATCATTTAATTTGTTGAATGTGTTTTCGGAGCCAACCCGAATTACTACAAATACCGCTACATGTATTGATAACGTTTTCTGTTGCTGCGACTTCTTAGATAAATCCATTGTAAATTACCTTCCCTCTGATCACAGCGGTCAAACCGTCGTTTTCGAGTCCTACACATCATCACAAAAAATTCAGATACAGTCTAGACAAATAACACCAAGCAATTTAAATAAATTTAACAATAATTTAATAAGTAATCTAGGCATTCCGGGATATGATATTAATAATGTAAATCATTTTTATGAGGAATTCTTTTCGGTTGTCTACACAGAGTTCAATGATACGCTAAAACTAAAAACTAAATCTATTAGCCCAAAGTTTATGTTTAGTGATTGGGCAACTAAGGGTATAAGAAAAAGTAGGGAACGACTGTTTGAGCTTTACGGCCTTAAGCCTTACATCAACTCGGAAACATTCAATCGCTACGTTGCTACTTACTCAAAAATGTTTAAAAACACCTGCAAGGTGGCTAAAGCCTTATTCATAAGCAACAAGATTAAATCCGCTGATAATAAAATTAAGACGGTTTGGAAAATAATCAATAGCGAAACTAATAGAAAATATAATAATGATATTACACTAGAGTCTTCACGTGGTCTTCTAACCACTAAAAACGAAGTTGCTCAAGAATTTGTGGATTTCTTTACTAGTATCCCAATTAAAACTACAGAAACGTTAAATTCCTCACCCTTGCTTTCTGTTGAGTTATTAAGAGCAAACGTTTTACCATGCTCGGTTGAGTTTCAGTTTAAGCATATTAACCCCACTGTAGTCATTAAAGCTTTTAAACAAATAAAAATCAAATTAACCGAAGACCTTTGGGGATTGTCAATTAAAGTTTGTCAAGCTATCATTGAGACTATAGCACCGTACTTAGCCTTAATATTTAATTTGTGTGTGGACCAAGGAGTCTTCCCGGACCTTATGAAATACAGCAAGGTAATACCACTGTTCAAATCTGGGGACAGTAAAGACACCAATAATTATAGACCCGTATCCGTTTTGCCGGTTTTCAGCAAGGTTTTTGAAAAGGTAATGCTTAACCAAATGCTCAACCACTTTAACACCAATAAAATATTACATGAAAAGCAGTATGGTTTCACCAAAGGACGTTGTACCACTGACGCCGGTGTCACCCTATTGAAACACATATTTACTGCGTGGGAAGAGGCACAGGATGCCATAGGGATCTTTTGTGACCTCTCAAAAGCATTTGATTGCGTGAACCACGAAACCCTTCTCTTAAAACTTGAACATTACGGCCTAGGGAAACTTGCCCTTAGTTTAGTAAAATCGTATTTAAATGATAGACAGCAGCAAGTACAAATAAATGGTGTCAATTCAATGGGTTTAAATGTAAAGATGGGTGTACCACAAGGATCGATATTAGGTCCCTTCCTCTTTTTAGTATATATTAATGATCTACCCCATTTATTTAAAAACCAACCACAAATGGTGTTGTTTGCTGACGATACCTCTTTAATATTTAAGATAAACAGACGTGCCACAAATCCTGACGACGTAAATAATGCCCTAATGCAGGTACATAATTGGTTTACCGCTAATAATTTAGTATTAAATGGGAAAAAAACGAAGTGTATAAGATTTGCTCTACCAAATGTCAAAAACAGTGAGTGTGACATAGTATTGAATCAAGAGAAACTAGAATTCGTCGAAAAAACTGTTTTCTTGGGAATAACACTCGATTCAAAGCTACAATGGGGTCCGCATATAACATCTCTTGCAGGACGCCTTAGTTCAGCAGCATATGCTGTTAGAAAAATCCGTCAGTTTACTGATGTTGATACCGCGAGACTAGTCTATTTTAGTTATTTTCATAGTATAATGTCATACGGTATTTTACTTTGGGGACGGGCTGCAGACATCGAGTCTATATTTATTCTGCAGAAAAGAGCCATTAGAGCCATATATAACCTACGTAGGCGAGATTCTTTAAGGGAACAGTTTAAGGATATTAACATCATGACAGTACCTTGTCAATATATTTATGAAAACATCATGTATGTCAGGAAAAACTCGCATCTTTTTAGTAAAAGAGGTGACAGACACAATTATAATACTAGAAATAGGGACCAATTAGTTCAACCAGGTTTCAGGTTAGCTAAAGTAGACTCATCTTTCATGGGGTACTGTTTGAAATGCTACAATAAAATACCTCCCCACATTCTTCAACTGAATGAAACGAAATTTAAATCTTGTATTAAACGCACACTATGTAGGCAAGCATATTATAAGTTGGGGGATTATATTGATGATAAAAATGCTTGGCTCAATGCTGGTCCTGCTCCTCAAGCATAGGGGTAAACTCATTACTAAGTATCCGAAGCTATAATGGACGCTGCAGAAGATTGTAAGACTATCTTTGCAATGTATAGAATCAATTCTCTAGTATTGTATAATTATTAAGCCCATATGTGAGTGCTATGTATTATCATTGACTTGACGAAGCTCTGGTGGTTAATAGTGTCATGCTCACTTAAATGTCTCGCTGATGGTGGCGGGTGTGTCGGGTCATTTAGCTCCCTTCAAAATGGTCGAGCTGAATGAGGCTGATCCATACGTCATGTTCGTGAACGGGCGCTGTCAGTTGGGACTGGTCATTTTTTAACTACCACGGTCATTTTTATTTTATTCAGATTTAAATTGAATTTTGTTTTTTATTTACTCTGGACGCTCTTACTGTGCACGTCTTTCTACATCGTTCTCACATATTTGTATAATCTCAACACGAATGATGTAAATACTATTTTGTAAAAATATCAGAATTTAAAAGAGTGTCCATGGAGTTTCTTGCCCATTCTTCTCCATAGAGATCAACGCTTTGGAATGGGCAACTGCAGTACTTTCACAAGTTATTATGCCTTGTGACCGGGACTGTAGATTCATTTTGTTTCTTGACATTCAAAAGTGCCTGTAATGGTCTAATTGAAATAAATGATTTGATTTGATTTGATTGATTTGATTTGAACCCAAGTGTGTGTGACCCGTAATAGTATATTAAAACACTCGTTCTTTAAGTATCCAGAATATCGCTAGTCCACGACCGGACACATTGTATATTTACTTCTTTTAAATATCTAACTAAACACAAATCACATGATTACATGAAAAAAAACAAAAATGGGAACTGATTACTGTGCTCCTCGAATCACAGGAAACTACAGCATTCACTTTAATAAATAGTTACAAAAAAGCTTGACAAGACAATAAAGTTCGAAAAAGATAACAGAAAAAGTGCAAAAAAAACGTTAAATCGACAAAAACGGCTTGAAGGTAGTTCTTCCGAGTCTGGCTGTTTGTGTATGTGAGTTTAAACACACACACAGGATGAAAGCATAATAGTAGATAGTAGCTATGTATGCTATGCTATGCTACAGTACATTACCTACAATGAAACTAAGCTACTGTAAAATAAAGCTTTAACAATCCTTACTAATATTATAAAAGCGAAAGTGAGTTTGTTTATTTGTTTGTTTGTTTGTTACCTCTTCACACGCTTTACTGGCTAAACCGATTGTGATGAATTTTGGTAAATAGATAGTTGGGAACCAGGAGACGGACATAGGGTAATTTTTATTGTAAAAAAATGGGGTGTGAGGGAGAAAGAGGGAAGAAAAGGGAAAACTTAGCGTTGCTATTACAAATCAATAAGGTGCAAGGCGAACTGTATTACCCTAAATTTAACGCGGGCGAAGCCGCGGGCGAAAGCTAGTAATATTATAAAAGCGAAAGTAAGTTTGTTTGTTTGTTACCTCTTCACGCTTTAATGGCTTAACCGATTTTGATGAATTTTGGTACAGAGATAGTTGGGAACCAGGAAACGGACATAGGCTAATATATTTTTGAAAAAAGTGGGATGTGAGGGAGAAAGAGGGAAGAAAAGGGAAATCTTAGCGCGTTGCTATTACAAATCAATAAGGCGCAAGGGGAACTGTGTTAACCCGAATTAACGCGTGCGAAGCCGCGAGCAAAAGCTAGTAAATACATAAAGTTGCTTTAACATCTAAAATCCAGACCAAACAATTTCCATTGAATTCTAGTCTAAAAAGTTCCAAAATAAGAAGCGCTAACTTCAGCCAACCCGAAATTAGTCTATCAATATTCCACCACTTTTAATACCATTACTAAGTCCTAAGTATTTCCAAGTATGATGAATATTTGCATATTTCTTAAGGGGTCGCCGTGCATGTAAACTTCTTGATTTAATTGGAATTTTACCATCCATCTTGAAGGCGCGAAAGTTTCAGAGCAACGCGGGATCAATTTCCAATTCTGAGTATTCTATTCGCGTTTGCTAGGATATTTGGTGATGTACTGAGTGTCGATAGAATTTTGTCGATGAATGTTTTTTTTTAGAAGGTAAATGTCATTAAACATACTTACATTACTTACTATATACAACATTATTTTTAGTATATGCGAAACCTGAATATAGTTTGTTCAGAATAAGTGACTGATTCGATTCCAATAATTTTTACACCATGTTGTATTTTATCCCAAAAATATTAATGAAAGGTTACGAGTTGGACACTTAGTAGGTATACGAAATCATACGGCGCGCACCAAAGTCACGGCAGGTCAAAGCGACAGTACACACGTGCGGCGCCCATCGTGCCGCGCGGTGACCGTGTTTTTGTACGGACAGCCAGGTAAAATAACAAGCTTATAACTTTCTGATTTTTCATGATAAAGTTCTGAAATTATGTACATAGATTCTTCACATACATATACTAGACACGTGTTTCGCATCAAGTAAAACTAATGTTGTATATAGCCCTATTGACCGTTTTCCCCCACAAAGGCGACTTTCAGCGTAAATTAGCCATCTGCGGTTGATATATGTATAAATAAATAAATAAATATCTTGGGACAACTCACACACGGCTATCTGATCCCAAGCTAAGCAGAGCTTGTGTTATGGTAACCAGACAACTGATATACATACTTATATAATTTATAAATACATACAAACTATAGATAAATCACACCCAGACACAGAACAAACAATCATGCTCATCACACAAAGTTTGTCCTGGGTGGGAATCGAACCCACGACCTCCGGCTCAGCAGTTAGGGCCACTAACCACAAGACCAACAGGCCCGTCGTATTGTAGTGTACAAATGTGTGGTTGGCCACAGGTGCACTCTCCGTTCCCTCACTCTCATAGCCGATAGAACGGCAATCTGACACGACCGATGAGAGATCAGGCTAGGACCAACGGATTAACGTGCTTTCAAAGACACAGGGGTTTTTAGCGCCAACTTCCAAACAAGGGACTGCTACTGTGAAATTCCTAATAGGAAAACCAAATAACACTTATTGCCCAACCTGGGAATCGACCCAGGACCCCGTGCTCAGCAGTTGCACTTGCGACCGCGAGACCAACAGAGCACTCTCTTACAAGACAACGAAAACAGTGTAGCAATATAGTTGCAAAACTGGTTGCTATATACAACTATTAGTCATACAAATCTGACTAATCAAAATGTGCAGTAATGTATTTTTTTGCTTTTATGGGCCCTCATGTTACACTAGCACATAGAATGAAATTTCTATTCATAGCCTCACAAATATTTTTTATAAAAAAAAGATATCGATTTCTTTATAAATCCTAGGTTGTTTAAATAGCGCAAGTAAAAACCTATTCAAATATTTTTTCATAAACAGAAACATCACGTAAATAAAAATCTCTTGTTATTCTTGAAACTTATCTTTAATTAAAATATCAGTCAGTATCAGCACTTAAATAAACCTTATCACAGTGATTAATTTGTAAACAACTGCGCAGCTCTTCTAGACCCCACAATGAGACCAGCCCAAGTCTCACGGCACACCTGTTCAATAAACCTTGGGTCTAGATTAAATCCTTGATTACCATTAGACAGACCAGGCAACTCAAAAGTGTAAGACAAAGGAACTCCAATAAAGTGAGCGTAGTCTTCAGAAGCGCCAGAGGCCCGGTAGTTAAGGACTAAAGCAGAGTTGCCAACGACATAGCGAGGGAAGTTCGACAAAGCATGGCTACGGATAGCATCAGCCATGGCAACACCAACGGTGTGAAGACCAAGGCCGTTGTGAGAGAGAGCGCCGTTATGTCCCCATGGATACAAGATCATACTGCCGAAGCTATGCATGGTAATATACAGAGCCATACGGGATAGATGCTGTTGAAGGATATCCCGAACAACTCTGGTTTCGATCTCGGAGAAGGCGCGGTTTCCAGCGTAGATGTCGGAGCAAGCACTGTTGCTGGTACCAACGGTGTTCCAAAAGAAGTCATAGTTGCGGTTACCGTCTACTCCGGGGCATATACCACTGCTGGCATGCGTGTTTGTGGAGCGAGTCTTGCGCCAGAAACGAGTCTAGAAATAAAAAAATAAGAGTGAAGAAAGAATCACTGTTAATTTTATGGTTACAAGTGTAGGGGACCAAAGAAGTAAAGGATGATTGCGTTTAACCTCTAGAGCTCCAACGGCACAAAAACGTGCCAGTAATCGAGTATTACCGTTAAGCCCCGCTGGCACAAATTTGTGCCACCAAACCCCGATCAATTTAAAACTGTATTTGTAGTAAAGATAAGTCTTAAAATCAGCCCGCCCGGCGGTGCTTGAGGGATAGTTGACGTAAATAATGGCGGTCCATGAGAGGTTAATACGAAATAGTTAGAAAGATGGTTACTACTGAGATTTAGACTATTAGTGAACTTTAGAAAGAGAAGACCAAAAAATTGCAATAACGGCAGAAGGGTTTTTTTTTAATATATCTGTTTCAAAAACATTCTGCTACTCACAGTTATGATCATAATTATGATCATTGCATCAACTAATTAAAGCACAAAAATAAGAAAAGCCTATACTTACATTGGTGAAAGTGAACTCATAGCCATCAGGGTTGACAACAGGCATAAGGATCCAATCATAGTTATTCAAAAGATCTGGCTCAGTCACATCTTCAGTGAGCTTCCTGATGGCCCAAACGACGGTAGGAGGAGAGATCCATTCCCTGGCGTGGATACCACCATCGATGAAGATGACAGGCTTGCGTCTGTCTTGGAAGTTGGTGGTTGAGATTCTCAGGTATCTTATAGGCCGTCCTTGGAAGGAGTTTGCTGGTGTCACCAAGGTGGCGATGTTTGGGAACCTAGCAGCGATATTAGCCATGTAATTGTAGATCTAAAAAAGAAACAACTTGATAAATATTAGCAAGAATTTGTGCTGTAACTGATGTGTTTTCTTGATCTTTTTTCTTTTTATCCTTTTTAAAAGATATTTGTCTTAATACCTACTGTAAGCCTTGTGGCTATGGACGTGACTGACATGTGTTTCTAGTGTTTGGCTTTATCTTCTTAATTCAGATTAGTAAATCGATCAGGATTAGTTAATTACTAATTACGATGGTATTATCAATCATCATTATTCATAATAATGTATTTTTTCAGTTTGATTTTAATCAATTTATTATTGCCTTGTCATGTTGATTCCTTTTGGCAGTTGAATTAGTTTTTCAGCGTGATTTTTAGCGGGCAACCTTTAACAGGAATTCCTTTCTCATTACATTTTTTTAATTACTGTATTTTTTTTTTGGAACGAAGTTCCTTATCGCGCTTTGTGAAAGGGGGTTAGACGGAAAAAATTCTTACGAAAAATTGTCACGGCACTTTTTGCTATAGTAAGCTATAGTAAGCTGTGCGGCGTCGCATGTTTCTCTGTCTGTCTGTCTGTCTCTCTCTCTTATAGAAAACAAGCCAGATATTTTCATTTCTATAGGAACTTCATTCCATCCGGGTGTCCCTTGACACCTCTAAATTTTTTTTGGTGTAGAAATTGCTCTTATTTTTCCGTGCAACGGCATGGTTTAATTGTCAAATTATCATAATTTTATATGTGGATGATCATACATTTCCAAAATTAAATCTCGTAATTTTCTTTTAAAAGAATCTGATCCGCAATAAACCGATTTCATTGATCAATTGTTCTTTAAACTGCTTGTAGCTTTTTAGAGTAGGTTAATCATTAAATAACTTCCCCAGCTCTGGGCGGAGCGGGAGGGAGTGTCAGACTTTTACTGACTGAATCCCATTCATATTCCTTCTTTTACTTTTTGTGTTCCGGGGCCGCGGTATCTCTTTCAAACAACCCGCATCCCCGGCAGGCCCAGTCCTTGCTGCTTTGCTGACATCTTTTTGAGTCGCAAGTGGAACACAAATGCGCCATCTGAACTAAACTTCTTCAGTAAACATTATTAAGACTCCTTGCAGTACTTACCACGTCCAATCGTTGATAGTTATTGAAAGGCATAGATTTTGCGCCATTTCTTGACATGGTCCTAGTCCATTCTTGAATAACCTCATCGTCGTAGTCGAGGGCGCTGTAAACGAAAATATCCATATTAATTGAGGCTGTAAAAAGTAGTAATTCTTCATCATCATCTGTTTAGCCTTTACCAAGATGGTCACTTTTACCATCTTATTTTGGGGCTAGTGTTCACAAACCTAGTAGCACATGATAATGTTTTTGCCCACATTCCAGAACTCATATTACATGATATAACGCATGTTCCCCTAAGGAGTGAGCAGGATAGCGTCCGTCCGTCGATTGACGACAGGCCGTGTCGACGGCGCGTTCGTGTTTCACGCGCGCCTCAGAGAGATGTAAGCAAAGCAGAGGGGCTTGCCAGAGCAAAGGGCAATGGCTGGATTTTAGTCAGTACAAGTCTGATACTCGGAAGTTATTTGATGATTTCCCATCCGCAAAAAAAAGGGGTAAGCAGAGGTGTTGTACTAGCTGCGCCTCGCGGTTCCACCCTCTCGTGCTGATAGGATGTACAATGTATCTTTATGAATTGTAGCCTATGTCTTATTCTGATAAGTGAAAATTGAGTACTTTTTGCGTAAAAAAGTATCAAAAATCCACCCATCCTCACAAACATTCAATACATACAATCAAACAATCGCGTGCGTGATGATCGAAAAAAAGTATCCTATGTGTATATGAAATCATCAAATACGCTCCAGGCGGAGCAGAAGCGAGGAAGGTACTGTCAGACTTTTACTGACTAACACCCATCCATGTTCCTTCTTTTGCCTTTTGTATCCCGAGGACGCGGCCTTTTCGAACAAACCGCTCCCAGCAAAACAAGGAACATGAATTGGTTTTAGTCAGTAAAAGTCTGACACTCCGTCCCACTCCACTCAGAGCGGTGAAAGTGCGCGCGACAAAGTGTGCAGGCGGGTGCAAAGTTTACATACATTGTTACCCTACATTTTTGTAAAAAATCGTGCAACGGTAATCCCTTCTGTTCCACCCAGAGTTCGAGAAGTTATTAGATGATTTCTACAAAGACTCAACAACAGTTAATGAGGTTGTGTTTTTAAGTACAAATAAATTATCTTATTTTCTGGATATAGTTGAATAACCTTTTTGAACTTTAAGCCAGTGGAGAACTATTAAACTACATGCTAAAAACTAATCTTTGTTTTCTTAATGATATCCCCAATATTCGCAACTAATAAATCCTTACTATCCTTACTAATATTATAAAAGCGAAAGTGAGTTTGTTTGTTTGTTTGTTACCTCTTCACGCTTTAATGACTAAACCGATTGTGGTGAATTTTGGTACAGAGATAGTTGGGAACCAGGAGACGGACATAGGCTAATTTTTATTTTATAAAAGTGGGATGTGAGGGAGAAAGAGGGAAGAAAAGGGAAAACTTAGCGTTGCTATTACAAATTAATAAAAAAAGCGCAAGGGAAACTGTGTAACTCCAAATTTAACGCGGGCGAAGCCGCGGGCGAAAGCTAGTAATATTATAAAAGCGAAAGTGAGTTTGTTTGTTTGTTACCTCTTCACGCTTTAATGGCTAAACCGATTGTGATGAATTTTGGTACAGAGATAGTTGGGAACCAGGAGACGGACATAGGCTAATATTTTTTCTAAACAAGTGGGATGTAAGGGAGAAAGACGGAAGAAAAGGGAAAACTTAGCGTTGCTATTACAAATCAATAAGGCGCAAGGGAAACTGTGTTACTCCGAATTTAACGCGAGCGAAGCCGCGGGCGAAAGCTAGTTATTTATAAATCCCCTATAATAAAAAGCTTAGATAAAAAAAACACGTTCTAACTATCAGAAATTAATCCCTTTGATTGATGTTTTTACAGTCGAATACATCATTATTATTGTTCGTATAGCTTATAAATAACACTGTTGATTAGACTATAACTTAATATGGCTTTGAAGATTTGTCATAAAGGGCAAAAGAAGGATATGGATGAGTTTTAGTCAGTAAAAGTCTGACAACTCCCTCTCTCCGCCTAGAGCGGGAGAAGTTATTTAATGACTAGCTTCCGCCCGCAACTTCGTCCGTTTGGTATAGTTACTTTGGGCTAACGCTAACTTAACCCGCGTGCGAATCGATTTCTAATCCAAAACCGAGACACTTGGAGTTACAATTTCCATTTTATTGATTTCCCATGCGACCATCACTCTCTCGAAAATACGGCCTGTTAAAAAAATTACCAATTTTGGTAAATTTTCAAATTTTAATTTCATTTTGTTTTTTTTTATTTTTGATCCCTTATTTTTTCCAGTAGTGTATTATAAATGCAAATATTTGTGAGGATAGATGGATGTATGGATATTTGTTTGTTACTCTTTCATGACAAAACGGCTGAACGGATCCTGATGAAATTTGGCACAGAGGCAGATTATAGTATGGAATAACAACAAAAGATACTTTTTTTTCGATCATCACGCGAGCCAAGCCGCAGGCGCTAGCTCGTCTTTAATAAAAATAAAGCGAAAAAAAACTTACGATTTAATATCTTCAGCATGAGTCCAGTACTTGATATCCAAACTATCCAAGCTCTTGATAAATTCTTCCTGGTTTTCAGGCTGCACTAAGACTACTGCCTCCCGTTCGATATGCGCTGGGCCTAAGAAATCCAGGCCCAATTTATCACCTAGATCGTTCAAGTTCTTCACCTGCTCGATGGTCGTTGGTGCTACGTAGAAGGATTTCCATCTACAAGTAAGATTACATCTATAAGTTTAAGGATGTAAAGACACTAAGAAGGTGATTAGAAATGGTGGTGAAGAAAAATCAGCTGTTCCATCCATTTGGATCGAGTAGTTTAGTTTTTTAGCGAAACAGTAAATCACATAGACGAAAACAATTCGCTCTCTCTAATTTCTAAAGTGAAGGAAAATTCTGAAAAAAATGCGTCTGTACTCTATATAAAACGGTTTTCGAAAACCAATTAAGGTTGGAAATTTTTATCAGCAGATTAGAGGGCCTGCTAGGGCCTCCGCCTGCTGGAGTTGCGGGTTGTTCGAAAGATATACCGCGTCCCGGAACGTAAGGGGCAGTATAAGGAATATGGGTGGGTTTTAGTCAGTATAAGTCTGATCCCCCCCCCCCCCGCTCTGCCCAGAGCGGGAGAAGTTATTTAAAGATTACCAACCCCAAAAAAAAATTGAAAAAATTCCAGTTTGGGGTAAAATTTCCAGTTTTTTTTGTATACTCTACAAACTCATTTTTGTCATCAAACTGCACCCATAATTTTGTTTTTCATTAAAATACTATATAGAACAAATTTAGTTCAGCGGTTAACAGTAAATTTCATTTAGCGTTAAAAATACAGGATTCTCTATCACCAACTCGCACTTGACCAGTTTTTGGAATACCTTTTCAAAATTAATTTTTTGTTCAAATTCATTTATTTTGTGAACATAAGTAAAAATTGATGGTAAAAGGAAGTCAGAAACTATATATGTTCCGCCGTTAAGCATACAACTTTCACAAAAATATTAAATTAAATCAATTAAAGCAATATTAAGTAATTACCACAATAACAATGATTACATTAGATTATATAAAATGTCAGGTAGATTTCAATATTAAAAATACATGCACAAAACGTTAGTCATATCAAAACAAGTAATTAAAGCAAAAATAAATAAATAATTATGTTAAGTTTATTATATTATTATCACTACATAGTATAAAACAAAGTCGCTTTCTCTGTCCCTATGTCCCTTTGTATGCTTAAATCTTTGAAACTACGCCACGGATTTTGATGCGGTTTTTTTAATAGATAGAGTGATTCAAGAGAAAGGTTTTTATGTATAATACATACATATTATAGTAGAGAAAAGTGGGGATTTTCAAAGATTTGTAACACCCGTGCGAAGCTGGGACGGGTCGCTAGTAATTCATAAAGAAAAAATATATTAACAATAATTCGTTCTAAAATAACATGAATTTAAATTTTAAAAAGGTAAACAAAAAGTAAAATAATACTTACCCAATATATTCTTCATGTTTAGCGTAGGCCAAAACCAGGACGGTCGCGAACACCAGAAACTTCATGATTGCATACCACAAATGCCAGTATCTTATTCGTGTGATGAACGAAGTTTTTATAACAACTTGCGCCGGATAACATTGGCGCAATATTATCTTCTAGTACTGATAACGCACGCGTGCGCAATATCAAATGTAATTAGTTTTAATATGCTTTATCACCGGATATTCATAGATTTTTGTACAGATTATGGAATTAATGTCACATTTATATTTCGAAAATCAATCAAAAGGTTTATTTTGTGTTAGTTTGGTGCACCTAAACTTTTTTTTTTAATAATTAACATCATTTTCCTGCCCTTGTCCCATTCTATTTGGGGTCGGCGTAACACGTTTTCTTCTTCCATTCTCCCCTATCAGACGTCACGGCATCATTTACTCCTTTCTCCTTCCTTACATCCATCTTTTCTTTGGCCTTCCTCTCGCTCTCCGTCCATCAACATTCATATACATCACTCTTTTAGTCACATATCCTTCATCTCTCCTCATTACATGTCCATACCAGGACAAACGACTCCGTTTAAATTTTTCTGTAACAGGCGCAACTTTCAAACCTCCTCTAACATACTCATTCCTTACTTTATCCATTCTTGTCACTCCACACCATCCATCTCAACATTCTCATCTCCGCTACATGCAATCGTTTTTCATCCAACTAAATTACTTTTTTTAATATAAATAAATATACTGTTTTTGCATAATTCTTAACATCATCACCTATATTTTCCAACTTTATTGGGGATAGCTTCCAGTCCAACCGAATGCTGCTGACTACCAGTATTTTACATTACACAACCATGCTAGTTCTGGGTGATATAGTAGGTACTCCTTGAAAATAATGGTTAATAGACCTAACGTATTAACGTACTATCCATAGTACGGAGGAAATAATCCTTACTTATATTATAAAAGCGAAAGTGAGTTTGTATGTTTGTTTGTTACGTCTTCACACTTAAATGGCTAAAACTGATGCTGCTAAATGATGAATTTTGGAGAGAGAAAGTCACACGCGCACGCTGCATGGCTTATAACTATTACAAAAAGTGTCGTTACAACTTTTGGTCTTCATTTTTTCCGTCTAGCCCCCTTTCAAACGGGCGATAAGGAAATTCGTTCCAAAAAAAAACAGGATAACAATAACAATATCATTTATTTTTGTCAAACCACATTTTGGCTCTTCTGGCGCCTTCAATGATACCAGTCCAAGTGGAATGGCACACGTCTTCAATGTACTGAGGAGCCAAATGGAAACCATGAAAATCTTGCTCAGTGTTGATACGCCGCACTAGTACTCCAGGCAGTTCAATTGAAAAGACTAAAGGAACTCCTAAATGATGAGCATAATCGGCTGAAGTACCACTACATTCGTAGAGTAACTTGGCAGTTGAACCGACAGTGGGACGAGGGAATATAGGCCGATTAAGATTAAATATTGCATTGGCCATGGCAGTACCAACATGGTCAAGAGAAGTATGGAAAAAGGAAGGATTTTTTGTGTATCCCCAAGGATGCAAGATCATGCTGCCGTAGCTATGAATGGACAGGTATAGAGCAATGCGTGAGTGTCGTTTCTGTAGTACTTTCCTAATAACTTGCGCTTCCATTTCACTAAACGGTTTTTTTCCAGGGAATGAATATGCACAGGGAAGTTTCTCAGTGCCGACTGTGTTCCAGGCAATATCGAAGTTGCGGTTAAGGTCAACTCCAGGACAGAAAAGATCGTTGGGGGGATTTTTGGAGCGGTTCTTGCGCCAAAAGCGCTTCTGGAAATATGAAAAAGATTATTATTTTATCAGAGTTTTGCAGAGGTGTCCCTAATAGCAGCATCATTAAATTTGAAAACCCATGTTATTAGGGGCGAGACTATTGCCATCAACTGGGCAAAATCCAGAATCCGTGTATGCTACTGAGATAATTCTGATGTAAAAACCCAATAACAGTTTGCCCGTCCCAGGAATCGGATCCAGACTCTCATTCTCAGCAGTTACGCTTATGACTGCAACGAGGCAGTGTCTTTAACTGACTTCAAAAAAAGGAGGAGGTTCTATGTTCGACCGTATTTTTTATGTATGTTCATATGTTATTGGCAAAGAATTTAACGAAACAAACAAACGTCACCGACTTCTAGAAGTAAAGTATTTTCTAGTTTTTTTTTTTTGGAAGTCGGAAATGTTTTTATTTTTATTTTTACACGAAATACCAAAGTATGTTTGTTTGTTATTGGCAAAAAAGTCAACGAAAGCAAACAAAAGACTTTCGGAAGAAAAGTTGCTTTCCACATTTTTTTTGGAAGTCGGTATTTTTTGCAATTTTCGTTTTTACACAACAGGAAGACCATAAGACTTACACCAGCAAAAGTGTGAACGTATCCGTCAGGGTTGGCCACAGGCATAAGTATCCAGTCATAGTGATCAACGAGATCGTGTTCTGTGACGTTTTCAGTCAGTTTCTTGATAGCCCAAGTCACAGTTGGTGGGGATATCCATTCTCTACCATGTATGCCTCCTTCGATGAAGATGATTGGTTTGCTTTCATCTTTGAGTTTCGTGGTGGATATCCTTAAATACCGTATTGGACGTCCTTCGGAGGTGTTTCCAGCGGTCACCAAGCTTGTGTAGTTTTTGTATTTATGGTCTATATACTCCAGATAGGCATTGATCTAGAAAAAAAATCGTAGATGATTGAAATAAAACATTTGGGTCGGTCAAAAGCTGGCTAAACAGCAAAAATCTGTGAAAAACAGTTGACCATTACAGGCACTTTTGAATGTCAAAACAATAATATTATGATAGAATTTTTGCCCATGCCAAAACGATCAAATGATGTTTAAGGATTCTAAATCACAATATAGACACTTTTCTAAATCATAATATTTTTACAAGATGGTGGTGGTTACATTATTTATGTTGAGATTATACAAATATGTAAGGACGATGTAGTTAGACGTGCACAAGAAGAGCGTCCAGAGTAAACGCAAAAATGATATAAATATATATTCATTACAATAAACCGTAGCCGCTAAGAGATGACCAGTCCTAACTGACAGCACCCGTTCACGAACATGACGCATGGATCATAATATTAGTAAAAACACAAATTAAAATCTATGCTAGTAACAAACACAATAAGAGTGCATATAGAAGCGTTCACAATAAGAACCAGAGTAAAAGCAAAATTAAGATGCAGTTAATAGATGGATTAAAATAAACCATGGTAGCTAAGAGATGAATAGTCCTAACTGACAGCGCTCGTTTACGAACATGACGCAATAAAAGGTCGACGTACTCGTATCAAATGCCGAGCTTTTATGGTTGCGAAGAATGATTTGACGTATAAAGAGCTGTCTCGCGGTCAAAACCTTGCAATTCAAAGACAGAATTGTGGTTAAGAATCTAAGATTTCTGAAAATCATGACTTGAGGATATCTCTCCATACTCGTTCGAATAGCAAAAAAGTCAATCCTTACTAATATTATAAAAGTGAAAGTGAGTTTGTTTGAATTTAAAGTTAAATAGATAAACTAATTTAGATGGTTTTTGGTACAGAGATAGTTGAGACCCTGGAGACGGCCATAGTTTTTTTTTAATTGAGAGATAAGGGAATAAGAAGGAAGAAAAGGGAAAACTTAGCTTTGCTATTATAATAAATAAGGCACAAGGGCAAAACTACAGGTAGCAGGTACCTGCAAATCAGGAAGTGGAAACTGTGTTACCCTGAATTTAGAACGAGCGAAACCGCGGGCAAAAGCTAGTAAAACACAAAAGAATGAAGCTACAGTCCCAGTCACAAAGCATAATGTCTTCATCCATACTTCTTTTCTATTACAATAATAATCGTTTTAATTTCTATGATATCAACTATAGGTATTAATCCCCGTTTCACTTACCTTTTCCCATCGCTCGTAATTGTTATAAGACAAAAATCCGCCTCCTTCCC
This sequence comes from Ochropleura leucogaster, assembly GCA_958449745.1. Classification (NCBI taxonomy): domain Eukaryota; kingdom Metazoa; phylum Arthropoda; class Insecta; order Lepidoptera; family Noctuidae; genus Ochropleura; species Ochropleura leucogaster. The sequence continues at coordinate 15,929,791 of OY288215.1, read as the reverse complement.
TTGCCGCAGATTTGGTCATATTTTCGTTTATTTGTTCATCGTGATCAAGTGCTCTTAAAATAAATATTATTGTTAAAAAACAAGAATCACTATAGTTTCTAGGATAGGGGGTGGGTAATCATCAAATAACTTCTCCTGCGCTGGGCGGAGCAGGGGGATTGTCAGACTTGTACTGACTTCAACCCACCAAAGTTCCTTCTTTTGCCTTTTATGTTCCGGAGCCGCGGTTTCTCTTCGGAACAACCCGCAATCTCGGCGGGACAGAGAATCGTCTGGGGTCGTCGCTGCGTTCAAGACTGTATTGTCAAAGAATAGAATTACTGTGCTAGCACAATTAGGGAGCCAAAAACACGCTAAAAAGATGTTGTTCACTATTGTTATGATGATATTTATTTATGGACATATATTGAGAATGCACGAAGCACAGTGATGGATCTGAATGTCGAAGGATGGATAGGGAGAGGAAAGTCAAAGAAAAGATGTATGGATTGTGTAAGGACATGATGGAGAAAGGAGTAAATGATGTCGTGACGTCTGACAGGGTAGAATGAAAGAAGAAAACGTATTGCGCTGACCCTAAATACAAGGGCAGAAAAATGATGGATGAAAGAAAAGATGGATGGATTGTGTAAGGAACGACATGATGGAGAAAGGAGTAAATGATGTCGTGTTGTCTGACAGGGTAGAATGGAAGAAAAAAATGGATTGCGCTGACCCCAAATATAATGGGACAAGGGCAGGAAAATGATGATAATGTTATGATCAACCAGTCTCTTATCATAGGGAAAATCACCAGTTTCGCAGTAATTGATTGACAGTAATATGTTTATTGATGGAGTTTGATTATTTTGTGACATTTAAATATAAATTGCACTGTCATTAATTGTTACGAAATATAATTTAATTATTATGAAATAGTTCTTATCTCATAATTCTAAAAGTAATTTATACGAAATAATCACTTTTGATTGAAATAAATTAGTTTTATTCTCCAGCAAAGACTACCAGTCTTTGCTGGAGAATAGAAAGTGAGAAATGATTAGGAATGTAGTTTGTGTATTCTTCTACACAAATCAAAGAATTAGGCCTGGAAATATTCCATCAAACAAATTTACCTTTTTGATGGGAATGATTAAAGATAAATAATGTTTATTTTGCTATTAGGTTTTTACAATAAACTTTTACACGTCTTTAAACAAAAAAACTTAGATCAGGCCGGTATTTCGTACCCGACTATTCTGAGAAGAAACACCCGAAACAAACTCAGAGGCCTCTTTTTTCGGTTGAGGGAGAGAACATCTGCCCAACCAAGCCGCCGCGGGAGACGCCTCGGGCGCCAGGCGCCGCGAGACGACGGCCACCGTAGATGCGGGCCTGCGGACGGTGAGCAATGGGTAGCTCACCGTCCATCCGTCGATTGACGACAGGCCGTGTCGACGGCGCGTTCGTGTTACGCGCGCCTCAAAGAGAGTCAGCAAAGCAAAGGGGCTTGCCAGAGCCTCCGCCTGCCGGGGTTGCGGGTTGTTCGAAAGAGATACCGCGGCCCTGGAACGTAAAGGGCAATAGAAGGAACATGGGTGGGTTTTAGTCAGTACAAGTCTGACATGCCCCATCGCTCCGCCCCGAGCGGGGGAAGTCATTGGATGATTTCCAACCCGAAAAAAAAAAGGCCTCTTTTAAGGACCAGACCAAAATCTTGGTCAACTTACCTAAGGACTATGCAGAATAGTAAAATTTGGTTCTTCTAACCTGACAGAAAGATGTGTTGCTGGGATATTTGTTCCGCCACTTCTTCTTCCCAGCTAAAACACTAGGAAGTGGCGAAAGCGTTTTTGTGGGACTGTCTCTTGTTTCAAATTACTTGTCTCACTCTGGGCGGAGTGGAAGGAGCGTCAGAAACGTTGCCCCACACTAACAAATACTCCTGTATCATGGGTGCGTTTACAAACATTTAAACTCACATACACAAACAGCCAGACCCGAAACAACTATCTTTAGGTCATACACATATTTGCGACACGCAGCGCAGCAATCGATCGCTCAGCCACTGCAACAACCGTGTCGTCAAAAAAGATTATAATTTAACTTACGATCTAACGTCATTAACGTGAATTCCGTATTTGATGCCCGAAAGATCCAAGCTCTTGATAAACTCTTCTTGTTGTTCCGGGGTCACCAGAACCACAACTTCTCGCGCTACATGGGCTGGACTTAAGAAATCCAATCCCAAGTTGGCACGAATAGCATTCAAGCTTTTTAACTCTTTTTCATTATCCGCTTGTACGTAATAAGATTTCCATCTACAAATAATAATAATAATGTAGGGTTACGCATATCTTGGAAGAAACTATATTATTATTGATATACTAAATGGTTGAGCTGAATAGGCCTGATCCATACATCATCTTCATGAACGGTTGCTGTCAGTTGGGACTGGTTATCTTTTAGCTGTCACGGTTCATCTTTAATTTATTTAGATTCTTAAATTTTGCTTTTTATCTTCCGCCCGCGTCTTCGTCCGTGGCATAATTACTTTGGACTTACGCTAACTTTAACCCGCGTGATGATCGAAAAAAAATATCTTTCTCTTCCGTTTTCTTCCTTTTTCCACCTTATCTCACTTTTTTGAGCCTATGTCCGTCTCCAGGGTCCCAACTACCATAATCTATACTAATATTATAAAGCTGAAGAGTTGGTTTGTTTGTTTGTTTGTTTGTTTGAACGCGCTAATCTCAGGGACTACTGGTTGGAATTGGAAAATTCTTTTAGTGTTGGATAGTCCATTTCTTTAGGAAGGCTATAGGCTATATAACATCACGCTACGACCAACGGGTGCTGAGCAGCGTAAGTGAAACCGCGTGGAACAGCTAGTTCATCATAATCGGTTTGGCCAAAACAAACCAACTCACTTTCGCTTTTATAATATTAGTAATGATTTAGGTACTCTGGAAGCTCTTAATGTGCACGTCTTTCTACATCGTTCTCACATATTTGTATAAACGATTTTGTAATAATATTATAATTTAAAAGAGTATCCACGATGTTTCTTGCCCATTCTTCACCATAGAGGTCAACGCTTTGGAATGGGCACCTACAGTACCGGCCGGGACTGTAGCTTCATCATTTTGTTTTTTGACATTCAAAAGTGCCGGTAATGGTCTGAAACTGATATAAATGCTTTGGTTTTGAGTTAATAAATAAAACAGATTTTGACACCGCCCCTGTAATGTTCAAAGGGTTAGGCAAATGTATATATACCTAATAATAACATCCACATTTCACATTTACGTTTTTCCCCATGTAATAGGGGTGACCAGACAGTACCGGACTCTGAGGAAGTTCGGGTCGTGAGGAATTCCTGTTTGAAAAACCCAATAACAATTTGTATGACCCAGGATCGAATCCTGGATGTTCTACTCTCATTAATGAGGCAGTCAATTTATTAGTTTAAGAAGTAAACATACTAACCCAGCATAGTATTCATGTTTAGCATAAGTCAAAACATATAGGGCAAAAACAACGAACAACCTCGACATTAAACTTATTGGGTACACTTCCATAGGTCCTGATAACATCGACTGCTAATCTTGTAATGGCTTATCCGAAGCGTGTGGTATAATTACTTGTAAATATTGTTAATCAAGGATTATAGGATTATGAGTATAAGTATTGGAAAATTCCCCTGAAAAAAAAACACGTTTTAGGTGTGTTTAGAAAATAATTAGTCAACTAATGATGATTATCGCCCTGCCCCTGTCCCATTCTATTTGGGGTGTGCGCAACACGTATTCTTATTCATTCCTTACACAATCCATCCATATTTTCTTTGGCTTTCCTCTCGCTCTCCGTCCATTAACATGCAGATCCATCACTCTTTTAGTCACATGTGCTTCATCCCTCCTCATTACATACCAAGACAAACGACTCCCTTTATTTTTTTCTGTAACAGGCGCAACTTTCAAACTTCCTCTAATACATTCATTCCTTACTTTATCCATTCCTTATGCCAATCCATCTGTCTCTGACTATACATCGCACTGATCAACTGCACTTACTTCACAAAGCCACTTTCCTCTACGAGCCCACCACTGAACCTCAAGTGGTACCTGGTCGTATGCCTTTCTAAAAACTATGTGCAAGTTGTTTGTGCATTGCTGCATTTATTGCACAAATAGCCCACTAATGATGATGATGATATATCTTAGTCAAATACTAAGAGCACATTTATAAACATACTAGTTTAGCCCGCGGCTTCGCTCGCGTTTAATTCTGGGTAACACGGTTCCCCTTTCCTGATTTGCAAGTACCTGTTAAATGTAGTTTTTGCCCTTGAGCCTTATTTATTGTAATGGTAAAGCTAAGTTTTCCCTTTTCTTCCCATATTCTCACTATTAAAAAAAATAGCTTATATCCGTCTCCAGGGTCCCAACTATCTCTGTACCAAAATTCATCAAAATCTCTTTAGCCATTTAAGCGTGAAGATGAAACAAACAAACTCACATTCGCTTTTATAATATTAGTAAGGATGGCCAGGCACAGCAAAGACTGGTTAAGTGGCACAGTAGCAGAAAGATTAAGAAGAGATTTGGAACAGCTGTGGGAAGTGGGACAGACATCGTCTTCCTGTCCTAGTATCATGTTATTTAACGTCAGCACAATACGTTTTTTGTCCCATTCTCCCCTCTCCATAGTCACTCGACATTTATTCCTTTTTCCTACGCAAAAAAACAAATATTAAAATATTTACCAACTGCCAATAGTAAACCTGAGAAATACGATAAAAACTGCATAAAAACATAAATATGCACTTAAATAAAAATTAAATTTCGTTCATATTTACGATATCTATTAAAGTTTAATAAATAAAAATACATTTTGTTTGACATTCGGAGCCGAGAGCTGCTTACTACAAGCTGCGATAGTCAGAAAATCTGGAGAAGAAGTGTTGCTCAAGCATTTTGAACATAAATGTGCCGTGGACACGTCCTGGGCTCTGTCTGTCTGAGAAATATTTCTTAACGGCATGTAAACCATGTATAAATGACTAGGTAAGGCACTAAATACATGTCAGCAAAGCAGAGGGGCTTGCCAGGGCCTTCGCCTGCCAAGGTTGCGGGTATTTCGAAAGAGATACCGCGGACCCGGAACGTAAAGGGCAATAGAAGGAACATGGGTGGGTCTTAGTCAGCACAAGTCTGACACACACTGACACTTCCTTCCCCCGAAGTTATTTGATATTTTCCTATCCGAAAAAAAAATTACACTGAACACAAAATAGGTATTGACAAGTTGTGCGTAATTATCGTGATTAATTAATGCAAACAACACATTAAACGTAATTGACATTTTAGGATAGAATGTACAGACGCCTGCAGGTCAAGCTACCCGAAACTGTCAATTTTTCCCAATGAACCTTGAACCTAATAATTTAGATATAAAGTCGAAAATCTATCAAAGAAACCTGACAGATTGTAGTAGCTTGATGTGCAGGCGTCTGTACTTTATTGCACAAGAAACAAAAACATAAGAAACTGTTTGACAGAAATTGCTAATTCTATGGTTTCAATGGCGGTCTTAAAGCTGATAGCGATATCTTAATTTAATTAATTTATTACACATATTCTTCGATAATGTATAATTAATCTAGTTAATCGCATGATTAATTGGTTGAACACTCTTTTGTTTGACTGCACCGTCATTATGATTTAACAGAACTATACACAAGACGGCACATCAACCTACACCAAACCATTTTAACCTGATCTCTCTACTACGGTGTGCGATCCGTAGTAGAGAGATCAGGTTATAATAGTTTACAATAGGTTGACCTGCGGTCCTGTGTACAATCATAAGACATCATTAGGAGCCTTAGAATAATAATCTTATTATTTTAAGTTTGGAAAATTACTCATTTTATTATCGAATAGGTTTTCTCCCGATTTTGTTTCAAATCAATTTTATCTAGATTGCGTGAGGAGTTTATCAGTTACTAGCTTTTGCCCGCGGCTTCGCTCGCGTTAAATTCGGGGTAACAAAGTTCCCCTTGCGCCTTATTGATTTGTAATAGCAACGCTAAGCTTTCCCTTTTCTTCCCTCTTTCTCCCTCACATCCCACTTTTTTCAAAAAAATATTAGCCTATGTCCGTCTCCTGGTTCCCAACTATCTCTGTACCAAAATTCATCAAAATCGGTGTAGCCATTAAAGCGTGAAGAGGTAACAAACAAACAAACAAACTCACTTTCGCTTTTATAATATTAGTAAGGATCTGCTATAACACTCGTACATTTTATTTTCAACTTTATTTGGATGATAATTATGCATATTTTTAAATAGCATAGAATCAAATCAAATCAATCAAATCAAATCATTTATTTCAATTAGACCATTACAGGCACTTTTGAATGTCAAGAAACAAAATGAATCTACAGTCCCGGTCACAAGGCATAATAACTTGTGAAAGTACTGCAGTTGCCCATTCCAAAGCGTTGATCTCTATGGAGAAGAATGGGCAAGAAACTCCATGGACACTCTTTTAAATTATAATATTTTTACAAAATATTATTTACATCATTCGTGTTGAGATTATACAAATATGTGAGAACGATGTAGAAAGACGTGCACAGTAAGAGCGTCCAGAGTAAATAAAAAACAAAATTCAATTTAAATCTAAATAAAATAAAAATGACCGTGGTAGTTAAAAAATGACCAGTCCCAACTGACAGCGCCCGGTCACGAACATGACGTATGGATCAGCCCCATTCAGCTCGACCATTTTGAAGGGAGCTAAATGACCCGACACACCCGCCACCATCAGCGAGACATTTATGTGAGCATGACACTATTAACCACCAGGGCTTCGTCAAGTCAATGATAATACATAGCACTCACATATGGGCTTAATAATTATACAATACTAGAGAATTGATTCTATACATAGAAAAAATTAAACTCGTTAAGAATTTGTATGAGAAAATGCAACATAAAACTCCGACTACAACTAAAAATATAACGATAAGAAGTGGAAAAAGCCTACTTCTGAAACTCGGCAGCATCAAAATCGAGTCACGATTTTAAGTAGGTAGTAAAATTATTTGACGGGCTTGTAGGTCTAGTGGTTAGTGACCCTGACTGCTGGGCCCGAGGTCGTGGGTTCGATTCCCACCCAGGACAAACTTGTGTGATGAGCATGATTGTTTGTACTGTGTCTGGGTGTGATTTATCTATAATATGTCTGATTTATAAATTATATAAGGATGTACTATATATCAGTTGTCTGGTTACCATAACACAAACTCTGCTTAGCTTGGGATCAGTTAGCCGTGTGTGAGTTGTCCCAAGAAATTTATTTATTTATTTTATTTTATATTTTTTCTTGTTATTTTCGAAGCCGTATTTTCATCCATTGCTGTAACACCATACATCTCTATAGCAACCTTTTTTTTGTGTCAGACTTGTACTAACTAAACCCACCTATGTTCCTTCTATTGCCCTTTACGTTCCGCGGCCGCGGTATCTCTTTCGAACAACCCGCCACCCCGGTCTATAGCAACCTCACTCAGTGTTATGCAAATGAAAAAGATTATCATATTAATGTTTCCGAATAGTGGGATGTGCGAACGAATGGAAGAAACAGTAACAGCTATCATTTTTGAGCTCACCAGGTGGCGCCAATGTAGAATAAAGTCCTGTCATTAATTCAAAACAAGCAGGGCTAACCGAAACTCAAATCGTGAACTATACTAAAACTTTAACCTCTAGAGCCCCAGCGGCACAAAAACGTGCCAGTAAACCAGTATTACCGTTGAGCCCTACTGGCATAAATTTGTTCCACCAAGCCCCAACAGATTTAAAACTGTATTTGTAGTAAAGATAAGACTTAAAATCAGATTACGCTTACAATAAGAGCCCGCCCGGCGGTGCTTGACGGATAGTTGATGTGAATAATGGCGGTCCTTCAGAGTTTAAACTGTACCTACACGCAGGCTTTCTAAATAAACTGTATTTTAAACAACCTTAAACGTAATGCTTACCATACACTTACACTATAACACGCACTCACGCACACACACTCAGGCAAACACCCACACTCATAATCACACTCGCATACGTAGCACAAGTGCGCTACTTGTTGTATTTTTTTTTTAACTTTCCTTTGTTTCCAAAATACATACACTGCTTAATGTTCGACTTAAAACATTTGTATGTTAATATATCTACTATGTAATTGAAATAAAGTAGAAACCATGTTTTATTGTATTTTTTTATTCTATTTAGTATCAAGAACCTTATAATTTATAACGTATTTCAACATAGTGTTTACTACAGATACATATTTACAATATTGTCCCTTTTTTCGAGTGGGAAATCATCAAATAACTTCCCCCGCTTGCAGCAGGGGGGAGTTTCATACTTGTACTGACTAAAACCCACCCATGTTCCTTCCATTGCCCTTTACGTTAAGGGGCCACGATATCTCTTTCGAACAACCCGTAACCCCGGCAGGGGATGGCCCTGGCAGGCCCCTCTGCTTTGCTGACATCTCTTTGAGGCGTGCGTGAAATACTAACGCGCCATCGACACGGCCTGTCGACAATAGACGGACGGACGGACAGCTACCCATTGCTTACCGTCCACACAATATTGTTCCTACAATTGGCTAACACGAAACGTTTTAGAACATTCTTCCTCGAATTAACAATTTAGATCCTAAACTTGTCATTTTAAATCTTTAAGTCACAAGTAATTAGTAATGGCTCCTGATGAACGAATCTTGACCACAATCGTGAATTTGTATGAACAGAATGACTTCAGACTGACATTTTTAAAAACTTTTTTAAAACACGAACAAATCGACGGTCTGTACTTAAAGACCTTTCAAAAATGGCATTTTTTTTATTGTATCATTGGCTTTAGATTATCTATGCGCACATGCTGATATACGATTTTTATTTTAGTTTAATTTATTTACCTTATTTTAGAAATCGTATAAGAAAACAAGTAAGTATTATAAATACACCGAATAAATGTCGTAGAAACGGTCATCTATCAGTTTTTTCCAAGAAAACGTGAAAAAATAAAATACTTATGTGTAAATAGCATTAAAAAGCTCCTAAAACTGTTAAAATATTGTAGAAAGAAAACAATTATTATTGCTCATATGATTATTGCTAGGGCGTGTTGACAACCAAATTACGCTCTCCTGTAAACCTCGGTGTTTGACTTAACCTTAATACGCACGTATGAAACATCGCAATGCGCGATAGACCCCCTGTTGAGTTTAAATCCTTACTAATATTATAAAAGCAAAAGTGAGTTTGTTTGTTACCTCTTTACGCTTTTATGGCTAAACCGATTTTGATGAATTTTGGTACAGAGATAGTTGGCAACCAGGAAATAGACATGGGTTATTTTTTTTAAGTTGGATATGAGGGAGAAAGAGGGAAGAAAAGGGAAAACTTAGCGTTGCTATTAAAAATCAATAAGGCGCTAGGGCAAAAACTGCAGGTACTGTGTTATACCCAATTTAACGCGAGCGAAGCCGCGGGCAAAAGCTAGTCTAAAATAAAAGAGTCCTGAATAATCTGAAAATAAATCCTAATCGACATCAAATACTTAATTATCAAATCATAAGAAATCCAGATGTGTACTAATCTCCACTGGATTAACAGAATTAACTATAACTATTTTATCTATAGCCCTTTCAATTTCTGATAGCATACGTATGACGGAGATGATAGTGTTATCTTGGGAAACTGTTATAAAAACAATGATAAAACCAAATACGGCATTCATACAAGATGAAGTTGCTTGTGGTGATAGCGTTGTTTGCTCTGGCATCTGCCAAACATGAAGAATATATCGGGTTTGTTACATTTTTTATATTTATACTATTTTTGGTGTCCATGAATGTTGATGGATGGAGAAGGAAAGGAGGAAAGGATTGTGTGAAAGAGAAAAGAGAGGAGAGGCTGAAAGAATAAGAAGAAGTGTTATGCCGACTCCCATGTGGTTTAAGGTATAAAAAAATGAGAAGAAGGAATTATTTTTAGTTTCTCTTCAAATACCTTATGCGTAGTAAAGCCAACGCAGTGACAGAAATAATAAAAGACTTAATGGTATTTCTAATATATAAAATTCTCGTGTCACAGTTTTCGCTCCCATACTCCTCCGAAACGGCTGGACCGATTCAAACGAAACTTTGTGTACATATCGGGTAGGTCTGAGAATCGGCCAACATCTATTGTTCATACCCCTAAGTGAGCAGCGGGTGAAACCGCTGGGCACAGCTAGTTTTAAATAAAGATTTAAACGCTATGATGTCATTAAACTTTCTGCAGATGTAGTAGATTCTATGATAGACTGCGAAGATGTAACCGAATTTTTAAGAAATTGTTTTTTTTTTTAATTAAAAATCTAACTATCTAAACTGGTAAATTATCATTTGGTTTTATTATTGACAACATTCATATTTTTTTTCTACAGATGGAAATCTTACTACATCGGACTTGCCACTGACAGCCATTTTAAAGCTTTCGATTCCATGGTAAATAAATATGAGCTGGATGTCTTAAGCCACCCGATCCTGGGACGCGATGGTGTTCTTCTGGTTAAGCCTGAACATCAAGCAGCTTTTGTTCAGGATGTGGAGACTGAGGGTATCGCTTACAGGATACACTCTGATAATGTTAAAAGGTAAAGAATACAATTTTCTCGAATTGACGGCGGGGTATCGATGCTTTTATGTTTTGCGTGTTCCCTTAGGGCCTATGCACACCACGTTTTTTAAACGCGCCGGCGACGCGCGTTCCCAAAACGCGCGTCGCCGGCGCGTTTTTATCCTGCAGAGCAGTTTGTTGTCGTTTGTATCGATACAAACGCGCGGCACCGGCGCGTGTGTATCGATACAAACGCGCGGCACCGGCGCGTCTGTATTGATACAAACGCAACGAGGGAAAGGGAAGTGTGAATCTACGCTAGTAGCAATCGAGCGATTTGGTGCACCGCACGTCTTTGGAACAAAAAAATGGAGCCTTTCGACATAGAAAACTTCACAACTGAAATTCAAAACCGGCCAATATTGTGGAATTCACGATTGCCGGATTATTCGTCGTTTGCATCGCGTCTGTATCGCTACACACGCGCGTCTGTATCGCTACACACGCGCGTCTGTATCGCTACACACGCGCGTCTGTATTTATACAGGTGTGCAAAGGTCTACAGGCTGCGTCTGACTTGCGTGCGTATCGCGTCTGTATCGCTACAAACGCGCGTCGACGGCGCGTTTAAAAAACGTTATGTGCATAGGCCCTTAGATGGATTTTAGTACTTAGACAGTTAATGAGAAATCGACTATTTTAAAAAGTGTTTTATTTGGAGCTAGACCCTCGACCGAGGTGTCCAAGGACGCGTGTCCGCGTGGGTTAGTTCAAAATTAAAGTAGTAAAAGTTTTTAAGCAAAAGAAATTGATTGAGTGATTGACTGTTGCGCTGCGTGCTACACCTGCGTCCCCGCACGGAACAAATATTTGTATGACCTACAGGTAGTCGTTTTGGATCTGCCTGTATTTGTATATGAGTTAAAATGTTTGTAAACGCACACACGATACAGGAAAAAACAGGATAAAGTTTCTCCGGAACTTTGTCGAGCTTGAGCCTTACTGAGTTTTTAGCCTTGGATGATTTTCCATCCGCAAAAAAAGGGTTGGGAAGATTAAGATTTAAAAAAAAAAACTTGTATAAAACAGCCCAATGATTTGATGTGACACTATAAATAGAATGAAAAATATAAATATATACGTGTTGGCTTGCTCGCTGTATAGATATGCCTTAACTAAATTTTTTATTTTTATTTTATTTATTCGTTTGATTCACCAACAATTGCATACACTGTATAAACTTAACTGTGCAAACTTAACAAGCAAAATAACAGGACAAAGTGTAACAATCACTTATAGGTAAACTCTGCATGCATACAAAACGTTGTTGTAGTTTACAAAAAAATAAAATTAAAGACTATGGACTATGGACCTAACAAATAAATTAAACGAAATGTAAACAAAATTCAAGACAAACAGATTAGAACATTGCAAAAATATATATTAAATTTATTGTTATTTTTTTAGCCAATTGGACTATGATGATGTGCTTATTGAGTTACAAAAGAGAGCCACCATAAGGAATGGCGGTCGCCAGCTACCATACGACAACTATCAAGAAATCGAAGCCGTGAGTATCTTCTGTGTCTCTATCTAACTCATTATCACTATTCTCCTGTTTTAAAAGTTGTTAAATGATAAATAATGTTTATTTTGCAAGTAGGTTTTCACAAACACTTTAACATGTCTTTTTTAAAAACTAGATGAGGCCGGTGAAGAAACAGCCGAAACAAACTCAGAGGTCATAGTCTCTTTTAAGGTCCAGATAAAAAATCTTGGTCTTACACGAGGACTATGCAGATTAGTGTCTGAAATGGTCTTTTTAAAAAGCACCACACAGATTGAGTGGACCTGTCCAGTCAGTGCCAGCATTTGTCAGTTATCGTGTATCTCGACTCATAACCCACTTGTTGTACATGAATGTCTTCTAAAAAGAATCAAAGAATTCGATTTTCATTTTTTTATTAGCTTACGTCGTGTTCCACTACTCAGCAAAAGCCTCCCCCTTCTCCTTCTTGTTTTTTTTATTGATGACTAGCTTTCGCCCGCAACTTCATCCGCGTCGCATAGTTACTAAACCCGAGTGATGATCGAAAAAATATCTTTCTCTCCCCTTTTCTTCCCTGTTTCTTCCCTTATTACACTTCTTTTTTAAATTTGCCTATGTCTGTCTCCAGGGTTCCAACTATCTCTATACTATTAATTTCATCAAAATCGGTTTGACCTTTTAGGCCTGTAGATGTAACAAACAAACAAACTCACTTACGCTTTTATAATGTTAGTAAGGATTTCTTATCAGGAATTTATTACGTAAATTCTAGTTTCGTAATAAAGAGGCTTCATTGTTCCTCAATTTCATTCATATTTTAGAATGCTGTTAAGATTAGTATGATTTCGAAATCACACCACGATAATGTATTTCAAAGAGACGTTTAGAGAAAACCAACACATAATCAATTGATTACAAAATACATTTCTTGCGATGAGATTGAAATGAGTAATTCTGCGCGTAGAGTACCAAAACTTGTGAAATACTTAGTGCACAATCTTTTCAAGATTAATATTTGAAACGTTTTGCAAGTTGTAATCTTTACGAAATCAGCTACAGCTACTGAAATCTTACCCAAAAGTATACCATGCATGAGTAATCTTATCAGTTTTATCTGCTTAAAGATTTATCATTTCTTAAAAACATTGATAGTATTTTTTCATTCATGTTACAAATCAACTCAAAGCAATTTATTTCAATTAGACTACTACAGCCACTTTTGAAAGTCATGAAAACAAAGAAATATGCTGCTACAGTCCCAGTCACAAGACATAATAGTTTGTGAACGTACTGTAGTTGCCCATTCCAAAGTGTGTGTCTCTATGGAGAAGAATGGCCAAGAAACTCCATGGACACTCTTTTAAATCGTAATATTTTTTGTTAGTTTTATTTTATTTTTTGTCATAATAGTGTTTGTGCTAGTCTAATATATTTGACCAGGAATGCTCTCCAAACAGTGAGGGAAAAGATCGAAGGAAATCAGAATTAACTGTTACCAAAAAACTAAGGAATATGTTATCCACTAGTTAACACGCTGTACGCTATTGGTAAGACTGGTTTTCTGACTTTCGGGCATTGAGTGACTACCTGTACCGATAGCAAAAGATCAGCAGAGTTCTGAACAGCGGTTGATGACTATAATCTCGCAACCATAATACATGAGCTATAACTATTTATATTGCCAATGTTAGGGATATACTATACTAGCTTCCGCCAGCGACTTCGTCCGCGTGGCATAGTTACTTTGGGCTAACTCACAACTTTAACCTGCGTGATGATCGAAATTAAAATATCTTTCTTTCCCCTTTTCTTCTCTCTTTCTCCCCCTTTTCTTACTTTTTTTTTTAAATTAGCCTATGTTCGCATCCAGTTTCCCAATTATCTCTATACCAAAATTTATGAAAATCGGTTTGGCCCTTTAGGCGTGAAGACGTAACAAACAAACAAATTCTCTTTCACGTTTTAATATTAGTAAGTATTAAGCACATCACTGCCTAATCTTTCAGGCATTTCAAGTTTTCGGCTTAAGAATGTCAGTCTCTTAGACCACACGACCTCAAGAGTTCTACACCCAAATATTTAAGTCCTTCGTCCGTTAATTTGTAATAAACCATAACTTCCAGATTAACGATTACATCGACGACATCGGCAGGCGATACCCTAACGTTGCCACCGTTGTGAACGCTGCCAACTCCTTCGAAGGTCGTCCCATCAAGTACGTTAAAATCTCCACCACCAACTTCGAAGACGAGAGCAAACCCGTCATCTTCATCGACGGAGGCATCCACGCCAGAGAATGGATCTCTCCTCCCACCGTCACCTGGGCCATTCATAAGCTGGTCGAAGATCTGACTGAAACTGACCTCTTTGAGAGATTCGACTGGATCCTCCTACCAGTTGTGAACCCTGATGGATATAAGTACACTTTCACCCATGTAAGTGTTGTTTAGTTGAGCTTTAAGTTTATACAATGTTTATGCGAACTATGCAAAGTTAACGAATTTGGGGTAAATGGTTATTATTCGACCTGGTTCAGAAGACACAAAACACCTCAAAAACACAATTCGTATATGGGTTTGATACCCGTGATAGGCAAATTAGTGGATGTTTCCATCAAATTCTTAGTAGTAGCCAAATGTATGAAATGTTAGTATATGTTATGCTTAGTAAAACTTCTGCCTTACCTTTCGAAGATTCCAGTTGAGATGATATATTTTAAAAATGTACTCTGTTTGCAGTCCCGTTTCTGGCGCAAGACCCGCTCTACAAATCAGAGCATTCTCAGCGGCACCTGCCCAGGAGTCGATGGCAACCGCAACTATGATTTCTTCTGGAACACCGTCGGCACTGGCAGCACCGCTTGCTCCGACATCTACGCAGGTTCCCGCCCCTTCTCCGAAATCGAAACCAGGGTCGTCAGGGACATCCTCCACGAGCATTTAGCTCGCATGGCTCTATACATTACCATGCACAGTTTCGGCAGCATGATCCTCTACCCCTGGGGACATGATGGTTCCTTATCCAATAATGCTCTTGGTCTTCATACTGTTGGTATTGCTATGGCCAATGCCATCAACGCGCAATCCTTACCCCACTTCCCATCTTATGTCGTTGGAAATTCAGCTCTAGTCCTCAACTATAGAGCTTCAGGTGCTTCTGAAGATTATGCTCATCTTATCGGAGTGCCTTTATCATATACCTTTGAGCTACCTGGCCTCTCGAATACTGTTTTAGGTTTTAATTTGGCTCCTAGGTATATCCAACAAGTGTGTAATGAGACTTGGGAAGGAATTATTGTTGGCGTGAGAAGAGCTGGTGACTTGTTTAGAAATAAAAGACTGTGATTTATTTGTAGTTTAATTTTGCGTGTTGGTTTTTAAAAAATCACCACCTTTTTTGAGGATAGTATCAGACTTGTACTGAATAAAACCCACCCATGGTCCTTCTTATACCCTTTATGTTGTGGGGCTGCAGTATATTTTTCGAAGAACCTGCAACCCCGGCGGTGGCCTTAGGTAGCCCTGGTAGCCCTCTGCTTTGCTGACATTTCTTTGACGCGTGCGTAGAACACTAACGCGCCGTTGTTACTGGACGGATGGACGGTGAGCTACCCATTGCTCACCGTCCACAGACTCGTATCTACGGTGGCCGGGAGATTTTGTTTTTGTTTTCTTCGTAATGTCTCCCGCTCCGAAAGAGGTGGCATGATGATTGGGACGGACACTGTGAGGGACAAGAGTCCATGGAAAGACTTGGAGTAGATCCAACAGTGAGACAAGATGGACTTGAGCTAAATTAGTCTAAAAACATAGTTCGTCTTATAAAAATCGCCTTTTAAAACTCAGCGCCCTCTCTTAACAACATTACACACTATATCAAAATACACCGCTACAATCTTAATCCAACCAATTTTTTGATATCAACTTTTTATTATTGATTGAACCAACGTTACAGACCTAAGAGTTCAAAGCAATATCACTAGATGGCACTGTTGCAAGTAGTGAAAGGGTTACATTTTCTTGGTAACATTTTCTACCTATTTTCTTTTTATGATTAGTATTTCTTTCAGGAGATTACCAAAAGCAATATTTTCCAAATCAGTTGTTTTTCAATCGTTGAAGAACATATTCCCTTCATCATAATACCTGAATAGTATGTTTTATTTATTTATTTAAACATTATGTACAATTAGTGGTACATAGGCAGAGTTAATGTCAAAGGGCATTCTCAACCAGTCAACATTTGGGTAAAATACGACAACATTTTGGTAGGTTACAACCAATTTTTAAAAAATAATTAAATATAAAACCGTTTATTTCGTTTGCTGCTGCCTGCATCAATTTCATTCTTTTGATCTTTTACCTAGAACTCTTTACATATCATTTGTTTCTGCATTTAATATCGCCAAAACATATTTCCGTCGCCGTCTTTAGGTTTGTGCAGTCTCGGTTTAAATGTTTCGGCACCATGTGATTGGAACGGCTGATGAAAAGTTGTGTTTTCAGAGCTTGTTAGTTGTAGTCATAAGTATTATAGACTGAGTAGTATGTTATCCGCTAATATTAGCGCATAATCATCACCCTTCACAGTGTCCGTTATGCTAGCGTACCCCAGAGCTAGATCGAGTTGGTTACTATGCCAATAAACTCTGTGTAAATACTGCCTAATTAGTGTAAAAATAAAAAAAACTCTTCCTCTTTAGTCTAGGAGATAAACAACAACACACGAATTTGTTCCTAGAACTTAACATAAATGTTTTGATTATTTCACTGCGAATTCGCATAAAGTATTTACACTAATAGAGTCAGAATTTCACACACTATTTATACATATAGCATTTATTTTAAAAAAAGTTCCGTTTCTATAAGAACTATGATGTGTACGCTGCCATAACGCCCGCTTTGAAGGTCATTGAAAAGTCTTGTGCAATATCTCCGTTCCTACAAGAGTAATCGTTATGAAATTTTGCATAGCGGGAGCAGTATTTGTACAGAGTTTTTGTGTGTAAACTCTGTTGCTTTTCAATTAGCCGTTTTCGAGTACGGCCATGGGTACGCTAGCTTGATCGTGACGCTAGCGTACCCATTGAAAGTGGTGTTTATCTCCTAGACTAAAGAGGAAGAGTTTTTTTTTATTTTTACACTAATTAGGCAGTATTTACACAGAGTTTATTGGCATAGTAACCAACTCGATCTAGCTCTGGGGTACGCTAGCATAACGGACACCCCTTCACAGACGAATTTAAGCCAATGCTGGGTATATCTTTATATGTTTACATAAATTGTTATGATTAAAAAAAAAAAAAGCTTAAAAGTATTTTCTTTGATGGTGTTTTACTAAATTAATCATGTTCATTTACATTTATTTAAACTTCAAAAGCCTGGGAACAAATCACCAGCTCTTCTTGCACCGACAATAATACCTTCCCAGGTTTCTCGGCACACCTGTTCAATGTATTGAGGAGCTAAGTGGAAACCGTTCCCAGTTGAGGAAAAACCAGGCAATTCATAGGTGTAGGACAGAGGAACTCCAATGTAATGCGCGTAGTCTTCCGAAGACCCAGCGATATAGTAATTGATGACAAGAGCAGAGTTGCCAACAACGTAATTCGGGAAATTAGGGAGTTTGTTGCTGTGGATAGCATTAGCCATGGCAACACCAACAGTGTGAAGACCGAGGGCATTAAGAGACAGGGTACCATCATGACCCCATGGGTACAGGATCATGCTGCCGAAACTGTGCATAGTCAGGTACAAAGCAGTCCGAGCTAAATTATCATGGAGGATATCCCTGACTACTCTAGTCTCAATTTCGGAGAAGGCTTCAGGACCAGCATAGATTTCGGTGCAAGGATTAATGCTGGACCCAACAGTGTTCCAGACAAAGTCGTAGTTGCGGTTTCCATCTACTCCTGGGCAGATTTGGCTGAGTGGGTTCGAGTTGGTAGAACGAGTCTTGCGCCAGAAACGGTTCTGGAAACAAAAAAGTTTAAAATCAATAATGCAGTTCTAAGAATTGTAGAGAGAAAAAACACAGAGTTTTATAACGTAAATAACACAAGAAATTAAAACAACTGTATGTACTCTGTCAATCAAAATAAGGCTAACAGTACAAAAACTACTTACGTTAGTGTGAGAGAACTTGTATCCATCAGGGTTGACAACGGGTAGTAAGATCCAGTCAAACCTTTCTAAGAGGTCACTTTCAGTGACATTTTCGACAAGCTTATGAATGGCCCAAGTAACAGTGGGGGGAGAGATCCATTCTCTAGCGTGTATGCCTCCATCGATGAAGATTATAGGCTTGCTCTCGTCTGAGAAGCCAGTGGTAGAGATCTTAAGGTATTTGATGGGGCGACCTTCGAATGACTCAGCGGGGGTTACTAATGTAGCTACATCAGGGTATGTTTCGGCGATGTAATCGAGGTAATCGTCGATCTGAAATAATTTAAATTAGAAAGTGAGTATCAAGCGTCAGAAGATCCGGGGTAGCGGGTTGTTGGAAAGAGATACTGCGGCCCCGGAACGTTAAGGGCAATAGAAGGAACATGGGTGGGTTTTAGTCAGTACAAGTCTGACACACCCTCCGCTCCGCCCAGAGCGTCAGAAGATACCAATAATTATAAGTAGGTTTGTTATGGCGTGAGATTTTTGAACAGTGATGCACGTGCGTCTCTTGTTTCTTTGAGTAACATCTTTCATTTGTTTTTCTGCAACCACTGACGTAAGACCAGTAGGTTACTTCGCCCTCTCTGTTTGATTTGGTTTGTTAATTGTCTGTTACAACAAATTCAGGTTAACCTACCACTTCCAGTTCTTGATAGTTGTCATACGGCAGCTGGCGCCCAGCGTTTCTGGTCATGGTCGATCTTCTTTGTGCCTCGATGAGCTGGTCATCGTATTCAAGGGCACTGAAAAGGTTAAGATTAAATATTAGTTGCTTTTTTTTTCTTTATTATTTCAGATAGAATAAGAGCAATAAATAAGTATGACTCAATCGATGTCCAAACTACCTTTTGAACATGCTTTTGTATTGATCTTTTGATTTTTGCTCCACAAAAAATTAAAAATTAGTATGTTTGAAAAGGTTCAAATTATTTTTTATAATTACCTTTTTACATCATCGGCGTGAATTCTGTAAGCGATACCTGCTGCCTCAATATCCTGGATGAAGTCAGCTTGATATTCAGGCTTGACCAGCACTAGACCTTCGCGGCTCAAGGTCGGGTGGCTTATGAAGTCCAGCTCATATTCCGCGACCAATGGGCCCAGAGCCTTGGACTGCTCCTCGGTTGACACTCCTACAAAGTAGGATTTCCATCTGTAATGAGATACAAAGTTGTTTTGATTATCCTTGATTTATATTAAAACTGTTGGTCTTGTTGGACTTTTCATTCATGACTGATTTTATTTCTTCATGTGCCACCACGAGGACGTCGTCGTCGTTTTTTTCCGGGTTTGCAGGTTATTCGAAAGAGATACCGCGGCCCCGGAACGTAAAGGGGCAATAGAAGGAACATGGGTGGGTTTTAGTCAGTAAAAGTCTGACACGCCCCGCCGCTCCGCCCAGAAAGGGAGAAGTTATTTGAAGATTTCCCAACTGAAAAATAAATAAATAAAAGGACGTCGTTTTTGCCTAACATGGTACAATTTTACCAGCATTGAATTTAGCTTTGAAAAAGTCATACGTTGACTGCTAATGCAATTTTTCAATAAAACAAAACTGTTTTAATAAAACAGCATTGGATGAATAGGTAGAAGTTTAATATAATACATTAACAAAAACCGGCCATAGCGAGTCAGATTCGCGCACCGAGGGTTCCGTACAAAATTGCGACATAAACAGCCATATCTTTTGATTGTGTCTGGGTTGATTTATTCACGGCACAAGAGGACTATAGAGTTGACTTATATGGTTTTAATTTCAGTTCCATTACTCCACGCGTTCTCGAGTATAAAAGGTCTTGACAGATAGACGGACAACAAAATTATCTAAAAAGGGTTCCGTTTTTTCCTTTTGAGGTACGGAACCCTAAAGACTATACCGTATTTAGCAAACCCAAAGTAACGCGACTATTAACATACGCTTAACTACATGGTGTTCACTAAAACACTTGTTTGACTGTGGTGATTATAATTTTAGATGAATAAAACACTAAATGAACAGTAAGTAGTGTGCAACCCGCGGGAGACGCCCATGGCGCCGGGCGCCGCGAGACGACTCCCGGCCACCGTAGATGCGGGCCTGTGGGCGGTGAGCAATGGGTAGTTCATCGTCCGTCCGTCGATTGACGACAGGCCGTGTCGACGGCGCGTTCGTGTTTCACGCGCGCCTCAAAGAGAGTCAGCAAAGCAGAGGGGCTTGCCAGAGCCTCCGCCTGCCGGGGTTGCGGGTTGTTCGAAAGAGATACCGCGGCCTCGGAACGTAAAGGCCATATGTAATAGAAGAAACATGGGTGGGTTTTAGTCAGTACAAGTCTGACATGCCCCCCCGCTCCGCCCAGAGCGGGGGAAGTCATTGGATGATGTCCCACCCGAAAAAAAAAAAAAGTAGTGTGCAACTCGAAGGGACCGTCCAATCGCCAGGAGGGCTAGCTTAGGACTGCTGCGGACGTAGCCGTCGAATTGCCTACTACGTTTTATATTTAGTAACTATAAAGGTTCTGTAGTTGCCCATTTCAACGCATACATCTGTATAAAGAAGAACGGAATTGAAAAAGTACGAACCCAATATATTCTTCATGCTTGGCATAAGCCACAGCCAAAAAAGCCGCCAACACCAGTAACTTCATCTTGCCAGAATGTCTTGCTCAAAATCGCCATTATTTTTATAAACATCTGAACGAAACTGATAGCAATGTTAATCTTATAGATACCGTAAGTCAGTAAGTAGTGATAAATAGTGCGGTAGATATTCCGGTAAATCTCTATCATAAACCATTATTTGTCAGTTCAAACAGTCGCTTTTGTGAAGTAACGATTGTCCTGCGACATCACTTGTAGTTGTCGCACTTTATTTGGAAACAAGACGTAAAGGGAAAATTAAGTTGCGGGTTGTTCGAAAGAGATACCGCGGCCTCGGAACGTAAAGGGCAATAGAAGAAACATGGGTGGGTTTTAGTCAGTACAAGTCTGACATGCCCCCCGCTCCACCCAGAACGGGGGAAGTCATTGGATGATTTCCCACCCGGAAAAAAAAAAAAAAAAAAAAAAAGGGAAAATTAAGTCGTGATGGTCTTTTTTTTGCAGATGGGAAATCATAAAACAACTCCCTACACTACTCTCCCCCGCTCTGGGTGGAGCGGGGAATGTTTCAGCCTTGTACTGACTAGAATATACCCACGTTCTTTCTATTACCCTTTATATTCCAGGGCCGCGGTATCTCTTTCAAACAGACCGCAACCCTGGCAGGTGGTGGCCCTGCCGGGTCCCTCTGCGTTGTAATAATCTTCCTGAGCCTTGCTCTCGCAGTCCTTCTTCCTACACTGTAATTGTGTGATGGGACGCCAATCTGATATGACCAGATAGAGATCAGGCGAGGAGTAAGGCAGGTTTCCCAAGCGACAGGAGCATCAGCAACAAGTTGGAACTTCCAAACTTCGTCTTTAAATGTATACTTGAAAACAAAAACAATAAGTAAGTCTTATGGGTAAGTATTAGGCCTCAAATTCGCGCGAAAAGTCGTTCAGCTACAGGATAAAACTTACTCATTCGAAATGGAGCTAGAAAAGTATTCGTGGAAGGAATTGGATCTTTCCCCAGCAGTAGGTGAGTCTTCCTTCTGCGAAGCAGTAATGCTAGTGAAAGAAGTGGCCAGGCGATTGAGGGAGAGAACCTCAAACCAACCCAGCCTCCGCGGAAAAAAGCTCCGGGCGACGAGCGTCTCTAGAAAAAAAAACAACGGGCAAATATGGGCTAAATAAAAAAAATACTGATTTACATTTATTATTTAAGATATAAGGACAGTATACAGTAGCCAGTTAATCAGAGGATTTTCTGTAATCGGGTATTAGCAGTATCACAAACATATTATAAAAACTTGTTAGATTTTCGAGATAATAATTGTAAAAAAATTATTTATCTTTCTCGCTGGTTTTTCAACTTGTCACTGTAGCGCACACAATCTGCTTCCTAATTCTGGGTTTTTTACTTTATATATTGTATACTAGCTGGCACCCGCGGCTTCGCTCGCGTGATTTCGAAAAAAAAAACTATCCTATTTGTTATTACACACTATAATCCACCTCTGGGCCAAATTTCCGATCAATTCAATGATTTCAATTAATTAAGATCCGTTCAGCCGTTTTGACTTGGAAGAGTAACAAACATTCGTATTTATAATATTAGTTATAAAGCTCGTGATTAAATAATAATAGCCGTTCGGATCAATCTTTAGGTTGGTCCTTAGATGCGTGACCATCTATTACATTCCGAGTTTCATCCGTGCCTCGGAAAGCACGTTAAGCCGTAGGTCCCGGCTTTCATCAGTGGATCTTTGACAGTTCTGTGCCGCTAGTCAGTGACCCGATTGCCTGTCAATGAGCCTTAACAAAGGCTATCGTATTATCCAGTGTCTGCGCCTGGATTAACACACGCCTGATGCTCATTGCTATCCACTTTTAGACAGGCGCATCGTACTGACGGTAGTTGTAAAATCCTACTTTGAATATCTATACTAATATTATAAAGCTGAAGAGTTTGTTTATTTGTTTGAACGTGCTAATCTCAGGGACTATTGGTTGGAATTGGAAAATTCTTTTAGTGTTGGATAGTCCATTTCTTGAGGAAGGCTATAGGCTATATAACATCACGCTACGACCAACAGGTGCTGAGCAGCGTGGGTGAAACCGCATGGAACAGCTAGTTATATTATAAATGCAAAACTTTGTTTGGATGTTTTGGGTATGGAGTATATTGCAGCACAATTTTTTGAATGCCTTACGTAAAGTTGTACTGTAAGACATACAAGATTTTATCTCCATAAAAAAGGCCTTTCCCAGGAATATTTTTTTGCGTAGAATTACGTTCTTAGAGTTCAAAATGCATTGACGGCTTCATGTTGTATTTCACATCAATTGTGAATGTTGCTTTTTATTTAATTATCTTTAATTAATCATGATTAAAGCGATTTGTTACCTCACGATTGCAATTTTACCTAAAATGAGTACGTACACGTGCTTCAGTAGAAGATAAATTGATAACACAAAGCAACGTAATCAGTGGACCAAGTCTGTCTGGTTTTGCGGGTTGTTCGAAAGAGATAATGCGGCAAAGGTCGCGTTCCAGGGCTCATCATCTGCCTAGCCTTTTCCCAACTATGTTGGGTTCGGCATCCAGTCTAACCGGATGCAGCTGAATATCAGTATTTTACATGGAGCGACTGCCTATCTGACCTCCACAACCCAGTTAGTACTGGGTAATGCGATACCCCTTGGTAAGACTGGTTGTCAGACTTTCGGTACACTGACTACCTGTAACGACTTTCAAAGATCTACAAATGACAGCCAGGACCAACGGCTTAACGTGATTTCCGAGGCACGGAGGAAACTCGGTATGTAACGGGTGGTCACCCATCCACAGACCAACCTAGGCAAAGGCGGCTTAACCTAAAGGTTGACCCGAGCGGCTGCTATTTAGCTACGAGCTCCTCCCCGTTGTTTTATGGGAAATCATTACTACTTCCCGCAACCCCGGCAGGCGATGGCCCCGGCAGGCCCAAATGATGTAGCGGTTCATAGAAAGCATCTAGATTTTTAAACTCTATGGTGCCAATAGTCCCGGAGTAAAATGGATATGACTTACGGCCAGACAGACGGACAGGGCAAATCTATAAAGTTCCGTTTTTGTCATTTGGCTGCGAAACCCTAAAAACACCTTTTGCCACTTAAATTAAATGACTTCCCTCGCTCTGGGCGGAGTGGGGGAGTATCAGACTTGTACTGACTAAAACCCACCCATATTCCTTCTACTGCCCTTTATATTCCGGGGCAGCAGTATCTCTTTCGAACAACCCGCAACCCTGGCAGGCGGTGGCCCTGGCAGGCTCCTCTGCTTTGTTGACATCTCTTTGAGGCGTAAGTGGAACACTAACACGCCGTCGACATGGCCTGTCGTCATTAGACGGATGGACGGTGAGCTACCCATTGCTCACCGTCCACAGGCATCTACGGTGGCCGGGAGTCGTCTCGCTCGCGGCGCCTGACAACTGGGGCGTCTCCCGCGGCGGAGCTCTTTCTTAGTTACTAGTAAGGTAAAAAAAAACGTAATTATTGTATTCAATTATTTTGTGGCACATTGCGCAACAATATGCAATGTTTAAAGTGAACATTAGAGATAAAAATATTTAATTCGTAATTCCTATTGATATTTGGAGCACGTTCGTAACGATTCACTTTAATCTGTTTTTATGACTTGATTACATTTATCTATTTAATCCTGTCTGCCAACTAACCAAACAGGAAACTATTTGGATATCTTATAAAGTTACTAGCTGTGCCCTGCGGTTTCACCCGCTGCTTAGGGGTATGAAAAATAGATGTTGGCCGATTCTCAGACCTACCCGGCATGTACACAAAATTTCGTTCAAATCGGTCCAGCCGTTTCGGAGGAGTATGGGAACGAAAACTGCGACACGAGAATTATATATATTAGACTAGCTGTGCCTAGCGGTTTCACCCGCTGCTCGGTTAGGGGCATGAAAAATAGATGTTAGCCGATTCTCAGACCTACCCGATATGTACACAAAATTTCGTTTAAATCGGTTCAGCGAAAACTGTGACACGAGAATTTTATATATTAGATTTATACAAAAAAAAACGATGGATGGACTTTGTGAAGGATGAAATAGTTAGAAAAAAGGTGCCTAAAAAGAAGAGAAGTTTAAAGAAGTATCCTGCGATGACCCCAAATAAATTAGGTTAAGGGCAGGAGAATGAAGGTTCTCCTTAATAACCCTCGCAATATAACGACAAGGTTGGCGCAGTGGTTGAGCGAGCGACTACTGCGTTGCGTGTCGTGTGAAATATTTGTATGGCCTACAGATAGTTGTTCCGGGTCTGGCTGTTTGTGTAAGTGAGTCTAAATGTTTGTAAACGCACCCACGATACAAGAGAAATTCCTAGTGTGGGGCAACGTTTAAAAAAATATATCATTCTTAAACAGTGACCGTTTAGTATTACACATTAGATAGGTTGGTCATTTACAACAGAAATAATAACGAGCCTATGGCACTACCTTGCAGAACACCTACGTTGTTGACTTAAGGCACTCCTGTTATGTTGGTATTTACGTTAAATCTACATAAAATGTGTTCTATGTTTGTTTATAGGGTCTCGTGACCCAAAATAAAAAAGGAATCTTTATGTGATCTATCCGTCACGGCAATTTATATCGGGAACATTTATTTTAACTCTCTCTGTCTACACAGTCAAAAACAAGTTTGTAAACCTCGGTGAGCTTGTCCGAGTCTACCTTTTTTGGATTTACCGCTACTAATGGGGCGTGCCCTGTCCGACTCGCACTTGACTGGATATTTTTTTTGTTAATCATTGTATTGTGAGTCCTATTAGAAAGATAACTTAACAGGACCCTAAGCTCGACGGTCTCGCATACGACTACTAGATTATTAACTTACTGACTTCATTATCTTTTAAACAAATTGCTCTCATTCCATTGCTCGATAATAATCACTAACACTGCTTGCTTGGGAATTTACAAGGGGAATGTCCACAATTAAATTCATGTAAAGCATTGCCTTATCCACTGCTTCTTTATCAGATGCTCTTGCGCATTTAACCGCACGATTAGTATGAATTGTAGGATTTTGTGTGACAGTATCTTATTGACGTCAGAAAAATCATGAAATACTTGATGGGGTTTTTTTGTTGTAAATTCGGAGTTTGGTTCAACAAGAAATTAATGAGGGGTAACGTTTTTTCCCTTGATTATCAAACCGGTAAAAAAGAAAGTAATTGAGACACGCGTGTTTCAATTACTTTCTTCCCTTGATTACCAAACCGGTGAAATCCGGCTTGCGATGACTCGTAGCTAGCAATCTTTGAATAGTTTTATCTACAGTCGATGTTGAAAAACGCGTGTAGATCGTATGGTATTTCTACTAATATTTTAAAATAGATGTATGAATGTTTGTAACTCTTTCACGTCAAAACAGCTGAATGAATCTTGATGCAATTAGGTAGATTATAGTCTTTAATAACACACAGGATACTTTCTTCGATATTACGCGGGCGCTAGCTAGTAGTTAATAAAAGTCTTGTTTCCTTTAACCCGCACATCACATGAAGTAGATGTGAGTCTACTGATCAAGACAATGTGGTTTATGATGCAGAAAACGAGATGCTCCGTAATGTATGGTCTGATGCCATTCATGATCATTCTGGAAAAATCCTCGTTCTGAAAATGAAGAAAGAAATCTTTGTGATCATTCTTCAAGATAATGTTATGAAGTTCTAAGATAAAGTGAAAAATATAAAAGAGTAAGTTCAAGATGTTAATCCCGTTACTAATAAAATTAACCTACTAGAAAGAGCTTATCTTTATGAAACTTTAATTGAAGAAGAGAAAGAGGCCATTGAAAAGCTTAAAAAAATATTTAACAGACACCAAGTTGAAGAAATTATAAAAACAAAAAATGTAACAATATTTTTAATTTCGGGCAACATGATTTAGCACAAAGTAAAAGTAACAGAGTTAAGTCACATGCTGAGATGAATAAAACTATCGAAAACTTAAATATTCATCATTTGGAGTCAGACGAAAAACAAAACAAATATTTTCCTCAAAACAATTACAAAACAAAAACATTTTGTGAAGTTAAGACAAAGATAAAGTTAGGGTAGTAGTAATAGTTTTAATTATTGTCAACCTTATTGCGTACGTGGTAATGGATATAATAGGATGTCATGAAAATATGTGACGATTTTTAAAAAATATATTTTTGTCAACAGGCTTCTTATTAAAACCCTGATAATATTATCTGAGCATGACTAGTAGATTTTGTAAAAGCTACAATCTTATGGAAATACACACGTATTTCCAGAATCGATCAAAAAAATACCAACGATAATGATAATTCTCCTTTGAATGATATAATTTCTTATTC
The DNA here is from genome assembly GCA_958449745.1 of Ochropleura leucogaster. Classification (NCBI taxonomy): domain Eukaryota; kingdom Metazoa; phylum Arthropoda; class Insecta; order Lepidoptera; family Noctuidae; genus Ochropleura; species Ochropleura leucogaster. The sequence goes on along the minus strand of OY288215.1, from coordinate 15,902,466 downwards.
ACATTGTTAATTTTTTATGCATTTTAACTGTTAAAAATAATTTCCGTTTTTTTCATTTGTACTACTATTGTTACATAATATGTCATCTTTATTTTATTTTTCACTAGTTTTTTCCCACGGCTTCGCTCGCGTTAAATTCGGGGTAACATAGTTCCCCTTTCCTGATTTGCAGGTACAAGCTACCTGTAGTTTTTGCCCTTGCACCTTATTTATTGAAATAGCAAAGCAAGTCTTTCCTTTTCTTCCCTCTTTCTCCCACATTTCTCACTTTAAAAAAAAAGCCTATGTCCGTCTCCAGGGTCCCAACTATCTCTATTCCAAAATTCATCAAACTTGGTTTAGCCATTTAGGCGTGAAGACGTAACAATCAAAAAAACTCACTTTCGTTTTTATAATATTAGTAAGGATTAAGTTAAAACCAGAAATAAAGCACATTCAAACTCTTCTTGAGAGACTGTATGTGTGAAGAAAAAATGAAGACAGAATCTGGTTGGAAACATTTGTTCAAAAGTAGACCCTTAAAAAAAACTTCAGCACGAACTGAGCAACTGCTTCCTTTAGCAGCCTTTGCTCCAACACCTTCCACGGCACCGGGGCCTTCTCTAAACCGGAGACCGTCACCAAATCAAATCAAATTGATTGATTCATTTGTTTAACATAGATTAACAATCGTAATATAGACTCAAATGTGATTGGTAAAAAAGTGCGCTATGTTATGCCACAATAGAGCAGAGCGTACAAATATAAGAATTTAGTATAATTAAAAATAATAATAAATGAAAACTGAAAAAAAATAGTATAGGTATGTCATATTTATAAAGAAAAACACTTAATCAAAAAAATAAAATCCTTACTATACTATTAATATACTATTTATACTTTTATACTAATATTGTAAAAGCGAAAGTGAGTTTGTTTGTTTGTTACCTTTTCACGCTTTAATAGCTAAACAGTAGCCCTACTATGACCTCTTAAAGCAATTCTTATTCCGCTGAGGGAAAGAGACAGAGCTATACAGGGTGTCTAGCACCATCTCTTTCACTCAGTGGAATAAGAATTGCTTTAAGATGTCATAGTAGCCCTTCTGATTTTGACGAATTTTGGTAGAGAGATAGTTGGGAACCAGGAGACGGACATAGGCTAATTTTTATTTAAAAAAAGTAGGATGTGAGGCAGAAAGAGGGAAGAAAAGGGAAAACTTAGCGTTGCTATTACAAATCGATAAGGCGCTAGGGTAACTGTATTATAGTGCATGTGGTGTTAGCCTGTAAGTGATTGTTGCATTTGTAAAAGTATGTATGATTAATTAGTTGTAAATGTGTTGTGTAAACAATTGTTGGCTGACCGAAATAAATAAAAGAACAACCAAGAAATATTATGTCAAAAAATATAGTTTTTATGTCAAGGTCAGAAATGAAGTATCTAAAATATAATTTACTAGCTTTTGCTCGCGGTTTCGCTCGCGTTAAATTCGGGGTAAAACTATTTCCTTTTTCCTGATTTGCAAGTACCTGCTATCTGCAGTTTTGACCCTTGCGCCTTATTGACTGTAATAGAGTTTTCCCTTTTCTTCCCTCTTTCACTCTCATATCGCAATCCTTTTTTTAAATACGCTGTATCCGTCTCCAGGGTCCCAACTATCTCTGCACCAAAATTCATCAAAATGAGGAAGAAAGAGGGAAGAAAAAGGAAAACTTAGCTTTGCTGTTACAATAAATCAGGCGCAAGGGAAAAACTACAGCTAGCAGGTACCTGCAAATCAGGAAAGGGAAACGGTGTTACTCCGAATTTAACACACGAGCAAAAGCTAGTATTTAATATAAGATGATTTGAAACTATATTCTGTAGGTTTTTTTTGTATAATTTAAATTCTATCACCAAAACTAATCCAGTCATTTCAAGAACTATACTTTAACCGAACCAGCTTTAAAGCTCAGATCAATGTCACTTGTATTTATTATTATTAAGTGTAGTGTTTATTTTTCCTGTTATCACTCCTAATTACCAATTATCACTTGACTTTCCTTAGACTACATTCATTTGATTTAATATAGACATCCTTATCATAATAAACTACGTATTTGAATGATGAAGCAATGTTTAATCCTTTACTTTATCTGATGCTCTTGCGCATATAACCAAATGATTTCTATAATTTGTTATAGTATTTTGTGATTTTGTGGCTTTTGCATAAACTCATCATGAAGTATTTACTGGTATTTTCTTTGTGCATCTTTGGAGTTTTAGCTAAACATGAAATATATGAAGGGTAAGACTTTTTTGATTTCTATTTGAGACTATTTTCAATTATTGAGGTTTAAATAATGTAACATTAAAAAGGGAATATATTGCAAACTCTATTAATTTTTTCTTTACAATTACATTTGTGAATATTTATTATATGTTTACATACCTGTCTTTTTTTTAAAACAAAAAACATAAAGAAACATTATTATTAAAATAATCCTTGTTTCTGGCACTAATACACATTAGTGCCATTAGAAATACTTTATGCGGTCTTCTGCACTTATTTTTTCGCCTTTTAACTAATGTGCTCATTCTTAATATTTATTACAAAATCTATAATAATAATTATGTTATCACAATTTCTTTTCAGCCACGCAGTATACGAAATAGAAGTCGATTCTATTGAGCAAGGTAAACTAGTCCATGATGTAGAAGACGAGATGTTCCTAGATGTGTGGGCAGATGCCACCCCTGGTCGTCCTGGACAAGCTCTGGTCCCTAAAGCCAAGAGAGAAACTTTTGAGAGCTTCCTTGAATACAATGGAGTACCGTACAAAGTTGAAGTAGAAAACATTAAAGAGTAAGTTGAAAATGTTAAATTGTACTAAAATACATTGCATGAAGGTAGAATATTTCAGTCTTATGAAAATACAATTATAATAAATGATTGAAAAAACTGAATTTCCTTGTATAGCTGTAACTCATAACCAAATAACAAACGGCAACCACAATATTCATGATGATTTTGATTTCAGGAAACTTGACTTAGAAGACAAACTTCTAGCCGAAGCTGCAGCTAAGAGCAGCAGTAACAATTCACGTCTTGGTTTTGATAGAATCCATACGTATGCTGAGGTAAGTAAAGAAACACACCATGTTGTATATAGTAAAGCAATAACTACTAAAGCTACAGTTTGAAAGACAGAACAAACTTTACCCACTCCTAGGTAAAAGCGTTTTCTTGGCACACTTGTGCGATGTCAACAAAGTGGTCTACCTGGACGTCAAAACACGGTCCTGAGAGGGTTTAGCTGTATGCATTTTTATTATAAAACTGACCAAAATTGCCTACTTGCTGCACATAGTAAATAAATATCTACTACGTATTAAGTTATTCTGTCATTTGTTTGCAGGTCGACGCTTACTTGGATGAACTCGCAAGGCAATACCCTAATGTGGTCACTGTCGTGCTCGGGGGATACAGTATCGAAGGCAGACGCATCAGGTATCTCAGGATTTCCACCACCAATTTCCAGGTAATATTTTTAATCGTCCAGCATTATGGGCATGTATTTTTTTTTGCAAAGCAACGGCAAATTTTGTAATTTATTTTTTTAACAGTACCTAAACATTTACTATAACTGTTTTGATATAAAGTTTTAGTAGCCCGCTATTCGAAGCTGATTGAAGTCTATCTTTAATTTTTAGGACACCAGCAAACCAGTCGTCTTGATGCAATCTCTTCTCCACTGTAGGGAATGGGTTACCCTCCCCGCTACTCTCTACGCCATCCACAAACTGGTAGTTGACGTCACTGAGTCAGACCTCGTCCAGAACATTGACTGGATCATCTTGCCTGTAGCCAACCCTGATGGATACGTCTTCACCCATAGTAGCGTAAGTAGTTTTAATGTTTTAGTACAAAGCGACCCTGACTTTGACTGATATTATGTATATCGTTTACTTAAAACAAACCTAAGAAAACATCGTGATCATCTCACGATGCTCTAAAATGATGAAAGCATGTCTCAGAATAATCGTCATAAACAATATACGTACCAGTTCATACTGCTCTTTTATTCAGTAAAAATTCGTATTAGCAAGACGAAATTGTTTTTATCATACAAAAAACAATTGATATTGATAAATTACATCCTGATGACATAATATTTTCTACAACGCATTTTTATCGCCTGAAATAGTACTTCAAATATTGTAAAATACGTAAAAAAATCATTCACACAGATATTTACATCTCCCTCTTGACCTTCTATTCTTGTCTACAGGAACGTTACTGGAGGAAGAACCGTAGACAGAATCTTGGTGGAAACATCTGCCCAGGAGTAGACCTCAACAGAAACTTCAACATGAACTGGGGAACTGCTTCCAGTAACAACCCCTGCTCCGACACCTTCCATGGCACCGGGGCCTTCTCTGAACCGGAGACAGCTGTCATCCGGGACATTATCGCTGCACACAGAAACCGTTTGGCCTTGTACCTCGACATCCACAGCTACGGCAGCATGATCCTCTACGGCTACGGAAATGGGATCCTACCACCCAATGGCTTACTACTTAACTTGGTCGGTGTCCAAATGGCTCAAGCCATCGATAGGGTCAAGTGGCCTACCAACAGAAACTACATCGTTGGAAACACTTTCCATGTGCTATATGCCGTTTCTGGTGGAGCGAGCGATTATGCCCAGATAGCAGGCGCCCCATACTCTTACACCTATGAATTACCTGCGTGGAGAAATAGTTCATGGCTACAAGGTTTCCTGGTAGACCCTGAGTTTATTGAGCAAGCTGGCTTTGAGACATGGGAAGGTATTAAGGTTGGAGCCAGAGCAGCTGCTAACGCTTTTAGGCAACGCAGTGTGGTTTGAGATCATATGAAGTGTTGTGACTGATAGTATTTAATTAATAAATTATTTCAAACTATATGATGGTGGTTTTTATTTATAAAATTCAATCTCAAAATATTTTACATCACACAAGCACTTACAAAACGTCTAGAAAAACTGGCCAGAAATACCATGGTTACTATTTTAAAATAATTTTGTTAACAGTGTTTAAATATGAAAGGACAGCATACGCCCAACGATAAGTCAACTAACTTTAAAAAATGTAAAACATAATAAATCTTAACATAGCCTATTTATCTTATTTTAATCATTTAAGAATCTACAAGCCCCACAATGTCCACTCATTTAATTCACAAACGTTTTAAGAAGATTAAACAAATAAATAAATTTTATTTGGTTTACATTTGTTCTAAAAAATATATTTATATTAATTTAGAAATTACAATTTCATGTTTACTACTTGCATTGATGCTATGAAAATCGCTTCTAATTCTGAAAAACTGCGGTTCTCTTTTGTACTAAGACAACTGAATCAACGTCTGCGGAACCATTCCTACAGCAAAACGCTAAAAGACATACGTTAACTGCCTTATATGCTTTACTGCATATACCGCTGAATTTAACCTTACGAAAGAGTTGTAATGCGATATTCTAATTCAAAATTGCAGTAGGGATAATCCAATTTTTAATTGATAGAACTACCTAGGAATATAGTTTCTGTTTCGTCAAGATTTAAATCTAAATCACGTTGTGGTACATCCGATAAGAACTTAAGACATATTGTTTTGTTTACACACAGTAAAAAATCGTAAGATGCGAACGATTTCGAGAAAGCGGTTTGACTTTTGTTTACATGTAAAAGATCGTACCTATCTATCTACTACCTATCAACCGTATCTATCTTAAAAATTAGCGAACTGTCATCAGCAAATATAATTAGATTCGATAATTTGGCCGCTATCTAAGGAAGATCATTAATAAAAACAAGAAACAGGAAAGGCCCGAGAATAGAACCTTGAGGCACAGGTGCTTGAAGCCGCCGAACGGTTTTAGAAGGATCACAAAAAAATGCCAGAGTTGCGTTCACCAAGGATTCCAAAATGTGATTGACGAATCGAATTCCTGTGTCCTTTATCGACCTATAGTTCGTGAAAACAAACTGTTTACCATGCAGAACACTGTTTGAGTTGAAGTAAGACAACATTTGCTCCAGCAAGATTTTTTCATAGTTTTCTCATTCTCAATGCTGGAAGTACAGGTATAGGTCTATAGTTAGGCTGATTTGATTTGTATACCGATTTGAAATTGCTACTACTTTACAATAGTAAAGTTTAAAATTTAGTAATTTAGTAGTAGAAAAAAATGCGGCAAATTTCCGGTCTATCCTTACTAATATTATAAAAGCGAAAGTGAGTTTGTTTGTTACCTCTTCACGCATTAATGGTTACACCGATTTTCATGAAATTTTGGACCAAAACCAGGAGACGGACATAGGCTAATTTTTATTTTAAAAAAGTGGGATTCAAGGGAGAAAGAGGGGAGAAAAGGGAAAACTTAGCGTTGCTATTACAAATCCATAAGGCGCAAGGGGAACTGTGTTACCCCGAATTTAATTTGCCGCTTTTTTTTCTTTTATTTATTTCTTTCTTTTATTATAACCTCTTAGGAAATTTAACCTTGACGGATATCCCCTACAATTCAATTTCTTACGTTGACACATTTTAATGCATATTTACAGTTGTGTGAGTGTAACTGCAGCAGTCAGTCTGCTACAGTTACATATTGGTTTTAGTGCTTTAAATTAGTGTCCGACCAAATGTTCGGTTTCGTTTTCGTTTTTGGTTAAGTTTCGGCAAAACAAGAGTTTCGGTTTGGTTTTGTTTTCGGCGGCAAACTTGCTGAAACTACGACCGAAACCGAATGTGCATTCGGGAGTTTTCGCGATGTAAACGGTCATTTTCGGCGCGTTGAATGGATGAATGAATCCCATCAGGGCCAATGTCAATGTGAAAGACGTTTAAGTTTGTTTGTTCTAAAGAATTTTTTTTTTGTTTATTACTTAAATATTAAGTAACCACTTATACCTATTGTAATAATGAAATTAGTGACACCTTAATTAGTTTTCTTAAGTACATAATTTCATGTATATATGTATACAATATGTTGATTTGCATCCTCGCCAAAATTTAGGAGGTGCTAATAAAAGTCATCAATAATCAATGAAAATTACGGTACCTGATCAATAATAATATACGGCGCTTGTATGATATGTTTCAGTCTGTTTTAATTTAACAGTATTATACAATATCTCCACTTCAAGGTAGAGAATCACCTACAGAACTAACAGAACAGTGTGCGTGAGCGTCGGCGCATTCGTATCATACAGCGGCATGCACGCACACAGTCCGAGTGTAGTGTACACTTACCGATTTCTGCAAATACGAAAAAAGTAAAAAAAAAAAACCTATTTATTTTATTATCGATTCGGGTCGAGAATCATTAGCATAGTTACGTCCTTGAATTTGGCGAGGATGCAAATCAACATGCTGTATAATATAAGGGTCTACCCACTTAAATAAATACCTATTGTGAGTATTTTTGAGGCGCATCTAACATTATTTTCTTAAATAAAGGTTCCTATGTTGATCTATACTAATATTATAAAGCTGAAGAGTTTGTTTGTTTGAACGCGCTAATCTCAGGAAGTACTGGTTCGAATTGAAAAAATCTTTTAGTGTTGGATAGTTCATTTCTTGAGGAAGGCTATAGGCTATATAACATCACGCTACGACCAACAGGTGCTGAGCAGCGTGGGTGAAACCGCGAGGAACAGCTAGTTAATAATAAATGAAAATGTCAAAGACTGCTTATTTATGTGATTTAAAGAGAAAACAATATAGACTGACTGATTATAATAACGTTTTCTTTATTTTTCCTTCAAAATATGATCCTTGTAAGGAAGTTTCGGTTTCTTCCGAAATAGAGGCTGTTGCCGAAATTCATTTTCGGTTTCGGTTTTGGTCGTATAACTAGTTTCGGTCGGACACTACTTTAAAATAATCTATTTCATAAGTAAAGTTTTCTTTAAAAATAATTCCAAAATTGTTTAAAAAAAGAGGGGTATCTAAATCGAACCTGATTACTCACACTCAACAGCCGTGTTTACAACAACTGGATCAGTGACACTTTTGCGTAATATGTATTGTTGCTGTTATCTCTCCTGATGATCAATAATCATGGGCTTTCCAATTAGTCTTCATTCATTTTTATCTTTAAACATACACCGTTATCATAATTAAATACGGAGATTAATGTTGAATCAATGTTTTATCCTTTACTTTATCAGATTCTCTTTCGCATATAACCATTTGATTTGTATAATTTGTTATAGTATTTCGTGATTTATTGGCTTTGCAGAAAGTCATCATGAAGTACTTACTGATATTTTCTTTGTGCATCTTTGGAGTTTTGGCTAAACATGAAATATATGATGGGTAAGATTTTTTTTATTTCTGTTTTGGAATATTTTTAGTAGTTGGGGTTAAAATAATGTCACCTTAAAAAAAGAATTTATTGCAAATACCATTTCCTTTTATTTATTTTACATATCTTTTTCTAAATAAAAAAAAGAAAGCAAAAAACTTTTTAAATACAAAAAATAGTAACCCACCGGTATCAGCAGTCAGGGCTTTAGAGAGAGAAAGCTCCTAAGAGTACAAGTCGTATCCAGGAGTACCCCTTTTTGTGTCAAACTCTTGATTCAGCCGTCGACTGTAACGACTATCGGCACAATGATCTCAGAGTCCACATCCCACATGTCGACAATCTCGCCAGCCAAGTCTATTTATCTGGGCAAATATTATTGTAAAAATATTTCTTGGTGGTTTGTGTGTATTAGTGCAATAAGAAACACTTCATCCAGACTTTCGAACTTCTTTTTTTTTTACTTGATAACTAGTGAGCATAACTAGTGAGCTTATACAAATAATAATTATATTATATCCTTTTCTTTTCAGCCACGCAGTATACGAAATAGAAGTGGATTCTATTGAGCAAGGTAAACTAGTCCATGATGTAGAAGACGAGATGTTCCTAGATGTGTGGGCAGATGCCGCCCCTGGTCGTCCTGGACAAGTTCTGGTCCCTAAAGCCAAAAGAGAAACTTTTGAGAGCTTCCTTGAATACAATGGAGTACCGTACAAAGTTGAAGTAGAAAACATTAAAGAGTAAGTCAAAAATGTAAATTGCTCTAACGTATATAAGAACGTAAATAGCATTGCATGAACGTATTAAAGTGGCCTAGATGATCTTTCAGACTAATGACGGTAAAATGATAATGATTGCGAAAATCAAAGTGCCAGTAGTTAATCATATAGCTGTAACTCCATTACCAAATTAAAAATTAATAATCAGCAACCACAATATTCATTTTGATTTTGATTTCAGGAAACTTGACTTAGAAGAGAAACTTCTAGCGGAAGCTGCAGCTAAAAGCAACAATTCGCGAGTTGGTTTTGATAGAATCCACACGTATGCTGAGGTAAGTAAAAACAAACAACCATGTTATATGAACGTATAGCAAAAACTTGCAGTAAAGCTACAGTTAGAAAGATAAAACAAACTTCACCCACTGCTAGCATACCCTCTTTACCCCCTTCCACTGGGGGTATAGGCCTCTCTTTGTTTGATGGCACAACCTGTGCCAGCCTTTAATGGCAATGACAATAATGTCGTCTATAGTGCGCGTGAGACGCGTAACAACTTTGGTATCCATAAGCATCCCTACTAATAGTATACAAGCGAAAGTGAGTTTGTTTGTTACGTCTTCACGCCTACATTGCTAAACCGAATTTGATGAATTTTGATACTGAGATAAATTTAAAAAATGAGAAATAAGGGAAAAAGAGGAAAAAAAGGAAAAAAACTTAACTTTGCTATTACAATAAATAAGGAGCTAGGGCAAAAACTACAAGTAGCAGGTACCTGCAAATCTGTAAAGAGGAACTGTATTATCCCGAATTAAACGCGAGCGAAACCGCGGGCAAAAGCTAGCAACAAATATAAGAGAAACAGAAGTCATGAGACAGAGAAAACTTAACAGGAAATTTTAAGAAATATTAATGTAATGTTATCTACTTTGTACATACACAGTAAAAACAAAATATCTAATAGAAAGTAACTTTGCCATTTGTTTACAGGTTGATGCTTACTTAGATGAGCTCGCAAGGCAATACCCCAATGTGGTCACTGTCGTGCTCGGTGGACAAAGTATCGAAGGCAGACGCATCAGGTATCTCAGGATTTCCACCACCAACTTCCAGGTAATATTTTTATTTCTCCAGTTTTATTATCGCAATGTTTTTTTGCAAAGCACAGGCTTGTGCTAATAGTATTGTTGAATTACCAAATGAGCACAAAGAATTATTCTGAAACAAAAACAAAGTATTTACTATTTTTTTTTTTTTACATAAAGCTCTAATAGCCTATTCACAGGTAATTGAAGTCAATCTTTAATTTCTAGGACACCAGCAAACCAGTCGTCATAATGCAATCTCTTCTGCACTGTCGGGAATGGGTTACCCTCCCCGCTACTCTCTACGCCATCCACAAACTGGTAGTTGACGTCACTGAGTCAGACCTCGTCCAGAACATTGACTGGATCATCTTACCTGTTGCCAACCCTGATGGATACATCTTCACCCATAGTGTTGTAAGTAGATTTAAATGGAATGTTTATGCTCATTGTGACCCTGAATACGACTATTGATGTAACCTATACTCAAATTAATTTACGAAAACGTGTTAAGGAAAGTGGAATGACTTAGAACCATTATCATTTCGATGACAATATGACTTCTGCTAATTCACAATTCTCTTTGAATGAATAATAATTAAGATAAGCATGAGATTACTATTTATCATATCGATGATTATAAACTATACGTTGATGATATACCTACCTAATCTTTTCTTATTGAATCATATTAATATTTACAATATTGATAAATCGCTGAATAAAGTATTTAAAATTTTACGCTAGGTATAAAAAACATCTACACAGAAATTTACACCACCCATTTGACCTTCTATTCTCGTGTACAGGACCGTTACTGGAGAAAGAACCGTAGACAGAATTTGGCCGGAAACCTCTGCCCAGGAGTAGACCTCAACAGAAACTTTGGCATGAACTGGGGAACTGCTTCCAGTAGTAGCCCTTGCTCCGACACCTTCCACGGCACCGGGGCCTTCTCTGAACCGGAGACAGCTATCATCCGGGACATTATCGCAGCACACAGAAACCGTTTGGCGTTGTACCTCGACATCCACAGCTTCGGCAGCATGATCCTCTACGGCTACGGAAATGGTGTCCTCCCACCCAATGGTTTACAACTCAACTTGGTTGGCGTTCAAATGGCTCAAGCAATCGATAGGGTCAAGTGGCCTACCAACAGAAACTACATCGTTGGAAACATTTTCCATGTGCTATATGCCGCTTCGGGTGGAGCCAGCGATTATGCACAGTTTGCTGGTGCCACATATTCTTATACCTATGAATTACCCGCTTGGAGAAATAATGCATGGTTCCAAGGTTTCCTGGTAGACCCTGAGTTTATTGAGCAAGCTGGCTATGAGACATGGGAAGGTATTAAGGTTGGAGCCAGAGCAGCTGCTAACGCTTTTAGGCAACGCAATGTGGTTTAAATGTTTTGACTGACAGTATTTATTGAATAAATTATATGGAACTGATATGTATTTATTAATTACAAAGACATCTACTTCGATATATTTACAATACCTACACACACAACATATAGTTCGTAATAAATAACGAACTTGCAACGTACTTAGTGCACTGCACCTTTATGAATTGTAGCTAAGGCAATACATACAATATTTGTTTGAACAAACTGTTCAGAAGAAGTAAAGAAGGATAAAAAACAAAAGAAAGTAAATCGATTCCAAACAAAAACATTCTATGTTATATTGTAACCCAAAAATATTTAAAAAAGAAAGAAGAAGAGAATCGAACCCAAAAGGAAACCTTGTGGTACCCCAGAAGTGGCAATGTTTAATGGTAATTCCTATCCCTTTACCACTTTCTGTTATCTCTCATCCAGGTAAGATTTAACCCATGGATTGCCATGTATACCGGTAGTCTAGAGCTTTTTTTTTTAAATAAGACCTTGTCTACTTTTCTTCTTGATCTTGTGTTCACGTTTATCAAATGCGTTGTTATCATTGGTAATAATGGTAAATGATGTTTGATCAGTTAAATAGAACTTTATTAGTTTGTTTCATTTCATATTAACCCTTTCCAATATAAAAGCGAAAGTGAGTTTGTTTGTTTTTTACGTCTTCACGCCTACATGGCTAAACCGATTTTGATGAATTTTGGTACAGAGTTAGTTGGGATCATGGAGACGGACATAGGCTTCTTCTTTAAGATTTTTAAAAAAGAGGGACAAAAGGGAAAAACTTAGTTTTGCTATTACAATAAATAAGGCACTAGGGCAAAAACCACAAGTAGCAGGTACCTGCACCTACCTTCAAAAAAGTTAGTTAAAATATAAACACATCAGATATACTGGAATAGCCATGGTTATTGCAAGGTGGTGATGCAAGTGCGGTGCATTTTACAAATCATCTTCCACCTGCTGGAGTACCGTATGTGTTCGATTTCACGTGTATGACCATTTAAAAAAAAAAATATCCAAAGGTATCGTCGAACTGATTCCACGGATACACGTATAAAATATTTTCATACATTAAACAATATACTTTAGAATTGCTGTGACTAACAAAACAGATTTAGTTTATATTATTTAGTTTAGTTTAAGTTGTGGTTGTTGTCTTCCTACGGTCTCTTAACTTTATATAATGTTGTTGTATGTATGTATATAAGTATTTATAGTTATTCGTATATGTATATATATATATTTAGATATATTTAATAATTATTATCTAATATCCTTTACTTCTGTCTACTATCGCACCTACTGTGTTTTATCTCTGCATCACCCTAAGGTAGACTGGTAGAAAATGTTTTTACTTGTGCATAAAGTTTTAATAAATAAATAAAATAAATTTAGTAGTAATAAGTAGAAACTAAGAATTTTGCTCATACCTTTATCATGTCAAAAGAAAAGAGGTGTTGTTTAAGACAACACCCAAAAAAATAACGATTTCATCTCAGTTACCGCTACATTATATAAATTTAAACTTATAACACTTTCTCTATCCGCCTGCTTGGCTAATTGATTATCAACATTGCCAGTATCTAGAACCTTTTTTTGCGATTCATCAAATAACTTCCCTCCGCTCTGAGGAGTGTCAGGCTTGTACTGACTAAAACTTACCCTTCTTCTGTTGCCCTTTATATTCCGGGGCCGCGATATCTCTTTCGAACAACCCACAACCCGGGCAGGCGATGGCCCTTGCAGGCCCCTTTAGTATCTAAAATTTTAGACCCTCAATTTTGTTTAGTCAGTGCAGCATTAATTAGCTTAAGGAATTAATTCTATCGACACTAGCGATATCGCTTTTATCCCAGCACTAGCCGCAGAGTTTTCAACACAGAATGGTAATGCGGTGTAATCCCGGCGTCGAAACTTTTCAATGAATGTAGAATACCGCTGCATCGCTGCAGTTGAAGATTTCCTAACATTTTTTTCAATTTTCTAATTGAATTTAGTCTTTAAACTAGCGTTAGTGCATTTATCTAATACATTTCTTGTAACATAGGAAATGAATACAACAAGTGGAACATGAATGCATTATACTAGGTAAACTTCTTTAAAATCAAAAGCTATTTATTCAAACCTGACTGAAAATCAGCACTTTGTTAACAAAGTACTGTCGTGAAGTATTCAAGATACAGTCTACCAAAAATCCCGTCCTTATTTCTTAGTGTTTATTTTCTAGGACTTCGATTATTACAAGCTTAAATATTATTATAGTGCTTATTAAACATAATATATATAGACAAAGATCTAGTGCACATTTATTTAAAAAATGTAAAATTTGTCAAGTAATTTACGAGCAGTAAAAACTTAAGTCATAAAAGGATTTTCGTGGCAGATAACTGAAACAAGAGTGCTCCTAGCACTGTCAATTACAGTTGCACTGTATAGCAAATTTCTCACAATTCTCTTAGAGTAACTGAGCCTGCACGTGTGTTTTTAATAACATTTGTTTCAGTAGTTTTATTCCGAAGTAAAAGAACGAAAAAACTAAACCCAGGATCACTTTGTTGTCCGTCTGTCTATCTGTCTGTCAAGACACTTTATCTCTGGAATGCAGTTCGAGAGAATCGAGAATCAGAATCAGAATCGAGTTAAAATCCTTATTATCCTTACTAATATTATAAAAGAGAAAGTGAGTTTATTAGTTTGTTACCTCTTCGCGCGTGTGAGGTCCCTTAAAGCTGCGAAAAAATCCACCCTCTAAGATTAGGGAGTCAAAAGATATGGTCGTTAATGTGACAAGTTTGTACGGAACCCTCGGTACGCGAGTCCGGCTAGCACTTAGCTAGTATTTTTAAAGAAAATATGGAACAAATGTTGCAATAGTTACCCAAAAATATGTTATAAAAAAGCCCAAACACTGAAATATTTCGTCGACTAAACAACACCAAAAAACCAAACCATATTTTTAAAGACACACTGGTGATTCCAATTTCAATGTTACGAAATGCCTACAACCTGATACCCATTTAAAAAAAAACAGTAGTTTTTACGCCAATTTAAACCTTCCAGCCCCCGCAATAGAATCTATTCACACACAATCTCGTAATCGAAAATACCATGCACCCAACCCCATATCGTAAAGGAAATCCTGCATTGTTTTTTCAATTCAGGTGGGCAATAATGGAAGAGAATTCGCTTCGGATAGCTCCACGTCGTTGTCCGGGGAGGAGGGAGAGGGGGAGGGGGCGAGGAAATATTGCCCCAAGGAGGGACGTGACATGCCGACGAGAGCTGGACAATAGTGAGGTGTGTTTGGTTCGATTTTAAAGTTATTTTATAAACAAGTTTGATTGTAAGTAACGGATTACTTCTATGTTTTGTGGAAGGCTTGATATCTTAACAATTTATTGATAGATATATGCCAAGGATACACAAATGAAAAATGGGGGGTGATAAACCCCACCACCCCTGCAAAAACGTCCTGTAGGACTCAGAAGAATTCAGTATTTAAAAAACTCGACCAAATGCAAGTCAGACTCACACACCAAAGGTTCCGTACAAACTTGCGACATAAACGTACCATATTTTTTGACTGTGTAGACTTAGAGGGTTGATTTTTACGCATCTCCAAGAGATCACAGTCTTGAGTACATAATTTTAATTTCAACTCCATACCTCCACGCGTTCTCTAGACAAAGGGTCTCGACAGACAGACAGACACACGAACAACAAAGGGATCCTATAAGGATTCTATTTTTCTAAAAAAGCATTATACTGACCAAAAAAGAAGAAGTGTATTTCATTTTATTATCTTTACTAATCTATACTAATATTATAAAGCTGAAGAGTTTGTTTGTTTGTTTGAACGCGCTAATCTCAGGGACTACTGGTTGGAATTGGAAAATTCTTTTAGTGTTGGATAGTCCATTTCTTGAGGAAGGCTATAGGCTATATAACATCACGCTACGACCAACAGGTGCTGAGCAGCGTGGGTGAAACCGCGTGGAACAGCTAGTACCTAATATGCGAGGTAGATGTTGTAAGTTAGTTATGACTCAGATTTAAGAAAAAAGGAGTTTAGTGCTAGCGGATATTATTTCTTAAAAGGGTTAAAGGTCTTCAAATAGAATATTTAACTATTTAAGGATTTTAAGGCAATCCACACTCTCTCTCTTTCTCTTCTTTTGAAGAAGTGATTGTTATCTAAAAATCGCCTCTTCTTTAGAAAAATAGCAGCTTTATCGATACCTACTACCAATACCAAAATAAATTGAACAGGTAACATCACTATCGCAGAATGTCTGTCTCGCAAGGTTGTTGCTCAAGAAAATATGTCACAAGTAAGATAACTGGAAAATCCTTACATTTATAACTGAAACACGTTCTTTACGTACCCTTTTTAAAAAGTAACTAACTAAAACTAACAAACTATATAACACTAGCTTTTGCCTGCGGCTTCGCTTGCGTTAAATTCGGTATAACACAGTACCTGATACCTGCAGTTTTTGCAATAGCGCCTTATTGATTTGTAATAGCAACGCTATGTTTTCCCTTTTTTCCCTCCCATCCCCTCCCAAGGCGCTAGGACAAAAACTAAAAGTAGAAGGTACCTGCAAATCAGGAAAAACTGTGTTACCCCGAATTTAACGGCGCAGCCGCGGGCAAAAGCTAGTTTTCTCTAAATTTAACATGGTCATTCTGCACACGTAGTTAGAAACTCAGGAACTTCAATAAATGCTTACTTTGTTGAAGTTACAAACTTGTCTTTTAATTTTTTGAAAACGTTACTCTAGTAATATCTCCTGTATCGTGGGTGCGTTTGTAAACATTTCAACTAACATACACAAACAACTAGACCCGACAACCTTGTAAGCCATACACATTTGTCTCGTGCAGGAATCGAATCCGTGCCATGCAGCGCAACAGTCGAGCATTCAGCCACTACGTCAACTATTCTGTCAAAATGTTAAATCTATACTAATATTATAAAGCTGAAGAGTTTGTTTGAACGCGCAAATCTGTAGTTAGTAGTACTGGTTCGAATTGAAAAAATATTTTAGTGTTGGATGGTCCATTTCTTGAGGAAGGCTATAGGCTATATAACATCACGCTACGACCAACAGGTGTTGAGCAGCGTGGGTGAAACCGCGAGGAACAGCTAGTTATGGGAATAATTCTTTAAGCTGACTACTTCCTTATAAGCAGATCTAATATTTTGTTTTTATGATAAACAAAAGCTGTGAAAAAGTAAACAAAATCAAAAGTCCGCCACAAACTTTGGGTAAGCCACATTTTATAACAGATTACTAAAATAATCAATTCTTTATCATCTCCGCCATATTAAATTCTCAAAGAGTCTCAAAGAGTGCGAATTTTTTAAAATTAAATCTCCCCATTTTTATCGTAATTCACTTCGGGATCTGTTTCCAATTTGTGAAGATTGCTTTTAGAAATTCCTTTGAGAAAAATAAGAAGGTATTAAAGAAGTTATTGGAAGATGTTTTAATATTTTTACGAATATTTTAAACAGTGGCGACAATCGAGGAAGCATCATCCTTTCCTTACTAATATTATAATAAGCGAAAGTGAGTTTGTTTATTTGTTTGTAACGTCTTCACGCCTAAATGGCCAAACCGATTTTGATGAATTTTGGTACACAGATGGTTGGGACCCTGGAGACTGACATAGGCTAAAAAAGTGAGAAAAGGGGGAGGAAGAGGGAAGAAAAGGGGAGGGAAAGATTTTTTTTATCCTCACGCGGGTTAAAGTTAGCGTTAGCCTAAAGTAACTATGTCACGCAGACGAAGTCGCGGGCAGAAGCTAGTATTATAATAAATATCTCTTTTTTTTCGTGTGGGAATTCATTAAATAACTTCTAACGCTCTGTTCAAAGCGTAAGAGGACGACTTGTACTAATTAAAACCCATCCATGTTCTATCATTTCATCCATGCCACTTTTGCCCTTTGTGTTCCGGGGTCGCGGTATTTCTTTTAGACCAAGCCGCAGTCTTAAGTGCACCTCTAATAACACAATATAACTAATATCTAACTCACAGTTAGTATGAATTTGTGATGAAAAGACTTTTAAGGACTAAAATTCAAAGTCTAGTGTTTCACATTTGAGTTTTTTAAACAATAATGGCTTAGCTCAAAAACTAAGAAATACACGAAAGAGAAAATAATTCTCATTATTTTTGTCAATATTTTTGCATAGAAATCTTTTAAAAGATTATCACACTAATCTCGATATTCTACGCTGTTCGTCGTTACCGCTCCTGAAGCCTAGCACTAGAAGTGTTTTGAATTCTAAAATCGACGTACGGAGCACTTCAAATGAGAAAGTGACTGACTCCGCGTCACATTGATGAACTATAGTTATAAAATTGAGAAATTTGCTTGTTCGATATTTTTTAAAACATGAAAGGATTAAGATTGATCTCAAAACGCAGGCAAAGACTTCACCGATGTACACATTTCGAGAATTTCACAGCATTTTAAATGACAGTTGGCAGATAAAGTCTCAATATGGCGCGAACTCAGTCACTTTCTCATTGTAAACGCATTGTATTTTGCGTTTACACCACGCCCTCGTGCTAGGCCCTTTACTCTCATCAAAGTATTCCTTCAAGATAATGTTATTTAGTAAAGTTTGATGTTCGAGGTTACACTGTGTACATATTTTCTGAACACACAACACATTTCTCCGAAATGTTTGCAACTCGATCAAGTTGATTGTGGGTAATTGACTGTGGCCCTTTGAATTCACAAATTAAGTTGGATACCGCAAAATATCTTCCTTGGTGAGTCGGTGGAAATGTAAATAATAGATAATATTGATGTTGCTTCCTTGAATTTGGTTTGATTATTGTAACGTTAGTTCATTTCCAATTCAATTAGGTACTACGTTAAACATTTACGGTTATTTCGGATTTTCAAATTAATTTTGATATCGGGCGAGTTACTTCTGACACCTTCTTTTGTTTCACCTTCTTCAAGGCATACTACACCTCACTGTACTCGGGAGCCCTGTGGTTCACATATGCCCCAAAGGCGTATAATGCTCTGTGTATCCAATATAATAATGCGTTCAGGGTATTACTGCGACTGTCACGCTTCTGTAGTGCCTCAGCAATGTTTGCTGACGCACGCACTGTCAGTTGTGATGCATTGTGGCGAAAAAAATCTGCCTAGCTACTCCACAGGCTGCGTGGCAGTCCCAACACTATCCAGCAATCGATGGCTGACCGGGCAGACAGTCCGCTAATGTGGGCCGCTCACTTATCGCACTCGATCTCTTCTAGTTATTTAGTACTGACATAGGCTAAGTCATATTGTTACTATCATACTGGACCACATAATAATCTGAAAAAAAAACTACAGGAGTTTTAATTTAGGTACAGCATGAACTGCATTCTCCATGTTTATGATGTTATCAATAGAACGAATAAATAAAATAAATAAATATCTTGGGACAACTCACACACGGCTATCTGATCCCAAGCTAAGCAGAGCTTGTGTTATGGTAACCAGACAACTGATATACATACTTATATAATTTATAAATACATACATATTATAGATAAATCACACCCAGACACAGAACAAACAATCATGCTCATCACACAAAGTTTGTCCTGGGTGGGAATCGAACCCACGACCTCCGGCTCAGCAGTCAGGGCCACTAACCACTGGACCAACAGGCCCGTCAACTAAAAATGATTCTAGAATCAATTTATTTGACGCTTAAATAGAAGTGACAATTGCTTTTGTTTTTTATTATTATTATTATTTTTATTAATTCCTATATCGTGCTATCAGTCCTTTGACTATGAGCAGATGTGTTGTTACAGATTGAGTGGCATGCAGAGTCAGTTTCCCATTGACTCTTTGTAATTGGTAGCTCATTGTAGGCAGTCCAAGTTCAAGATTTTACGTCTTCAACACTATTCGAATCCACTAGTTGTGCAGCTTACTATTCCTGACACCCTGAATTGCCTAAAAAAAACGTAAAATCCTAATTGTTTAAGTAAAAAAAAAAAAATATAACGTCGGTATTTTTGGTAATAAAAAAAATGCCTTTTTAGTTGTGGTCTCATCGAGCGTTCATTTTTCATTCATTGCTAAATGCTATATTTATACAGGCCACCTTTAAATTACAAAAATAATTTAAAAAATCGCCTCATTATCGACGGAGTAATCTGGTAAACATATAGAAAAAAATACAGTTGAATTGAGAACCTCCTCGTTTTTCTGGTCTGAAGTCGGTTAAAAATAATATCTTTGTTTTCAAATTTTGCATGGTTTTTCCTGTCTTGTCTTCTATGTGTTCACACATTTTTAAATAAATAAATTTCAATTGGAAATTATTGAAAAAAAAATCACAAATAAGATACGCAAACCATTTCAAACATATAATCTAATCATTTCTTCAGCGGCAACAGCTACAGCTTTCCAAATATCATCAACAATACCACCAATATCTTCCTCAGCTATAACAACACCATTTTCGCCTTGTACAATATCTATATTATAAGTGTACAACACTCCTTTTTCTCTGGCATAATCTATGCTAGTACCAGAAGCTCTATCAAAGATTACTGATCCAACGTTCGCTACGTAAGCTTCGTTCATAGCCTTAATCATATCTAGACCTAAAAGATGATGCTGTCTGAACATTCCACTGGCCGCCTTCTCATAGTTCCATGGATATGAAATATATCCTCCATTATTTTGTAAGGAAATATACAGTTTTAGTTTAGAACCATTAGTGTCAATGATGCTTCGAATCATTTCAGTTTCAATCTCGGAGAATGGTGCAGTGCCTCCAAATAAATGGCTGCAGGGACTTGAGCTGGAGTCAAAGTGAAGCCAGTCCAGGTTGAAGTTACGATTAAGGTTGACACCTGGACAGATGTGGGCCATGTGGCTTGCGGTGCTCCGAGATTTCTGCCAGAGACGACTCTGAAAGAAATTGATGTCTAAAATTAGTAAATGATATTTTGTTTCATTTTCGTTTTGAGTTGAATTAAATGCCAAGAGCTTTAATGCTACCTTTTATAAAACTGTCTAGAGTCTGTAAGTATTCTGAAGTAGTTATTGATAATTTATTTTCCATTTTACTCACTGCTCTGCACTGATTTTTATCGTTTTTACTATAAATATCTTTTTTATAGGGATACCTCAAAAGATTTTTTTTCTTTCGTAACCCATATTGGAACGTTCTGTTGCCCGTTTGGCTGTTTGTCAAGACCCTTTATCTCAGAAAATCGTGAAGGTATCAACACTGAATTTAAAACTGTAAACTCAAATTTGTGGTCCCTTACTGCTGTGACTACGTCTATGTCTAACGATGTGTCGCTAGTTTGCACGGGCCACTATCTAGCCATTTCTGTTCCATTTCTAGGCAAAGGCCTCCCTCCAGTTCATCCACCTCTCACGTACTTCTTCTATCTCTGATGGAACCTATCTAGTTCGAGCCGCCATCTCCTTCATGGCCTCCCACGTCCTCGCCTCCCTGTGTCAGGGCACCAGTTTTCTACTATTTCAGCCCACAGTTTGTCTGGCATGTGGCAGAGATGTCCTGCCCATTTGAGTAAGGCAGCCTTTTGCCTTATCTTAGTATTACAGCATCAGACTAACACTGATAACTGACAAATTATCAGCTGTACCCTACAGCTTCCGTAATTATACCTTAGCTTTAAGCCCATTTTTAGATCTTCACACATTATGGTATGCAATAAAGATATGAATATGAACATCAATAAAGAAAGCATTATTTTTGTTTTACTTTTAGTTGCGTTTGTGCAATATTTTAAGCTTTTCTTCTATAAGAATTTTACTTACATTGCCCCGAGAATACTCATATCCGTCAGGATTCAAAACAGGAACCACAATCCATTCCATACCGTCCAGGAATTTCTGTTCACCCAAGATTTTTTCCACTACGTTCAATGCAGCTGGAATGGTTACCCATTCTCTTGGGTTTATCCCAGACTCTATAACAATTATGGGTTTTTCTGCTTCCGAGTTGGTATCACTGGTGACTCTTAGGTACACTAAGGGTCTGCTTTGACTGGTAACTCCATATTCCACTAGTTCTGCTTTCGTATTTGGGTATTTTTCTTGTAGTGATCGAAGGTGACTTAAGATCTGAAAAAACGAAATTTGTTATATTTAATCACTAGTTTTTGCTTGCGGCTTCGCTCACGTTAAATTCGGGGTAACACAGTTCGCCTTGCGCCTTATTGGTTTGTAATAGCAACGCTAAGTTTTCCCTTTTCTTCCTTCTTTCTCCCTCATATCCCTCTCTTTTTAGAAAAAAAAATAAAAATTACCCTATGTCCGTCTCCTGGTTCTCCAACTATCTCTGTACCAAAATTCATCAAAATCGGTGTAGCCATTAAAACGTGAAGAGGTAACAAACAAACAAACTCACTTTCGCTTTTATAATATTATAGTAAGGATAGTAAGGATAAGGATTCATTCGAGCAATTGCAAACAGGAAAAAACTGAAAACTTGTCAAGCTTTACATTTATCATGTAAGGCTTGATACGTCTCACGGTCACGGTATATGCGGTTCTGTGTACGGTGAGCATTGGGTAGCTCATCGTCCGCCCGTCTAGTGACGACAGGTCGTGTCGACGATGCGTTAGTATACCCCGTGCGCCTCAAAGAGATGTCAGCAAAGAGTGGGGCCTGATAGAGCCACTGCTAGCCGTAGTTACGGGTTGTTTGAATACCGTAATATAAAGAGCAACACAAAAGGAGGAACACGGGTGGGTTTTGGTCTGTAAAATTCTGCCACTCTCTCCCGCTCCGCCAAGAGTGAAGAAAGTTATTTGTTTATTTTCCATCAGTAAAAAATGCATGATTATACACGTATATATACTAAAGTCTAGGCAACTATCTATAAATTCCCAATGAAAAAAAACAAAACAATAATACTTTGAAAGACGATTACTATAATACATTAAACACATAGTATCGTCTGACAGAAAAGATACTGACATGATATAAAAGAAAAAAAAATGGCCGATCTGTTTTCACGACTAAAAATTTCCTTTTCTTCAAATATTCCAATTTGAAGAATAGTCCTCGTCTTCACACGTGTAGTTTTACTCAATTGAATCAAAAGTTTGCTACTCACTGCTTCGGGTTGATTTTTTTCGGCATTGCCGACCGGCAATATCGGATACCTATATAAAAAAAAGAAACTACCAGAGTAAAGTAGATAAAATTTGTATGGAACCACGGAGCGGGTTTTCTCTACCAAACGAAAAGATCGAACAATAATCACGGAATAATCATTAAAAAAGATGCCCTTTGAATACACTATATCCTACTTTTTAAGAAATCATGTTCGTGAAAAATCCGATCTACGTTACTGGGATTCTGCCTAACCGACCATAACACAGTTTGCCGACCGAAACGAGCGGAACGAAAGCCGAATACCGCCGAATCGAACCCAACCATATGTGTAGTACCGCTAAGAACTTACGCAGGCGCCTTTCATGCCTCACGATCTATTCATACCAAAGGAAAATTCCTTCATTCAAAAT
Source organism: Ochropleura leucogaster (assembly GCA_958449745.1). Taxonomy (NCBI): domain Eukaryota; kingdom Metazoa; phylum Arthropoda; class Insecta; order Lepidoptera; family Noctuidae; genus Ochropleura; species Ochropleura leucogaster. The sequence continues at coordinate 15,879,389 of OY288215.1, read as the reverse complement.
ACTTCCACAGTATTTTTCCACAAAAGATACGAAGGTGCGTAAATGTACAATTTATGTCAAAAAAGGTGAGATTAATTCTCGGAAATTCGTCTGAGGATTTACTGAATATTGTTGTCGTTTCCACAAACATTAGGCATCACCTATCCGTAATGTGTAAACATTTGACGGTTAACAAAAAAATAAAAAGTTTTTCAATAAAATACCGGAAATAAATCAGAAAAATGAATATTCATTCTAACCGACTTAAAAAAAAGGAAGAGATTCTCAATTCGACTGTATTTTTTTGTAGGTATGTTTGTTACTCGATTACTCCGTCGATGGTTGGCCGATTTTTAAAATCCTTACTAATATTATAAAAGCGAAAGTTTGTTTGTTCGTTTGTTGTGTGTGTTGTTGTTTTTTTACCTCGTTCTCCCTCATTTCTCACATTTTTTTTTTAATAAAGATATTCTATGTCCCTCTCCAGGGTCCCAACTATCTCTGTGCCAAAATTCAACAAAATCGGTTAAGGCGCGGTAAGCGTGAAGACGTAACAAACAAACTCACTTTCGCTTTTATAATATTAGTAAGAATTGTACCACATTTCATGCAACAAAAATATCTTATCTTATTTATGGTTGGCGCAGTGGCTGAGCGGTAGCTTCTGCCATTCCTCTCGATTCTGTTCACGGCCATCAATCTGTATCCTAGGACTTAGACGTCAGCCTAACGTGCTTGTCTATGGACGGTGAGCAATGCTTAGCTCACAGTCCGTCCGTCTATTGACAACAGACCGTGTTCATGTTCCACGCGCTTCAAAGACATGTTAGCAACGAAGAGGAGCCTACTAGGGCCACCACAGACCGCGGTTGCGAGTTGTTAGAAAGAGATACCTCTGCCCCAGAACATAAAGGGCAAAAGAAGGAACAAGTTTGCGTTTTTGAATTTTGGTCAGTAAAAAATGACACTCCTCCTCACTCCACCCAGGGCGGGGCAAGTTATTGGATTTCCCATCCACAAAAAAAGCCACGCTTTTTGATTATTCATACATGAAATTGAGTTAAACTTACATCATCATAAGTATGGTAGCGTTTAACATCAAATGCATCAGTGTCACCATCGTTTTCATTTCTTGATGACCGAATTCCACTCTCCTCTTTGGCCAAGAACCTGAAAGAACAAAAATACTATCATTAAATCTTAGTTTTGTGGAACATATTCAACAGTTAGTTAGTCAACGAGGGGGTTGGAGGGTGAGCCAAATCCACGCCATGGCCTGTGTTTATGTACATTCATATTTTTAATCAATTTGTTTTAGTGTCACGTCAAATCATTGGGTTGCTGTATTTTGTTCTTTTTTCAAACCTTAATATTGTTTGATTTATTGTTTATTCGTATAAGTATTTAAAATATTTTTAAAATTGGTTTGACTTCCGTACGTTTTACTCACGGGTTGAACACTGAGAACCAGCGCTGTGCTGTGGGCTCCCATAGCACAGCATCATTCTGAGCTTATTCCAACATGGCGGAATAATCCCAAAGATGGTGGACTACTTATTTTTTATGGGTTTCAATTGAAAGGGTTAACTGAGCAGAGAGAATGCGTTTTTTATATTGTTATATTCATTAATTAATTGTTTTTTTACATGATATAAGTTACATTTTTAAATATTTCTTAAAAAAAATATAAAAAATAGTAGCCCACCGGTATCGTGAGCAGAGTCCAAGCTACCGGCGGTCAGGGCTCCAGAGAGAGGAACCTCCTAACAATACGAGCCGTGTCCAGGAGTACCGCTTTCTGTATCCAGCTGCCCAACAAGAGCCTCCTCAGGTATTGATCGAGGCCCTTGGCAATTACGCCATTGTCAGATACGACATATTATTATTATTATATAATTAACTTTCTGAGGTACCAAGTAAATCATCGTGCAAATTAATCACCACGTTACGTTAATTCCTCTGGAAAATTGCTCCAAACATCATTTCAGTAACAAATTAAATAAATATCGGAAAATATTTACCATCACGTTAATGCTGGCTTAATGATGATGTCGGTAGTTATATAATTATTTTACGAGATTAATTATTTTCGGCGCATGTTTTCGGGGGTGTTATTTTAATTATTGTTTATCACGTTTTCGTAAATATGTTAGTGGGAATGGTGAAAGATTTACATGAACATCAGCCATGTTTTTTCCTGATAGGAAGCTGATTTGATTACAAGTAATTTTCATATAATGATAATTGGAACCAAGTTTTGGAACGACACTTTTTGCTTTAGTTGTAAGCCGTGCGGCGTGCGCGTGTTTCTCTGTCTGTCTCTCTCTCTCCCTCTCATAAAAAGCAAGCCAGTTATTTTTGTTTCGCCTTTCTATTTCGCATTTAACAGTGTGGTGTCGCGACGATTATTTTTTTTGAGTGTATACAGGTTTTTTAAATAATAACTTCGTTCCCCCCGGGTGTCCCTTGACCACTCACAAGTTTTATAAAAAAAAAATGTTCATGCGACACCAGAACATAGTTTGTTTTAGACCACGTTATTTATATTTTGACCCCAAAAATATTTTAAGATGTATATGTAATTCAGGTAACATAACAAGCTCATAACTTTACGATTTTGCATGATATACCTAGTTCTGAAATTTCGTACATCTTTACATTAAAATACAAAGTGTTTCGGGTTTCTCATAAACTGAAACTAATGCTGTACATGAAGACTTTGCCTTAGGGTCATGTAATTACAACTAAAAATAACTATTAAGTAGTTTATTAAAAGAATTGATTTATAAGAAACGGGAGTCTCAGACATGCACTGACTAAAGCCCATGTTCCTTCTATCGCCGTTTATGTTCCGGGGCCGCGGTAACTCTTTCGAACAACCCGCAACTCCGGCAGGATTTGGGACAGCCCTTGATTAAAAAATAAAATTAAAAAAAAACTCGTACTCACTCGTACACATCTTCAATATACACGTCCTTCTCTATCCCCAATTCTTCCAGCTTCTCCTCAAACCAGTCGACATCAGAAGGCGGGACCATCACCTTGCCGACCACCCCATACTGGAAACTTGGTCTTCTCCAGAAATCTATTGAATCAGTTTTCAGTAGACCGATGTTTTCTTGCTGTTTGTGGCTGTCTAGGTCTATGTTGTAGACTTTGGATCTGGAAAATTGTCAATAATATGGTGAATCTTCATGTGACATTGTTCATTTATAGGCTTTTTTTGCGGATGGGAATTCAAGAAAGTCAATAAAGTAACATCCCCCACTCTGGGTAGAGTGGAGGGGAGCGTAAAGGCGCGGGCCCACCGCGGCTCATGCTGAGCACGGACACGCGGCGCATTTTAGCTGCGTGTATTAATTTGTTTGACAACGTGGGTCTACGTTTCCTCTGGAGTACCTACACGAAAACCCACGACTATGTATAGAAAAGAAAGAAAGAAAAACTTTTATTTGAGACTCGCACAAAACAAGTCAAACAACAAAAAAAAATGAAATAAAATAGTACAGACAAGTTTATTGTCTGTGCGAGGCCAAAAAGGTCCCTGTCTCAGCATAAGCTGCGATATTTTAGGTTTAAAATAACACAGCGCTGGTATTCTGACAGGGCCAGTTAGTGGTGTCACGGACACAGAACGGAACACATTCTTAAATTAATATTCTTATTATAGATAAATACATTATAAAATAATAAATAAATGCAAATGGTCAAAAGTATAATTATAAAATTCTTCATGCAAATTATTTTCCACGTATAGCGTGGCACGGCGCACGAAGAGGCTACACACGTGTCACTGCAATCAACGGAGGAAAGCTGCTCTGCGATAAGCAAGTTGTACATAGTCATGGGTCATATTCATGTACTCTAGTGGAAACGTAGACCCACGTTGACAGCGTTGAGCTATGTAATCGCCTATACGAGAAAGCCACGCATGTATTAATGACGTCAATTAATGCGTAGCCTCTCCGTGGGTTGCAGTGGACACAACCACATACATTTTCTTACAAAGCGAAGCTTAATACACGTGCGTAGCCTCTCCGTGCACCGCGGTGGGCCCGCGCCTTAAGACATGTACTGACTAAAACCCACCCATGTTCCTTCTATTGCCTTTTACGTTGCGGGGCCGTGATATCTCTTACGAACAACCCGCAACCCCGGCAAGCTGTAAAAAATCAACCCACTCAGTCTACGCAGTCAAGAGATATGGTCGTTTATGTTACAAATTTGTACGGAACCCTCGGTGAGCGAGTCTGGCTTGCACTGGGCCGGTTTTTTCTAAATGAATTGTTTGATTTAATTTTATTCGAAAACATTAGAATAGAATAGAGTAAACGTTTATTGTCTCCATTATTACAGCTAGTAGTAGTAAATACATAAAAACTATAATACCGTAAGCAAGAGATTTAAGCGTCAGCATTATGCTTAGGTCCCCCCTAGAGGGTAGTTAAGCGCTGGTTTTCATCTTAAACCCTTGACTCCTGTTTACAACAACAAAAAATACAGAAATAGTACAAAGAGGTAACGGAGATAACAGACTATTTTTGACTATTTTTCTTAAAAACAAAACAGCTGTGGTCACGATTGATTATACTATGTATAAAGATAAAATTGTGAAATTAGAAAAAAAATACATTGGTAAAAGGCATATTGGGAAAATAAAAAAATCATGATTTTAGGTCACGGGCCTGGTTACTATTGTATTGCTGACTGTAGATTTTGCCTTTAAGGCATGCAAAATTAATCTAAACATTATAACTAAAACTTTCTGCTCATTAGTCGAGCTCGATAGTTAATGCAGTCTGTCAAGTTTGATAATGTGTTCAAAGTAATTACTTACTTTTAAGGTAAATTTTAAAACCTTGCACAAGAATTTCAAGTTTCCATCATACAAATTGCAATATAATCTAAGATAATATGTGTTAATTAGTATAGATTACAATTATATCTACGTAATGTTTTTGTTATGAATATGAAATAATAATTATTACAACAGAATAACACTGTAATTATTTGGTAAACAAGATTTTGATGATATTACTTGACTTGATATTGTAATTATCTCTATTGTAACTCAAAAAGAATTTATTTTAAACTAGCTTTTGCCCGCGGCTTCGCTCGCGTTAAATTCGGGGTAACACAGTTCCCCTTGCGCCTTATTGATTTATAATAGCAACGCTAAGTTTTCTCTTTTCTTCTCTCTTTCTCCCTCACATCCCATTTTAAAAAAAAAAATAGCCTATGTCCGTCTCCTGGTTCTCAACTATCTCTGTACCAAAATTTATCAAAATCAGTTTAGCCATTACAGCGTGAAGAGGTAACAAAAAAACTCACTTTCGCTTTATAATATTAGTAAGGACTAGCCTCCGCCCGCGACTTCGTCCGCGTGGCATAGTTACTTTGGGATAACGCTAACTTTAACCCGTGTGATGATCAAAACAATTATCTTTCCCTCCCCTTTTCTTTCCCTTTTTCTCCATTTTTTTAGCCTATGTCCGTCTCCAAGGTCGAATCTCTCTCTCTACCAAAATTCATCAATAACGATAGTGAGTTTGTTTGATTGTTTGTTACGTCTTCACGCCTAAATGGCCAAACCGATTTTGTTGAATTTTGGTACAGAGATAGTTGAGACCCTTTAGACGGACAGGCTATATTTAAAAAAAAAAGACTCATGTCAGACAGAGAGAGAAAAACGGAAAACTTAGCATTGCTAGTACAATAAATAAGGCGCAAGGGCACGAACTACAGATGGCAGGTACCTGCAAATCAGGAAAGGAGAACTATCTTATCCCGAATTTAACGCGGGCGTAGCCGCGGTCGATAGCTAGTTAAATGTTTTTAAACGCACCCACGATAGCGGAGAAATTCCTACAGTACGGCTAACGAGAAGCGATACGAAAGGTCATTAACCTAAAGAACAACTGTGGCGTTGATAATCTAATATTTAGCTCTTTCCATCTTGTGCCTTTGTCGTAATGCCTCGTTCTCCCGGCAAAAACATGACAACGTTAAGACGGGTTCGCCAACATTCGGGCGGCCATTTTAGATGGGGTTTTAGCATGGGTTTTGTTTACATTTGGTATCGCGTCTCGTTGGCCGTACTGTAGTGTGGGGCAACGTTTAAAACAAGAATAAAAAAATTCGCGCTGACTGATCTCCACAATTATTTTCAATTGTTTTAAGAGAAAGAACATTTCACTCTTCGCACCCTTTTAACTCGCGTCATTACCTTTTACGACTAGAGAGATAAGCAGTTTAATGTGATTCTATATTTTTTTGTCAGTCCAAGTCTGCGAGACTTAATGAAGGGAAAATATTATATTGTAGCTGTTTTTAAATACTTGAAAAAATGAGTGTCATTTTCCTGTTTATAAGTCTTTATTCTTCGTCTGTGTTGTTTAAGCTTTTCAAATAGAAATACATGAAAAAATATTATGAAATTACGTTTTAGTTTTATTTTGCGACGATTAAAAAATTGATATGTTATAATAATAAGAATGCCTAATTGCTCTCGTCTAGCTAACGGAGAGTACTTGCATAGACACAACCTTGTAGCCAGGATTATCCATCAGCAACTTGCTCTAAAATACAATCTTGTGGAATCGGAAGTGCCGTACTACAGGTATGAGCCCGACCCAGTTCTTGAACATGGCAATATCACATTGTACTGGGATCGATCCATCATCACTGACAGGACTATTGTTGCCAACAAGCCTGATATAGTGGTGGTGGATCGATCAGAGCGGCGCGCAATGATTATTGACATAACAGTCCCGCATGATGAGAACCTCGTGAAAGCCGAGAAAGATAAACAAATGAAGTATATTGACTTGGCTCGCGAGGTTGTCGACATGTGGGATGTGGACTCAGCGATCATTGTGCCAATAGTCGTATCTGCCAATGGCTTAATTGCCAAGAGCCTCGACCAATACCTAAGAAGGCTCTCGTTAGGCAGCTGGATCAAGGGCTTGATACAGAAAGCGGTACTCCTGGACACGGCTCGTATTGTTAGGAGGTTCCTTTCTCTGGAGCCCTGACCGCCGGTAGCTTGGACCCTGTTCCCGATACCGGTGGGCTACTATTTTTATATTTTTAAATGTTTTTTTTTTATTACTTTAAGAAATATTTAAAAATGTAATTTTATGTTAAAAAATAAATAAATGTACGAAAAGAATGCCTAATAAGCAAATCAAGTATATTGACTTTGCTCGTGAGGTTGTCGACATGTGGGATGTCGACTCAGCGATCATTGTGCCGATAGTCGTATCTGCCAATGGCTTAATTGCCAACAGCCTCGACCAATACCTGAGAAGGCTCTCGTTAGGCAGCTGGATCAAGGGCTTCATACAGAAAGCGGTACTCCTGGATACGGCTCGTATTGTTAGGAGGTTCCTTTCTCTGGAGCCCTGACCGCCGGCCGGTAGCTTGGACCCTGTTCCCGATGCCGGTGGGCTACTATTTATAAATGTTTTTTTTTTATGTTTTTCAGAAATATTTAAAAATGTAAATTTATGTTAGTTAAACAATAAATGAACGAGAATGCCTAAGATTTGTCATATAACAGAATCTCATTCGGTAAATAAAATGTTTTTTAGGGTTCCGTACAGAAAGGGTAAGGACGTGATAGTTAGACTGTTCAAATTTCACAGATGATGTAATATTTCTGTTGTCGCTATAACAACAAATACTAAAAGACATAACTAAATAAATATTTAAAGTTGTTCCCATGACATACCGCAGTCCCGAAACATAAAGGTCAATAGAAGGAACAAAAAAAGCAAAAGACATGGTGCTAGACACCCTGTCTAGCTCTGTCTCTTTCCCTCAGTGGAATAAGTTCTGCTTTAAGACGTCATGGTAGGGAAGCAGGGGTGGGATTTAGTCAGTAAAAGTCTGACAGTCCTCCTTGCTCCACCCAAAACGGGGGAAGTTATTTGATGGTATCTTATCCGCAAAAAAAAATTGCTCCCATATAACAAACACGTTTTTTTTTGCCTTTTTATAGATAAAGGTACGAAACCCTTGTCTTTGCCCTAAGATCGCTTTTGACCGGTTTTTTTTTCTAAATGCCATCTCTGTAATACCATTTTAAATTGATTTATTGACAAAAATGGATTGCTTTGGAAGATGCATACCCTATTCGAATGAGAAATCTTTTGTTTTAAAATGTTTTATATGCTTTTATCTAAATTGTACTGTACCAGTCCAATTTTAGGGTGAGTTTTTCTTTACTCCATTTCTTAGATATTATTCCATTATAAGTAGTTTAGATTCCAACTTGCAACATTTACAAAAAGCAGATAGGCTTGCCAGGGTCTCCGCCTGCCGGGGTTTGGGGTAGTTCGAAAGAGATACCGCAGCCCCGGCACGTAAAGAGCAATAGAAGGAACATGGGTGGCAAACTGAGAAATTATTTGACGAATTCCTATATTTAATGTTTTATTAACATTTACACAAAGAAACTTTTTGACACAGAAAATCTACCAAAGCTCTTGCAAAGAATCATAAATTCTTTAAAAGATAACATATCAGCATTTATTTTAATTATCACAGTAAACCATAATCCTATAATTAAGCATATAATCAAAGGGGGTACTGTTATCATCATCATACTGTATACTCATACGTCCACGAGTTGACAGCTGTTTGTACAAGTTATTTAGGTACGTTTTTATCCTTTCCACAGAATCACATCGCCAATGTTATCAGCTAAGGGCATATACCGCGGTCGAAGCGGTCACCACCTTCTGCGAAGCAGTAATGCTAGCAAAGGAGGTGACCGGGCGTTTGAGGGAGAGAACATCTGTCCAACCCAGCAGCCGCGGGAGACGCCCATGGCGCCGGGCGCCGCGAGACTACTCCCGGCCACCGTAGATGCGGGCCTGTGGGCGGTGAGCAATGGATTGTTCACCGTCCGTCCGTCGATTGACGACAGGCCGTGCCGACGGCGCGTTCGTTTTTCACGCGCGCCTCAAAGAGAGTCAGCAAAGCAGAGGGGCTTGCAAGAGCCTCCGCCTGCCGGGGTTGCGGGTTGTTCGAAAGAGATACCGCGGCCTCGGAACGTAAGTAAAGGGTAATAGAAGGAACATGGGTGGGTTTTAGTCAGTACAAGTCTGACATGCCCCCCCGCTCCGCCCAGAGCGAGATGATTTCCAAACCGAAAAAAAAAAAAGGCCATATACCGCTGACGGGGTTGCTCGTTGTTCGAAAGAGATACCGCGGCCCCGGAACATAAAGGGCAAAAGAAGGAACATGGGTGGGTATTAGACCTTCCCCCGTTCAGAGCGGGAACAGTGAAGTGTGTAATTGATGTTTACCCATCCGAAAAAAAAAGGAGTGAGGCGGGGGAGCTCTCGTTTATACTGCAACATTTTGACAGTTATATCTAATATATAAAATTCTCGTGACACAGTTTTCGTTCCCATACTCCTCCGAAACGGCTGGACCGATTTAAAAAAAAAATGTGTACATATCGGGTAGGTCTGAGAATCGGCCAACATCTATTTTTCATACCCCTAAGTGGGCAGCGGGTGAAACCGCTGGGTACAGCTAGTTACCTCTAATATAACGGAACGAGCCCCTATTTCCAACTACCAGGAAGATATCTAGACACCAAATTTCATGAAAACGCAAAAATGGCCGTTTCTGATTCATCTTGTTTCCTATTTTCAGACAGCTGGGTTCAACGTGCTTTCCGAGGTACAAACGTGTCTTTGTGAATGTAAGATTCACGGACAAACTTTTCTATACAAACTTGCTATATAAATGACCATATCTTTTGACTGCGTAGTCTTCTAAGTAAATTAACCCTCTAGGGTTGATTTTTCACAGCACAAAAGGACCTTCACGCGTTCCTGAGATAAAAGATCTTGACAGACAGACAGACGGACAACAAAGTGTTCCGTTTTCTCTTTAAAGTTACGGAACCCTAAATAGTAGTCTGACAGCATAACTCACCCTTTGTACACTTCATTCTTCGCCGCCACCAGACAAAAAAACACAAAAACAAAATATAAATAAAATAACATTTTAAAACGAATATCTTAGGCTCACAGCATTTACATACTAATTATAAGATTAATGGCAATTTAAATATTGAGGAATTTTATCTTATCAGAATAATTTATTAAAAACAGAAATGTCATGCAATCTTCACTTATGTTAAAGGTGATCCCACACAGCTGAATGCATGCGTAACCGTTTAACTGTGAGGGTAGATCGTTTTGTCTGCTCGTAAACATCCACCCGCAATAACTTCAGGTCATCCGTGTTCATGGCGTTTGCAAAAACGCCGAAATATCGGAAACTCGATACAAATTGCAAACATGGTAAATATCCCGTTTCAAGTGTTAATTACCCGACCTCGGGAGCCTCTCTCACGGCTGCTGAGTTGGTTTGAGGATCGCTCCATCAAATGTCCAGTCACCTCCTTTGCCAGAATAAATATCGATATATGAATAAATATCAAAATCGTCGTTTGTCAGACGTCATTAGTACATAAGTATTTATTAATTAATTCTTTAGAATTTAAGTACAAACACCTGCACATCGAGCTACTTTGTAGTAGCTTGATGTGCAGGTGTACAGATTGTTCTGTCAGATTTCTTTGATAGATTTTCGACTTTATTTCTAAAGTATTAGGTTCAAGGTTCATTGGGAAAAATTGACAGTTTCGGGTAGCTTGACCTGCAGGCGTCTGTACATATACTGAATTTTAAAAGTAATTTATTTTTAATTACAAAGAGCACTTTGCATGTGGTGTTTGTCTGTAATTGGTTGTATAGTGAGACTTAAGACAAAATTATTTGTATGTTCTACCTTTATTATATCTGTAACAACTGTTGGTGAACTTTAATTACATAAATAAATAAATACTTCGCAGAAGAAGGTAACGCTACCCAATTGCTCTCCCTCCAGACCATGGGCTGAACCAGGGCCAGCCGCGAGAGGTCACACTCGCAGTCACCGATCGTGGCAAGAACATAGCGGTGCTCCGCCCAAGATGGACAGACCGCCACAGTCTGCTCCACCGTGTTCTCCGGGCGATCGTCACAGTGGTGACACCCGGGCATTTTCATTATGTGCAATTGACGGGCCTGTTGGTCTAGTGGTTAGTGGCCCTGACTGCTGAGCCGGAGGTCGTGGGTTCGATTCCCACCCAGGACAAACTTTGTGTGATGAGCATGATTGTTTGTTCTGTGTCTGGGTGTGATTTATCTATAATATGTATGTATTTATAAATTATATAAGTATGTATATCAGTTGTCTGGTTACCATAACACAAGCTCTGCTTAGCTTGGGATCAGATAGCCGTGTGTGAGTTGTCTCAAGATATTTATTTATTTATTTAATTATGTGCTGGCGTTTCATGATGCTTAAGAATCCACAGAATTCATTAAAGCATCCTATTATATCAACGGCAACTTATCGTAGGAGGTGAGAATATAAGCGTAAAATTTAACACCAATCTTTTGCCGTATGAGAAAATATCCTTTAAAGTGTGAAAATAACAAGCTGATATTATTATTACTGCTACAGACCTTCCTTCTATCTTTCCAGTAATTAATATATTTACGGGTTTCACCTTAAAGAGCACAGTCTTACCGTTAGCGATAAGCGAATTGAACTAGCGATTTAAAACTAGACACAATAATACCTAGTAATACATTGTTTGATCAAATTCTTGCTAGCAATGAGCAGTCAGCAAACAGCTAAATAATAACAGCCGCACCGGTCGATGTTCAGGTAAAGCAGTGCTTAAAAAAGTCGGTCTGCGGATGCGTGATCTATTAGTAACCGAGAATATATATAATAAGGATAATATATATATATATATAGTAAGGATAAGGATTAAGGATTTTTAATATTATAAATGTGAGTTTGTTTGTTTGTTACCTCTTCACGCTTTAATGGCTGAACCGATTTGGATGAATTTTGGTACAGAGATAGTAGGGAACCAGGAGACGGACATAGGCTAATGTTTTTTTTGAAAAAAGTGGGATGTGAGGGAGAAAGAGGGAAGAGAAGGGAAAACTTAGCGTTGCTATTACAAATCAATAAGGCGCAAGGGGAACTGTGTTACCCAAAATTTAACGCGGGCGAAGCCGCGGGCGAAAGCTAGTATATAATACAGCCGAATTGAGAACCGCCCTTTTTATAGAAGTCGGTTAAAAACAGTCGCCTCCTCGGCGGTTGCGACAGTTGCCTGAATCCTTTTAATTTTAAGACTGTTTTTCCTTTTATTAATTTTATGCGTACAAAACCGTGGGTGGGCTTTCATTACTTAGCGTAATAAATACTATTAAATTAATAAATGTAGGTCGTCGTGAAAGCCGAGAGAGATAAGCAAATCAAGTACATTGTCTCGGCTCGTGAAGTTGTCAACATATGGGATGAGAATTCAGCGATCATTGTGCCGATAGTCGTATCTGCCAATGGCTTAATTGCGAACAGCCTCGACCAATATCTAAGGACGGTCCTCGTTAGGCGGTGGTGGTCGTTTTGGACACGGCTCGTATTGTTAGGAGGTTCCTTTCTCTGGAGCCTCGACCCCTGGTAGCTCGGACCTTGTTACCGATGCCAATGGGCTACTATTTTTTGTAGTTTCAAATGGATTTTTTTTTGTTTCATGTGTAGTTTAATAAGAAATACGTAAAATGATAAAATAAAATATATGTGAAAATCCTTACTAATAGTATAAAACGAAAGGTAGTTTGTTTGTTACGTCTTGACGCCTAAATGGCCAAACCGGTTTTTATGAATTTTGGTACTGAAATAGTTGGGACCCTGGAGACGGACATGGCTAAAAAAAAGTGAGAAAAAAGGTAGAGAAAGAGGTAAGAAAAGGGAAAAGAGAAAGATTTTTTTTTTTATCACCACGCGGGTTAAAGTTAGCGTTAACTCAAAGTCACTATGCCACCCGGATGTAATCATAAATCAGGTCGAATGATTAAGAAGCATTAATTTTTCTGTGGGCGTTGCCAAAAAAACTAAGTTTGCAGCGGAGCATCCTGAATCGATAATTTTATGCTGCACGACGCACGGCTTGTGACTATATAATAACAGCACGGACGGATCGATCTTCAAAGTTAAGCCTGACTTGCTAAGGTCGGTCTGTGGATGGGTGACCAGTATTACAACCCGAGTCTTCTCTCAACCTCGAAGAGCATATTAAGCCTTTGCTCCTGGCTATCATTTAAAGATCTTTGAGAGAGGTTACAGGTAGTCAGTGGCCTGAAAAGTCTGACAAACAGTCTTACTAAGGGAGTACCGTATTACCCAGTACTAACTGGGTTATGGAAGTCAGATCGGCAGACACATACTAGTAATCCTTACTTCCTTACTAATATTATAAAAGCGAAAGTGAGTTTGTTTGTTTGTTCCCTCTTCACGCTTTAATGGCTAAACCGATTTTGATGAATTTTGGTACAGAGATAGTTGGGAACCAGGAGACGGACATAGGCTAATATTTTTTTGGAAAAAAGTGGGATGTGAGGGAGAAAGAGGGAAGAAAAGGGAAAACGTAGCGTTGCTATTACAAATCAATAAGGCGCAAGGGGAACTGTGTTACCCCGAATTAAACGCGAGCGAAGCCGCGGGCAAAAGCTAGTTAACTGATAAGTAAGAATAATGTTGTTTGAATTCATCTATTGTTTTTGCTTTTACTGAAGACGCTCTTAATGTGCTCGTTTTTCTACATCGTTCTCACATATACGTTTAACGAGTTTTTGCCTGCGGCTTCGCTTGTGTTAAATTCGGGGTAACACAGTTCCCCTTTCCTGATTTACAGGTACCGGCTACCTGTAGTTTTTGCCCTTGCGCCTTATTTATTGTAATAAAAATGCTAAGTTTACCTTTTTCTTCCCTCTTTCTCGTCTCGTCTCCAGGATCCCAACTATTTCTGTACCAAAATTCATCAAAATCGGTTTAGCCATTTAGGCGTGAAGACGTAACAAACAAACTCACTTTCGCTTTTATAATATTAAGCAAGGATTTCAACACGAATTATGTATGCATGAGGGACACTCCATGGAGTTTCTTGCCCATTCTTCTCCATAGAGATCTCCACTTTGAAATGGGCAACTACAGTACTTTCACAAGGTACTATTTTTGCAAGTCTAAAAGTACTATAAAATTCCTCATAAAAACTACATAACATTTATTTTATCTTTCTATTTCTAGTTTAACGATGTTAAAAGGTTTTCAATACGTTAACGTATGTCGTCTAGATAACAGATGAGTCTTCAATAAACTGTAGTTATAATCTATCACCGCTAATGCACTTGTGCAATCTATACCATGGCTTTTGTTCTAAATGTCTTTATTGGAAAAGCTTGGAAGTTGACATTAAGGCCGCTATCCCACTGGCGTTTTACGAGCGTCGGCGTCTCTCGAACGTCTGCGCAGCGTCAACGTTGCGCAGACGCGACGTCGTCGCGTGACAAGCATTAACGTCCACTGGACGCGTCGCGTCTGCGCAACGTTACCGTCGCGTTTTTTGGCAACTATATCTTAATACACGGATAGAGCAGGACGGCGTGATTGTCCCTGTCACGCGATGTCGTGACGTCAACGTTCGAGAGACGCCGACACTCGTAAAACACCAGTGGGGTAGCGGCCTAAAACCGACTTTGTAATGCAATTTCTTATGATATTTTATATTTAATTATAATTTTATAATAATCAAGGCATAATCCGAAGACATACAACATCGAACTCCAGCATACCCACCCGTTGTGCATACAATGGGATTTTTTTTGTAGAGTACTCTTTCAAACAATTTGTAACCTCGGCAACCGGGTGGCCTTGCCTTGGCAGGCCCTTCTGATTAGCTGACACCTGTTTTAGGCGCTCCTGGAACACTAACGCGCTGTCGTCATGGCCTATGGTCACTAGATGGATGAACGGTGAGCTATCCATTGCGCACCATCCACGGACCCGATACAATGGGCGCTTTTTTTTTTTTAACTTGGCCCTACTCTAGGACTTTCTCCTGTATCGTGGGTGCGTTTACAAACATTCACAACGTTTACAACTACCTGTAGGCTATACAAACATTCGTTCCGTGCGGGGATCGAACCCGCGACACGAAGTGCAGCAGTCAATCACTCAGCCACCGCGCCAACCGTGCCGCTTATAGTTGACTAGCTGTTCCACGCGGTTTCACCCACGCTGCTCAGCACCTGTTGGTCGTAGCGTGATGTTATATATCCTATAGCCTTCCTCAAGAAATGGACTATCCAACACTAAAAGAATTTTTCAATTCCAACCAGTAGTCCCTGAGATTAGCGCGTTCAAACAAACAAACAAACAAACTCTTCAGCTTTATAATATTAGTATAGATTATGCCTATTGTCGTATATCTGTAAAGTTATTAGTTCATATATTTGATGGTCTACAAAACAATATAAATGCCACACTGGTATTTTAAATGTCTTCGAGGGCCAACATCAAACACAACTAAAATAAAACAAAATTAACTTGATAAATAGTATTTATTAGTTTTACTGGCAAGTTGTTAATTGATTCGTATGTGATACACTCAAAGACGAAATACTTAACTTATCTCAAAAGATACTTCCTTTGGTAAGCATTTCGAACAAATCTGGCACCAGTCTTAATACCCTCCCAAGTTTCAATACCAGCCTGTTCAATAAAAGCGGGGTCAACAAAGAACCCAAAACCACCAATACCGAACCTGTGTCCTGGTAGTTCGTAGGTAAAGGAGTAAGGAACGCCAGCAACCATGGCATAGTCCCCAGCACTGCCCGAAGCCTGGTACGACAAGACCAAGGCAACGTTACCTACAACGTAGTTAGGATTCCAACTCATTTTGACAGCATCAATTGAAGTGGCCATTTGGACTCCTAGAAGGTGAAGCATGAGAGCACTGGGAGGAAGGACACCAGTCCCATAGCCGTACAAGATCATGCTGCCAAAACTGTGGATATCCAAGAACAGTTCAGTGCGACTGCCGTATTCGTCAAATATTCCCTTGATGATGGCGGTCTCAGGTTCGGAGAAAGGTGCAGATCCATGGAAGGTGTCGCTGCAGACGATGTTGCTGGAGGCGGTAGACCAGAAGACGTCGAAGTTCCTGTTGAGGTCTACTCCGGCGCACAAAAGACCGTAATTGGTGCTGCGGTTCTTACGCCACAGACGGAACTGGATTAGAAAAATTAAGGATGTTGTTAATTGGTTTATTTATCTCATCATAATAAAACAGTACATAGTCATAGCATCACTACTTAGAGACTGGTGTCTGTGTTAGGTAAACCTGTATTTCAGATCACCAGGCCAACTCTCCGTCGGACATTTAAATATGACATAATCTTATCTTATCTCTTGTGTGTACATAAATCATTAAATAAATAAATAAAATAATTGTACGTTTATTACACGATTAGATTACATAATTAGATTAAATTAAAATCAAAATTAAATCTAAAGCAAATCAAAAATTAAATCAAATAAAATCAAAAATCAAAATCATGTATTCCAAGTAGGCCAGTTACAGGGACTTTTGGACTGTCGAAACATTAACAACAATAAAAATGAAGCTACAGTCCCAGTCACAAGGCATAATAACTGTGACAGTACTGTAGTTGCCCAATCCAAAGCGTTGATCTCTATGGAGAAGAATGGGTAAAGAAACTCCATGGAAACTCTTTTAAATCAGAATATTGTTACAAAACCTTGGTCCACCACCAGCTCCAAGGGATCACAGACTTGATTAAATAGTGTCAACTTGATACATCCACGTGTTCCTGAGATAAAGGGTCTTGACTGACAGACAGAAAACAAAGTGATCCAATAAGGGTTCCGATTTAGGGATAGAACATCTGCCCAACCCAGCCGCCGCGGGAGACGCACATGGCGCCGAGCGCCGCGAGACGACTTCCGGCCACCGTAGATGCGGGCCTGTGGGCGGTGAGCAATGGGTAGTTCACCGTCCGTCCGTCGATTGACGACAGGCCGTGTCGACGGCGCGTTCGTGTTTCACGCACGCCTCAAAGAGAGTCAGCAAACCAGAGGGGCTTGCCAGAGCCTCCGCCTGCCGGGGTTGCGGGTTGTTCGAAAGAGATACCGCGGCCTCGGAACGTAAAGGGCAACAGAAGGAACATGGGTGGGTTTTAGTCAGTACAAGTCTGACATGCCCCCCCGCCGCATGATTTCCCACGCGAACAAAAAAAAAAAAAAAGGGTTCCGATTTACGGAACCTCAAAAAGAGAGAATAATAGCGTGAGGCTTGAAAGGGAGAATGGAAGAAGAGCAAGAAGATGATAAGCAGAAAGTGAGATCATAGCATCTGTACTGGGACGTACAATTTTATTTATATGAGAATGGGAGTTTTTATATGTGTCTATACAAAAATCTCGTAGGCTAATCTGTCACACTTAGGTAACTTTTAGATTTGTTCTTAAACTCGAACCTGGATTTTATTTTGTCTAGACTTACACGTTTGTCATGACTTTCAGAAGTCGTACCATTTACAAAGTTTGGTATACAACTTTATCTGCTACTAGCTCGTAGCATTCTTTCGTGTTAGTTATCTATATTTCTTTATTACGTGTTTAGAACCTTAACTAATGTCAGAGTTGCTAAAGGCCTTGGACCACTGACCTGGAAGGATTCAATTTTTTCACTGAACTTTTTTTTTAGATAAACACAGACATCAGTGAATAAAAACATTGTGAGTAAATATGAACTTATCCAATCCAACTAATATAATAAATGCTAATGTTTGTAAGGATGTAGTGTGGATGTATGAATGTTTGATCCTCTTTCACGAAAAAGCTACTAAACGCCTCTTGATGCAATTTGGCACAGAAGTAGATTATTCCCGACTATAATCTACCTCTACATTGGATACTTTTTTTCGATATCACGCGGGCGTAGCCGTGGGTGCCAGCTAGTAATTGACATAAATCTGAAATCGCTGTCCTGTCCTGAGCAAGCGTGTTGATCAATGCTCGTACTTTCTCTGTAAGAGAAGAAGCATTCGCCCAACAGTGGGACTGTTATAGACTAGTCATTATCTATATAATATTAGTTGTGTCCAGCGGTTTCACCCACTGCTCAGCTCCTTTTCTGGAGAGCAATATAAAAAATAGATGTCGTCCGATTCTCACAAAATTTCATACAAATCAGTCCAGCTGTTTTGGAGGAGCTTGGGAACGAACATTGTGACACGAGAATTTTAAATATTAGAAGATATTTTTATTATAAAGAAAAGTACACAGTTAGTTTCTAATAGCCTACTATTATTTAAAACATCAGCTGTCTACCAGGTAAATTCCTGTCAAAATCGATTCAGCCATTTCGGAGATTAGCCGTAATAAAAAGACAGACTGACCGTTTATTTTCTTATAAGTTCCGTACAAAATATCAAATGCATTCAGTAAAAAAGCTGTTATTGCAATTTCATTTATTAGTTTAGATTACTATCTCTACGGGTGAGTGAGAAAAATCATAGAGGACAAAAAATAATCCCCTCAAATTTTTTCACATATTTTTATTTCGAGGACCCGAACATTTTGGCAGCCTATCGTGGCAATTACTTAATTGGTCAATAATTTAATATCTGACGTGTGAGTTTCAGCCGTCATTTTGTTTTGCAAATAATTTTTTTAAAGCAACTTTCAGTTTTGGTTGTGGCTGCAAATTGGTTACAATCATCGAGAAAATGTTTTTGTGTTTTTAAAATTCATAGTTGTGTTGTGGTTTTGTCGAGGAAAACTACGGTTTTATACACTTAGCTTGTAAAAATAATGTCGTTTTCGTGGTTTAGAACAATAGCAAATTAAGCTATGTCATATGCCTGGTTGTTCGAAAGAGATGCTGTGGCCCCGGAACATAAAGGGCAAACGAAGAAACATGGATTATTGGAACGTGGATTTTAATAAATAAATAAATATCTTGGGACAACTCACGCACGGCTATCTGATCCCAAGCTAAGCAGAGCTTGTGTTATGGTAACCAGACAACTGATATACATACTTATATAATTTATTAGTAGATTATTAACCAAGGGGATAAAGCAATGTCTTCTGTCGCGGTGACGATTTAAATCGCGAGTGCAACGAAGGACTCGAGGTTTACTCCCGAGCGTAGCGAGGGTGTTAAAAACTTAAATCACGAGCGAAGCGAGGGATTTAAGACGAGTCCTGAGTGTAGCGAGAGATTTAAGTTTACCCAAGACTAAGACAGCTTTATCACCGAGGAAAATACTCTACTTTTCGTACCATTTGCGAAAAAATTAACACAGTAACAATATGAGATAAGCATTTATTAAAGATAATGACATTAAAAGTAAAAGTTAAGATTCGAACATTGGTCCAATTATTTATAGAGAGAGCTACACTTTTGTTTGGTACATTTATTGTTGATGAGTATGATTGCGGCAGCATTTGCGCTGATGGAATCCGAAAATACACTGTCACTGTCGCTTTGATTTAACAATGTATTTTTAACATTAACTTAGTTATAAAAATAAACTTAACGTTTATGTATTTGAAGAAAAAAAAATCGCGGCAAATTTCTAGACTAATATGTTTTGACGGAAAAGCAAAGGCATAAAGCTCATACGACCTCGTCGGTTTTGATAATTTTATTTAGTAATCATAACTGCATATTAATTGCGTGTTCCTTTTTAAAAAAGATGCTTAATGCTTTATATACCTACAAACTCAATGGTGTAAACACAGATGTAGTTCAGTATTAAGTATTCCAATTTTAAATCACATTCTCTCCCTAGGGGATGAATGAAATTCAGTACAACATTCTTTCCCTATTTTTGACAGATCAAAAATGACTATTGTTATGTTCGCTTTTTGTGGCATAGAATGTCACTTTTTTGAGCAAGTGGTACGAAAAAATACATTCATATTATAGATAAATCACACCCAGACACAGAACAAACAATCATGCTCATCACACAAAGTTTGTCCTGGGTGGGAATCGAACCCACGACCTCCGGCTCAGCAGTCAGGGCCACTAGCCACAGGACCAACAGGCCCGTCAAAATTTTGGTCAGTAAGTGTCCACAATTTTTATTCATAGACGATGAGAGAGTTAAAACTATTCATATACTCAAATTTATAGTCCTTTGGAGCGTGGGAAAAAGTCAACCCTCTAAATTTACGCAGTCAAGGATAATGGCTGTCTATGCTTAATTTTGAACGGAACCCTGGACTCTCACTTGGCCGGCTTTATCTCTGTTTATTTTCCTTTTTCAAACAATTTGACGGCATGGTTAGCGCAGTGGCTAAACGATTTCTGTAGAATGCAAATGTGTCCCCGCACGCCACCCAGAAGTGACGACAAGGAACACCGTGTGGTTTTAGTCAGTAGGAGTCTGACAGACCCCTCCGCAAAGGCGGAGGACATCCATTGAGGATTTCCACACGAAAAAAAATATAGAAGTGGCTTAACGATCAACTGCGCTGCATGTCGCACGTTCGATTCCCGCACAGAACAAATATTTATATGACCTGTAGATAGTTGTTTCGGGTCTGGCTGTTTGTGTATGTGAGTTTAAATGTTTTTAAACCCACCCATGATACAGGAGAAATTCCTAGATTGGGACAACGTTTAAAAAAAAATAGATTCTTACCTCTCCATGGGTATGGACGTATCCATCAGGGTTGGCAATAGGCAGAATGATCCAGTCAATATCCTGCACCAGGTCTTGCTCTGTGACGTCAATCACCAGCTTGTGGATGGCGTAAAGGGTGGCAGGTAAGGTAATCCATTCGCGGGCGTGGAGGAGAGATTCCATGAAGACTATGGGCTTGCTTGTGTCCTGGAGAAGAATATGATTTTATAAATCCTAACTTCCTTACTTACTACATCCTTACCCTTACTAACATTATAAAAGAGAAAGTGAGTTTGTTACATCTTCACGCCTAAATGGCCAAACCGATTTTGATGCATTTTGGTAGAGAGATAGCTGGGACCCTGGAGACGGACATAGGCATTTCTTAAAGTGTGATAAGAGTGAGAAGGAGGGAGGAAAAGGGGAGAGAAGGATATAGTACTACGCCAAAAGTAACTAGGTACGCCACGCGGACGAAATCACGGGCGAAAGCTAGAAATATAATAAAAGCGAAGCTTGGGTGTATGTGTTTTTTTGTTTACTCTCAAACGGTTCAATATAGTTCAATGAAATTTGGCATCTAGATAGCTTATAGCCTGGTTTAACACATAAGCTACTTTTTGATATACTAAGATAAACCCGCGTGGCGCAGCTAGTCTACGATATTTTTCCCCACTTTTGTTTAGATAGCCACAAACACCATCTTATTAACCTACTTTGTAAAAAAGGAGGTTATGTATAATTTGTTTTATGACCTGTATTTGTTATTTTACCGATAGTTTCGTCGTGACAGTGATGCTTATTTTTTTGTAATCTCTTAAACTTGTAATCTTGTAAACCCGGTATCCTAAGCCATTCTTAAAAGATAAACAAAGAATTAAGTGTAAATTTTAAGTAGTTGATATATATATGACGAAATATGATAAAATTATTGAAATTTATCAACAATTTTATCTTTTACGTGTAATAAATTTACAAATAATTCAGATACGAAATCATTAATTCATAACATGGATTTGTATTTTTGTTTGTCTCAACATGTAGGAATGGATATGGTGTTGCTAGGTGTCCGGATAAAGACGGACATGGTTACGTTTTTTGACCAAAATAAACGGTGTCCGGCCAAAAAACGTGGCTTTTCTAGCTTTAGTTAGACAGTATTCGAATGATTTATAATAAAGCATTCCCTCTTTCTTCCCTCATCTCACTTTTTTTTTTTAATTAGCCTATGTCAGTCTACAGGGTCCCATTTAGGTGTGAAGACGTAACAAGCAAACAAAGTTTATTTTTCGTAGTACTTATTAATACTGAGACACAAAATCCTCAATATTGCAGGGTGTCCGGTCTTTTACCCAAATGTCCGGCCAAACGGGCTAGTCTGTCCGGCTAAAAGGTTTAGCGACTTTTGCCAAGTCACCCTTAATGTTAAATATTGCTAACTCTATCAATATTTTGCAAGGAGATGGAAAGAAAAACGAAATTGCAAAATACTCTTTTTTTAAAATTTATAAAGTTGTACACCTTCTTCTACAAAATCAAATAGATTCAATATTTCAATTCATAAAAACTGTTCTGTGTCTCTCCTCCTTTAAATCCATCCAAAGGTTGTCTCGAAAAGATCGCTTTTAGCGATAAGACTGCCCATTGTGTCTATTTATAAGTTTGTCTAGTGTTATTTTTGTAATTTGTATGGTGTACATAATAAAGAATATTCTATGTATCTAACCTCAATGAATCGACACGGTTGGCGCAGTGGCTGAGCGATCGACTGCAGCGCTGCGTGTCGCGGGTTCGATTCCCGCACGAAACAAATATTTGTATGGCCTACAGATAGTTGTTCCGGGTCTGGCTATTTGTTTGTGTAGGTATGTGAGTTTAAACGTTTGTAAACTCATCCACGATACACGGAGAAATCCTAGTCTGAAGCAACGGTTTTTTAAAAAAAAAACCTGAGGGAAAAACCCAATAAAAATTTGCTGGACCCGGGAATCGAATTCAAGACATCTTGCTCAGTAGTCGCGCTTTTAACCTTTACACCGAGACCTTTTTTTTTTCGGGTTAAAAATCATCCATTTGCTTCCCCCGCTCTGGGCGGAGCGGGGGGGCATGTCAGACTTTTACTGACTAAAACCCACCCATGTTCATTCTATTTCCTTTTACGTTCCGGGCCGCGATAACTCTTTCGAACAACCCGCAACCCCGGCTGGCCAACGAGACCCTTACCTTGAAACAAAACACCAAAATATATTAAGTCTTCTATTCTTACCTCGAAGTTAGTGGTAGATATCTTAATGTACTTGATATCCCTGCCTTCGAAACTCTTGCCAGCGTTAACCAGGGTCACTGTGTCAGGGTAAGCTTCAGCCAACATTTCCAGGAAGGTGTCCACCTGAAATAAAAGTTAAAGAGTTTAGAAACAACCTTCTGAAGGTTGATAAAAAACGATAGCATATAATTGAAGCGGAGATGAGAATGTTGAGATGGATGTGTGGAGTGACAAGAATGGATAAAGTAAGGAATGTAAATTGGAAGTATATTAGAGGAAGTATAAAAGTTGCGCCTATTACAAAAAAAAAATAAAGGGAGTCGTTTGTCTTGGTATGGATATGTAATGAATAGGGATGGAGCACATGTGACCAAAAGAGTGATGGATCTGAATGTTGAAGGACGAAGAGCGAGAGGAAGGCCAATGAAAAGATGGACGGATTGTGTAAGGAATGATATGAAGTAGAAAGGAGTAAATGATGCTGTGACGTCTGATAGGGGAGAATGGAAGAAGAAAACGTGTTGCGCCGACCACAAATAGAATGGGACAAG
This sequence comes from Ochropleura leucogaster, assembly GCA_958449745.1. Classification (NCBI taxonomy): domain Eukaryota; kingdom Metazoa; phylum Arthropoda; class Insecta; order Lepidoptera; family Noctuidae; genus Ochropleura; species Ochropleura leucogaster. The sequence continues at coordinate 15,856,000 of OY288215.1, read as the reverse complement.
GGCAGGAAAATGATGATGACATACGTTCTCAGAGCCCAATAAAAGTAATTGTACTTTTTGTACAAGAAACTGACCTGGTGATATGTGTAGATCTGGTCGAAGGGCAGGGAGTCCAATCGTGATCCATTGTTCTTCTCAAATGCTGCAGAGTGTAGTTTGTCTTCTAAATCAAGCAGTCTGGAAATATAAGAGGCTTTATCAGAATACCATCTTGGAATGAAATACTTAGAACGAGACATTATAAACTTTCATACTTCACCCGTTCTGGGCGAGGCGTGGTGGAGTGTCAGACTTGTACTAACTAAAACCCAAACATGTTCTTTCTTTTGCCCTTTATGTTCCGGGGCCGCGGTATGTCTTTCGAACAACCCGCAACCCCGGCAGACATGGCATGGTTCTCTCTCTTTCTCTTATAGTCTGACAGGGATGGCAATACCGCTCAGCCAGGAAAGAAAAAGGAGTGTAGACCTTTCACAGATGTTAATCAATTAAAAAGGAAAAAGGTCACACACATCCATTTAATGCGAGATTACTTGACCAGTTGAAGTGACGTTCCCAGCAGTGGCCATCTTCCATGATGTAATTACAAATTACTAGATTTTGCCCGTGACTTCGCTCGCGTTCAAATCGGGGTAACACAGTTCCCCTTTCCTGATTTGCAGGTACCTGCTACTTGTAGTTTTTGCCCCAACGCCTTATTTATTGTAATAGCAAAGCTAAGTTTTCCATTTTCTCTCTCATTTCTGACTTTTTTTTTAAAAGTTAGCCCATGTCCGTCTCCAGGATCTTAATATCTCTGTACCAAAATTCGTCAAAATCGGTTTAGCCATGTAGGCGTGAAGACGTAACAAACTCACTTTCGCTTTTATAATATTGGTAAGGATTTTGGATCTGCAACTTACTCCTTAATATTATCACTTTCAACCTTGAACTCTACACCAGCAGCTTTAAGTTCATTTTGGAACAGAACTTTCTTCTCTTTAGGGACAAGGACCTGCCCATCACGTCCTGGCAAAGCATGAGACCAAACGTCTAAGTCTAAGGAGTGACTGAGGTAGTTGACCAGCTCAATTTGGTCTGTAGACTTCACTGAGACTTTGTAAAGACCGTATCTGGAAGAAAGATCATTTTGAAATGGTTACTTAATTAACAGTTACTCACCCAAATAGCCCAACGGTATAGGAACCAGAGTACAAGCTTTCGGCCGTAATACAATTCCAAAAATACAATAAAAAATGGTGTAATTCGTTTGATTCATCATTTTTTTTGCCTCCGATTACCAGTTTTATATTTATTTACCACTTTTAAGGTGAAGATTTCTTGAGAACGGCCAAAAATCAGGTTTTTTAACGCAGTGTATCTCTTAAACCATACATAATTTTAATCACCGAAAAAAATATGATATTTTTAAGGCTTTTTTGCATACATTGATGGAATTCAAATTATAATTAAATATACTAAAATGTGTAAAAAAAATATTCAAACACACCTCTAAATTCTCTTTTAACGCAGTTTATCTCTTCAATATTAATCGTAATTATAATCAAAAGTATACAATTAAATTTCCAACGCCAAACTGCGTTCAGTGATGGATTGTTTTTGATTGAATAGTTAATATTTAATTTTATACAAATTTATTTGTATTTTTACGACAAACGTTTGCAGTAAAGTCCAACGTCAAAATGTATGAACAAGGTCAACGACGTAATACTGCGCCTTAAGTGTTTTTTTAGAAGTCAGTTTTTTGTCCGGGATGGATTGTGTAAGGAATGATATGAAGGAGAAAGGAGTAAATGATATCGTGACGTCTGATAGGGGAGAATGCAATGGGACAAGGGCAGAAAAATGTAGATATATTTTTTTTTTAATTATTGCTAGGCTCGCGTTTGACCACTATCTCACCTGATGGTAAGTGATGATGTGGTCGACGATGAAGCACGCTTACCTAGAAATAACCTATTCACTCTTGACTTCAAGACCCCCAGGTTATAGCTGTCAGGAAATATAGATGGTTTTTTGTTTGCAATAAAGTTTGCAATTCCAGCCTTTTTAGTTGTGGCATGATGGTACTCACACAAAGATGACAAACACGTCATCCACACACGTTAAAAGAAAAACAAAATATTATAGAGGAAAACTCGTAAACTACCACAACAATACAGATGAAATTCACTGGACCCTTTGGGGAGTATAGTTTTACGACTATAAAGAAAAAATGAACAAACGTACAAAAAATACCTCCTCCTCCTTTTTTAGAAGTCGGCTAAAAAGGAGAAAGGAGTCTGGCGTGGATTTAGTCAACACCGTGGATAATAATATGATTGTAATATTATCAGCATACGGTTAGATAAGCGTTGCCTAAAAAACTTAGGCTACTTTATTTCTCATTTCTTTCCTATTCTTTATTAAGTAACTTATGTAGAAAAAATAAACGATTATTACCTTAATTCATTTTACATCTGAATATTAAATATTTCTTAGAAAATAAATAAAAAAAAACATATAAAAATAGGTTTCCGCCGGTAACGGGAACAGGGTCCAAGCTACCGGTGGTTAGGGCTAAAGAGACAGGAACTTCCTCACAATGCAAGCCGTATCGAGGAGTACTGCCTTTTGAATCAGGCCTTTGATCCAACCACATAAGGAGAGCTTCGACAGATGTTCGTCGAGACTCTTGGCAATTAAGCCATTGGCCGTTACGACAATCAGCACAATGACAGCCGAGATAAATTATTATTATTCTGTTAAAAGTTCCAAAAAAACCTTACCCATCATAGACCTCGTGCTTGGCCAAGGCCAAACCCACAAAAACGAACAAACTAACTAGCCTCAACATGTCTGCTACACAACTGCAAAATGAATTCAATAATACGATATTCTAATCAGTCCTCAAACAATTATCAATATCAATCCAACATTTCCTTTGATAAGGAAGATTATTAATTAATTTATAGATCAGTAATTCTTTTTATGACCCTGTGTTTATACCCATTCCTTGTAGGAATTCCCAACCAAGTTATGATGAACTAGCTTTTGCCAGCGACTTCGTACGCGTGGATTAATAGTTCCCGTTCCCGGGGGATTTCCGGATGAAAACTATCTTATGTCCTTTCTCGGGTCCCAGACCATATCTGTACCAAATTTCATTAAAATCGGTTCAGTGGTTTAGGCGTGAAGAAGAGACAGACAGACAAACAGACAGAGTTACTTTCGCATTTATAATATTAGTTTGGATGATGATGACTTCCCATCATCATCATCATACCTAATTTGTGTCATTTTTCTCCTCTCTAAGAAGTTCTCCTGAATCGTTGGCGCGTTTACAAACATTTAAACTCACATACACAAATAGACAGACTCAGACCAACTACCTGACGGTCTCAAAAACATTTGTTTCTTGCGAAGATCGAACTCGCGACACGGGATGTAGCTGCCAAACGCTGAACCACTGCGCCAACCGTGCCGTGGGTCAAATTGAATGCCGTCGAATTGTGTTGAGTAACGAATAAAAACAGGGTCTAAAAATAATTACTGATCTATAAATTACTATTCATTGTCAATTACAAGGACAAGTCATCCTTACTAATATTATAAAAGTGAAAGTGAGTTTGTTTGTTTGGCTAACTACTAAATGGCTAAACCGATTTACATTAATTATGGTACAGAGATAGTTGAGAAAAAAAGTGAGAAGTAAGGACGAAATAGGGGAGAAATAGGGAAAAGAAAAACTTAGCATTGCTATTACAATAAATAAGGCGCAAGGGCAAAAACTACAGGTAGGTAACATGCATATCAGGAAACAACAGGAACTGTGTTACCCCGAATCTTACGCGAGCGAAGCCGCAGGCAAAAGCTAGTAATATATAAAAACTGACAAGGGCAGGACCCCTTTTTTAGGGTTCCGTACCTCAAAAGGAAAAAACGAAACCCTTATTGGATCACTTTTTTGTAAATCTGTCTGTCTGTTAAGATCTTTTATCTCTGTGTTGTGAAAATCAACCCTCTAAGTTAATGCAGTCAAAAGATACGGCATTGCTATTACAATAAATAAGACGTCATGAAAATAATGATATTCAGTACTGGTATCCGGTTAGACTAGAAGCCGACCCCAACATTGTTAGGAAAAGGTTAGGCAGATGATGATTTTTACTTATAATACTACTTACTTATAATACTTTTTCTTTATTAAAATGCTTTTAAAACTCTTGCTGTTATTATTAACAACCAACGCCTCTAAAAGACTTGGTATTCAATCTTTTTTTAAAGTAAAAAGTCGCAAAACACTGTACAATTCCAGAGTCACAGCATTTTAATTAAATAGTACAAAAATAATTACATCGCAGAATGCAATCTGACAGCATAATTAAAAACTGACGGAACCAAACAGCTTGCCTTCACAGTTACAAGTTCACTTTATTAGTACAAAATAAATGAATTTCATTTATTTACATTTATTATAAATTATTTTTGTGAAAGGTTGTGGCTATAAGTTTATTTATATTTATTTTATTTATTTATGAGAGGGGAGAGGTAGGCTAAAGAGAAGATGGAATGTGTAAGGAATGATATGAAGGAGAGCAGGGTTACTCACCGTCCGTCTGTTGACGACAGGCCGTGTCGACGGCGTGTTAGGCGCGTCGCCCACTCGACCAAGAGTCGAGGCGCAGTCGCGGCGCGGGCGCGTTGGGCGCGTCGCCCACACCACATTTGTAAAGAAAATCTCACATCAGAGTCACGCCGCAACGAGATTTTCTTTACTTTACTTTATCTTGGTCGTGTGGGCGACGCGCCTTAGTGTTCCACGCGCGCCTCAAAGATATGTCGGCGAAGCAGACGGGCCTGCCAGGGCCTTCACCTGCCGGGGTTGCGATTTGTTCGAAAGTGATACCGCGGCCTCGGAACATAAAGGGCAAAAAACAAAGATAAGTAGATAAAGTAAGTCAGCTTTTAGTAAGTAAAAATCTGACACTCGATACCGCTCCGCCCAAAGTGGGAGAAGTCAATGCTTGTTACCCCGAGGATTTAAGCAGAGGTGTACCTAACAGTACAAAGTATACATTCTGCCAGTTATATTAAAGTTCAGCCTATTACTACCAACTGGATACCAATCTAGACTCTAGGCTGCTATTGAGAAATTCCTACTGGAAAAACTCAATACAAATTTGCCAGACTTAGGAATCGAACCCAAGACCTAACTGTCATGTATAGTCCGAACGCCGTAGTATTAAAACTATCAATAAAAAAACCCCGCAAATATATATTTTTTCGGTCTGTTATTTCATTTCTCCGTGACTGTATTGAAAAACGTTGTTAGATTGTAGTGGGAATTTTTCACGGCTGTTCTCAGCTCCATAACACCCTCGCCTAACGGCTCAGCTGTTAATTCTGCCTCGAACGCAATCACAAAGTTGCCTCACATATATCAAATCATACTATTCTTTTATCGCCAAATCAAATTGTTTCCGCAGCTGTTATTAGCTGGTATTATTAAATAATAACCGCCTATTACCTAGAAATGAGACATCCGTTAGCGAGAATTACATTTTAATAAGACCTAGCTGTAAATACTAGGGTTATGGTTTTAGTAGTTAAAGCACAGGGTACAAGAGAACCTTGAGGTTGGTTATATTTTTAGGGAATTCAATTTAACAGGTATCTTTATTAATTAAAAAAAAACTTTGCCACATATTTTTTTGTCGATGGGATATCATCAACTTCCCCCGCTCTGGGCAGAGCCTTTCCGGCTTTTACTAAAGCCCTCTCAAGCTCCTCCTTTTGCCCTTTTGGTTCCATTAAATAAATAAATATCTTGGGACAACTCACACATGGCTATCTGATCCCAAGCTAAGCAGAGCTTGTGTTATGGTAACCAGACAACTGATATACATACTTATATAATTTACTAGCATTCGCCTGCGGCTTCGCCCGCGTTAAATTTGGGCTAATACAGTTCCCTTTGCGCCTTATTGATTTGTAGTAGCAACGCTAAGTTTTCCCTTTTCTTCCCTCTTTCTCCCTCACATCCCTTTTTTTAAATAAAAATTAGCCTATGTCCGTCTCCTGGTTCCCAACTATCTCTGTACCAAAATTCATCAAAATCGGTTTAGCCATTAAAGCGTGAAGATGTAACAAACAAATAAACAAACAAACTCACTTTCGCTTTTATAATATTAGTAAGGATAAATACATACATATTATAGATAAATCACACCCAGACACAGAACAAACAATCATGCTCATCACTCAAAGTTTGTCCTGGGTGGGAATCGAACCCACGATCTCCGGCTCAGCAGTCAGGGCCATTAACCACTGGACCAACAGGCCCGTCAGGCCGCCATTGTCTTATCTTATTCGAACCAAACCGCAATCTTCTTTGGTAAACTTTTATAAAAAAAAAATGACTGTAAATTCTTTTGAACCAACCTCTAACCATTTCTAACCCATTTTCTTTGAAATTATGCACAACAGTGAAAATGGAAAACTAAGTTATTTAAATTGTAACTAAACGCTGTACGTAACAACAACTATAATTGCGTGACTTAGTTTTCTGTTTGTCACGTTTGTAATTGAAATGTCACTTTTATTCACCCCTCATGAAGACTACTCTGTATATTGTATGTTCGCATAATTTGTGATGTTGACGTTTAAAAGAGCTGATTATTTTTCAGTTCGATTTTTTTTACTTCGATAGAGCAGTTTATTTTTAAGTTTAACAAGAAAAAATCACACTAACTTAACATAAAAATGACTATCAACTATAAAAAAACGCCTGAAAATATCTCCAATCTATTTTAACGTAAATTTTAATTAACGTAGTGTACTAACCAAAAATGACATTCCTAGAAAACACTTCATGTAAAATAACTCCGCCTAGCTCGATAGATGGCGTTGACGTCGAATTAGATCTCGCTATGGTTTCGTTTCCTCGCAATACATAAGACGTGCGCATTATTTCTCAAGTTCCAAACAAACATACATACATACTATATTTTTGGTAGAGCAAATCCTGTGGGTGTCAACCTAACGGACTTTTAAGCTCTTGAGTCAAAGTAAATAACAGAATTGTCTATTGAAAGAACTCTAATTCGTAGGTTTAAACATTTTATTGTTGCATGCAACGCCATCTGTTGGGCTTCAGTGGAACTTATTCTACACTGAATTACTTTAAGGCAATTGTTTTTATAATGTTTTTACCCGATTTCTGTACAATAAGCTTGAAATATTAAATAAATAAATAGTCACGAGCCTAGTGCCATCAAATGAGAAATCCTTGATGGGAATAGGCTAGTTAGAATAGTTTTTTTTACCTGAAAATCGAATACCTTACGTTCCCTGCCCGGGTTGCGGGTTGTTCGAAGGAGATATCGCGGCACCGGAACGCAAAAGGCAATAGAAGGAACATAGGTGGGTTTTTAGTCCGTAAAAGTCTGACACTTTCCCCCCCCCGCTCCGCCCAAAGCGGGGAAGTTATTTAATGACTAGCTGTTCTCCGCGGTTTTACCCACGCTGCTCAGCACCTGTTGGTCGTAGCGTGATGTTATATAGCCTATAGCCTTCCTCAAGAAATGGACTATCCAACACTTAAAGAATTTTTAAATTCCAACCAGTAGTCCCTGACATTAGCGCGTTCAAACAAACAAACTCTTCAGCTTTATAATATTATAAGTATAGATCGTATAGATTTCCCAACGCAAAAAAAAATACCTTACGCTCAGCAGGAACCTGTTTATTGGCTATTATATTATATCTGTTTTACGTTTTACACACATAAAACATTGTTATATATGTCTATATTGTTTGAAATAAACACAATAAGTATATTCCATGATTAAACAAAGGAAAGAAATACTGTGTATAGACTAGGGTCGGAACCAAAATAAAATGAAGTAGGATTAAAACGCATTAGAAAAGGAGGGTAATATGCTAAAAATGAAAGGAAAAATAAATTACGGTGGATCCCAGTTCGGGAAGTAAACAATAAAATTATGATCAATGAGCTCCATATCAATCAATCCAAAGTTACCATTTTTACGACAAACAGTCTACAAACAAAAAAACACTCTCTAAGGGTTCGTTCACAGGGCACGCTACAATAGTGGCGGTAAGTCCCCTCTTTGAGGAGTGGCTGGAGAGGCGTCATGGCGTCCTCACCTACCGCCTGACGCAGGTCCTCACCGGACACGGAAGTTTCGGGAGGTTCCTGCACATCATCGGGCGGGAGGAAGCGCCCGGGTGTCACCATTGTGACGATCGCCCGGAGGACACGGTGGAGCACACAGTGGCGATCTGCCCGGCTTGGGCGGAGCACCGCCGTGCCCTCGTAGAGGCGATCGGCGGCGGCGATCTCTCGCGTCCGGCCCTGGTTCAGGCCATGGTCCGGAGCGAGAGGGAATGGGAAGCGGTCACCACCTTCTGCGAAGCAGTAATGTTAGCGAAGGAGGTGGCCGGGCGTTTGAGGGAAAGAACATCTGCCCAACCCAGCCGCCGCGGGAGACGCCCATGGCGCCGGGCGCCGCGAGACGACTTCCGGCCACCGTAGATGCGGGCCTGTGGGCGGTGAGCAATGGGTAGTTCACCGTCCGTCCGTCGATTGACGACAGGCCGTGTCGACGGCGCGTTCGTGTTTCACGCGCGCCTCAAAGAGAGTCAGCAAAGCAGAGGGGCTTGCCAGAGCCTCTGCCTGCCGGGGTTGCGGGTTGTTCGAAAGAGATACCGCGGCCTCGGAACGTAAAGGGCAATAGAAGAAACATGGGTGGGTTTTAGTCAGTACAAGTCTGACATGCCCCCCCGCTCCACCCAGAGCGGGGGAAGTCATTGGATGATTTCCCACCCGAAAAAAAAAAAAAAAAAAAAAAAAAAAGGGTTCGTTCACTTTGCGGGTTGTTCGAAAGAGATACCATGGCCGGGAACGTTAAGGACATAAAAGGAACATGGTAAAGGAACATACATGGGTGGATTTTAGTCAGTACAAGTCCGACGTGCCCCCCGCTCCACCCAGAGCGGGGGAAGTCATTGGATGATTTCCCACACGAAAAAAAAACGGGTTCGTTCACACAGTTCTGCTAACGAAGGAGGTGGTCGGACTTTTGAGGAAGAGAACTTCAAACCAACCCAGACGAATCCCGGCCACCTTAGACGCGGGTCTGTGGTGAGCAATAGGTAGCTATATATAATAGCTCACCGTCCGGCAACAGCGCATTCGTGTCGCACGTGCGCCTTTAAGAAATTACCGCAAAACAGAGGAGCCTACCGGGGTTGCGGGTTGTTCGAAAGAGATACCGAGGCCCCGCAATGCAAAAGAAGGAACATGGATGGGTTTTAGTCAGTACAAGTCTGACACTCCCCCGCTCCGCCCAGAGTAGGGGAAGTTATAAGATGATTTCAAAGTCGAAAAGAAAGGACTTTCACACAGAGTCCGTATAACAGGACCATTTTAACGGATCCGTCGCTTTTATAATGTTGTCCTGCCCGCGCATAATTAATCCTATAGAACATATCAGTTTTGTTATTTGTGTAAACTCCGTTATTCAACTACATTCACAATCCTACTAAGCCTCATCCTTACTAATATTATAAAAGCGAAAGTGAGTTTGTTTGTTACCTCTTCACGCTTTAATGGCTTAACCGATTTTGATGAATTTTGGTACACAGATAGTTGGGAACCAGGAGGCGAACATAGGCTATTTTTTAAAAACGATTGAGTTATGGTGGAGAAAGAGGGAAGAAAATGGAAAACATAGCGTTCTATTACAAATCATTAAGGCGCTAGGGCAAAAACTGCAGGGTACTGTGTTATACCGGTATAGGTAAAGGTATTTTTTTTATAAGAGTGGGATATGAGGGAGAAAGAGGGAAGAAACGGGAAAACTTAGTGTTGCTATTACAAATCAATAAGGCACTACCGAATTTAACGCGAGCGAAGCCGCGGGCAAAATCTAGTCCTTACTATCCTTACTATCCTTACTTATAATATAATATAATATAATATAATATAATAATATTATAATATATAATATATAATATCCTTACTATAATATTATAAAAGCGAAAGTGAGTTTGTTTGTTTGTTTGTTTGTTTGTTTGTTACCTCTTCACGCTTTAATGGCTGAACCGATTTGGATGAATTTTGGTACAGAGATAGTTGGGAACCAGGAGACGGACATAGGCTAATATTTTTTTGAAAAAAGTGGGATGTGAGGGAGAAAGAGGGAAGAGAAGGGAAAACTTAGCATTGCTATTACAAATCAATAAGGCGCAAGGGGAACTGTGTTACCCCAAATTTAACGCGGGCGAAGCCGCGGGCGAAAGCTAGTAAATATTATAAAAGCGAAAGTGAGTTTGTTTGTTTGTTTGTTACCTCTTCACGCTTTAATGGCTGAACCGATTTGGATGAATTTTGGTATAGAGATAGTTGGGAACCAGGAGACGGACATAGGCTAATATTTTTTTGAAAAAAGTGGGATGTGAGGGAGAAAGAGGTAAGAAAAGGGAAAACTTAGCGTTGCTATTACAAATCAATAAGGCGCAAGGGGAACTGTGTTACCCCAAATTTAACGCGGGCGAAGCCGCGGGCAAAATCTAGTAACATTATAAATACGTAAGTTTGTGAGGGTGGATGTATGGATGTTTGTTACTCTCACGTCAAAACGTTTGAACGGATCTTGATGCAATTTGACACAGAGGTAGATTATAGTCTGGAATAACACATAGGATACTTTATATTCGACTAGCTGTTCCTCGCGGTTTCACCCACGCTGCTCAGCACCTGTTGGTCGTAGCGTGATGTTATATAGCCTATATAGCCTTCCTCATGAAATGGACTATCCAATACTAAAAGAATTTTCCAATTCCAACCAGTAGTCCCTGAGATTAGCGCGTTCAAACAAACAAACAAACTCTTCAGCTTTATAATATTACAATAGATATTGTCGAAGCCGCGGTCGTTAGCCAGTAGACAAATAAAAACGGGCCGGTAAAACTGACTGCAGTGTGAACGTACCTTAAGTCCGGGTTGCCTGACGTTTGCCAAATGACCCGTGTAAGCGTTTGTATCCAACTACCCTCCTCCGTGAACTATCCTTACGGGTTAATGGACTAACTAATGTCTTTATATTACAACAAGCTGTCCTACGCGGTTTCACTCGCGTCTTTAGTTGCTGCCCCGCTCCCGTGGGTAGTAGCGTGATGTTGTATAGCTTATGTTACTTCCTGAAAATGTAGCTTTCTATCAGTGAAAAAATAGTTAAAATCGGTCCACTAGTTTCGGAGTGATACAAACAAACATAAAATCTTTCCTTTTCATAATATTGGTACAGATGAAATTAGAAATAAATAAAAATACATGTGATAACGGGTTGGTATAACGGGATATTAGTGGTAATTCTTGTGAAATTATTTATAGTCAAAGCTGTCTTTCATATTTAACCGAGTTAAAAAAGGGAGGAGGTTTTCAATTCGACCCTATTTTTTTAATGCTATGAGGTGACAGTGAAACAGAGGCTCTCTTGGTGGCTTATTTTTTTTATTTTTTTATATATATATCAAACTTTTTTGTATTTATTTAAATTTCATGTACAATAGTGGTACATAAGCGGACCTAATGCCAGAAGACACTACCAGTCAAAGTTTTGGTTAAATAAATAATAAATATCTTTCGACAACTCACACACGGCTATCTGATCCCAAGCTAAGCAGAGCTTGTGTTATGGTAACCAGACAACTGATATACATACTTATATAATTTATAAATACATAAATATTATAGATAAATCACACCCAGACACAGAACAAACAATCATGCTTATTACACAAAGTTTGTCCTGGGTGGGAATCGAACCAACGACCTCCGGCTCAGCAGTCAGGGCCACTAACCACTAGACCAACAGGCCCGTCAATTTTGTGATAGGGTACAAAATAATATCTAAGAAAATAGCTAATCTTCTTCTGCCCGACCTCAAACTAGCCGTGATGCGAGTCCAGATCCTCTTGCCAACACTTCAATTCTAATTTATCCTATACTAGCTTTTGCCAGCGGCTTCGCTAGCGCTAAATTCGGGCTAACACAGTTCCCCTTTATTGATTTACAGGTACCTGCTACTAGTGGTTTTTGCCATTGTAATAGCAAAGCTGTGTTTTTTCTTTTCTTCCACCTTTCTCCTTCACTTCTCACTAAAAAAAAACTATGTATCTCTGTACCAAAATTCATCGAATTGGGCTTTGCCATTTAGACGTGAAGACGTTACAAACAAACAAATAAAATCAGTTTCGCTTTTATAATAAAAAAATAGTAAGGAAGTAAGGATGTGATGTGTCTAAATGTCTACGGCTCCATCTAACTTCTACTTTCTAGTTTTTTTTTCTCAGTTCATTTGCTTTGTGTTAATTCCTGTATTGTGTTTGCTACATCAAATAAATGTTATATCTGTCATCTATCTATAAATCTATTATTATTGTTCTGCGCAATACTCGGGTTGATTTTCAGGTTAAGCCGCGTGTGCCTAGGTTGGCCCGTGAATCGGTGACCACTATTAGGTACATACAAGTTCTAGATCTTTGATTTTGAGACGGTACAGGCACAGGCGTGCACACGGTCTAATGACCGGGTAGGCAGCGTATTTTTTTCCGCGAAAATTAGGAAAGATTCCGCAATTGCACGTGTTAGTTAGTCTTTTTTGCCGCGGAATAAAAAATTATGTAAATCTGTAGGTATACCCCGAATGACTCCACACTGTTGTATTATTCGAATTAAATAACAGGCACGGAAAACAATATAATTTATTTGTGTGTATGCAACCACACAGCCAGGAGTATGTTTCATAATTTTTCTTATTAAATTTACGACTTACATTACCTTTTTGCTGGGTCTCTGCCGGTTTGCTGGTAATTCAAGCACACATCTACCTTTCGACACTATTTGAAGCTTTTCATTAAACGACAATTGAGAAAACCTACCATTTATTACTTTTAACAAACACACATTATAGAATTTAGAACAAATCGAACTGAATTTGCGATTCGTTAATTAATTATTCACAAAAAACAAATATTAACTGCAAACTTCACATAAACATTTCAAAATTTTGATAATAAAATGTTGACAAATAAAATTGCATCACTTTCAACCGGAATTGTACATAGCTAATGATTTCTTCAACTTGTCGTATAATCTCTGTTGAGCGCCAATCAGTAAAAAGCTGAGCTGTACCGACCAATGCAACGAGCTGTTCATGTCGCAACGAATTGCGACATGAATCGCGGCCCCCGATTGGCTTCTCATGCCGCAGGAGATACGTCGCTGTGTGAGCCATACACGACGTGTCTGTACACGAGGTTTTACACACACACGCATACTTCATGCCTACATTTATCAATGAACTAAAGGCACTATTGCAGTTTGCCTATAATTCGCTCGTGACGATCTGTTGAACGCGAAACGCCTGCCATAGTGTTAATTTAGGGCGTTGTGGAACGTTGCTATTATTTTTACGTTAGGAATTTATAAAAAAAGTTTAAATTAATTAGATATTTGTTTATTCTTTGATTTTTTTTCTTTCTTTGTTTACCTATGGAGTCTAGGGTAGGCAGTGTCTTTTTGCCTATAAGGAGTGCACGCCCCTGGGTACAGGTAGTCCGTGACTCGAAATAAACGTTTTTTAGACAGGTAACTGTCGGTCCTTGATACCGTTTCAGCATGATCTATACCCGTAGAAGCAATGTGGATACGAGAGAAGAAGAAGAAGAATATAGGGTAAAAAGCACAAACAACCAATATTAAGGTGAACTGGTTAAACCATTAAAGCTAGCACAAGTTGCACAGTTTGAAAGAAAACAATATTCTACGGTAACTTTATGTGGCTGACTGTCACACCGCCATGTTTAAAAAAAACAGTTGAAAATTAAAAACGTGTTTATCTATAAACATGGCGAAAATGCAGTCGTCTCGAGGTGCCGGATACCCGGAGCATCTTCCGCAGTGGCTGGGTTGGTTTGAGATTCTCTGCCTCAATCGTCCGGCCAGCACTCTTGCTAGTATAACTGGTTCGCAGAAGAAAGTATCCGCTTCCCATTCCCTCTAGCTCCAGACCATGGATAGAACCAGGGTCGGACGCGAGAGATTGGCCCCGTTGATCGCCTCTACGAGGGCACAGCGCCTCGCCGCTCCGCCCAAGCTGGGCGACCTCCACAGTATGCTCCACTGTGAGAGTCATTTGCCCAAGTAAGAGATGAAAATGACCACAAAAAATACGTTTTAAAAGAAAATAAGACCGTCCATTGTATCACCCTATTAATAAGTTGCTTTATGTTATTCTTATAATGTACATAATAAAGAATATATATCTATCTATCTATTTCCCATATAGAACTTGTATTGCAAAATGCAAGAAACACGAATCAATCATCATCTTGTTTCACAAAGCGCCTACAAAAACTAACATAGCAAAAAAGCATACGTGTTTGTTGCGATACAAATTAACAAAGGCGCGATCAATAGCATTAGTTTTCAGACATGCAATAATTCTCGTTGTTGAACCAATATCAATGTTCGCAAATGATAGAATCGCGTGCACGTTCCGCTGATAACTACCGGTTTCTTAAGTGAAAACCAAAGCTTAGATTTTACGTCTTATGTGTTTTATAATGTGTTTTGTCGATAGATTGCCCTATGTTTCTGGAGAGTATTTTTTTGTTGGTATCAGCACTTTACCAAATAAGAGCAGCCACCTTTTTTGAAGCAATTACTTATTGGTACATGGTTCTTTTCTTTTTCACCCTATCATTTCCTTTTTCCAGCAAATAATTAATAAAGAAATAAAAATAAGGCGTACAAAAGCTAAAAAAATATTCCGTACAAACTTGCGACTTGTTTTTTCTTTTGAAGAACTTACCCCCGAATACTGAAACGTCACTCAAAATTTAAGTCCCACTTAAGTTTAACAGAGACTCAGAAGTGACGTTTGACCATACAAAATCTAAAGTTTAAGAGCTGCTCAAAAGTTAAGCAGCCCTCACATTTTGAGTGACGCTTCAGTATTCAGGGGTTAATCTTAAAAATACCCCATTTTTACCTGATTCCATAACATACAAATTCAAAAAGTTTTTAACGTTAAAGAAAATGAGAGGAATCTATAATATTTATTTTATATCTATCAGTATAAAAGTCATCGGGAAAATTTCTCCTGAAAACTATAAAGAGGAACGTCGGTGTAACAACTTTTAAGCTTCGCCAAGTTCAAACGACATATTCATATTAAAATTTATGACTGAACTTTAAATAGTTACGGCCAGCGATGCAATATAAGTTTCATTGTTCCACTTAACAACTTGTCGGTAATGGCTGCCTGTATTATGCTGTAAATATTACAAGAAATATGGCGGGAAAGCGGCCATCTTTCTTTTTTGCTTAGGCGCTTGTTATTATTATGTTGTTTGTTTTGGGAGATACAAGTATTGAGATGAGTTTTAGTGTGGCAATAGTTAATAAATATGATAGTATAACAAAGCTCAAAAATTCTCGGTATTTTCACAATAAACCCTTTCATTTAATAATACTTATCTCATGAGAATGCATTAAGAGTCCGCCATTTTGGAAATCGAATGACGTAACTGAACTTACCAGGCATGCAACCGCGACTTCCAAAAAAAAAATAATCGAAACTAATATATGCAAAATTTCAGTTTAATCAAAAACCGGGAATTGTGTTAAATTTAACTTCTAAGATTTTCAAAGAAGGTAAAAAACGTATGTTAAAGTACCGAAAAGATTCAATGCTGTTGGAAATCGTTGTAGAAATACAAAACGCTTTGAAACTTATTGTTATTTGCCTCGCCACAGACCGGCTCAGGCGTATTACGAGTTTAGTAAGGCTATTTACACATTTTTCATTTAGGCTAGGCTATGCGATGATAACCATATGATATATATTTTGACGGGCCTGTTGGTCTAGTGGTTAGTGGCCCTGACTGCTGAGCCGGGGGTCGTAGGTTCGATTCCCACCCATGACAAACTTTGTGTGATGAGCATGATTGTTTGTTCTGTGCCTGGGTGTGATTTATCTATAATATGTAAGTATGTATTTATAAATTATATAAGTATGTATATCAGTTGTCTGGTTACCATAACACAAGCTCTGCTTAGCTTGGGATCAGATAGCCGTGTGTGAGTTGTCCCAAGATATTTATTTATTTTATCATATTAGGCCTATTCGTTCATCATAAAACAAAAGTTGTACAATTAAATTGTAGATAGTTCTTGCGTTAATTATATTCCATCTTTATTTTTTGTCCGATATAAAATCATCAAATAACTTCTCCCGGTCTAGACCGAGCGTGAAGGAGTGTCAGACTTCTACTGACTAAAACCCATCCATGTTTCTTCTTTTGCCCTTTTTGTTTCGGGGCCGCGGTATCCCTTTCGAATTACCCGCAACCCTGGTATATCCTACATTGTATAAATATTTTCTAGATACAAATAACAGAATAAAATATTAATATTTAAAGTAAAAATCTTTAGCACTCCTCTCTTTAATCAAAGTCGAAAACCCTGAACCGTATCCCACATGTACCTGAAAATCTCGTTAATATAAACATACTAACCACGAATGGAATTTTCTCCGCCATATTTTAAAAAGTCCGAAAACTACTCTGTTGTACCTTCCTATGAATAGTATTTCGTTTAGAATTCAGCTCTTAAAGAAATTCTTGTATCTCCACTAATGTGGTGGTTTAAGATGTAAGCGAAAGCGAGTTTTGGAAGGAGAGAGTTTTTTTTGTTTAAATAAATCGTGGGGCGCACCCACGATACAGGATAAAACCTAACACACAAACAGCCAGACCCGAAACAACTATCTGCAGGTCATACAAATATTATCGACTGGCCTCTTGGTCTAGTGGTTAGTGGCCCTGACTGCTGAGCCGGAGGTCGTGGGTTCGATTCCCACCCAGGACAAACTTTGTGTGATGAACATGATTGTTTGTTCTGTGTCTGGGTGTGATTTATCTATAATATGTATGTATTTATAAATTATTTAAGTACCTATGTATATCAGTTGTCTGGTTACCATAACACAAGCTCTGCTTAGCTTGGGATCAGATAGCCGTCAAAATCAAAATCAAAATCAAAATATTTTTATTTCACATAGGCCTACATGGGCACTTATAAAACGTCGAGAAAAGATGCACGGTTCGGGTTGGTCGTTTCCTATGGAGAAGAACCGGCAAGAAACTCCATGGTTACTCTTTTAAAATCATTTGGTTTTACAATGTTGTTGTTACAGCGTTAGTACTTAAGTATGAGAGGACAGCGTAGGCCCGACAATAAGTCAATGCTTACTTTACAGAAAGTAAAATAAAATAATAAAATAATAAATAACCAAAGTTAACAAGGGTCTAAGAATCTACAAGGCCTACCATGTCCACTCATTCACAACAAATTTGTAGAAGAGAATCTATACAAGAATAAAAAAAATCAAAAATAAACAAAATAATTCCAATGAGACGAGTCACACAGATGTTGCTATCAGTACTGTAACTATTCAGAACAAGGGTGATATAAATATGTGATTTGACAACTATTGCAAAAAAATGATTACAAGAGATCACAAAAAAAAAAAAAATTGTGTGTGAGTTGTCCCAAGATATTTATTTATTTATTTATTTCTCCTGTATCGTGGGTGCGCACACAAACAGCCAGACCCGAAACAACTATCTGCAGGTCATATAAATATTTAATCCTTACTAATATTATAAAAGCGAAAGTGAGTTTGTTACCTCATCACGCTTTAATAGTAAACCCGATTTTGATGAATTTTGGTACAGAGATAGTTGGGAACCAAGAGACGGACAAAGGCTATTTTTATTAAACAAAAGTGGGATATGAGGGAGAACGAGGGAAGAAAAGGAAAAACTTAGCGTTGCTATTACAAATCAACAGGCACAGAGGCAAAAACTGCAGGTCTGCTTGGTGTGTTATACCGAATTTAACGCGAGCGAAGCCGCGGGTGAAAGCTAGTATATTATATTTTTATTACTCCTCTTAGTGCATAATGAGAATGTTTCGGTAGATGAGTTGCATGACAAGAATGGATAAAGACGATTTTAATAGCTCTTCTTAAAAGAAGTTAGGACTGTGAAGAAAATGGATGAAAAAAGACTGCATTTTTTTAAACGTTGCTCCACGCTTGGATTTCCCCTGTATCGAAAACGTGGATCGCTCAGCCACTGCGCCAACAGTGTCGTTGAAAGTACCGGAGATAAGAGTTTTGAGTTAAAACATTTAAAAAAAAATGGCTGGCATCCATGCATTAATTCATTTTTTTTTAACATTTGAGAGACGGAGGTATTTCCTAATCGTAAAAAAACATTTCAACAACTACAATAACACAGGCCAGTCTTAAACAGAGCGTCATTAATTCAGTAAAAATGAAAATGAAAATCACACCAATTGCATGAAAAGATTGACATATGAGGGAGAAAGAGGGAAGAAAGGGGAAAACTTAGCTTTGCTATTACAATAAATAAGGCGCAAGGGTAAAAACTACAAGTGTGGAACCGTGATACCTCAAATTTAATGCAAGCGCAGACGCGGGCAAAAGCTACCTCTTTATCGCTATCTATTGGACCTTAGAAGAACAAAAAGAGTTGTAAAAAATTCAACACCAGAAAAAGGGTAGTCTAAGATTTAAGAAAAATGTCTGCATTATGATCATGTTTCAAGATTTATTCTCCAGAGGACCATTTAGGCTCCAACAGAACACCTTAAAAGCCTCAATTTGTCACTTATAAATTAAAGTCTGAGAAAACTGCCTTCACGTAGGCCATGTCGTTAGGGTCATCAAAATAACTTATGTGTTACATAAATCGCTTAGAATTCAAGGCTTGCACGGTTCCCGCCCTAACTCAAGTCAGCGACAGGAAGTGAGTGTAGGAAAAATGGCGGTGTTTCCGACAGGGTAATGGCGGCGTGCTCACTAGTGGGGCCAGCGCGGGAATTGGTAATACTGCTGTTTTACTTACACTTTGTTGGTAGGTGGGTGATATGCAGAGATATGCTTTTTTTGGGGTGGGAAATCATCAAATAACTTCCCCCGCTCTGGGCGGAGTGGGGGGAGTGTCACACTTTTACTGACTAAAACCCACCCATGTTCCTTCTGTTGCCATTTGCGTTCCGAGGCCGCGGTAGCTCTTTCGAACAACCCACAACGCCGGCAGGCGGAGGCCCTGGCAAGCCCCTCTGTGCAGAGATATGCTAAGACCTGTATAGTTGTTTAGAAGAATCTTGAATTGACAACACGGTTGGCGAAGTGGCTGAGCGATCTGCTGCGCTGCGTTCCACGGGTTGGATTCCTGCACGGAACAAATATTCGTATGGCCATCAGATAGTTGTTCCGGGTCTAGCAGTTTGTATATGTGATCTTAGATGTTTGTAAACGCACCCACGATTCAGGAGAAATTCCTAGTGTGGGGCAACGTTCAAATTTAAAATGATGAAATGAATTGATGTTTTTGGGTTTTCATCTTTTAATTATTCTTTCAACTTGTACCCAAGCATAAGTTTACTCTTATTAATTTTCACTACATACAAAGTTGTCTGAACAACACACAAGAATGACAATATCATCCATACAGTTTGCATTTGGTCTCCACTTTAATTAGGGCCCCTTTTGTACACAAACGAATGACTCGGTCCACGAATTGAAGAGACAGATTCATATTGACGTCACATCTGTTTAGTTTATTCTTCTCAACAGATAGCGCTCCCAAGTAGGTCGTTGAAAACCAAACTTTGGCAAAATGGGTGTCAAAGATCCCACTGACCAGCATATTAAGGCGGCGTCCTACACAGTGGCGGTCTGCCCAGCTTGGCCGTGCCCTCGTAGAGGCGATCGGCGGCGGCGATCTGTCGCGTCCGGCCCTGGTTCTGTCCATGATCCGGAGCGAGAGGGAATGGGAAGCGGTCACCTCCTTCTGCGGAGCAGTAATGCTAGCAAAGGAGGTGGCCGGGCATTTGAGGCAGAGAACATCAAGCCAACCCAGCCACCGCGGGAGACGCCCAGGCGCCGGGCACCGCGAGACGACTCCCGGTCACCGTAGATGCGGGCCTGTGGACGGGGAGCAATGGGTAGCTCACCATCCGTCCGTCTATTGACGACAGGCCGTGTCGACGGCGCGTTCGTGTTTCATGCGGCTTAAAAAAGAGAGTCAGCAAAGTAGAGGGGCTTGCCAGGGCCTCCGCCTGCCGGGGTTGCGGGTTGTTCGAAAGAGATACTGCTGCCCCGGAACGTAAAGGACAATAGAAGGAACATGGGTGGGTTTTAGTCAGTATAAGTCTGACACGCCCCGCCTAATTGGGAGCGATCGTAAGATGGCGCGATGCGTTTTTCATCTCATGATCAAAGTGGTCGTGCGATGACCTAACTGGTGTCCTAAGCGCGTCCATCGTTTGATGCCGTCGCTCGATTACTTTCGAGGCTCAAATAGGACACTCTGATGAAATCTGTATGTTTGAACCATCGCGCGACGAGAACGCATCGTGTCATCGTGCGATCTTTGCCATATAGGACAACGCCTAAAGGGCTTGAAAAACCGACCAAGTGTGAGTCGGTTTCGCGCACCGAGGGTTCCGTACAAACTGGAGACATAAACGACCATATTTTTTTACTTTTTTCATATCTTCAAGGCTCGTGCACCTGCACGCACTCGTGCACTATAATATCTCGAAACAGTGTATCAAATTCTTAAAATTGTTATAGACGCAGTTAATACTGTGAATGTGACTTGTTTTACGAACGTTATTCATATTTTTTTTAGCGTTGCCCCACACTTGGTATTTCTCCTATATCGTGGGTGCGTTTATAAACATTTAAACTCGCATACACAAACAGCTAGAGACCCGAAACAACTACCTGTAGGTCATACAGATATTTGTTCCGTGCGGAGATCGGACCCGCGACACGCAGCGCAGCAGTCGATCGCTCAGCTACTGCGTCTACCGTGTCGTCAATATTTTTTTTCCTTACAATATTAAGCTATAATTATTGATGATGAGTAGGACAGTAGGTACGTCTGCTGAGTTTGCGGGTTGTTCGAAAAAGATACCACGACCCCGGAACATAAAGGGCAAAATAAGGAACATGGGTGGGTTTTATTCAGTAAAAGTCTGACACTCTCCCCCGCTCCGCACAGACCGAAGGAAGTTAGGAAGTTTTATAAAAAAAACTAGCTTTTGCCCGCGGCTTCGCCCGCGTTAAATTTGGTATAACACAGTACCTACTACCTGCAGTTTTTCCCCTTGCGCCTTATTGATTTGTAATAGCAACGCTTATTTTTCCCTTTTGTTCCCTCGTTCTCCCTCATAACCAACTTTAAAAAAAAAAGCCTATGTCCGTCTCCTGGTTCCCAACTATCTCTGTACCAAAATTCATCAAAATCAGTTTAGCCAATAAAGCATAAAGAGGTAAAAAACAAACAAGGAAATACAAGTCTTCAACTCGTGAGCCGAGTCACACATACATCAAAGAGCAAAGAAGAATGGAGACGACTCGTCGGGTTACGTAAGTGCGTCGTTCCTTTGTGACGCACGGTCAAGTCCTGCTTATACCCTAGGCTTGAGCCATCTGCAAGGGTTTATTTACGGTATTTCAGATTAAGCAGAATCTAGCAAATTAATTCTATCTACGGTACGGTACGGAAATGTATGCCGTTTTATATGAGAATAGGACCGACCTCGCGCCATGTTGTCCAAACTCCGTCGTTGGCTAATACGTTCTCCGTGACTAAGTCTGACGAATTCTTTATAGAAAAACCCAATAACACTTTACCCCACCTGAGAATCGAACAGAAGACCTTATGCTCAGGGAGTCACTCTTTACGAAATAATACTATAATTTTATTTTGCAGGGTAAAAGTTTGAATCTAGCAGTATTTAAAATTACAGTTAGCTAAAAACTTTTTTTGGAAAAGCGGCAATTACAACAGAATACTTTTTTAATGGATTGGAAATCATCTAATAACTTCCTAACAAATTGCTTTTCATAGTTAAATAAATAATAAATATCTTGGGACAGCTTACACACGGCTATCTGATCCCAAGCTAAGCAGAGCTTGTGTTATGGTAACCAGACAACTGATATACATACTTATATCTAATATATAAAATTCTCGTGTCACAGTTTTCGTTGCCATACTCCTCCGAAACGGCTGGACCGATTTAAACGAAATTTTGTGTACATATCGGGTAGGTCTGAGAATCGGCCAACATCTATTTTTCATACCCCTAAGTGAGCAGCGGGTGAAACCGCTGGGCACAGCTAGTAATTTATAAATATATACTACATATCTATACTAATATTATAAAGCTGAAGAGTTTGTTTGTTTGTTTGAACGCGCTAATCTCAGGGACTACTGGAATTGGGTAATTCTTTTAGTGTTGGATAGTCCATTTCTTGAGGAAGGCTATAGGCTATATAACATCACGCTACGACCAACAGGTGCTGAGCAGCGCGGGTGAAACCGTGAGGAACAGTTAGTTATAGATAAATCACACCCAGACACAGAACAAACAATCATCAAAAAATCACTTAGTTTAAGGTGTTATCTGAAGTCTGTCAAGTATTTACTAAAATCTGTCTATGAAACACGTATGCGGTGTGTTTAGAGATCTCGCTCGGTTTAATCTAGACCGCAGCGTAATTACGAACGGCTAATGAGGATACGCATTTCAAGTCAATACATACAATTACGCCTGCCGGGGTTGAGGGTTGTTCGAAAGAGATACCGCGGGGGGGCGCGTGGGCAATAGAAGGAACATGGATGGGTTTTAATCAGTACAAGACTGACACTCCCCCCCGCTCCACCCAGAGCGGGGGAAGTTATTTGAAAAAAAACACCTACCCCAAAAAATATTTTATTATAATAAATCATTTAAGTAGTCATTGGTTCATAACACAGGTACACAATCATCTTCTGTATTAGAAAAGTAAGGGATTCTATGTATTAAAGTGCATGTCGTAATTATATGTAGAAAAGGTTAAAATTTTCATTCATTTATTTTCAACTAGCTTTTGCCCGCGACTTCGTACGCGTGGATTAATAGTTCCCGTTCCCGGGGGATTTCCGGGATGAAAACTATCCTATGTCCTTTCTCGGGTCCCAGACTATATCTGTACCAAATTTCATTAAAATCGGTTCAGTGGTTTAGGCGTGAAGAAGAGACAGACAGACAGACAGAGTTACTTTCGCATTTATAATATTAGTTTAGAAGTTGAGATTAGTTTAGATTTAGATATACCTACCGTGTACAACAAGGTGCGCGGGTGGTTAGCACATTAGAACAAACGAGCGTGAAACAATCACGTCTGTATAAGTTCTGGCGCTAAAATCCGGCCAAATACTTTTGCTTAATATTCGGCTATTCGGTCAAAGGACTCGCCGAATATTCGGTACTAGCTTTCGCCCGCGGCTTCGCTCGCGTTAAATTCGATATAACCCAGTACCTGCTACTTGCAGTTTTGCGCCTTAATGATTTGTAATAGCAACGCTAAGTTATCTCTATACTAAAATTCATCAAAATCAGTTTAGCCATTAAATCGTGATTATGTAACAAACAAACTCATTTTCGCTTTTATAATATTAATAAGTAAGGATAAGGATTCGGTATACTGCCGAATATACTATTCCTTGCAAGCCTACTTAGAATACAAATTATTCGTAAAGTCGTATCCACTCTAAACTTCACATCATCTGCTTCGCATGTAATTTATCAAAGTCAGAGCAAGCGTCGTAGCGTTAATTACCTTGTGTCGGATCGCTCATCGACGTATCGACGTGCCGTCGTCGATGTGTGCGTCGATATGGACGATGTATTTTAAACTGTAGATGATTTTGCACTACCTCTCTCCTTAGACAACAGTCCTTACTTCCTTACTAATATTATAAAAGCGAAAGTGAGTTTGTTTGTTTTTTTGTTTATTTGTTACCTCTTCACGCTTTAATGGCTAAACCGATTTTGATTAATTTTGGTACAGAGATAGTTGGGAACCAGGAGACGGTCATAGGCTAATATTTTTTTGAAAAAAAGTGGGATGCGAGGGAGAAAGAGGGAAGACAAGGGAAAAATTATGCAAGGGGAACTGTGTTACCCCGAATTTAACGCGAACGAAGCCGCGGGCAAAAGCTAGTATGAAATATTTCTTTGCTCTTAATGATTATTATTTTATATGTATTTATATATAAGTATTTATTTTTGATAAATGTAGCTATTCGCTCGTAAAATAACAAATCACAGACTACCTACAGCACTGTATCTCCTCCTTTAAATCCATCCAAAGGTTGTCTTGAAAAGATCGCTTTCAGCGATAAGACCGCCCATTGTGTCACCCTATTTATAAGTTGTCTAGTGTTATTCTTCTCATTTGTATAGTGTACAGACGCCTGCACATCAAGCTACTACAGCCTGTCAGATTTCTTTGATAGATTTTCGACTTTATTTCTAAAGTTTTAGGTTCAAGGTTCATTGGGAAAAATTGACAGTTTCGGGTAGCTTGACCTGCAGGCGTCTGTACTTAAAAAAGAATATTCTATCTTCTATCTATTTTAATAACAGTTTTATATTCTTTTTTTCGGATGGGTAGCCATCAAATAACTTCTGTCGCTGTAAAGAGACAGTGTCAAGTTTTACTGACTAAAACCCATCCAGTTCCTTATTTTGCCTTTTGTGTTCCATGGTATCTCTTTCAAACAACCGGCAACCACGGAGTTTTATAGCCTTTTTAGGGTTCCGTACCTCAAACGGAAAAAAAACTATCTTCTATCGGTTCTAACTTCTAGTCAGTAAAATCTGACACTTCCCTCCTTTCTGCCTAAATCGGGGGAAGCTATTTGATGATTTCCCATTCAGAAAAATACCGGTCAAGTGCGAGCCGGACTCATGCAGCTAGCTTTCACAGCTCCAAAGTACTACAGACTTATGGTTTTAATTTCAGCTCGATACTTCCCGAGATAAAGGGTCTTGACAGACAGACGGACAACAAAGTGATCTTATAAGGGTTTCGTTTTATCCATTTAATGGAATAACCCCCGAATACTGAAACGTCACTCAAAATGTGAGGGCTGCTTAACATTTGAGCAGCTCTTAAACTTTAGATTTTGTATGGTCAAACGTCACTTCTGAGTCTCTGTTAAACTTAAGTGGGACTTAAATTTTGAGTGACGTTTCAGTATTCGGGGTAAGTCTATGTAAGGACGCGGCTGGCGCAGCGGTTGAGCGATCGACTGCTGTGCTAAGTGACGCGGGATCGAACCTCACACGGAACAAATATTTGTTTGGCCTACAGATAGTTGTTTCGGGTCTGGCTCTTTGTGTAAGTTTAAATGTTTGTAAACGACACAGGAGAAATCCAAGTGTGGGGCAAAACTAAGAAAAAAAAGACTAAGTTAGTTAAGTCAGTTGCTGAAGTCTTAACTAAAATTTTACCGTGATGAATTCTTTCGAAATACGGTCCACTGATTCAATATCTCACAACAAAGTCATTTATCTTTCTGAAAAGAAATCTTTTACGACAAAACACTGCATTAATATAAGGAGCAATAAATCTCATTTCTCTGCATAATAAACTCCAAGTGTTTTAAAGAAATATCTGCAAAGGAGAAGAAAAAATCACCGGAACGATGTTAAGATGAAAAACATCAACTAGTGTTCCCTTTATCTTGAATACTACGGGACATTAACCGTTTTGTATCAGTAAAAAATAACAGTTTTATTTTATTTCAATCACGTCCTTCTACATTATGGCTTTCATTTTTATAAATGTTTAGTTTTCACAATTCAGAGGAGCTCGTAGCTAAATAATAGCAGTCACTCGGGTCGATCTTTAGGTTAAGCCGCGCTTGCCTAGGTTGGTCTGTGGATGGGTGACCACCAGTTACATACCGAGTTTCCTCCGTGCCTTAGAAAGCAAGTTAAGCCGTTGGTCCCCGCTGTCATTTATAGATCTTTGACAGTCGTAATAGGTAGTCAGTGTTCCGAAAGTCTGACAACCAGTTACCAAGGGGTATCGCATTACCCAGTACTAACTGGGTTGTGGAGGTCAGATAGGCAGTCGCTCCATCTAAAATACTGATATTCAGCTGCATCCGGTAAGACTGGAAGCCGAACCCAACATAGTTGGGAAAAGGCTAGGCAGATTATGACGAGTTTTCAGCAGCAGCTCTCCTAAAATTAATGTGGTTATATGGCATTTAGCCAGGTTCCTTGCGATTCCAAAATAAAATTCGTCCAAAGAGCTGAAGACTCGATACTAAAACAAATAGCAAATAACTCACTTCACTCAGTAATTCATCACCTCAATACCTACTCAGGAACTCAGGAGTGTCAGACTTTTCCTGACTAGAACCCACCCATGTTCCTTCTATTGCCCTTTACGTTCCGGGGCCGCGGTATCTCTTTCGAACAACTCGCAACCCCGGCAGGATTCATCACCACCTGAAGTTAAGTACAGTAAAGGACGAATTAAGAACTGTCAAAAACGTCTTCAACACGCTTCAAATCCACTAGCAGTGCAGCTTATTTTTGACACCCTGAATCGCCTGAAAAGACGTAAAATCCTGAACCTGGACTGCCTACAATGAGCTAGCAATTACAGAGAGTAAATTTTGGTGGGGAACTGACTCTGCATGCCACTCAATCTGTGACAACATATCTGCTCATAGTCGAAGGACTGATTGCACGATAAAGGAATCAAGTAAACGAAAGCTTTCACAATTAAGTTAAGCTTGTAGAAATCACTGATTATTTGTGACTAGCTGTTCCACGCGGTTTCACCAACGCTGCTCAGCACCTGTTGGTCGTAGCGTGATGTTATATAGCCTATAGCCTTCCTCAAGAAATGGACTATCCAACACTAAAAGAATTTTCCAATTCCAACCAGTAGTCCCTGAGATTAGCGCGTTCAAACAAACAAACAAGCTTTATAATATTAGTATAGATTTAAAGACCATTTCACTAATAAATTTTGTTATTTTGCAAGTAGGTTTTCAAAATCACTGTTACACGTAATTTTTTAGAGTTTTTACGTATTGGATCACTTTGCCCTGCGACTGTCTATCTGTCAAGATCCGGGATCTCGGGAACCCATGTAAGTAGTATTGAGTTGAAATTGTAACCATATTCTGAACTCTGTGATTTTATTTGTCTAAATAAATTGATTTAAAGTTTTTTTTTTACTCTTTTAGCAAATTATTGGAACGAAGTGCCTTATCGCGCGTTGCAAAAGAAGGCTAGACGGAAAAAATTAAAACCAAAAGTTGTAACGACACTTTAGCAAAAAGTTTAGTTGTAAACTATGTGGCGTGCGCGTGTTTCTCTGTCTGTCTCTCTTTCTCTCTCTCATAAAAAGCAAGCTAGTTATTTTGGTTTCGTCTTTCTATTTCGTATTAAACAGTGTGGTGTCGCGACGATTATTTTTGTTGAGTGCATACAGGTTTTTTGTACATAATAATAACTTCGTTCCATCCGGGTGTCTCGTGACACCTCTCAAGTTTTTAAATATATCTGGTGCCATGTGAAAGACACTTTTCACATAAGGTAGTATTTGTTTTAGGAATATACACAGTGCCACCGCGCCACCCCGTATATGGTACGCATAACTAACGCATTAACCACATGTAAACATGGAGAAGATATTTTTATCAAGACACCCGTTAAATCACTTGCTCAGAAATGCCACAGTACTAAATTACATTAATGATTCACAGAGCAAAGTTGTTCTAACTACACCACTTAAACTGTGGACTTGCAGGCTTACAGGCTTGTAACATAAATATTTCGAGACATAGTGTGTCCACAATGAATACGCGGTAACTGAAGCCGAGTCCCAACGCACTAGGCTTACGCCTAATGCACTACAATATGGACGCAAATTCGCGTTTCATATGTTTGATACTTCGCGCCCGTTGTCGCTCTTAGCGTGTAGTCGCTTGGTTTGTAAGTATTTTGCCCTGGCTGGAGGCCTTAATTTTAAGGTATCCACAGGAATCGCCCGGTTAAGCAGGCGACAACCGGCAGAGGTTGAACTGCCAGATTCAGAAAAAAAATAACTATATCGTGTAACGATCGACTGATGCGCTGCGTGTCGCGATCCCTGCACGGAACAAATATTTGTATGGCCTAAAGGTAGTTGTTTCGTGTCCGACTGTTTTTTTTATGTTTGTACTAAATTAATAAGAAAACAAGGTTTTTTTAAGAAAAAAAAACTTCTTTTCAACATAATTCTAACACTTGATTTTATATTCTGTAATGAAATCAAATAAGTCTTGTTTTTTTAGGTTTTTTTTCGTCTTAAGTCCAAAGTGTACGCACTCCCAACCAGCCGTTCCGCAGATTTAATGTGGATTATAAATCAAAAACAGGAGAAAGGCCGAAAATTTTATCCAAGTACTTCCCTCCAAGCGGGAGGTCTGTCGGAACTGTTAACAGATGTATGTCTGTTATCACTCCCTCCGTTATCACTCCCTCCGTTCTCACGCCCAAATTGGAACTTGAAGAAAACAAAGAGATTTTTGGGTTCCTATTCTTTGGAATACAATATCTCATCATCTGCCTAACCTTTTCCCAACTATGTTGGGGTCGGCTTCCATTCTAACCGGATGCAGCTGAATATCTGAATTTTACATTGACCGACTACCTATCTGACCTCCACAACCCAGTTAGCACTGGTAATGCAATATCCCTTGGTAAGACTGGTTGTCAGACTTTCGGAACACTGACTACTTGTAACGACTGTCAAAGATCTACAAATGGCAGCAACGGCTTAACGTGCTTTCCGAGGCACGGAGGAAACTCGTTATGTAACTGGTGGTCACCCATCCACAGACCAACCTAGGCAAGCGCGGCTTAACCTAAAGATCGACCCGAGCGGCTGCTATTATTTAGCCACGAGCTTCTTACTACAAAACAATATCCGTATCCTTACTAATATTATAAAAGCGAAAGTGAGTTTGTTTGTTACGTCTTCACGCCTAAATGGCTAAACCGCTTTTGATTGATTTGGGTACAGAGATAGTGTAATCAATCTTATATTTGAGTTAATACCCCTATAATTTGTAAAAATTAAGAAAAATAAGATTGATTAACCAATTAAAGAACGATGGCAATTTGGTGGCCCGGAACAATAAGGGGAAGGTGCATTTTTTTTTCAGTTCCGAAGCAAATATTTAAGTGGTTTTGCAAAAAATACTTTTATAGGAATCCTGATTGACATTTTCAATTTTTAATTAAAATTAAAATAAAATCTTTTATTCAAATATTTTAAAGAGGATCAATAACAATCCAAACACAGTTTTAATAACAATTCTTAATTGCGGAGAAACTTTAAACTGACTTGATCCCTAGATACTTTCGATGACTGTAGTAAATACACGACAAAAATATAAAACAAACGAAAACCGCTTAAAAAAAAAAACAAAGAAAATCCGCCATTTTCAAAACAATTGCTCCACGCGCGCCGACCGCCATCTTTAAAAGACAAACTTAATTTGGCGCGTAAACAACAGCCGAGCTTCCATCTATCAACTTAATGAGAGCTGCCAATACCACGCAACCTCCCTAATCTGAGTTGGGAAGCTGTATTGCACTAACGCGCCAGATTTTGTGGTTTATTTTAATCCCAAGACTTGTTGGAATATGAACCATGGAGACCAGAATTGTGAAATAGGATGTTTTATAAGTTCAATCAGAAATTAATAAACAATTAATGCAATTAATTAGACACACGGTTGGCTCAGTGGCTAAGCGCTTGAGTGCTGCGTTGCGTGTCGCGGGTTCGTTGCCCGCACGAAACAAATATTTGTATGAGTTGTTCCGGGTCTGGTTGTTTGTGTATGTGAGTTTAAATGTTTGTAAACGCACCCACGGCACAGGAGAAATTCCTAGTGTGGGGCAACGTTTTTAATAGAAAAGAAAATATAGAATTCATCTTAAATTGACCAGCAATGTCAAATTGAAAAAGGAATGTACATGAACTGACACATACTTGCACTGACTGCACAGAAGGGCTACTATGACATCTTATAGCAATTCTTATTCCACTGAGGGAAAGAGATGGTGCTAGACACCCTGTATAGCTCTGTCTCTTTCCCTCAGCGGAATAAGAATTGCTTTAAGAGGTCATAGTAGGGTAGCAGGTCCACTCAAATCAAATCATTGTTGACGACACGGTTGGCGCAGTGGCTGAGCGATCGACTGCTGCGCTGCGCGTGTCGAGGGTTCGATCCCCGCACGGCACAAATATTTGTATGGCCTACAGATAGTTGTTTCGGGTCTGGCTGTCTGTGTAATTGAGTTTAAATGCTTGTTATCGCACTCAAGATACAAGAGAAATCATTGCGTGGGGCAACGTTTTTTTTTAAATTAGATTGAAGAGATAAAAACCAACATATATGTCACATAAATACATTCATAGCAATTATAAAACGTCGAGGAAAAGGTGCACGGTTCGGGTTGATCGTTTTCTATGTATAAGAACCGGCAAGAAAATCTATGGTTACTCTTTTAAAATCATTTGTTTTAACAATATTTTTGTTACAGCGTTAGTACTTCAGTATGAGAGGACAGCGTTGGCCCGACAATAAATCATGGCTCACTTTATAAAACGTAAAAAAGATAAGTAGTTTAAAAAGTTAACAACCGCCTAGGAATCTTCAAGGTCCACAATGTCCACTCATTCACAACGAATTGGTGAAAAAGAATTTATACAAGAAATCCTTACTATTATTATAAAAGCGAAAATGAGTTTGTTTGTTTGTTACCTCTTCACGCTTTAATGGCTAAACCGATTGTGATGAATTTTGGTACATAGATAGTTGGGAACCAGGAGACGGACATAGGCTTAAAAAAAGTGGGATGTGAGGGAGAAAGAGGGAAGAAAAGGGAAAACTAAGCGTTTCTATTACAAATCAATAAGGCGCAAGGGGAACTGTGTTACCCCAAATTTAACGCGGGCGAAGCCGCGGGCGAACGCTAGTAAGAAATAAAAAATGAAACAATTGACTCAGATGTAGCCATCAATACTGTAAGTATTCAGAACAAAGATTGTAATCGGGGTGATTCTTCCTTAAAAAGGCCATTTCAGACACTAAATAAAATTGCATAGTTTTCACGTAAGTTGACTAATATTTTGTGTAGAACTTAAAAGCGACCTCTGAGTTTGTTTTTGTCTGTCTGTTTGCCAAGACCCTTTATCGCAGATACTATACGCGTTGTATTTCATATCTGAACTTTGACAGATAACAACAATAATAAATCATCTGTACTTGTGTCTGTCAAGTCAACGAATACAACAGCATTCCCAACATTCAAAATGGCGCGGGTCATCAGAATTATAGCTTGCATGGCCAGGACGTTTGTGGATAAGCAGTGGCTGCATTTCTGTTGCTCTGCCATGACCGTGCTAGCATCAGCTGAACTATATAGAGCTGTTGAAACTACTTTGTTTATTTATTTAATTAAGGTTCACCAACAGCTGTTACAGATATAATAAAGATAGAACATTCAAATAATTGTGTTTTAAGTCTCACTGTACACCCAATTTGACGGGCCTGTTGGTCCAGTGGTAAGTGGCCCTGACTGCTGAGCCGGAGGTCGTGGGTTCGATTCCCACCCAGGACAAACTTTGTGTGATGAGCATGATTGCTTGTTCTGTGTGTGGGTGTGAATTATCTAAAATATGTATGTATTTATAAATTATATAAGTATGTATATCAGTTGTCTGGTTACCATAACACAAGCTCTGCTTAGCTTGGGATCAGATAGCCGTGTGTAAGTTGTCCCAAGATATTTATTTATTTATTATTTTAATTACAGGCAAACACCACAATACATGCAAAGTACTCTCTGAAGTTAAAAAAATACTTTTAAAATTCAATGTACTTAAATTCTAAAGACTAAATAATTAATTAATAAATACTAATATAGTAATGACGTCTCGTTTAACTTCTGTATGTCAGTTAGTATTAATATTTACAAGCTTTTCAGCAGCCAGGGCAAAAACTTATAAACAAAGCGACTACACGACTTAAGGCGTCGCTGAGGGAAGACAGTAAGGCCGTGCGCTGCGTTAGGCGTGCGCACGGCGCGGGCGCCCGCGTGGCGTGCTGTTTCATGTAATCTCATAGATCACCGCTATCAGCGGATGGCCTATTACATGAAACAGCACGCCACGCGGGCGCCCGCGCCCTGCGCATGCCTAACGCAGCGCACGGCCTAAAGGAACAGGCTGGATCTGAGTGATAGTAATTGGGGACAGATTTGAACTTACTGGCTGGCAAGAGACGGGTGGGACAAAAACCCGATCAACGGTAACACCTCTATATACATCCGTAACCAGACACGGAGGACTACACGAATAGTGGAGTTCGCAGTTACCCTCCGACACAGCTTTTGTTATGCCGCTTCAGTGATTGAGCTCATTCAACTTATTACAACACCATTACGTTTACTGGGTAGGCAGAGTTAAAGGTTACCTCTAACGAAACTACGTATACGAAAGTATTGTTTTGCCTGATTTTTCCCACTCTTTCATTCCTTTCTTTCTGGTTTTGTGAAGTTCGTGAGGTTGCCCTTCTTCCTTAAAAGAAAGCCATCCAAGGCGTCTCACCATGTCCTCCACACTTGGTTGCGACCTTGCCTAGCTGTCTTAGGGTTTTGCTATATGATGGTCAACACTCAATAATTTATTCATAGCTGTTCCCCATTCCCGTGAGGATCTCGTGGCTAAATGATAGCAGCCGCTCGGGTCGATCTTAAGGTTAAGCCGCGCATGCCTAGGTTGGTCTGTGGATGGGTGACCACCCGTTACATACCGAGTTTCCTCCGTGCCTCGGAAAGCACGTTAAGCCGTTGGTCCCGGCTGTCATTTGAAGATCTTTGACAGTCGTTACAGGTAGTCAGTGTTCCGAAAGTCTGACAACCAGTCTTACCAAGGGGTATCGTATTACCCACTATTAACTGGGTTGTGGAGGTCAGATAGGCAGTCGCTCCATGTAAAATACTGATATTCAGCTGCATCCGGTTAGACTGGAAGCCGACCCCAACATAGTTGGGAAAAGGCTAGGCAGATGACGATTCCCCATTCCAACCTAGTTTAAAGGATGGGAGAATTAGATTGTGCAATTAGGACATGTGACTAAAAGAGTGATAAAACTGAATGTTGATGGACGGAGAGCGTGTGGAAGGCCAATAAAATGGTGGATGGACTGTGTAAGGAATGATATGAAAGAGAAAGGAGTAAATGATGCCGTGACGTCTGATAGAGGAGAATGGAAGAAGAAAACATAGGGCAGGGCAGGAAAAATTATGGATTCCATAGCACACTAACCGAATTTTATCCAATGGATAGATAAATCATTTATTTGATGCAAATAAGACACAATAAAAGAATTAATATAAAAAAACAATACACAGAAAAAAATAACACACCAAAAAAAAGTAAGGTAGACTAAGTTAATGGGTCTTACCCATAGGAATTTAGACACAACACATATATTTATTAAGGTCGCCCATTACTGGGCGGCGTGTGTCTCAAAATTGCACCAAAAAGGAGTCTAGCTCAGCATAATGCCAGGTAGATTACCTGACGCTGGTATTCTGCTGAATCCTGCTAGTGTGGACACACGGATGTCGAGAAAATGTGCGGCGAATATTATGTAGGTAAGTTGTCAGTACGAAAGATTTTGAATTTAAATACTAAAAATAATAAATTTGATTATCACAGTATAGGTAATGTGTAATGATTACTGTAATTTAAGTTGTATGGAGTGTGTCTAGACTTGTGTTTGTACGAGTTTACTTGTTCATGTAGGTATCATTATGTTGCAGTTTTTATCATAATGTACGGTGATTATTGTTGTAATGTGTTTTGTGTATTGTAATGTGTTTCGTGTATACGTTTCATTTTTCACAGTTATTGTCTGTTGTTAATAGTACAAAGCGAGAAAGTGTTGGTGACGGTCAGGCCCAGTTTCTTCTGAGCGTCAATCAGATACTGCCGCAATCGACTCCTAAAGGTACCGAGTGTTTTTAAATTCCTTGTCGGTGGGGGAATGTTGTACCTTCCAATAGAAAACTGATAAGCTTGTAACCGTGCAGGAATGATCAAAGCTTGGGCTTTTCATTTATTACTTGTTGAAAACTCTTCCGTCATGCTCACGTCACGTCACGTCATTACGCCATGGAGAGAGATCAGGCTCTGGACCAGCAGCTTAACCTGCGCAGCGAGCCTCGAGGGTATCATACCACCAACTTTCAAACTCCGAGCTGCCACTATGAAATTCGTAATGGAAAAACCGAATGACACTCCAATTTGACCGACCCGAGATTTGAAATCAGGATCTTACGCTTGGCATCCGCGCTTGCGACCATAAGACCATAGGGGAAGTGAGATTTTAATGAGACTTTGGAATTGAAAAACACACTAGATGGCATATAATTTATTACAAAATTGACGTCATTAAAGTACAGTCAGGCAACAAAACAAGTCTCAAAACTAAAGTATTTGCATAAAAGCTGTAATTGTAAGGCGCGTCGCCCACACGATTGGCAGTCGGATTGCAGTCTGAGCGCGGGCGTGTTAGGAGCGTCGCCCACACGACATTTGCCTCTTATGTGCCTACGCCTGAACTGTCGATCTTGTGAGCGACGCGCCTAATGCGCCCGCGCCTCGACTGTGCCTCGACTGTTGGTCGTGTGGGCGATGCGCCTAACTGGCTCAATACATTTCAGATTATAAGGCATGTCGTTTGTCTACCGTTTTCATTCTAATGGTACTTTTTGTGTTTCAGGCTCATCAGTTATATTAGGGTTCAACTTAGTGTTTTCATCGTTCTGCATGTATGGCTTTGGTAACTCCGGTTGCGGTTTTAGCGATGGAGGTGCAATTTTCAACCACCACGGTGGTGGTTGTGTCATCCACGTTGACGTCGCGGTCCATGGAGGCGATGTCGTCGACCACCATGGATTTGGTGTTGTCCACCACCAATCTGGTGTCGATAACTCAGGTGTTGTTTGAGTCACCCACGGTGAGGTCGTCCACCATGTAGGAGCTGTGGTCCACCAAGGAGGTGTGGTCGTTGTCCACCAGTCTGGCATCGGGCTGGTTGTTCCTTGCGTCGACGGGTTGGTCGAGCAGTCTGGCACCCACGTTGTTGTACCTTGCGTCGTCGGGCTCGTCGAGTAATCTGGCACCCGCATTGTTGTTGTACCTTGCGTCGTCGTGGTCGTCGGCCAGCCTGGTGTCGGCGTTGTTGTACCTTGCGTCGTCGTGGTCGTCGGCCAGCCTGGCGTCGGCGTTGTTGTACCTTGCGTTGTCGTGGTCGTCCACCAGCCTGGCACCTCCGTTGTTGTACTTAGCGTCGTCGTTGTACTTTGCGTCGTTTCAGGCGTCGGCACTGGCTCAGGACTCACAGGCTTGTCATCATCACCACTGATAGGAAACTCCTTGTGGCATGCTCTGTCGAACTGTGCCAACGAATTTTTATCAGGAAAACTTTCCGTCTGATTAGTATAGTGTACACAGCCTCTTGGCAAAGGTCTACCAAATACTGTGCATATTTCTTCGAGGAGCGCAATGTCTTCTACTCCATAAACTGTACTGTTTTTTGGCCCTAGTTCTATGATGGGAGTGAAGTTGATTCCCAGATGTGAAAATTTGTTTGATGCTAAACCTGCTAAGTATCCTCCAGATGCAACGCACCGTTGAAATGTTTGTGGGTTTATTCCAGCTTCACAAAGGCAGTACCCACCCGGTTTACCTGAAAAATATCATATTAGAATAATCAGGCATCAATACAATTTGGAAAAAGGCTAGGCAGGTGGATATTGTTTCCGCCATGGTTCATTGATAGAGCATCACTTTGTGTAGGCAGTAAGCCTAAGGACCTAAGGTGTATATAATTATGTTTTTTCTTACCCTCAGCTTCACATTTCAAAAACTGCGCCTGCAGAAAAGGGTTCCTTCTCAAGGCATCCAAAGCGCACATTTGAGGTATTGAGTACCTTCCGCTACCAACTAAGAAATAGTCCAAGACTAAATGTCCACCAATGTTGTCTATAATCCACGGGAAAGTTCTTGTGAAAAATTCCACATCCTTATGGACATCTGCGTAAATAGAGATTTGGAAGGCAGCAGTACTGGTAGCCAGCATAGCCACAAAGAATAAGAGAAACATTGTAGAAAATTATGTTTTTTTTTTTTTAATTATCGATTAAAATAACTTTTTCTTTTACTCATAAAGAAACATTTCGATAGTAAATAAGTCTATAATAATATGAAGATAATTTTCATGCCCTGCACTTTAAATACTTAATTGGTACAGTCGGCGACAGCTTGATATTTTTAAGTTCATGTAATGGTCTAGTTGACTCCCGGTCACCGTACATGAGGGTCTGTGGACGGTATCTCAATGTTCGTAGTGTCTACAGGCCGAGACGAGGGCGCGTTCGTGTTCCACGCGCGACTCAAAGAGATCCTCAGAGAGTCAGGAAAGCAGGGGCCAACCAGGACCACAGCCGAGGTTGCGGGTTGTTTGAAAGAGATACCGTGGCCCCGGAACATAAAGGGTAAAAAAAGGAACAGGGTATTTTAGTCAGTAAACGTAAACGTGAGGACCGCAAAAATAAGTAAAGCCTTAATAAGGACTTAATAAAATTAGGTACTAAAAAAAACACTGCCCCACACTAAGAATTTCTAATGTATGTTGGGTGCGTTTTCAAGCATTTGAATTCACATACACGAACAGCCATACCCAAATCAAATATTTGTAGACCATAAAAATATTTGTTCCGTACAAGGATCGAACCCGCGAAACGCAACGCAGCAGTCAATCATTCAGTCACTACTCCAACCGTACCGTCAAAATTAATTTTAAACTTAAAATTATTTGAATCAACTTTTGTCGTTAACTATACTAACTGTTGACTGATAAGATACAGGTAATTTTCTATAATCTCCACGTAAATTGTTTTTGCATAGTGACTGAAAATTGTATCGGAAACAAACCAGGTAAATAAGGGGCCGTCCTTTAATTATGTTTGGTTTTTTAGACCACGATGACAGCATAATAAGAAGAAAGAAAGAGATGTCAGCAAAGCAGAGGGGCTTGCCAGGGCTTCCGCCTGCCGGGGCTGCGGGTTGTTTGAAAGAGATACCGCGGCCCCGGAACGCAAAGGGCAATGGAAGGAACATGGGTGGATTTTAGTCAGTAAAAGTCTGACACTCCCCCCCGCTCCACCCCGAGTGGGGGAGAGAGTTACTCAACTCAGGGGCCGCAGCTCCTTCAGTCATTAGTGGAGCTACACGGTAACTGACAAATGCTTGCACTGACTGGACAGGTCCACTCAAATATGTGTGGTGTTTTCTTAAAAATACCATTTCAGACACTAGTCTGCATAGTGCTCATTTAAGTTGACCAAAATTTTGACAACTCCCGAGAAATGGTCCAATGATGACAGGACGTGTCGAGAACGCGTTCGTGTTTCACGCGCGCTTCAAAGAGATGTCAGCAAAGCAGAAGGACCTGCCAGGGCCACCGCCTGCCAGGGTTGCGGGTCGTTCGAAAGAGATACCGCGGCCCGGAGCATTATAGAAGGCAATAGAAGAAACATAGGTAGGTTTTAGTCAGTAAAAGTCTAACACTGGGGAGTGTTATTCATTCCAAAAAATCTTGGTAATTTTTTGGGCTGTCACTTCTCAGAGAAGTCGGTAAAAGAAACAAAGGCTGGAGGAGGAGGAGGAAGCCAAAAAAAAACAACGAAATATAAAAGATTGAAGTATATTATTTAGTAGTATTGTAAGTGATTACAGGACGACCCCTAAGGAAGTTACTGAAGTTAATAAGGAAAAAGAAATTCTGTGATATCATCGACTGTCGATGATATCACAGAATTTCTTTTTCCTTGTTGTGTATTTACTTATAAGTCATCATTATTTCTGTACTGCCTAATTATCACTTTTGTGACAATTAAGTATTAGATTATAAACATTCGTGTCTTCGATTAATGCCGTTATCATTAGGCTTGGTTGGTTTGAAACCTTTTCTTTTGTATGTTTTTCCAGATTTATGAAACGAAAGAATTCGAATTTCGGCTTCGATCTCGTTAAATTCGCGGAAACACAGTTCTCCTTTCCTGGTACCTGCTACCTGTATTTTTTGCCCTAGCGCCTTATTTATTGTGATAGCAATGCTACGTTTTCCCTTTTTCTACCTCATATCTCAATCTATTTAAAAAAAACTACTATGAATTTTGGTAGAGAGATAGTTGGGATCCTGGAAACGGACATAAAGTTTAAAAAAAGGGGGAAAGAGGGAAGAAAAGGGGAGAGAAAATATTCGATTGATCAACATTCGGTTTAAAGTAAGCGTTAGCCAAAGGAACTATGCCGCACATAGTTACTTTATAAAGTAACTGTGCGCGGGCGCAAGTTAGTAATATATAAATACGAATGTTTGTGAGGATAGATGGATGTATGGATATTTTGTTACTCTTTACTCGCCAAATATTAACTTAAGGTAAATATGCTCCTGCCGGGGTTGCAGGTTGTTCGAAAGAGATACCGGGGCCCCGGAACGTAAAGGGCAATAGAAGGAACATGGGTGGGTTTTAGTCAGTACAAGTCTGACATGCTCCCCGCTCCGCCCAGAGCGGGGAAAGTCATTAGATGATTTCCCACCCGAAAAAAAAGAAGGTAAGTATGCATCCAATTACCCCACCTCTACTGATCAGCATAGTTTTTTTTTAGAACCTTTTTAGTCTGAGCTCGGTTCGCTCTTGACGATTTCTTATCAAGTAATTATCCAGTAGATATGACCTATCATTATTTACTAGATACTACACCGATATCGTACTACGAATATAAACATTACAAAATAATATGAAATCACCAAAACAATTACTCATTTCAGTTAACCTACGTTTGACTTCCCCATTGGTATGGAATCAGAATGCTTTGTTAGCAAACATACTCAAATTACAACAGAGTGTTAAATGTTACAAATAGGTTCAAGTCATAATTGGTTCAACTCATATTATGTCAAATCAGATTTATAACCTTTGTGAGAGCTGGAGTCTATAATGGGTTCGGGACCTTTATGACAGATCTCCAAATTGTTTTATACTATTAATCCTACTAATATCCTACTTAATATTATAAATGCGAATGTTTGTGAGGATGGATGGATGGATGTTTGTTACTCTTTCACGTCAAAACTGCTGAACGGATCATGATGAAATTTGGCATAGAGGTCGATTAAAGTGTGGATAACACATAGATTTTTTTTTAATTTCACGCGGATGTACCTGTAGCAGGGTAGAGAAAGATATGAAAAAAAAAATATGCGCGATGTTTTTGTTATTGACAAATACTCCGCATACTATTATCTTGCTTTTGAACTTGAAAATTGCTATATGCTCCATACAAACTTCAACCCCCCAGTTAAGGGAAATGGCTAGGGCTTAGAAAGAGACAAAAATCAGTAGCATATGTCCGTCTCAAATCTCGTCTATGTCTGTACCAAAATTCATCAACATCGGTTTTGCCATTTTAACAAACAAACTCACTTTCGCTTTTATAATGGTAGTAAGGAAAGATATTGTTATCCCCTTATTGTGAATACCTACTTATATTATTAAAAACATATTAATCTTACAAATCAAAGTAACGTTATCATGTACAGTCAGCACACGAGATATCGCTGGACTTCTTCACTTCACTTATCGCCTTTGCCGACTGTACATTCGACCATTTTGGAATAGGGTATTTTACTCTATATGAAAGAAATTCTAAAAATATACAATTCAGATAGCTTAGGCAACAAGCAGTAGGAAAATATTAAATTTAGTTAATAAAATAACTAAATAAATTTTAAAATTGATTTCAAAGTTTTCACTTTTTTGTATGTTGTTTTACTAAGCGAAACAGTGTCCGCCATGATTATTACGTCATAATTATGGTCAAGTAAACAAAAAGTGACAACTGTCAACTGAGCAACTATTACTATTTTTGTATTAAAAAACTTTACATTTTAATTTTTATTGAAATAGTAGTAATAATACCATGGAAGAAATGAATAATACCATATAAAAATACTGTAAACTATAGTGAAAAATACAACTAAACAGAAAGACTAATAATAGCACAGTTGTTTACATGACCAACTGACGTCATGACCACAGAGTAACATGGCGTCAAGCGTTTTTGTGATTTTACGCGCGAAAATAGAAATTGTAAAATTGAAATGCAGTTTTATGGCACTTATCGAATGAATAGTTTTTTTTTTATTTTTTCGGTGGTTTACTAGGACCCTAGGATCAAAATGAGATACTTTTTAAAAATGGGTGTAATACCGTATTCAAACATTGCGAAACTGATGTACCTGCAGGTCGACGCTCCACAATTCTTGTTGAAAGGCACGCCACCATATTCTTCTCATTCATAGCCATATCACCAAGCAACCACATCTTTTGACTGCGTAGACTTAGAAGGTAGATTTTTCATAGCTTAAGGAACCCTAGGTAGACTTGGGCATATGCTTTTAATTTTAACTCGATACCTTCAAGGATGTTTTTAATAAAGGGTCTTGACAGACTAACAGACAGACAGACAGACGGTCAACAAAGTCCTAAAAGGGATCCATAGAACCTAAAAAATAACAAGAACGCCATCTTTGGGAAATCTGCCATATTGGATTTAGAATACCTAGTCAGCCATACGTTGTAATCTATACTAATATTATAAAGCTGAAGAGTTTGTTTGTTTGTTTTTTTGAACGCGCTAATCTCAGGGACTACTGGTTGGAATTGGAAAATTCTTTTAGTGTTGGATAGCCCATTTTTTGAGGAAGGCTATAGGCTATATAACATCACGCTACGACCAACTGGTGCTGAGCAGCGCGGGTGAAACCGTGGGAATCAGCTAGTCTAAACTATACATGCAAAATTGAGCTTATCTGAAAACGGGGAAGTGAATCAAAACAATTAACTTTGTTCTATTTACATAGTTCCAGATGATTCAAGTAAAACCGCGTTAAAAACGAGTTGGATTTGTTTCATCAAAAGCTACTCAAATAGTTCATGTCAATTATTTTTATTTTCGGATATTATTATTGTTATTGACATCTATGTATGTATATTATTTACAAACAACAAAAATACCATATAATAAACTAAGTAGCAATAAAAATATGTACAAGTTTTAAAATGGTAAAGTAATTACAGGGCGTCAAAAAATTCGTTCACATCGTTGTCAACAGTAAAAGTGCCCACAAGTCAATTGTGTTGTTTAAATCCTTACTAATATTATGAAAGCGAAAGTGAGTTTGTTTGTTTGTTACCTCTTCACGCTTTAACGGCTAAACCGATTTTGATGAATTTTGGTACAGAGATAGTTGGGAACCAGGAGACGGACATAGGCTAATATTTTTCGGAAAAAAAAGTGAGATGTGAGGGAGAAAGAGGAAAAAAAGGGAAAACTTAGCTTTGCTATTACAATAAATAAGGCGCAAGGGGAAATGTGTTACCCCAAATTTAACGCGGGCGAAAGCTAGTACTCAATACTTTTAAAACACCTGAAACATGCATGTTTCTGGGCTGTTTCGTTTCGTAATAAAATTCTATTTCAGTAAAAATCAACACGAATAAATTCCACATTTTTGGAATCGACGAAAAAACTTGCAAAATGAGTGTAGTGCTCTCACCGATTAACCATGTTGACTGACGTAGTGATGTGCCCTGAATATCGTCAGAATCCTATTATTTTATTAATATTATAAATTATGCGAATGTTTGTAAGGAGGGATGTATGGATATTTGTTACTCTTTCAAGTAAATCGGCTGATTTTGATGAAATTTGGCACGGGGGTAGATTATAGTCTGGAATAACACATAGAATACTTTTTTATATGTCACGCGGGCAAAGTCGCGGGCGCCAACTAGTTTATAATAAAATTAAGAAAAACATTATTATATATATTTAAATTCTTCAAATCCTTGGGTGGATTTGAAGAAGCAATTTAAAGAGTTTTCATGTTATAAATGCTGCCATAATTTGAATGATTACCTAAATGACTCTTTGAAATGTTAATTTATTTCAATTATTATTTATATTATGTATTTAATTTCTTATCGACATCAATTTGTGAATTAATAACTATTTTACTATTTTTTAAATATTATGAATATTAATAACTTGTCATCATATAACGAGTAATTTCATATCATTCTCAATTTTAAAACGTTTGTGTCATTTGAAAAGAATTTTTTCGTTGTGAAAACCATTTAGACATATTTTATTCAGCTTCAAGACATTATTTCCTGAATTAATTAAACATCAAATTAATGTATAAATAAACAAAAATATAATCGATACTTTTGTCTCATCACTCGGCGCCTTTGTGAGGCAATCTATTTACAGACATGCAGCGGTTCCCGAATTAATATCGATAGGAGCCCAACACTATAGTCTTTATCGCACTAAGTGACTCAATAAATAAAGGCTTACCTATCACAAGCTGCACCTACTGTCGATTAAGAGATAAAAGCATCGCGAAATGATTGTTCGTGTAAAAGTCCCGCATAACGAGAGCCCTTTGAAATCCGAGAAAGATAACAAACTCAAGTATCTTGAACTGATTCAAAAGGTTGTCGACAAGTACACAGCAAAGAATTTAACGATGGTTGCTAAAGCTTATGTTATAACAGAACACCTATAGTGCAAACTATGTTTACCTAATAAGAAATAAGAACTTTTGGAAACGGTTCAATAAAAAAACCTCGTCTCTGGAGCCCTAATCTAATGCATCTTGGACCTTGTTTTCAATACAAGTGGATTGTTATTTGCTTATGGTTCCCATTTGACGGGCCTGTTGGTCCAGTGGTTAGTGGCCCTGACTGCTGAGCCGGAGGCCGTGGGTTCGATTCCTACCCAGGACAAACTTTGTGTGATGAGCATGATTGTTTGTTCTGTGTCTGAGTGTGATTTATCTATAATATGTATGTATTTATAAATTATATAAGTATTTATATCAGTTGTCTGGTTACCATAACACAAGCTCTGCTTAGCTTGGGATCAGATAGCCGTGTGTGAGTTGTCCCAAGATATTTATTTATTATTATTACTTATTTAGCTGAAGCTAGCTATATTATCACCGGCATAGCCTTTTTAAGACTGTGTTGAATCGCTATATTACGCTACATACAATTATACACTTAATACTTGCCAATTTAAATGTAACTGTGCACTTATACGATAAAAAAGTATCGACATTTAATAAGTCAGGACGGGCATTAAAAATATCGACATTAAAAATGCCTGCGAACATCACTATTTTTGCGTGAAAGAGCGTTTGGCATTTGACCCAATCCCGAAGAGAACAATAATTTACATGCACCCCGGGGGTCGCATGCACCCCACACCGAGTTTCACCCCGTTTTATCCCCACCAGCACGGAATTTCGTCGCAAAAAAACGTTTTACTTCTCAATAAATTAATTCTTAAAGACTGTCAGAGATTTTGGAACTCGTAATCATAAATAAATAATAAATAAATAAATATCTTAGGACAACTCACACACGGCTATCTGATCCCAAGCTAAGCAAAGCTTGTGTTATGGTAACCAGACAACTGATATACATACTTATATAATTTATAAATACATACATATTATAGATAAATCACACCCAGACACAGAACAAACAATCATGCTCATCACACAAAGTTTGTCCTGGGTGGGAATCGAACCCACGACCTTCGGCTCAGCAGTCAGGGCCACTAACCACTAGACCAACAGGCCTATCTAATATAATCTATATATAATCATAGTATCACACTTATATTTATTAAAGGTTTATGCAGAGGTTTAATATATCCATGTTTTGCTAGTTTTCTTAACATACGTCACTTGTAAAAAGAAGGCTTTTGCCGTTAACCGGACAGAAAGTTAACCCAACCAGAGATAACCATACCAAATTCAGAACCCCAAGTCGCGTTTGCAAACTTACGAAGTGTTAAGTAATCTTTTAAAATCAGTTAATGGAATGCCGTAAGGCATAAAAATGGTG
Organism: Ochropleura leucogaster; assembly: GCA_958449745.1. Taxonomy (NCBI): domain Eukaryota; kingdom Metazoa; phylum Arthropoda; class Insecta; order Lepidoptera; family Noctuidae; genus Ochropleura; species Ochropleura leucogaster. The sequence continues at coordinate 15,811,902 of OY288215.1, read as the reverse complement.
GGTTGCGGGTTGTTCGAAAGAGATACCGCGGCCCCGGAACGTAAATAGCAATAGAAGGATTATGGGTGGGTTTTAGTCAGTACAAGTCTGACCTTCCCCCCCTCCCACGCTCCGGGAGGGTTATTTGAAGATTTCTGGTAAAACCTCGAAACCCAGGGCCAGAAAATGAATCTATATAATTATATCAAGTGCCAGAATGCGCTATAAAAACCTCAAATAAAAAAATTTAACCCTTTTATTCAGAAACAAAGCATGAAGTTCTAAGACAGTGTATGTAATACTAATTTAATAATGTTTTTTCCTAATCCTTCTCTGTTCACGCAATACGTGTGTGGAACTCACTTCCGCCTAACACATGAGACTCTAAAAATGCATTTATCATCAAAAAGCAAGTCAACGAGAATTACCTCTCTTCTTTACTGTAGTCATGTTTATAAAAAAAAACTCAAATCATTTATTCCAATTAGACCATTACAGGCACTTTTGAATGTCAAAAAACAAGCAAAATAAAAACAAAATACATAAGCTATACTAAGGCCAACTAGCAGCGATACGAAAGGTCATTAACCTAAAGAACAACTGTGACGTTGACAATCTAATATTTAGCTCTTTCCATCTTGTGCCTTTGTCGTAATGTCTCGTTCTCCCGGCAAAAACATGACAACGTTAAGACGGGTTCGCCAACATTCGGGCGGCCATTTTAGATGGGGTTTTAGCATGGGTTTTGTTTACATTTGGTATCGCTTCTCGTTGGCCGTACTATACAGTCCCAGACACAAAGTAAAATAACTTGTGAATGTACTGTAGTTGTTATAATTTTGTGCATTATTTGTATGTACGTTTACTTAATGATTGATAAGTTAAAATTTTGTTTTTTTTTCTTTTCCACACACTGTGTCTACATGTCTTATCCAACTTTCCTCTCGCAGGTCTGCTAAAAGAATTTTCTTATGAAATATGCTGTACCCTTGTGCTCTTCTATCGAAATGTCATGATTCTAATATATCTGTTTGTTCCTTATGTTTGGCAAAATCAAAAATCAAAAGTCTTTTATTCAAATTAGGCTGATAATCAGCACTTTTTGAACGTCACGTTACAAAAGACAGTCCCACAAAAATGCTCTGCTCTTCGCCTCTTACTAGTGTTTTAGCCTGGAAGAAGAAGTGGCGGAACAAACTCCCCAGCAACACGCCTGTCTGTCAGGTTAGAAGAACAAGGATCATAATAAATTACCATCTAAACACCCACTCAACGACATCTGTGACGAATAACCAAAATTAATGTTGTTTAATAACAACATGACATGCGCTAAACTCCTTGTCCTCATAAATTATGTCCTTAACAAAATATAAAATACGATAACAGTTGCGCCATCTAGTATACTTGTGACATACTAGAGTTATAGAAACTTGTTAATAGATGGCGCTGTAATGAATTATTGATTATACGGCAAATTGGCATTGTTTCCAGAAGGTAGGCTTCGTTTTGAAAAGTCGTGAATTACAGTAATCTAAAATTATTGGGCTAGCGTTGTAAAGTTGGTGATAGCAGGTCAGTCACGCACGGAAAGTTTTCCCGTAATTTTCATGGTGCTGCGTTTAGAATGACTTAGTGCTCGACTAGTTTTATAGCAACCTATCTACACCGAAACACACTTCAAAATTAGACATTTTGAATTTGGAATAATTTAAAAAGTGATAGTTTTAGGTGATTTTAATACTAAGTAACCAATTCAAGAGATAGTTGAATGTAGTATGTTTTTTCAGTATCTATCTCATTTGATATTCTTTTACTTTCTTGCCATTTGGTACCTACACATTTTATTATTTTTTTAGGGTTAACTCCAATAAAATAATAACATAAAGGAAATCCAGTTATCACCACATTTTCACCTAAAGCAAAAATTGTGATTGTATAATATTAAATAATTATTAATGTTAACTATTTGATAGATGCTTTTATCACCTAAATATTTAAAATTAAATAAAGAAAACTACGAACTCAACAAATCTTTGACCTAGACAAAAAAACAGGAAGGCGTGCACAGCCTATAAACAAATCAATAACCAATAACCATGCTTGGAAAGGCAAGCACACTCTCCTTACTCAACGCTCTCTCGCCCTTAAACGAGCACTATAATTCCCGACTCCGTCTATCTCCTTCACTTAATTCCATTCGAAATTACAAATAGCTTCTTAGGGCGTTCCCAACGATTACATTTGAAACTTAAGGCTATTTCAAACAATTTATGATGGCTCTGACTTTCGAAACTCGATTTGGGGAAGTTCCCGAAATAATCGCACAGATTTGTCGGCACTTTTAATGTGGGGTCAACGGATTTGGGGTGGGGTGTCAGTGTCAGCGTATAGAAACACCTACCGGGGTTGCGGGTTGTTCGAAAGAGATACCGCGGCCCCGGAACATAAAGGGCAATAGAATTAACATGGGTGGGTTTTAAAAAGTCTGGTTGTCAGTCAGTTTCAACTTCAACTCTTCATTAATGACTTTTGTGGACAATAGTTATCACATGTTTTTTCGGGCCACTCTGTAACGACTCAACGATCTACAAATGACAGCTGTAGGCCTACCATGATGTTTTAAACCAGAACTTATTCCACTGAGTAAAAGAGATGGTGCTAGACACCCTGTAAAGCTCTGTCTCTTTCCCTCAGCGGAATAAGTTGTCCTTTAAGACGTCATAGTAGGCCTACTGATATGCTTAACATACTTATCGAGGCACAAATAAAACTCTGTCAGTAGTCTGTATGGTATTACTAACCACCTACATAATTTCTACGCTCCGTCAAGATTACAACCGCTACAACAGAGACCACAACTTAACAACCGACCATTCATACATTTCGTTAGAAGACGAACGATTCACTAAACGGATGCTCGGCTACGCTTGACCTTAATTGTTTTAAGAGTCATTAAAACATTAAGTATTCCAATTTTCTTTGTTCAAGTGGGAAACTTTGAAAAATGGGACTGTCTGTTGCCATACTAATAAAATTGTAATTGACTTTTATTACTAACATCCCTAAAATACTCTTTCAAATATTTATTTGGGCGTTTAAGTTTTTAACTTTCAATGACAAATTACTTATCAAGTCTATTAAAAGTTGTTTATTTAAATTGCCCTTTTTGAACGTCAAAATTCGAATAAATAAATTATCGATACCGCTTTCTTAAAACTTAATGAAAATGATGTCAGAACGTTCATTATTAAGCCGATTAACCTATTTTTTTTTTCTTAGAACACTCTGTTACTGTGAGAAAAAAAACACAAGAAAGAAACTGAGAGAAAAGGGAAAACTTAGCTTTGCTATTACAATAAATAAGGCGCAAGAGCAAAAACTACAGGTAGCAGGTACCTGCAAATCAGGAAAGGGGAACTGTGTTACCCCGAAATTTAACGCGAGCGAAGCCGCGGGCAAAAGCTGTACTAGCTTTATATAAATGTAAAGGAAGGTAAAACTACAAAACATGAAGAAAAACTAACAAATTAATTTACGAGTCTGCCAACTTTTCCGTTTACGGGGTTTTTTCCACTGGGATTTGGGCTTTGGTAGTACAATAAATAATGCAAGGGCAAAAACTATCCAGCCAGGGTTGCGGGTTGTTCGAAAGAGCTACCGCTGCCCCGGAACGTAACGGGCAATAGAAGGAACATGGGTGGGTTTTAGGCAGTCCAAGTCTGACACTCCCCCCCGCTCTGCCCAGAACGGGGGAAGTTATTTTATGATTCCACACCAATAAAAAAAGGCAAAACCTATAAACTATAGGTAGCCAATACCTATAAATCTGGAAAGGGAAACTGTGTTACCCCAAATTTAACGCGAGCGAAGCCACGGACAAAAGCTAGTTTACTAAATTTGGAACGCCGCAACGTATGTAGACATTTTGACACGCTTGCCGGTATCAACGCTCTTATATGTATATATTTCCTTCAATATACCGGCATTACGTTGGCTCGAGAACCTGACGTTAAATGGTGGTAGGACATGAAAACATCGATAATACACAAATCAAAAAAGTCTAAGCAACATACTTAACATACTATTTCAAATTATTATAACACTAGCTGTGCCCCCGTGCCATGCGTTGCTATGCAATTTTCTACCTACCCTACCTACCCTACCTACCCTACCTACCCTACCTACCCTACCTACCCTACCTACCCTACCTACCCTACCTACCCTACCTACCCTACCTACCCTACCTACCCTACCTACCCTACCTACCCTACCTACCCTACCTACCCTACCTACCCTACCTACCCTACCTACCCTACCTACCCTACCTACCCTACCTACCCTACCTACCCTACCTACCCTACCTACCCTACCTACCCTACCTACCCTACCTACCCTACCTACCCTACCTACCCTACCTACCCTACCTACCCTACCTACCCTACCTACCCTACCTACCCTACCTACCCTACCTACCCTACCTACCCTACCTACCCTACCTACCCTACCTACCCTACCTACCCTACCTACCCTACCTACCCTACCTACCCTACCTACCCTACCTACCCTACCTACCCTACCTACCCTACCTACCCTACCTACCCTACCTACCCTACCTACCCTACCTACCCTACCTACCCTACCTACCCTACCTACCCTACCTACCCTACCTACCCTACCTACCCTACCTACCCTACCTACCCTACCTACCCTACCTACCCTACCTACCCTACCTACCCTACCTACCCTACCTACCCTACCTACCCTACCTACCCTACCTACCCTACCTACCCTACCTACCCTACCTACCCTACCTACCCTACCTACCCTACCTACCCTACCTACCCTACCTACCCTACCTACCCTACCTACCCTACCTACCCTACCTACCCTACCTACCCTACCTACCCTACCTACCCTACCTACCCTACCTACCCTACCTACCCTACCTACCCTACCTACCCTACCTACCCTACCTACCCTACCTACCCTACCTACCCTACCTACCCTACCTACCCTACCTACCCTACCTACCCTACCTACCCTACCTACCCTACCTACCCTACCTACCCTACCTACCCTACCTACCCTACCTACCCTACCTACCCTACCTACCCTACCTACCCTACCTACCCTACCTACCCTACCTACCCTACCTACCCTACCTACCCTACCTACCCTACCTACCCTACCTACCTTTTCTTTGCTATAATCCTCATGCCCACCACAAAACGTAAAGGGCAATTGAAAGAACATGGGTGGGTTTTAGTCAGTACAAATCTGACACTCCCCCCCGCTCCGCCCAGAGCGCGGTAAGTTATTTGATGATTATCAAAGCGAAAAAGGGCCTGTTTTAAACTCTCTACTATGAGGGTCGACTATACGTACACCTCTATCTAACCCCACGGGTAATATTGGCGTTATGTTTATCACTATTTAAGTTTTTTTTTAATCACTGGTAATACAAGGTTTAGCTTTAGTAATAACAACGAAACTTAATATTTACTTATAGACCAGGGCCGAAGCCTTAAAAATGTTAAAAAATTAAAAGAAATTGTAGTCGAATGAAACCCATTAGAAAATGATGAAAAATAAATTACGGTCGATCCGAGTTTGTGAAGTGGGGGGGGTGAATTATTAAGGGTAAAAAATTGGTTTATCTTGATTTTCGGCAATACTACAAGACCTATGAAAAAAAAATGACAAAGTTGTAGGTAAAACTTTTGTATTTACACAACGAAACATGTAAACTTATTACTTTACGGATATTGAAAACAGTGCCATCTATCGGATCATACTGTAATTAAAAACCATCCAAGTGATTCCTTATACATAGAACATAAAAAAATGGACAAGCCGTGTTGTTGACAAAAAAAAAACACGATCATACACACAAAGGGGATAATAATTTTCTAGCTAGATAATAAATGCTTTCTCCTGAATATATTGATTGACATTTCCTTCATATAAATTCGGAAGAATTATAGGATAGATCGCTTCACCGTGACCGCTCACAAAGTAGGTGAACAGTCACCGGGACGACCTATACCATCCAAAAATGTTTTCGCCCTTTTAGGACATTGCCAAGAGTTACCAAGGCCCAATAATTTCCTTACTCAATAGATTGAGGCACGAAGTCGATTTGCATACTTTTGCTGCCCATACTCACCGTGTGAACGAAACCATAGCGCGATTTAGGAACGTACAACAACAATACAACGCCATCTATCGAGTCTAGGGTCCTACTTTTGTGCTTACTGTTAGTTTTTTTTTTTTAAATGACTTTATGTTTTGACTTGATGTTTCAGTAAAAGTAGTCTAAAATAATATTTTTTGTGTCATTTAGAACGTTGTTTTGTTGTGAAATTTTAGTTAATCGTATTTTATTCAGCTTAAACACATTATTTGCAGAATTAATTAAACATCAAATCTATTTATATAAAAAAAAACAAAAATATTATCGATTCTTTTGTCACATCCCTAGACGTCTTTATGAAGCAATCTCCCTATTTACAGGTGTGCAGCGGTGCAAACTATTACATCAACGCTAAGGCGGTGTGTCACCTGAATTAATATCGATGGGAGCACAACACTATCGTCTGTATCGCGAAACGGCTCATTACTTCACTTATTAAAAAAAGACAGGCTATACAAGACACTAGAGCACAGGAGCTTTTTAGGGTTCCGCACCACAAAATTAAAAAACGGAACTATTATAATATATAAATCAAATCAAATCATTTATTTCAATTAGACCATTACAGGCACTTTTGAATGTCAAGAAACAAAATCAATCTACAGTCCCGGTCACAAGGCATAATAACTTGTGAAAGTACTGCAGTTGCCCATTCCAAAGCGTTGATCTCTATGGAGAAGAATGGGCAAGAAACTCCATGGAAGTGTCCATGGAGTTTCTTGCCCATTCTTTTAAATTCTAATATTTTTACAAAATAGTATTTACATCATTCGTGTTGAGATAATACAAATATGTGAGAACGATGTAGAAAGACGTGCACAGTAAGAGATATATGTATAATAGGATCACTTTTTTGTCTGTCTGACTGTAAAGAACGAATCTCGGGAACGCTTGGAGGTATCGAGTTGGAATTAAAACGATATACTCAAGTCTGTGATCCCTTTAAGCTGTGTAAAAATGTAAGTTGACCAAGATTTTTTTTTAACCTTAAACGAGACCTTTGTTTCGGGTATTTCTTCTCAGAGTAGTCGGGTACGAAACATCGGCCTCATCTAGTTTTTTAAAAAAAGACGTGTAAAAGTGTTTGTAAATATCTACAAATGAACCCCGAACCAAGGGTTTACCATGCTTTACGCCTTTACGGAGAAAAATCGGTGTGTCTTGAATGGTCACCCATCCACTGGCAAAAACGGCTTAACGTAAAGATCAACCCAAGCGGCTGTTATTATTTAGCCACCTGCAATCGTCCCTAAGTGTAACCAAATTCGAAAGAGATACCGCGGCCCCGGAACATAAAGGGCAACAGGAGGAACATAGGTGGGTTTAAGTCAGTACAAGTCTGACGCTCCGCCCAGATCGGGGGAAGTTACTTGATGATTTCTGGTCCGCAAAAAAAAGTGTTACCAAATAATCGAAGAGGCTGTTCGACAAAGCCTTCAAAATGGAACCTCTATAGAGTGCCTAGTTCCCTACGTATACGTGCCTAGGTAATGCATTTTGGTTCGAACCACTTTCTGCAATCCTCTTGACGTAATCCCTTTAGTGGCATTTACGATACCTAGTTCTACGATCTAGGTACTACGGGAAATCTATTGAGTGGGCGACTTGTTGACGATTCGGACACATATGTTCGGGTGTCCGAATTTGGCACATTTTAATTTCAATATTTTATTCAATGAGATAGAAAGGTTGACTGGTAGAAAACGCATATGACATTAAGTCCGTCTCTGTACTTTGTGCTTGAAGTGTTAAGTAGAAATGCGCCTATTACAGAAAACATGAAAGGGAGTTGTTTGTTTGAGGAAGGCCAAAGAAAAGATGGATGGATTATGTAAGGAATGATATGAAGGAGAAAGGAGTAAATAATGCCGTGACGTCTGATAAAAGAATGGTAGAAGAAAACGTGTTGCGGCGACCCCAAATAGAATGGGACAAGGGCATGAAAATGATGATGATTCACTGAAATTAAAAAAAAGGGTTCCGTCTCTTCCTTTTGAAGTACAGAAACCTAAAAATTAAGTTTCTCTTAGTCCATATTCCTTTCCTATATTTTCAACATAAATAAATCCAACTGCTTCATGTCCGCCATATTGCTTAGTATTTCTAGTTTATTCTATTAAACGAATCCCTAGGTAAACAAAAGCAGACAGTTCTCTTATCCTATGTCGTCTAGAAAATGTAGTTTTCTATAAAATGCTTGTGTGCACTAAGGTTATTTATTTTGCTTTAGAATAAAACATGAAATTTTAAATTATACTGTTCTATTATTGTAATAATACGAAATGGAATAGAGGTTAAGAACTCGCCTCTAATGCGTGATCATGTGGGTTCAAAGACGGGCAAGTACCAATGTGTTTTCGATTCATATGTACTTTCTAGAATAGGAGGAGCTTGTGGCTAAATCTTAGCAACCGTTTAGATCGATTTTTGGGTTAAACCGCGCTTGCCTATGTTAGTCTGTGGATGTGTGTCCACCCGTTACATACCGAGTTCCCTCCATGCCGTTTTTTTTATAATGTACACACCCTACGGTATAAAACGTATAAATAGGGTGACACAATGGGCGGTCTTATCACTAAAAGCGATCTTTTCAAGACAACCTATCATGATCACATCTTTTTCTTCCGAAATCAGCTTAAATGGCTGCCTATATGACTCAGAAGGACCCTCAGTAGGGTTACTATGACATCTTATTGCAGTTCAAATTCCCGTGTGGTGTCCATGGTGCTAGACACCCTATATAGCTCTGTCTCTTACCCTCAGTGGAATAAGTTCTGCTTTAAGACGTCGTGGTAGGGCAGCTGATCTCTTATGTGCTCAGCAATCATGCTTGCTACCTCGAGATCATCAGAGCAGTTGGTACCAAGCATCATTACTTTACACCTAACGAAATGATGAATGATGTTTATTTTGCAAGTAGGTTTTCACAAACACTTATACAAGTCTTTTTAAAAAATCTAAATGAGGCCGGTGTTTCGTACCCGACTACTCTGATAAGAAACAGCCGAAACAAACTCAGAGGCCATAGTCTTTTAAGGTCCAGACAAAAATCTTGGTCAACTTACATGACGACTATACAAATTAGTGTCTGAAATGGTCTTTTTAAGAAAGCACCATACAGATTTAGTAGACCTGTCCAGTCAGAGCAAGCATTTATCAGTTATCGTGTAGCTCGACTCATAACCCAAGGAGCTCAACGACACGACGAACAATACCAAAAAAAGGATATTTGTGTAGGTCGCTTATAGCACTCAAACTGCCAGACCTTCGTCAAAAAACAAAGTAAATAAAAGAAATGATCCACATGGTCCTCACATTTACAATAAACAAATAAAATAAAAAAAATAATAATTAATGAGATCATAATGAAATCATAAAATGTCATAAAATAATAAGAAAATAAAATGTCACTAATCATAATAATAATAATAAAAAGAATGTAAAAATAAAGTAAACATTAATGTCAAAGTGTATAGAATAAAGGAATAGACAATAAATAAATGAAACAAAGGCAAATTTTGACACTTTGAGCTTTGAAGCTTTGAGACATAGTTTACGTTTTATAAAAGATTTAAATTTATTGAATGGACCTGTCCAGTCAGAGCAAGCATTTATCAGTTATCGTAGCTCGACTCATATATTGTAAAAATATATTTAAAAGGAAAGCAATCTAAAAACAAAGCACCCGATATCTAAGATATTAGCTAGAATTTTAAAGAAAGGGCTTTTAATATTGTAGAACAAAAGATTCTTAGATAGCTTTTCGTTGGAACTCATTACGTATGAAAGAATACATGAACAATAGCCATTGTTTTGGTATTGAAAATTAAAAAGTAAAGTGGGCTCGCCTAGTTTGTTTGCTGAAAATACCCGACTATGTAATATTGAGATTTATTTACAGGACCCTGGGGTATGAGGTCCTCGGGTACGGGGTTCTCGGGTACGGGGTTCTCGGGTACGGGGTCCTCGGGTACGGGGTTCTCGGGTACGGGGTCCTGGGGTCAATTACCGGTCGGTCAAAAAGTGTTAAGATGCTCCCGTGCCTCGGAAAGCACGTTAAGCCGTTGGTCTTACGCCCGATCTCACTCCGGTCGTGTCGAATTGCCGTCCCATCAGACTATGAGAGTGAGGGAACAGATAGTGCACCTGTGCCTGCGCTCACGCTTTTTCACTATAATATTTCTCGCGCCGATGGCTAATCTCTGCTGTGATTGGTCGTTGTTGCCGAAACCGGTCAGGAGAACTATACATGTATACATTTAATTCACTCTCATTTTATTTAAATTTATAATTTTAATTTTAGATGGCACAGTTGGCGCAGCGGCTGGGCGATCGACTGCTGGACTGTGGTTCGCGGGTTCGATGCCCGCACGGAACAAATATTTGTATGACCTGCAGATCGGATTTTCGGGTTTGGCTGTTTGTACATCTGAGTTTAAATGTTTGTAAACACACCCACGATACAGCATAAATTCCATGGGTGGGGTTGGATCTTGAAATTTCATCAAGATCCATTCAGACATTTTGACGTAGCTGTAACAAATTTATATTATCCTTACTAATAATATAAAAGCGAAAGTGAGTTTGTTTGTTTGTTACCTCTTCACGCTTTAATGGCTACACCAATTTTGATGAATTTGGGTACAGAGATAGTTGGGAATCAGGAGACGGACATAGGCTATTTTTTTTAAGTGGCATGTGACTGAGAAAGAGGGAAAAAAAGGGAAAACTTAGCGTTGCTATTACAAATCAATAAGGCGCAGGGGGAACTGTGTTACCCCGAATGTAACGAGAGCGAAGCCGTGGGCAAAAGCTAGTAATATTATGAATAAATATTAGTAGGATGTCTGAAATAAATAAGTAGCAGTTGCAGCAGTTGTAGTGCATAAAGCTGCACATACTATTTCAGTTACGTACCACATTTTGCAGTATCGGTAGAGAGTTCAGTTTCCCCGATGGAATCTTTAAACAAGTTATATTTTGGTTCGCGTATTTGCTGAACCTGTTCCTCGCTGTACAAAGTTCCATTTCGTTACATAGCTTGTACGTTGATAAGCGGAGCGACTGAATATCTAAGTAGATTTTTATCATTTTAAGCTTTATCTTAGACTAGCTGTTCCCCACGGTTTCACCCGCGCTGCTCAGCACCTGTTGGTCGTAGCGTGATGTTATATAGCCTATGTTACTCGGGGATAATGTAGCTTTCCAAAGGTGAAAGAATTTTTGAAATCGGTCCAGTAGTTTCGGAGCCTATTCATTACAAACAAACAAACAAATCTTTCCTCTTTATAATATTAGTATAGAAGACTAGCTGGCGCCCTTGGCTCAGCCCACGTGATGATAAGAAATACCTATTCTATGTGTTATTCCAGAGTATAATCTACATCTGTGCCAAATTTCATCAAGATCCGTTTAGCCCTTTTAATGTGAAAGAGTAACAAACATCCAACCATCCATTCTCACAAACATTCGCAATTATAGAAGGATCTTATACATAATCATGGGTATGCACGGTCTGACAATGCTTTTAAAGATTTGCTAACCTTTTTTAGGTTTAGTTAATAAATGTTTTTTTTTTATTTTCCTCTACATGTATTTTTTGATCATTTTTTATAAGTGAACTAAACAAAGTTCAAGTTAATATCAGGTCAGGTCAGGCAAGTCTTTGAAAGAGAATATACACCACTGAAATGTGGATATATTCAGCAACCTTTCAGGACATAAGAGGCGTGATATTTATCGTTTGATAAAGGAGAATTTTATTTAAAAACTAGAAATTTCCCTTTTTCTTTGCAGATAAAAATCATCAACTAACGTTCCCTACTCTGGGCGGAGCGCGGGGAGTGTCAGACTTGTACTGACTAAAACCCACCCACATTCCTTCTGTTGCCCTTTATATGATGAATGTGGATGGTACAAGAGTAGAGGAAGACTAAAGAAATGATGGGTAGACTTTGTGAAGAATGGCATGAAAGAAGTTGTCTCATGAGTAACGAGTAATACAGATGTAAGTAAAAAGAAGACATAGTATAAGAAGATGGGAGATATAGTAAACACAACTTGGGACAAATGACTATTGCCCTGTTACGACGGCGGCAAATGGTTGTTTTCCCTACTTTTATGTCAATGATTTTTAACGAGATTACAAATCTCGTTACAAATGTCAAATCGGGGCTATTAAAACTCAGGAAATATAAGTAAATCGAGAAGTTATGTTAATCCCGTGATTTAATTCATTCATCACATATGCACTCAAAATCGATCGAGCCGTTTCGGAGAAGTTTGGTAAAATACAACTCCGAATCACGAGAATCCTTACTAATGGTATAAAAGCGAAAGTGAGTTTGTTTGTTTGTTACGTCTTCACGTCATAATGGCTAAGCCGACATGGGCAAATTAATTAAAAAAGTGGGTAATGAGGGAGAAAAAGGGAAGAAAAGGGAAAACGCTGCGCAAAGCCCTGTGCCCTTGCGCTTAATAAAGCGCTTTTTAATTAATTTGCCCATGTCGGCTTAGCCATTATACTAACTACAGGTAGCAGTTACCTGCAAATCAGGAAAGGGGAATTGTAATACCCCGAATTTAACGCGAGCGAAGCCGCTGGCAAAAGCTAGTATTATATATTCGATTGAGTATATTTGCCTCTAGAGTCCACGTTTTTAAATACTTCAAATATGTGTGGTACTTTCCTTAAAAAAACATGTAGGTTCACCACGATTTTTGTCTGGTCCTTAAAAGAGACTGCCCTCTGAGTTTGTATCGGCTGTTTCTTCTCGGAGTAGTCCGGTACGAAACACCAGCCTCATCTAGTTTAAAGAAAAAAACGACGTGTTTGTAAAAACTTACAAAAAAAAACATCATTTAAAATACCTATACCCGCTACCGCCTGTGAACCTGTCCTCAGTCTTACCACTTTGTTTTCCAATTTGTTGTAAGGACTGTAAGCGAGTTACAGAAAGTTTTAAGTAAACATTTAGTAGAACAGGTTTAACTACATAGAGGAACCTGGTCTAGATCTTGGGAGGGAAGAGGACACAGTAGATTTTTAATGTTCTGTGCAAAGAGGAAAATATAATCTTCCTGGATGGCCTTGGAAATATGATGTTGAATATGTTTTGTTATGAATGAAACTAGTATCAACAAATATTATAGTTTAATCTCATGGTGGCATGGTGGGAGCGACTGTTACAGCCCCGGGCACGACACATTACTGGTGATTAGTCTCCCCTTTGAAGAGTGGCTGGAGAGGTGCCACAGCGCCCTCACCGCAGATGCAGAGGTCCTAACCGGACAGGGAAGTTTCGGGAGGTTCCTGCACATAATTGGACCGCCTGGAGAACACGGTGGAGCACAACGGGCTGCCCAGCTTGGGTGGAGTACCACCATGTCCCGGCAATCTCTCGCTTTTGGCCCTATTTCAGTCCATGTTCCGGAGCAATGATAACCGGAAAATCCGCAAAAACAAAAAGAGTATAGATTTTTATTACGCTGGTAACCTTATTTCATAGTGAATGTCAATTTATTTGACATAAATGTATGTTGTTATAATTTAAATGTGTTCTGTTATGTGCTAGACATTTCAAAACTTTTTGTACTTTACTAATTAGCCTAGCTATTATTACTATAGCTCAATAATTGGAAAACTAAAAAAATGTGTCTCAGCTAACCATCCATTGTTATCAAAACTAAATATCTGAGCTGACACATTCTAAACAAAATCTCAAATCTCAAAAGTCTCCAGGGACAACTATCTCTGTACCAAAATTCATCAAAATCGGTTTGGATATTAAGGCGTGAAGACGTAACAAACAAACTCACATTCGCTTTTGTAATATTATACTTATTTACTAATATGTGTATGTTTATAATAGGACACTATCGTCTACATTTCGTTCTCTTTGCATTCATTCACAAGTCCGTTGCTAGAAATTTCTTAAGAAATAAGCAGGAATCTCTCTCTAATTTGGTTTTTTTTTGTCTACTGTGTGTACAGAAGTTGTGAAAAAATAAAACAGTACTACACAAGTCCATTCAAAACAACCAGGCTATAAAAAACCTCTTGAATATGACACGGTGAGTGGAGCAGTGACTCAGCCGCGCGTGTGCTGGTTGTCGATAGCTTCCGTCAAGAACTACGAATCGTTGGAGAAGGGATCTTGGGATCTGGGACGCAAAGGGCTAGAAAGAACAGGATTTAGTTAGTAAAACCAAAAGGTAAAGATAAAAGGGCAATAGAATTAAAATGGGTGGGTTTTAGTCGGTACAAAATCTGACACCCCCCCCCCCCGCTCCGCCCAAAGCGGGTGAAGTTATTTGATGATTTCCCACACCCAAAAAAAAGGGATCTTCCCTGCTTGGATTGGCATTAGCAAAGGGTATATTGGTGTGGCTCAAAAGAAAACAACGGAACTCTTATTGGACCACTTTGTTGTCCGTCTGTCTGTCAAGACCCTTTTTTATGCAGATGGGAAATCATCAAATAACTTCCCCCACTCAAAGAAGTAAAAGTATTGATATATCCTGCCCTAAAAAAAAATTGCTACTGAGAATCGGATCCAAAACCTCACCGTCAGCTGTAGCACTCGCTCTCAATACACCATCATCATCTGTCTAGCCATTTCCCAACTATGTTGGGGTCGGCTTCCAGTCTAACCGGATTCAGCTGAATATTAGTATTTTACATGGAGCGACTGCCTATCTGACCTCCACAACCCAGTTAGTACTGAGTAATGCGATACCCCTTGGTAAGACTGGTTGTCAGATTTTCGGAACACTGACTACCTGTAACGACTGTCAAAGATCTACAAATGACAGCCGGGACCAACGGCTTGACGTGCTTTCCGAGGCACGGAGGAAACTCGGTATGTAACGGGTGGTCAACCAGACCAACCTGGGCAAACGCGGTTTAACCTAAAGATCGACCCGAGCGGCTGCTATTATTTAGTTACGAGCTCCCAATAGACCAACGAGTCGGAATATTAGTTCCAATACAAAAAGGTTTCACAAAAAACATCAAACCAATAAAATGCCACCTCCATCGACTTTTCAGTTTCGCACATTACAACCAGATTCATACGTGCAACCACTGAATTATTCGGCTGTGAATATTCCGATAGTGATTCGAATAGAAGCAACTTCGATGTATCCGCGTCAGATATCCAACCAATCGATGTTTGGTCGCGATGTGTACATTGATTTTAATTAACCACTCTGTTTTGAGTTTTTTTGCGATGAAATTGTTGTTTATGGAGCCTAGAAAAAGGGTTACAGTACAGTAGCAAGCTGTGATAACTTGGACTAGTTGCAAGTTCGAACCCAGGGCAAAAGAAGAAATATGGGTGGGATTTAGTCAGTACAAGTCTGATACTCCTGCCTGCTCCGCCAAAACGGGGGAAGTTATTTGGGGATTTCCCATTAGCAAAAAAAACAGCAAACGCCTTTGATTTTTAGGTTTCCATACCAAAAAAGGAGAAAATTAGAAAACGAGCAGATCTGTCTGTCTGTCTGTGAAGCTCTTTAACGGGAACGCGTGGATGTAACAAATTGAAATTTGTGGTCCCTTAGAGCTGCGAAAATCACCATCTATGTACTAAAAAGATATGTCCATCTAGGTCACAAGGTTTGTTCGGAGTACAACTCGCACTTGACCGGTTTTTCGGATTCAAGTGTTTATTGTATAATCATCACTTGTTTCTGTGAAGGAAAACATCGTTTCTTTTTCGACATCATGTAAAACTAAGTCTGAGTCCAATGGCCGAATACAGTATAAACTTTGACAACAGGTTAGGAAGTTAAAACACATCCTTAGTATCTATACTTCTATACTATATATATACTATACTATATACTATTACTATAATTACTATTTACTATAATATAATATTATAAAGCTGAAGAGTTTGTTTGTTTGTTTGAACGCGCTAATCTCAGGGACTACTGGTTGGAATTGGATAATTATTTTAGTGTTGGATAGTCCATTTCTTGAGGAAGGCTATAGGCTATATAACATCACGCTACCACCAACAGGTGCTGAGCAGCGTGGGTGAAACCGCGGAGAACAGCTAGTAATATTATAAAAGCGAAAGTGAGTTTGTTTGTTACGTCTTCACGCCAAACCGATTTCGATGAATTTTGGTACAGAAATACTTGGGACCCTGGAGACGGACATAGGCAATTCTTTTTTAAAGGGAGAAATGAGGGAGAGAGGGAAGAAAAGGAAAAACTTAGAATTGATATTACAATAAAAAGGCGATAGGCAAAGACTACAGGTAGCAGGTACCTGCAAATCAGGAAAGCGGAACAGCTTTACCCCGAATTTATTGCGAGCGAAGCCGCGGGCAAAAGCTAGTAAACAATAAAGAAGAAATCTGTTTTCTTCACAGAGTTTTAATGGCATCTTACAAAAAAACTCTTAGTCTTCCTCAACCGGTGACTCTGGATCATCCATCAGGCATCTTGCTCTATACTGTTCTTCAGTCATCACATTCTTAGCAGTAAGCTGTCGAAACTTCTCATAATCACAAAAAACTCCACAACCTTCTATTTCCAGGTATGCTTCTGGTTCTTCTGGGGTTTTTACGTAAACCGGCTGAAAAAATAAAATATACAGAATCAACACGTGTCATTAAACGCCATTTACAGAAAAAAAAACTTAAAAGGTGTCATGGGATACCCGGATAGTACGAAGTTATTATGTTTTATGTACAAAAATCCTGTATACACTCGACAAAAATAATCGTCGAAAAACGAAAATAACTGGCTTGCTTTTTATGAGAGAGAGAGAGACGCGCACGCCGTAAGGCTTATAACTATAGCAAAAAGTCTCGATACAACTTTTGTTCTTAATTTTTTCCATCTCGCTCCCTTTTGCAACGGGCGATAAGGAACTTCGTTTCAAAAGAACAGGCACAGGAGTCGGGCTTCGGGGTTAAGCAGCACTTGCCAAGGCTTTACCATGGAATCCGTCGATGGGTTACATAGTGGATACTTGCTAATTTTCCACAATATGTTTAAATCAAGTTAATCCGCTAGGTCCCAGTCACTCGTCCGCACGTCGTCGGGTTTTATAAAAATACTAGCTTTTGGCCGCGGCTTTGCTCGCCTTAAATTCGGGGTAATACCTGTAGTTTATACTTATTGTAATAGCAAAGCTAAGTTTTCCCTTTTCTTCCCTTTTTCTCACTTTTATTTAGAAAAAAATAGCCTATATCCGTTTCCAGAGTCCCAACTATCTCTGTACCAAAATTCATCAAAATCGGTTTAGCCTTTTAGGCGTGAAGAGGTAACAAACAAACAAACTCACTTTCGCTTTTATAATATTAGTAAGGATTCACCGCATGTTCGAGCGAATTTCACACATTCTCTACGCCGGTTACACCAATCTCACAGATGACCGGTGTCGTGCTTGTAACATTTTAGTACATTTAACCATGCATATCGTTTAAACTCCCAATTAAAAGCACTGCACGGGCTCAGCTTCACTTCAACTCTCAATTTTTGGAACAGCCATATAAAAAAACTGGCCAAGCGCGTGTCAAACTCGCGTACTGAGGGTTAAGAACAAACTTGCAGCATAATTAGCCATATCTTTTGACTGCGTAGACTTGGAGGGTTAATTTTTTCTTATCGCCAAGGAACCATATACTTACGTATATGGTTTTAATTTCAACTCGGTACCTCCATTCCATCCCGAGATAAAGGGTCTTGACAGACAGACAGACGGACGACAAAATGATCTAATAAGGGTACTATTTCTATGTCCTTTTGAGGTACGGAACCCTTTAAAAAATGCAGTTAATCGTTTTACATACCAAAACAAAATACTTCCCAGATGTCTTACACCTCCTCAACTCTAGGGAGTATACAGAACAGTATCTTGGAGCCCCCTGCCTCGGAATAGCCCTGGTGGCTGCCGTCAAAGAATAAACGTTGTAGTCGTGGGCTGACAGCACTCTGAGTTTTGGAATGTTAGCACCGGAAATTATCTGGTCGGCAGTTTCGAAGAATTCGTTCAGAAGGACTCCTGTGGAAGGAACGGGTTCATCATTAGGCTTTGAACGGTCCGTTACAGCGGCAAGACCCGTAAATTGGGGTAGTCACTTGTTATGTGAATATGTTGGAGATGGATGCTGAATCTTAGCTCTTGTATAAGAAGAATTACAGGGTTTAAGCGTGTTCGCAATTAATAGCAAAGCTAAGTTTTCCCTTTTTTTTCCTCTTTCTCCCTCATTTTTCACTTAAAAGTAAGGCTATGTCCGTCACCATGGGTCCCAACTATGTCTGTACCAAAATTCATCAAAATCGGTTTAGCCATGTAGGAGTGAAGACGTAACAAAGTAACTTTCGCTTTTATAATATTAGAAAGGATATACCCAGGCCCGGATAACCAACGTTCTCGGGGCGCCTGGGCAGAGCTCGTTTCCCCCCCCCCCCTTTTCATACCACAACAACGCAATTTGGAAATTTTTAAGGTCGCTGCACACAGCGGGCGCGACGCGGCGGGACGGGACGGCGACGCGACACTGAGCAGTTGTAATGTACTAGATATTACGGACGACGCCACACAGAGCCGTCCCGCTCGACGCGACGGTAACCGTCGCGCCACGCCGCCGCCGCGCCGAGCGGGAATACAAGTCAGAAGTGGCGGGGACGGGCGCGGCGGGACGCGAGCGGCATAGGCAGTATAAAAACAGTATACGTTCGGCGTGAATGGGCGCGACGGGACGGGACGTTATCGCGCCCGCAGTGTGACCGATGCCGCCGCGCCAGCGCCGCGTCGCCGCCCCGTCCCGTCGCGCCCCGTCACGCCACGCCGGCTGTGTGCAGAGACCTCTACTGTTTACATTACGAAATAGAATGAAGGTACCATCGTCATCAACAACTGACTTCAGTCATCACATTGTAAAGATATATTGTATTGCCTTCCTTCAATTGAAACGACTTTCGTTACAATCTACAGGACGAAGTATCGGAGTCATTTCAAAATGAAACAAAGAGTAGAAAAGTCTTGCGTATTTTTATCACAATCCCCTTTTTAGGGTTCCGTAGTCAACTAGGAACCCTTATAGTTTCGCCATGTCTGTCTGTCCGTCCGTCCGTCCGTCCGTCCTCGCTTAATCTCTGTGAACGTTAGCACTAGAAAGCTGAAATTTGGTACCTATATGTATATCAATCACGCCGACAAAGTGGTAAAATAAAAATTTGAAAAAAATGTTTTATTAGGTTAGCCACCCTATATGTAAAGTGGGAAGTGATTTTTTTTTTTAATTTCAACCCTAACGTGTGATATATTGTTGGAAAGGTATTTAAAAATGAATAGGGGTTTACTAAGATCATTTTTTGATAATGTCATTAATTTCGGAAATAATCGCTCCAAAAGTTAAAAACAATGTGTCCCCCCCCCTCTAACTTTTGAACCATAAGTTTAGAAAATATGAAAAAAATCTGAAAAGTAGAACTTTATTAGGACTTTCTATGAAAATTATTTTTAACTTGATTGACACAACAGTTTTTGTACCAAAAAGACAAAAAGTTGTACAAAATAATTTCTGGACTAAGTTTGTAGTATAATCATATATGCAAGCATTTTTTGTAACTTTGTTTACATATTTTATTATCCTGAACGTATCTTTTTTCAAACAAAAAAAGAATTATTGAAATCGGTTCTCGCAATCCAAAATTACCATCGAAATTGCACGTCTTTGTATTAATTAGTAACCCAATTCCCCAAGAGATGGCGCTGTAGGTACTTATTACATTGGATCGGGAATTGTTCGGTTGGCCTCATAACTGGGAACACTTATTGTGACGGACGGGAAACTACGGAACCCTACACTGAGCGTGGCCCGACACGCTCTTGGCCGTTTTTTTATTTTTTTATTGGCAGTGTTGGGCCCCTGGTCATAGTGGGCCCCTAGACACTGGCCTAAAGTGACTTATGGATAATACGGCACTGGGTATAACATCCGTAAAAAAATGGATTTAGGTAATACTCACCAGCTTCCAATGCAATATATTTTTCGGGTCCAAAAACGTATTCCGCAGCCTTTCCTGCAGCTTGCCGCAGGGTAGGCAGTAATATTCGGTTTGAATCGCTCAAAGGCATACCTACGCTTCTCTAAAAAATACTAACATTAAAATTATGCGTCACTACAATTGAAAAGGTACTTACGCTCCAGAGGTATGCGGACTATTTTCTATTTATTATTAAAAAAACGTTGCCGCACACTAGGAATTTCTCCTGTATCGTGGGTGCGTTTACAAACATTTAAGACAGCGCAGTGGCTGAGCGATCGACTGCTGCGCTGCGTGTCGCGGTTTCGATTCCCGCACGGAACAAATATTTGTATGATCTGCAGATAGTTGTTTCGGGTCTGGCTGTTTGTGTATGTGAGTTTAAATGTTTGTAAACGCACCCACGATACAGGAGAAATTCCTAGTGTGGGGTTAAGTTTTTCTTTAAATAAAAACTAGCGGCCCGGTACGTGCTTCGCTTCGTATTTACAAAAAAAATGTGATTCAGCGCCATCTGCCGGACTGATTTGTGAATCTAAACCATCCAGGGCGCCACTCAAACGCATCCAAAAAAAATCATTTAAATCAGTCAAGCCGTTTAGGAGGAGTTCAATGACATACACGCGTATAGCAGAATTATATATATAAAGATACCAAAAATACTAGTATAGTTACTTACCTCACTCGCAAAACAGTTCAACTTTAAATAGAGGGTGAATGGGTTTTTATTTAAATTAATTATTAGATGTTCGGATAATTTGTCCACTAACTCGTCATAAATCTGCATATCTTCTGGGAACTTATTTTCAGTTAACATCTCCAAAAAATAGGACTTGACTTCTGGGCAATTGTCTGTACTTTTGTTCTGAAAAAAGGATAAAGTTATTTTTTTATTTATGCAAACCAACTAAGTACACACAAAAGCATTCATAGTACGTCATCATCATCATTTTCCTGTCCTTGTCTCATTCTATTTGGGGTTGGTGCAACACGTTTTCTTCTTCCATTCTCCCCTATCAGACGTCACGGCATCATTTACTCCTTTCTCCTTTACATCATTCCTTACACAATCCATCCATCTTTTATTTGGCCTTCCTCTCGCTCTCCGTCCATCAACATTACAATTACTAAAGCATGGCATGGAACATTTTATTTTAATCACACTTTCCTATCCTATCTACTTATATTAAAAATGCGAAAGTTTGTGAGTGTGGATGTGTTTGATCCTCTTTCACGAAAAAACTACTAAACGGATCTTGATGAAATTTCGCACAGATGTAGATTATAGCCTGAAATAACACATAGGATACGTTTTTGTCGCGGGGCGCAGCTAGTAATATTATAAATGTGAATGATTGTGAGGATGTTTGGATGTATGGATTTTTGTTACTCATTCACGTTTTAAGTCTTCCCTATTCACTTACGGGGTGCACAGAAGCTGGAATTACTTTCATTTCAAGTGGAACTAGCTTCATATCTTCAGACCACATTGTTCTAGGGGAATAGGCAGCGGTGAAGGCTATTTGAGCTGTCATCTGCGTTCGGTTAGTGTCGGTGGCTCGAACGAAGATTTCCGAAGAGTTGTAGGTCGGCGACAGGAACTGGTTGTAACGACGGCGGAGGAACTGACCGAGGATGAAGCTGCGGACCTTGCCGATCTGTGAAAAGATGGTTGATGGTTTTTAATTTTTAAATAACACTACGTCCGAAGATTGAGCCCGCCAATATTCTAGAATTTCCAAATATGGAAATGGAAATTCTACTAATATTATAAATGCGAATGTTTGTGAGGATTATTGTTACTCTTTCACGTCAAAACGGCTGAAAGTACCTTGATGAAATTTGGCTCAGAGGTCGAAAAAATGCGTTATTATTTCAAATTGTAATCTGTCTGGAATAACGCACATATGGTTTGCCATAATTTAAAATGCAATAATAGTATATACCATACTTGTATTTGCCATAATTTCATCCGTACTAATATTATAAAAGAGAAAGTGAGTTTTTTTTATTTGTTTGTTTGTTACCTCTTCACGCTTTAATGGCTAAACCGATTTTGATGAATATTGGTATAGAGATAGTTGGGAACCAGGAGACGGACAAGGGCAAATATTTTCTTGAAAAATTGGGATTTGAGGGAGAAAGAGGGAAGAAAAGGGAAAATTTAGCGTTGCTATTACAAATCAATAAGGCGCAAGGGGAACTGTGTTACCCCAAATATAACGCGGGCAAAGCCGCGGGCGAAAGCTAGTTAGAAATAATGCTGCAGTTGCCACTATCTTAAAATTACATAAAATCATTTTTACTAATTTCATTGGTCAAAATGATTAAACAAATTTCATAATAATTTTAATCTACATACATTTATTTGCTATATTTTTATTAATTTCGTATATAACGCAACGCACATAATGCTTACCCTTACTAATATTATAAAACCGAAAGTGAGTTTGTTACGTCTTCACGCCATAATGGCTAAACCGATTTTGATGAATTTTGGTACAGAGATAGTTGGGACCCTAGAGACGGACATAGGCTATTTTTTTTAAGTGGGAATCGAGGGAGAAAGAGGGAAGGAAAGGGCAAACTTAGCTTTGCTATTACAATAAACGAGGAGCAGGGGTTAAAACTATAGGTAGCAAGTACCTGCAAATCAGGAAAGGGAAACTGTGTTACCCCGAATTTAACGCGAGCGAAGCCGCGGGGAAAAGCTAGTTATATTATAAATTGTGTTTGTCAAATTACCTGAAATATTGATAATGTAATGTGTTACTTATAGAAACTTATAATTATAACACGTGTTAAATAATGCTAACTAATTTTATGGCAAATAAAATATATGACTAATAAGTTGATATGGTAAGCATTATTAGTACAACATAATAGTCCAAACAAATTCACCCTTAGCATTAAATAATTAACCGTAAGTACTCGGTTTTTTGCCAAAAAACTTACTTCAGTTAGATGCCCAAAACCGTACTCTTCCGACTTCTCTAACAACGCAATCGGGTCCTCACTAAAACCTAGAATCTCTATAAGTTCTGCTGATCTGTCTCCGTGGCGATGGACCTGTCAACAAACATTGCTGAAAGAATCAAATCAAATCATTTATTTCAATTAGACCATTACAGGCACTTTTGAATGTCAAGAAACAAAATGAATCTACAGTCCCGGTCACAAGGCATAATAACTTGTGAAAGTACTGTAGTTGCCCATTCCAAAGCGTTGATCTCTATGGAGAAGGATGGGCAAGAAACTCCATAGACACTCTTTTAAATCATAATATTTTAAGAAAGAGTATGCTGAAGACCTGCTACAGAGTTACATAGGCGTACTTCTCCATGGAGAACTACGCCTATGAATGTGGACTTTCAGTTATTTTGCTATGTAGCTGGAGTCTAGCTACACCTTTTTTGTTTGTTACTATTTTGAAATACTTTTTAACAAAAAATATGTGTTCACTAGGATTTTGCTCCATGGGTGCGTTTACGAACAACTTGCGGACCATACAAATATTTGTTTTGTGTGGGAATTGAACAAGTGACACCCAGTGCAACAGGCAATCGTTAAGCCACGGATCCAATCGAAACTTTGGGTCAATTATGACAGCAAACAAGCTGTTTTTATACAGATAAAGCCACCTCGAGTTCCAGTCGGCAGATTCTCTCCACGACTTTCGCAACCCGGCTTGTCATTACGTTACTAACACTACGTATTTCTGTTATCCGAGATTTGAATTAAATTATTACTGCAGCTGCCACCTGGTGCAAGCCCCCCTGTGCCAGGACAAGCGTCAGCGTAGAAGACTTCGCTTACGCCGCTAAGGAGATCGCCGCGCAGCACAAAGTCGTAATTGATGTTCTACAAGAGGGACCCCAAGACCGATCCCTGCGGAACAACGCACGATATCTCTCTCGGAGTGACAGGGGATCGTAGGGTCTTCTGACCTGACAGTGTCACTGCCTGCGTAGGTCGCGAGTTGATCGAAGATTTCTCCTGTATCGTGGGTGCGTTTACAAACATATAAACTCACATACACAAACAGCCAGACCCGAAACAACTATAGGTATGTAGGCCATAGAATTTTTTTTTCCGTGCGGAAATCGAACCCGCGACACGCAGCACAGCAGTCGATCGCTCAGCCACTGTGCCAACCGTGTCGTCTCTTTTTTTTAGTTAGTAAATGTCTGAAACTCCCTTCCACTCCTCCCAGAGCGGGAGAAATATTTGATGATTCTTAACCGAAAAAAACTGTCTTTGTCAATTACCAGAATATGGTGGTCTTACCAAAAACGCCATCATCAGCTCAGTATCTGCAACACACTGTGCAGCTATACGATCTTGAATGCACAGCAAAAAGACGATTGTTAACATCATGACTGTACAAGAAATATGCAATAACTGACTTCACACCGTCGTTCATGTCGTTATCGTATCTTTATGGTTGTAAAATCAGTCATCGATGTTGAAGTATTTACTTTCACATGCAATAAAATAGACAATGAATGGAGTAAGGTATTTTTCAACCTTGTCCAGAATGTTCCACAGCGTTCCTCTTTATGATAGGCTGTACCGGCGACGCAGGCCCAGTCTTAGGGGTCTAAAATAGCCGTTATAGCAGAATCATAACCACCTATTTTTTTGTGGTGGGAAATCATCAAATAACTTCCCTCGCTCTGGGCGGAGCGGGGCTCAGACTTGTACTGACTAAAACCCACCCACGATCCTTCTATTCCCCTTTACGTTCCGGGGCCGCGGTACCTGTTTGTTCCACCTTTAAGGGCGAATTGTTTTCAATTTCAAATGGGAATACTTTGAAATATACTCTCTACAATAAAAAAAGATTTCTTTAAATCGGACGTCTCAGTAAAAAGTTATGCGTGGTCATAAATAAAAAAACAAAAAAAAAAATAATGTCGAATTGAGAACCTCCTTTTTTCGTCGGTTTAATAATAATAATAAATATCTTGGGACAACTCACACACGGCTATCTGATCCCAAGCTAAGCAGAGCTTGTGTTATGATAACCAGACAACTGATATACATACTTATATAATTTATAAATACATACATATTATTGATAAATCACACCCAGACACAGAACAAACAATCATGTTCATCACACAAAGTTTGTCCTGGGTGGGAATCGAACCCGGAGGGAACCAGGAGACGGACATAGGGTAATTTTTATTTAAATAAGTGGGATGTGAGGGAGAAAGAGGGAAGAAAAGGGAAAACTTCGCGTTGCTATTACAAATCAATAAGGCGCTAGGGAAACTGTGTTACCCCAAATTTAACGCGGGCGAAGCCGCGGGCGAAAGCTAGTTCAGTAATAAAGTAATTAAAAACTCGTGATTGGTTCACGTGACGTCAAATGTAGATAAATAGAAGAATAATGTACACCATACAAATCATAGTAATAACATATATACAACTAGCTTTTGCCCGCGGCTTCGCTCGCTTTAAATTCGGGGTAACACAGTTTCCTTTCCTGATTTATAGGTACCTGCTACCTGTAGTTTTTGCCCTTTAGCCTTATTAATTGTTACAGCAATGCTCAGTGTTGCCTTTTCTTCCCTCTTTCTCCCTCATATGTCAATTTGTTTTTTAAAAAAAGCCTATGCATGTCTGTCTCCAGGATCCCAACTATCTTTGTACCAAAATTCATCAAAATCGGTTTAGACATTAGGGAGAGTAACAACGTGGAGACGTAACAAACAAACAAACGGTTAAGCTATTTTGATAAATTTTTGTACAGAGGAGTATAAAAGGAAAAAGTTAACTTTGCTATTACAATAAATAAGGCGCAAGAGCAAAAACTACAGGCAGCAGGTATCTGCAAATCAGTAAAGGGGAACTGTGTTAACCCGAATTTACCAAAGCGAAGCCGCGGGCAATAGAGCTGAAATGCTAATGACTGGGTAACACGATACTCCTTGGTAAGACTGGTTGTCAAACTTTCGGGCCACTGACTACCTGTAACGACTGTCAAAGATTTAGAAATGATAACCGTTTACGTTAAACGGTTGGTCCCGGTTATCATTTCTAGATCTCTCCGAGGCAAGGAGGAAACTCTATAAGTATTGAGTGGTCACCCATCCACAAATCAACCTAGGCAAGCATATGCTGTTGTTTTTGACGATTGTCTGACAGTTTGAGTACTATAAGCGACCTACACAAATGTCTTTTTTGGTGTTGTTCGTCATGTCGTTGAGCCCCTTGGGTTATGAGTCGAGCTACACGATAACTGACAAATGCTTGCACTGACTGGACAGGCCCACTCAATCTGTGTGAAGCTTTCTTAAAAATACCATTGCAGACACTAATCTGCATAGTTCTCATGTAAATTAAAAGAGACTAAGACCTCTGAGTTTGTTTCGGCTGTTTCTTCTCAGAGAAGTCAGATACGAAACACCGGCCTCATCTAGTTTTTTTTTAAAAGACGTGTTCAAGTGTTTGTAAAAACCTTGCAAAATAAATATCATTTAACCTAACTTCAAGATCGACCCGGGCGGCATTTTTATTTAACCACGAACTCCTCAATACCGCGCTACCTTAATCTTAATATATATAAATCTCGTGTCACAATGTTTGTCCTCAATGGACTCCTAAACCACTTAACCGATTATAATAAAATTCGCACACCATGTGCAGTTCGATCCAACTTGAGAGATAGGGTAGGTAGGGTATGTAGGGTAGGTAGGGTATGTAGGGTAGGTAGGGTATGTAGGTTAGGTAGGGTAGGTAGGGTAGGTAGGGTAAGTAGGGTAGGTAGGGTAAGTAGGGTAGGTAGGGTAGGTAGGGTATGTAGGGTAGGCAGGTAAGTAGAAAGGTAGAAAATTGCATTGCAACGCATGCCGGGGCACAGCTAGTATTATATATATATATATATATATATATATATATCTCTTGGGATAATATATTACATTTGGACATATATATATACCTTAATATTATACTTAACTAATCACATGCCCAATGATAATATAGCAATCAAGAAATAATTGGTAAAACCATCAATTTGTATTCATTAGCCTTAAAATATTTAAAACAAATGACAGTGATTATGTTTTAAAACAATTAAATTTATCTTGTGCTACAAACATAAATAATGATCGAAGAATTATTGTGTAATTGACATGCACATTATAGGCAGCAGAGGGGCCTGTCACGGCCACAGCCTGCCGGGGTTGCGGGTTATTCGAAAGAGATACCGCGGCCCCGAAACATAAAGGGCAAAAGAAGGAACATGTGTGGGTTTTAGTCTGTAAAACTCTGACACTCCCCCCGCTCCGCCTAGAGCGAGGGAAGATATTTGATGATGTCCCATCAGCAAAAAAATGCTCACTTTGGGAACCCATCTAATTATAATTTCTTATATAAAAACAACATGCTTTCGCTTTTATAATATTATAGTAAGGATTTAAATTTTCCTCTTGAATCACTCTATCTATTGCCGAAAACTACATTAAAATCCGTTCACTAGTTTAAATGATACAGACAGCGGAAGCAACTTCATTGCATACTACGTTAATATATTCTTCTCAGGAAATCCTTTCATGGCAATGTATAGAAAATAACCAGTCCGCCATCTTTAAATTCCACAATATTGGATTTGTAATGACGTACTTAACCAACCATGCACTGTAGGGCTACCATGACATCTTAAAGCAGAACTTATTCCACTAAGGGAAAGAGACAGAGCTATACAGGGTGTCTAGCACCATCTCTTTCCCTCAGTAGAATAAGTTCTGCTTTAAGACGTCATGGTAGGGTAGCTGTTATTCAAACAACATATCATCAACTGATGATTAATTTTTTTAATTTGTTTATTTCATGTGAAGCTAATAAAAGCCTATTAGAAAAGTTACCTTTAATTAACACAAAATGTTGTGCAATAAAGTAATTGATACAATAAAAATACGGTAACCAATATGGGGAAGGTTTTGTTTAACTACTTAGTTATGAGTGCATTACACTAAACATGCATTTTTTTATAGTTTTATCCTTATCTTTCTTACATTATTTTTTCCTTGTTATTTGGAAACCCGAACACCTTCCTTACTAAAATAAAATGATAAGGAAAATCACACGTCACACCGTTTCACCACTGCTGGTATCTTCCCGGGGTTGTGGCGGGTTGTTCGAAAGAGATATCGCGGCCCCGGAATATAAAGGGTAAAAGAAGAAACATGGGTTAGCTTATCAGTACAAGTCTGACACGCTTCGCCCCGAGCGGGGGAGATTATTTGATGATTTTACATCCACAAAAAAAAACTGGTATCCTCAAAAAGATGACATTCAAAAGTGCCCCATTACAGGCACTACTCTAATTGAAATAAATGATTTGATTTGATTTGATGTAAGGCAGAGGTGAATGAACGTGTCGAATACGTAATAGGGAGGAAGCCTATTAGAAGGCCATCAACCGGCCACAGAAGCAGAATCCGGTCAATAAAATACAATAAGTATTTAATAAAAATTATATAAGTAACTAGCTTTTGCCCGCGGCTTCGCTCGCGTTAAATTCGTGGTAACACAGTTCCCCTTTCCTGATTTGCAGGTACCTGCTACGTGTAGTTTTTGTCCTTGCGCCTTATTTATTGTAATAGCAAAGCTATGTTTTCCCTTTTCTTCCCTCTTTCTCACTTTTTGGCCAATGTCCGTCTTTATTTTATTCTCAGGGAACCAACTATCTCTGTACCAAAATTCATCAAAATCGGTTTACCCATTTAGGCGTGAAGACGTAACAAACAAACAAACTCACTTTCGCTTTTATAATATTAGTAAGGATTTTTTTTTAAAATTTCATTTAGCATTTATTAAGATAGTATAAGGTTTATGTGTATTTATAAAAAACGAGCGCATTTCGCCATTCGTTTGGCGAGTAAATACTTTTTGTATAAAAAACACAAAAACTGTTTGAGCAATAAAAAATACAGTCTACGATTACCAGGAACGTTTGTCAGGAACTCCTTAGCGTAAAAGTTGTTTTTTCCTTGAAAGCTAGGACAACTACACAACAAGCTAATAACATAAAGATATGTTTATTCATTTTATTTTACCCTCGAATGTCTTAAGTGGGTTTTCCCCCCAGAAAGAAGAGAGGTTTTCCGGGTTGTGGCTCGCTTTTTTTACCAGCGTTGTGACACGGCGGCCATCTTGCAGCACCATGCTGAGATATAGGCCTTTTGGCCTCGCACTGGACTCATTTAATTTTTATTTCTTGTTGTTCTTTTTTTAAAATTCAGTAGTTTTGTTTTATTGTCGGGGAGTTCGTGGCTAAATAATACCAGCCGCTCGGGTCGATCTTTAGGTTAAGCCGCGCTCGCTTAGGGTGGCCTGTGGATGGGTGAGCACCCGTTACATACAGAGTGTCCTCCGTGCCTCAAAAAACACACTAAGCCGTTGGTCTCGGCTGTCATTTGTAGATCTTTAACAGACTTTACAGGTTGTCAGTGTTCCGAAAGTCTGACAACCAGTCTCACCAAGGGGTATCACATTACCCAGTACTAACTGAGTTGTGGAGGTCAGGTAGGCAGTCGCTCCATGTAAAATACTGATATTCAGCTGCATCCGGTTAGACTGGAAGCCGACCCCAACATAGATGGGAAAAGGCTAGGCAGATGATGAGTTTTATTTTATTGTCTTCTCCTGTGCAAGTCTAAAAAAACAGTTTTCTTTCTTTCTTTCACATTACCGAAAAGTGGGTGTATTGTTAGTTACACCTCTGTTTAACCCTTTGGAGATTACAATCGTGATTATTGTGTGTGATATCATTTTATTTTAATGATATGTTGTGATAGCGACCACAAGATATACAGCCAATTTTTTGCAGATGGGAAATCCTCAAATAACTTCCCCCGCTCTGGGCGGAGCGGGGGGGAGTGGCAGACTTGTACTAACTTAAACTCACCCATGTTTCTTCTATTGCCCTTTATGTTCTGGGGCCGCGGTATCTCTTTCAAATAACCCGCAACCCCGGCAGGCGGTGGCCCTGGCAGGTCCCTTTGTTTTGCTGACATCTCTTTGAGGCGCGCGTGGAACACTAACGCGCCGTCGACATAGCCTGTCGTTTATAGACGGACGGACGGTGAGCTACCCATTGCTCACCGTCCACAGGCCCGGATCTACGGTGGCCGGGAGTCGTCTCGCGACGGTTGAGTTGGTTTGAGGTTCGCTCCCACAAACGCCCGGCCACCTCCTTCACTAGCATGACTGCTTCGCAGAAGGAGGTGACCGCTTCCTATTCCCTCTCAGGCTTAGGGCGCGTTTATATGGCATGAGTGTCGGCTCTGCTATTTTGACCGACTCCAAAAAAAGGAGGAAGTTCTCAATTCGACTGTATGCTTTTTGTATGTTTGTTTCGGGATTTTTCCGTTGATTGTGGGCCGATTTTCTAAATACTTTTTTTTTATAATTTATGAGTTAACTTTTAAAATTAGTACAGTATTTTTCATTTAATGTAAATAGACGATATGTTAATACTTCTTAGTGGCAATGAAAGATAAATACTCGATGAGAATGTGTGTGTGAATGTGTGAGATTATTATACCACTTTTACGTAAAAAACTTTTTTGGCAAAAAAGTCAGTTCCTTTAGTTTGATTCGGTTTTACTAAAACAAGCTTTATAACAACTACGTAAAGTTGATTTATTAAAGAATT
Organism: Ochropleura leucogaster; assembly: GCA_958449745.1. Lineage (NCBI taxonomy): Eukaryota > Metazoa > Arthropoda > Insecta > Lepidoptera > Noctuidae > Ochropleura > Ochropleura leucogaster. The sequence goes on along the minus strand of OY288215.1, from coordinate 15,781,051 downwards.
TACGAAACAACTGCTAAAAATTAATAAATACGACACGTAAATTTCTTGGTTAGTTCCTTACAAAGAGTTTCAAACATTGTGTTCTAGTTAACAAAAACATAAATTAGCTATAACTGGACAGATAATACTGTAGAAGTGTAGAGATTTCTATTTAAATAAATAAAGCGCAAATAATCGTTTAAGAATTATAATTTTTTAAATCATATTAACCACTCTGCACGACAGGATTTTGACACATGACACATCAGCTGAATCGGTGGGGTGACGCGAATTGTCATGAAATTCAAGAATTTTCATCAATTTACAGCATTCAATTTTGTTATTAAAAATAAGTCACCGGGGCTGTTTCATATGATAAGTTTGAGGTTTATATTTTCAAAAACCTCATAAGGTCTATAAAACGGCGTCAATCTATTGTAAAATGTGTGTAAAATACATATTATTACACCCTTCCAAAAATTAGGTACTTTAAAAACGCTGGAAATAATGCACATACACAAGACAACCCTTCGATAATAAAATCGGAAATCCAAAATAAAAACAGTGACATTCCATCTGCATTCTTATTTTTGTCATTTTACATATAAATTCAAAATAAAACACGATACAAATCTCGACAAAAAATACTAAAAACTGTGTTGCAACATGACATTTCTTAGTGCTGACCGTAAATCTAAGTTTCATCATTACGATTAAAAAGTTGCATTCAACCTAATCGATAATCGTAATGGAGTAAACTTAAAAAAAAAAATTGTGACCATTGAGGAATTTACCTATGGAGATTGCATATTATTCTACTATTGATATTATAGTTGTTCAAATATCTATGATATCGATAAGAAAAGAAAGACAACAACATTTTGTCATGTGCTTTTTTGTTATACTATAATTATTTTCTTATGCGCCAAGATTTGAGGTACATTTTGCTGTCAAACGGTTTTGCGGTAAAAGATTTTGGCTGCTTTCTTGAATGACGATGAATGAAAATGGTGGCCATTTTTGTAGGAGGTCATGCTAATTCTCTAGGTAACTAGTCAGGCACCCCAGCCGGCACAACCATACCGTACCGCACCTAGAAAGCCATGCCTCAGCAGTAGAGCCTTGTTTTAGACGGACAGGGACTCGGGGCCCTAAAATATTCATATAGACACCCGACGCCCGATGCCTGTAGCGTCTCCCGCGGTGGCTGGCTTGGTTTGAGGAGCGCCTCACTTCCCCCGCTCTAGACGAAGTGGGGGGGAGTGTCTGGGTTATGCAATAGAAGGAGCATGGGTGGGTTTTAGTCAGTACTAGTCTGACACTCCCCCCCGTTCCCCCAGAGCGGGGAAAGTTATTTGACGATTTCTCACCCAAAAAACAAACCCCGGTACACGACATCAAGAAAAATCCAGGTTCAAAATGGACTCATTTTGAACCAGGAGTTTTCTTGGTGTCGTGTTTTCATCTCAATTGTGTTCTTCCTCTATAGGCCATTTTTACCCAAGGCTTCCACTCCAAGAACACTTTGGCCTACGAGCCATGTTTTAGGAAAGAATAAATACGCTTTTCAAATAACCAATCCAACCAAACAATTTTGTCGAACAAATGTAATTTATCTTAGCTGATTTTTGTGCTTGCCAAGATCATAATTGGCGCGTTCTATATTCAACCTTATTTATTTCTATTTGCAATTCACATTCAAATAGTAGGTACAAAACCAAATTATTAATAAAATAGCAAATAAACATTTTAATATAAATTTGAACAGCGAGCGCATTCCTTTTTTGATTTTTTATCTGAAAATAAAATTGGCGCGAATTTAGCCATATATCAGCTTGTACTGTTTGTTGTTGAATCGGTTTTAGTGGCGTATAAAATATTATAATCAATATTTATAGTATTTTACATGTATTACAAAATTATTTTTTATTTTCATCTATCAATTTCTGATATTCCTTATTTTAATTTATTCGAGTTGATTGATTTACAAGAAAATAATCGATTGAAATAATCGCATTTACACATCAAAAAATTAAAAAAAAAAGAAATGGACGTCAATTTCGAAAGTGAATTTAGTAGTGGTTATGAATATTCCGTGTAATTGGTCCTATTATTGCAAATTACGATAAGATCTGGGCATTGACATGTTATTTATAATATTAGAAATGATATTTGTGTCAGTTGTTATAGAATCTATTCGTGAATATATGATATAATGTGGAATTAAAAATGTAAACAAGCACGATTGGCGCGAAACTTCGACTTTAGATTTCAAAATGTATCATTACCACTACTAATATAAGTTCAATTACGAATGATTTCTTCACGTAATAGAAGGATACGTTAATCATGCCCAATAATGTGGAGTTTAAATGTCCGAAAACCTATTATTTTATGATTTTTAGCGTCGACCTACACTGCCATCAAAATGGCGATGATCGTAATTTACGCATTTGGATTTTATAAACTTAATTAAGAAACTTCCTCAATAATTAAAGAACTTCTAATGACGTTTACATATGAGTTTTTTATTCTACTATCTTAATGAATGCACATCCATATTATTTATTAACCAGAAAATAAAATATTTCCAAAAATAATGAGGAGGTCATATGACTTAAATGTCCGACCCCTTTCGGGGCCAGTACCGAGCCAGCGGAGGTTTGAATGTCGAGCCCCCGAAGGGGTCCGTACCGAACTATACGGTTAATTTACATGTCACACTTCAGAGAGATAAACCTATTCTTTTTTTTAAAAACGACATGAGTATTAGAACGTTAAGCTCTATCAGCCAGCATTGCTTAGGATTATAAAACCTCTTACAATACTCAACCACCGCAAGGCCACCGCAAGAATTTTTTCGGCTCATCTAACTGCAGTCTTAAGGACAATCTAACAGATCATCTTAGTAAAACTAGTGAGTAGAACTAGTAGAATTCGTGCTAGGCCCTACGTCCGAAAAATAAAAACTAAATGCAAACAGACGATGTTCAAAACGGTAAAAAAACCCGTTGAGAAAGAGTTCTTTTTTGCTTTCCCAAAAAAGAAAGTTTTAATGCATTTTATTCGTTAAAAACGATGAACGTATTCCCAATACATACTAATATTTTGTGTATTCAATGAAACATTAACGATGTCGATCGGTCTGGTAACTTTTCGTTTTCTTACCGAATCGATGGAAAATGGTTCTCAAGGTCTGTAGAGGGGCTTGCCTGGGCCACTGCCTGCCGGGGTTGCGGGTTGTTCGAAAGAGATACCGCGGCTCCGGAACATTAAGGGCAAACGTAGGAACATGGGTGGGTGGGTTTTAGTCAGTAAAAGTCTGATACGCCCTCCGCTCCGCCCAGAGCGGGGGAAGTTATTTGAGGATTTCCCACCACAAAAAAAGGCGTCGCTCGCTGGGGAGGACAGCAAAATGGCAGACTAGATCTAAGTGATGTCTTTATTTAGGGTCTGTTTTAGAATTACTGACTCAACATCGCGATCTGGGTCTAGCAAGGGACGTGTGGGGAACGGGTGTTCGCCCATCCGCAGACCAACCTAGGCAAGGCGCGGCTTAAAGTAAAGATCGTCCCGATAATTAAGCTGCGACCTCCTCCTTAAAAATAACTGGTGAAATGTGAGTGTACTATAATTTTGGACAACTCTTCATAACCTATCAGGGATGTGATGTTAAAGACGGTTCCTACGTAAATAAGGTTAAGTCAAAAACCGAGGTTTATAGGAGAACGTAATTTGTGTTCAACATGCCCTAGAAATAATTCTATGAGCAATAATAAATATTTTCTTTCTACAATATTTTAACAGTTTTTGAGCTTTATAATGCTACTAGCTGTTCCCCACGGTTTCACCCGCGCTGCTCAGCACCTGTTGGTCGTAGCGTGATGTTATATAGCCTATAGCCTTCCCCAAGAAATGGACTATCCAACACTAAAAGAATTTTCCAATTCCCAGTACTTCCTGAGATTAGCGCGTTCAAACAAACAAACAAACTCTTCAGCTTTATAATATTAGTATAGATTTACACATAAGTATTTAATTTTTTCACGTTTTCATGGACAAACTGATAGATGACCGTTTCTACGACACTTCGTTGTGTTTATAATACTTGTTCTCTTAAACGATTTCTAAAACAAGGTAAATAAATTCAATAAAAATCGCATGTGCGTAATTATAGACAATCTAAAGCAAATTTATCATCTGCCTCGCCTTTTCCCGACTATGTTTTGGTCGGCTTCCAGTCTAACCGGATGCAGCTGAATATCACAATCCAGTTAGTACTGGGTAATACGATACCCCTTGGTAAGACTGGTTGTCAGACTTCTGGGACACTGACTACCTGTAACGACTGCCAATATCTACAAATGACAGCCGGCAACAACAGCTTCACATGCTTTCCGAGGCACTGAGGAAACTCGGTATGTACAGGGTGGTCACCCATCCACAGACCAACCTAGGCAATCGCGGCTTAACCTAAAGATCGACCCTAGCGGCTGCTATTATTTGGCCACAAAGCCAATTATACAATAAAAAATACCATTTTCCACATGTCTTTAAATACGTAGGGACCGTCGCATGTTTGTTATGCAATAATCATGACATCGACACGCAAAAACATAACAAACACGTAATAAGAGAAGTAAGTCATACAAACGTCTTATCATTGGATTGTCTCAAACATTGCTATAAGCAAGTCTGCGCACGCGCCGCGTTCAGTGGCAAACCGCGCGCGCAACTCGACAGGACAACATTGAGTTTCAGTTTTAAAGTGATTTACCGGAGTTAACCGTAAGTTTATTTTTTTATATAGATACGATATTTTGTTTTTGTTGATTTTTATTAAAAGGTTGTTTTCGAATTGTAAGGAATATGGGTTGAGTGTAGGTACTATAGTTTAATTTAACTGTATTTTTTTATTTATTACTTAAATACACTATGGGTATTCAAATTAAAAGGTAACTGATAATTCCTTAAAAGAATTAAATAATATAGTACGAGTCTTAAAAAAAACAACTTTACAATGAAACATTAATAATATTGTTAGGTACTAATTAGTGTATTATTGTAATGTATATTTTTTCACCTTTTAAATGAAACTAAAACAGTTTTAAATGTTTTAATCTTATCTCAATGCTTAATAGCATTTACACTGCATATTTTTATTTAATTTTTAAGAGTAATTATATTTACGTTAAGTTCACATTAAACTAATTAAAATGCCTCAAATTGAATTCCTTATTTAAAATTACTTAGCATGAATTTAATTTTACAGTAAATTAACTAAGTTGATTATAAGTTTCAATCATGATATTTACTTATTTACAGGCGTTATGTAATACTACTAATATTATAAATGCGAATGTGAGTTTGTTTGTTACGTCTGCCGCGCCTATATGGCTAAACCGATTTTTTTTAAAGAGTTAAAAATGAGGGAGAAAAAGGGAAGAAAAGGGAAAACTTAGCATTGCTATTACAATAAATAAGGCGCTAGGGCAAAACTAGAGGTAGCAGGTAACTGCAAATCAGGAAAGGGGAACTGTATTATACCGAATTTAACGCGAGCGAAGCCGCGTACAAAAACTAGTAAAATTATAAACGCGAAAGTTTGAATGGATGTATGGTTGTTTGTTACTCTTTCACGTCAAAAAGGCTGAACGGATCTTGATGGAATTTGGCACAGAGGTAGATTATATTCTGGAATAACACATTGGATATTTTTCGATATCACGCGTGTTAAACCGCGGCCGCCAGCTAGTTAAAAATATACAAGGTGCAGTTTTGCATCCATTTGATGCCACAATTCAGGAGGAAATCAATTTAAATTATTGCACCATCATTTGTTGTTTAAATAACATCCACTTCTTTTTTAGTTGTTAACAACATTATTTAAGAGGAGGGCAAACACCATGGCTTAGGGAATAAAACCTCGTTTGTGTGTGAAAACGCGACTATAAGGCAAAAATCAGGCAACCCGCATATGGTTTAGTGGTTAACAATTTCCATAGATTAGAAAAAAAAACTAAGTACACATTATTTATTGATTTGGGTCGAACATCGTTAGCATAATAACCTTCTTAAATTTGACGAGGATACACGTCAACAACTTGTATAGGTAAATACAAAAAGAAGAATAACATTAGGCATCAAAAACGATCCAATACAATAATATAACCTTGACTTTTTTCGAAATTACAAAATGGAGAAAAACGACGCGATAAAATAAAATAATCTGACTTTTTTAAATTAAAACTGATGATTAACAACCATGTCAAAACTATAGTTTTGCCCTTGTCCCATTCTATTTGAGTCGGTGCAACACGTTTTGTTCTTCCATTCTCCCTTGTAAGACGTCACGGCTTTATTTCTTAACTAGCTGGCGCCCGCGGCTTAGCCCGCGTGATATTTAAAAAACCTATGTGTCATTCCAGACTGTAATCTACATCTGTGCCAAATTTCATCAAGATCCGTTCAGCCGCTTCGACGTGAAAGAGTAACAAACATCCGTACATCCATTCGAACTTTCGCGTTTATAACTTTACTAGCTTTTGCCCGCGGCTTCGCTCGCGTTAAATTCGTTATAACACAGTTTCCCTTTCCTGATTTGCAGTTACCTGCTACTTGTTGTATTTTGCCATAGCGCCTTATTTGTTGTAATAGCAATGCTTAGTTTTCCCTTTTCTTCCCTTTGGCCCTCATTTAAAAAAAAAAACGGTTTTGCCATATGGGCGAAGTATACGTAAAAAAACAAACTCACTTTCGCTTTTATAATATTAGTAAGGATTAAGTAAGTTTTAAGTAGGATAGTAGGACTATTCATCATGTCATTCCTTACACAATCCATCCATGTCTTCTTTGGACTACCTCTCCTTCTCCATCCATCAACATACAAATCCATCACTCTTTTACTCATATGCGTTTTATCCCTCCTCATTACATGTCCAAACCAGACACATACAAAAAACAAAAAGTTTCAAAACTAGAAAAAAAAAAACAAAACTTTGTATTCTGTCTGAACCAATCTGCATAATATTATAGTTATAAAACACAGTCCCAAATACTCTCAAAAATATCCTTGAGACGATTGTTTTTTACAAAAACCGAAAAACCGGATTTAAAAATACGAGACGGGTTCCGTAGAAAGCGACATAAACTGTCATCTGTTTTGACTGCCTAGACTTGAGGATTATAAATAAATATCTTGGGACAACTCACACACGGCTATCTGATCCCAAGCTAAGCAGAGCTTGTGTTATGGTAACCAGACAACTGATATACATACTTATATAATTTATAAATACATACATATTATAGATAAATCACACCCAGTCAATCATGCTCATCACACAAAGTTTGTCCTGGGTGGGAATCGAACCCACGACCTCCGGCTCAGCAGTCAGGGCCACTAACCACAAGACCAACAGGCCCGGCATCTGTGTTGTTTCTTCACAGTTCCAAGACCCCCACAGACTTGAGTATATGGTTTTAATTTCAACTTGATATCTCCCGCCGTTGCTGAGATAAATGATCTTTACAGACATATTGACGGCGCGGTTGGAGCAGTAGCTGAACGATTGACTATAGCGGGATCGATTACCGCACGGAACAAATATTTCTATGGCCTGCAGATAGTTGCTTCGAGTCTGGCTGTTTGTGTATGTGAGTTTGATTGTTTGTAAACGCACCCACGATACAGGAGAAATTCTTAGTGTGGGGCTAGGTTTTAAAAAAATGGACAGACGAAGAAGTGATTTAATAAGGCTACCATTTTCCTTCAGGGGTTGCGTATTGTTCGAAAGAGATACCGCGGCCCCGGAATACAAAGGGCAAAAGAAGAAAAATGGGTGGGTTTTAGTCAGTAAAAGACTGACTCTAACCCACTCCGTCTAAAAGGGGAAGTTATTGGATGATTATTAATCCGTAAAAAAGAGCGTTCCATTTTTCCTTTTGCGATAAGGAACCCTGAAAATCATAATTATCTTAAATTATGGACCAAACCAAGAATCATACGATCGTGAGCTGTCATTAGTAATGCATGCTAACATTAGAAGCAAAAAAACTTTTTAGTAAAAAAATAAAACCGACTTCTAAAAAAAACTAAAAACTGGAAAATAACTTTATTTCCGGAAGTCGGTGGCTTTTGTTGGTTTCGTTGACTTTATTGGCCACCGACTTCCGGAAATAAAGTTATTTTCCAGTTTTTAGTTTTTTTTAGAAGTCGGTTTTATTTTTTTACTAAAAAGTTTTTATTTCAACATTTTTAGTTATAGTATTATGATATAATACGCAAACACGGTTAAAAAGTTTTTATTTTTAGCTTTAGTCCCGTCTTAGATACAATTTTTAGTTCCACATCAAGCTATAGATTAAATACTAAATATCTATATTATGCTTTAGAATTAAACCAATTCAGAAATCATATGCATCATCCCCTAGGGGATACAGCTGATACTTGATCTGATGTTTATGTTTCTTATTGACTAGGTGAAGGGTGGGGAGGGGATACGGTCACCCTGCTCCCACTCGCCTGCCTACAGTGGCGAAACCCATACTTATACATGTGATTGCAGCAATCACGGCAGATTTGCTGTCATTTATTAAAGAGTGCCATTGTATCACTGAAGATCTATCACCAAATTACTGCGATGACCTTCCAAACCATAGTAGTACGTACATACCATTTTTTGATCATTTGTCTTCGACAACTTCTAAAATATAATCGACGAATGAGTATATCATCAACGTACACGAAGTCAATCCAATACGTATTATTAAAGATAACTCAAAAACTACTTGTCGGATCTTGATATTTTTTTTATGGGACCAAACGACAAACACCAGCTTTCGAATAAAAAAAGAATCATCAAAATCGGTTCACTCAGACCTGAGTCATGAGGTAACAAACACAAAAAAAAAAAAAAAAAAAAACATACAGACGAATTGAGAACCTCCTCCTTTTTTTGAAGTCGGTTAAAAAGAGCTTTTAGCTTTAGACTCTAAAGCAAGTAATCTAGGTATTAAAGAAAATCTTAATTTATTTTTTCTGACTTATAGATCTTGTGGTTGCAAGTACGACTATTAAGCATGAAGTTCCGCATTCGATTTCCAAGTCAGGTTAAGTGATATTGGACTTTTGGGGTTCCGGATCTCAAAACGAAAAAAAGGAACCACTTTGTGGTCGTTCGTCTGTCTGTTTGTCAAGACAATTTATCTCGGGAAGACGTTTAAGTATAGATTTGAATTAAAAACAATATTCTTAATTAAATAAAAAATCAACCCTCAAGTCTACGCAGTCAAAAGATATGGCCGTTTATGGCGTGAGTTTGTATAGGTATGGCACCCTCGGGGCGTGAGTTTTTTTATTATTTTACTAGCTGTTCCTCGCGGTTTCACCCACGCTGCTCAGCACCTGTTGGTCGTAGCGTGATGTTATATAGCCTATAGCCTTCCTCAAGAAATGGAATATCCAACACTAAAAGAATTCTTCAATTCGAACCAGTACTTCCTGAGATTAGCGCGTTCAAACAAACAAACAAATTCTTCAGCTTTATAATATTAGTATAGATGTGAATCGACTAGCGCCCGCGGCTTCGTCCGTTTGATATCGTAAGAAAAGTATGCTATGTGTTATTTACCTCTGTTCCAAACTTCATCAAGATCCATTCAGCCTTTTTGACGTAAAAGAGTTACAAACACCCATGCATCCATCCTCACAAACATTCGTATTTATAATATTATATAGTAGGAAACGTAAATAAATAATAATAAATTCTGTTTTAAGACGTCATGGTAACCCTAACAGGTAACATAACTTTAATTGATTATTATTTGTCTTTTCTGCCCTTCTCCTGAATTTTGACGAGGAAAACGACAGCATATACATGTATGTAATAAAAGTATGTATTGTGATTAGTGAATATATTTGATAATGTATATGTATTAAGAACGTGACATGATGTGTCATTGAAACCTTTTTGCTATACATAAAACGAAATCAAAAGTCATTTATTCAAATTAGGCTGATAATCAGCACTTTTTGAACGTCAAATTACAAGAGACAGTAACACAAAAACACCTCCCTTCGCCACTTCCTAGTGTTTTAGCTGAGAAGAAGAAATGGCGAAAAAACTCCTTGGCAACACATCTGTCTGTCAGGTTACAAGAACCAGATTTTATACAATTTCGTTTATCCCAAAGTAAATTTAAAAATTAATTCATTCATTAAAATATGTCAGCTAGCAAACACTAAGCCAAGTTTATGGACCAAGTCAAGTTTTTCAGGAAAGAAAAATATGGGTAACTAACTTTTCTTTCCTTTTCCCCATAAAAATGAGAAATTTTCCCCATAAAATGGGAAAAAATTAAGTGATTCTTTTCATGAATTCTTGACAACGTACAAGCTGTACTGAAAGAGTAAAGACTCTTTAACTGTACTGAAAGAGTAAAGACTCTTTCAGTACAGCTTGTAGATATGATAACATACTAGTCTATTGTCTAGCTGATGACAATATAAATAGTTTTCTGATGAGCAATTCCATTAATCTAATCAGCAGTAATTGCTGTAGTTAATAATTGAGAACCAGTAAGTATCTGCTATAAATTGTAGCGATAAAATTGTAAAGGCGGAGGTTTGCATGTGTGTGTGTGTGTATGTTTGTTACTCCTACCCGATGTGCACACACAATTTCATACATTGCGACATTTAAGATATTAGAAAAAAGTATATGTATAGGCAAGACCATGCCATTCGAAATGCAATGCTATTTAATATTAAAATTATAAATGCAAATGTTTGTGAGGATGGATGGATGTATGGATGTTTGTTACTCTTTCACGTGAAAAAGGTTGAACGGATCGTGATGAAATTTGGCACAGAGGTAGATTATAGTCTGGAATTACACATAGTATATTTTATTTTTGAAATCACGCGGGCTAAGCCGCTGGCGCCGGCTAAGTTTAATTTAAAGTTATAATTTAACAAAATAAACTTTCAGGATTTTTTTCAAAGTCAGTTATGGCCGAATATGGTGGTGATTTTAATTGGCAGGAACAGAACAGTCTCTTATTAAAGGGCACAATTAGATAATTAATATACAATCAATTAAACTATAGCTGTTTTATTGAAGAGACCATTAAAATAACAGGTTTGACTGGTTTTTCAAAGACGACAATAAAACCATTTAGTTTTAACCTCAATTGACTCAACGATTGTTGAAACTATGCTGAAGTTAGCTCACTGATTAAACTTATCTACACATTATTTCGAAACTGCATAAAATGATGCAGAAAGTTGAAATTAATTATCTTTAAATATAACGAACGCATTTATTTCAATAAGACCGTTACAGGCACTTTTGGATCTCAAGAAACAAAATGTTGAAGCTACAGTCCCGGTCACAAAGCATAATAACTTGTGACAGTACTGTAGTTGACTGAGACTCCTGTTTGCTACTGGAAAAATCCTGTTGGAAATCGCTAATAACACTTAACCTGACCTGGGAATCGAAACCAGTTCCTTACGACAAAAACTAGAAAAAATCATTTTTTCATACTATACTACTGTTAGGGAAATCCATTTTTCAGTTAAACTTATTCAAATCATATATTTTTCCTTCCTCTAGAAAGTCTGAAAACCAGTTTTGCTGTTGTCTGGGTTCGCCCATGTGATATCAACAAAAAAGGCTATGTGTTATTCTGATATGTTAGCTATATTATTGTGATGATGCATCAAAACCCATTCAGTAGTTTATGCTTGAAAGAGCAACAAACATACATAGGTACATCCTCATGATCTTTCGTTTTTATAATATTACTAGCTGGCGCCCGCGGCTTCGCCAACGTGATATAGAAAAAGTACCCTATGTGTTATTCAAGACTATAATCTACCTCTGTGCGCTTTTCATCAAGAGCCGTTTAGCCGTTTTGACGTGAAAGAGTAACAAACATCCTCACAAACATTCGCATTTATTCAATTCAATTCAATCTTTTATTTACGGACATCTTAATCCAAGGTTATACAAGTATAAATACAGACTTAAAAACTAGTGTTAGTAACACAAATGAAATAACAGAAATACAAAAAGCACTAGGTTCTAATATTTCGCCTCAGGCAGGAAAAAAGAATTTATCCTCACTCTCATAAAGATTATCCTTACTTGCTTACTAATATTATAAAAGCGAAAGTGAGTTTGTTTATTTGTTTGTTACCTCTTCACGCTTTATTGGCTAAACCGATTTTGATGAATTTTGATACAGAGATAGTTGGGAACCAGGGGACGGACATAGGCTATTTTTTATTTAAAAAAAAAGTGGGATGTGCGGGAAAAAGAGGGAAGAAAAGGGAAAACTTAGCGTTGCTATTACAAATTAATAAGGCGCTACCGAATTACCGAAAACGCGAGCGAAGCCGCGGGCAAAAGCCAGTTTATAATATTAGTAGGAAATTAGTAAGAAGCTAGGTTGTGGAAGTCAGAGAGTTAGCAACGGTGACTGAAAAGTTGTGTGGTAAACGGTTAACTGGCCGTGGGCATGTGATGCAGAGGAATGAGGAAAATGTCGTAAGGAAAATTTTCCTCACTACATTTTCCTCATGGGTGGGTATAGTAGAAAACGAAGGCCGAAGAAACGATGAATAGATAGTGTGATGGATGAAAATATGACTAGAACTCAGCATATTCTCTTCAGAAACCTTCTGGTGTCTGATAAAATGATGCCACCGCCTGCCTTTTTGAAAGAGATACCGCGGCCCCGGAACATAAAGAGCAATAGAAGGAATATGGGTGAGTTTTAGTCAGTACAAGTTTGACACCCTCCGCTCCACCCAGAGCGGGGGAAGTTAATTGATGATTTACAAAAAAAAAAAAGATGATGAGTAAAAGGGGTATGGAAGAAGACATGCTGAGACGACCTTAATTAATTTGGGGTAAAGGCAGGTGAATAAAGAATATTAAGTAGTATAGAAAGGTCACAGAACCCGGTTACCGAAATCATAATGAAGATACAGTTAGCAACACAAGCAAGTCGTTTTTTTTAATTTTTTTTTTTATTTTAGGTTTTTTAGTAGTGGTTTGATGGTATCTTATACAGTTTATTTTTTTGAATATTCATTTTCCATTGCTACTAAAAGATATAGACATAATATCATACACATACATTAAAATTAAATATATATATACACGGATAACAATACATCCTAAAAAACTAACTATGCAATAATACAAATTGCCGGTATGTACGCCTATCACAGGTTATAATCTTGTACTCTTAACCTATGTACTAGCTTGACGGGCTGACGGGCCGGTTGACGGGCCTGTTGGTCTAGTGGTTAGTGGCCCTGACTGCTGAGCCGGAGGTCGTGGGTTCGATTCCCACCCAGGACAAACTTTGTGTGATGAGCATGATTGTTTGTTCTGTGTCTGGGTGTGATTTATCTATAATATGTATGTATTTATAAATTATATAAGTATGTATATCAGTTGTCTGGTTACCATACCACAAGCTCTGCTTAGCTTGGGATCAGATAGCCGTGTGTGAATTGTCCCAAGATATTTATTTATTTAGCTGGCGCCCGCGGCTACGTCTGCGTGATGAGCGAAAAAAAAGTAGCCTATATAATATTTCAGACTAAAATTTGCCTCTGTGCCAAATATCATCAAGATCCGTTCAGCCGTTTTACCGTGAAAGAGTAACAAATATCCATCCATCCATCCTTACAAACATTCGCATTTACAAAAACAACCATATCTTTTACTGCGTAAACTTAGAGGGTACTTTTTTACAGCTTCAAGGGACCACAGATTTTAGTATTTCATTTGAATTTCAACTCGATACATCCAAGAGTTCCTGAGACCAAAAGTCTTAACAGACAGACGGATGGTCTACAAAGTGATCCTATAAGGGTTCCGTTATTTTCCTTTTAAGGTACGGAACCCTAAAATTACAGTCAAACTGAGAACCTCTTTTTTTTAATGAAGTCGGTTATAAATTCAGTTTAAATAATGGCCAATAAGTTAATTAGTAAATACAAGTTTTAATCACGACGACCTTGTAGAACATTAGAATGCAAGGCGTTGAACTTTACTATTAATATTATTAATGTAAAGATTGACTTTAACCACGGTTGATTGCACTTTTTACGTCATTGCTATTTCTTGCGTGTGCGACGATTATCTAGCCTCGTTAATGTAAACTCGACGACACATCAACCTATACAAAACCAGTTTATGCGGATCTCTCATTGTATTTGAAATCTATGGTGTACGATCCGTTGTTGAGAGAGCAGCATAAACTGGTTTTGTATAGGTTGATGTGTCGTCGTGTGTACTCGTTGCAACCGCTAGAGTTAGATTTGAGGTCAAAATTTAAAATGAAAATCATTTATTTGAATTAACACTTGAAACGGGATATTTACCATGTTTATTATTTATATCGAGTTTCCGATGTTGCAAACGCCATGATCACGGATGAACTGTGTTAATTGTGTATAATTACAATATAAATAAATATCTTGGGACAACTCATACACGGCTATCTGATCCCAAGCTAAGCAGAGCTTGTGTTATGGTAACCAGACAACTGATATACATACTTATATAATTTATAAATACATACATATTATAGATAAATCACACCCAGACACAAAACAAACAATCATGCTCATCACACAAAGTTTGTCCTGGGTGGGAATCGAACCCACGACCTCCGGCTCAGCAGTCAGGGCCACTAACCACTAGACCAACAGGCCCGTCATTCCCACAAAATATAAGTAACCATGTCAGTTTAAATACTTATATCATTTATTTCAAGTAGGCCAGTTACAGGCACTTTTGAACTCTCGAAAACTAGACAACAATAAAATGAAGCTACAGTCCCAGTCACAAGGCATAATAACTGTGAAAGTACTGTAGGTGCGCATTCTAAAGCGTAGATCTCTATGGAGAAGACTGAGCAAGGAACTCCATGGACACTCTTTAAAATGAGAATATTTTACAAAATCATGGATACATTTATTCATGTTGATATTTATATTAAACTATGTGAGAACGATGTACTAAGATGGTCCTAGATCCCTGTGATGTTACCAGCGTAAACTGGGATAATACCCTATATGTTAATTTAGGGTATCAGCTATCAAATCTGTTGAGCCGTTTAAGCGTGAACGGGTGACAAACATACACACACATACTCGTAGCACATTTCCTAACATAGTTTACAAAAACTTGAGAGGTGATAAGGGATATATGTACAAAAAACCTGTGTACACTCAACAAAAATAATCGTCGCAACACGACACTGTTCAATGCGAAATAGAAAGACGAAACGAAAATAACTGGCGTCTATGAGAGAGAGAGAGAGACAGAGCACGCGTACGCCGCGGGGCTTACAACTAGTTCTACTTTACAATGATTTTTTTTTCGTAGCAGTAGTATCGCGCGTTGCGACGTAACCACTCTCTCTCTCTCTCTCTCTCTCTCTGTCTCTCTGTGTCTCTAATAGAAAGCAAGCCATTTATTTTCGTTTCGTCTTTCTATTTCGCATTGAACAGTGTGGTGTCGTGACGATTATTTTTGTTGAATGTATACAGGTTTTTTGTACATAATAAATAATAACTTCGTTCCGTAACCTATTTGTGGGAATGTTTGTTTTTCCAATAACACCAGAAATTCTCTCAACAACCTGCCTTCTAAACATGAAGGAATAAAACCAGTTTCTTTCTTACCAACGCTTGATCTGCATAACCTATTAGTTATTCAAGTGTTTTTCCTCAAACTATTATTGCAAGCGCTAATCGCTGTCTGTCAGACTCTTTTCAATGACACGCTGTCTGTACGAGTTTTTTTTGTACATTTTTTATTTTACATTTCATAAGAAAAAAGTACTGTATGTCGTCATGTCCAAGAGGTTTGCGACCTCACCTTTCGCGCACGAGGTTGTGAGTTCAAATCCCGGCAAGTACCAAACTGGTTTTTAAGGTTCCGTACAAAAGTAACAGAACCCTAATTAGATCACTTTGTTGTCCGTCTGTCTGTCTCAAGACGCTTTATCCCGGGAATTTGTGAAGGTGTGTTGAAATTGAAACCATACATTCAAACAAGTATGTGATTGCTTGGAGTAGAGGAAAAATCTTATATCTCTGTAAAAAAAATAAAAAAAATTATTCAAGTATAAGTAAAACTATCATTTACATTAATCGTCATAGAGGAAAATTAATTCTTACTATAATGTAGACCTGCCTGATCTAGGTTTATGAAAACCTGTGTTTCAGGCCATCAATCTACGTCAAACATTTTAAAAAGAGGACATTAGTAAATTTATTAGTTGACCAAGATTATTTTGTCTGGACTTTAAAAGAGACTATGGCCTCTGAGTTTGTTTCGGCTGTTTCTTCTCAGAGTAGTCGGGTACGAAACACCGACCTCATCTAGTTTAAAAAAAAAGATAACGTGTAAAAGTGTTTGTGAAAACCTACTTGCAAAATAAACATCATTTATCATTTATTAGTAGCTAACTTATAGAGAAGACATATTATTTTCAACGACTTAACAAGTAATTATTTAGGTATATAATAATTATTAACACCTCTATATTATTAAATATTATGTTATTTTATCGAATGTAAGATATGATGTCTTCGCAGTCAAAAGATAATGATGGCCGTTTATGTCGCAAGTTTGTACGGAACCCTTGGTTGTGATATTTATACGGAACCTCTCTTGGCCAGTTAACCATAAAATTTTAATTTGTAGTAAGACCATTTATCGCTTTTTGAAAAAAAAACAGGCGTTTTCGAAAAATAATAATTGATAATAAAAAAAGTTATCGTAAAAAAAAACAGTTAACTTTCACATTTATATGTATATGGTATTAACTATACACACGGCGGTACATCAACCTACACCAAACCATTTTAACCTGATCTCTTTACTACAGTATGCGATCCGTAGTAGAGAGATCAGGTTATAATAGTTTAAAATAGCTTGATGTGCCGTTGTGTGTACAATAAATGGGCACAGTTTTTGTGCCAATACATCAATCATCCGATCATAAAGTTTCAAATTTTACAGTCAATCACAATTTATGAGTTTGCAGAATTATTTAAATAACATCAATTAAATTGATTAATATTTTTCTTATGGCAGTGGGTTTGAAAACCCTTTAATTGACACACATTAAAAAAACAGTTTTAATTTTATTAGTCAGTTCTTATACAGTTTTAATTTTTAAATTAGAGGATTTCAAAGCAAAAAAATAACAACTGCATCAGTCTATCTTCAATGTTATCAATTAAAAAGGCATGATCATCATCATCATTTTCCTACCTTTGTCCCATTCTATTTGGGGTCGGCGCAACACGTTTTCTTCTATATATATACTTTTGTTGCAACCCTCTAAGTGCATAATCCCATTTAATAAGTATTTTATGAAAAATCATTAAGTCTATGATAATCATGATTATAATTCAGTAAATACAAACGTTTTTTCGCGAATCTTATTTATTTTGAAATGCAGTTTGACTCTAACCTGCTAATTGAAAAAGAAAAAAGAAATTTCGCGAACAATCCTAAATTTTTAACAAAAACAATCAAAAGTTAGTTCCAATCGCACTTATTTTTGATTGTTTAAGAATACTGTAAGTGAGTATTCTTAAACGCGAACAAATCTATAATGTCCTTAACAAACTGCATATTGTGTTACGATTGGCTGAGGCGGTTTCCGATGTTGAAAACGATACGCATGTGACATACTAACATACATGTAACTATGTTTAAAGTGTCTGCAACTTGTTCCGTATAGGGATTCATAGAACTAGTAAATTAATTATTGGTCTGATTGGACATCTGCTACCCTACCATGACATCTTAAAGCAGAACTTATTCCGCTAAGGGAAAGAGACACAGTTATACAGGGTGTCTAGCACCATCTCTTTCTCTCAGTGGAATAAGTTCTGCTTTAAGACGTCATAGTAGGCCTACTGGTTAAAATACTTGAGCTAATATATAAAAAAAACTGAATAAGTGTTAGTCGGACTTGCGCACCGAGGGTTTCGTACAAACTTGCATCATAAACGGCCTTATAATAAAAAAAATATCTATAAATATCTTGGGACAACTCACACACGGCTATCTGATCCCAAGCTAAGCAGAGCTTGTGTTATGGTAACCAGACAACTGATATACATACTTATATAATTTATAAATACATACATATTATAGATAAATCACACCCAGACACAGAACAAACAATCATGCTCATCACACAAAGTTTGTCCTGGGTGGGAATCGAACCCACGACCTCCGGCTCAGCAGTCAGGGCCACTAATCACTAGACCAAGAGGCCCGTCTTATCTTTCGACTGTGTGAACAGGGGGTTAGTATTTTCACAGCACAAAAGGACAAGTTGAGTATATGGTTTAAATTTCAACTCGATACCTCCATGCATTCCCGAGGTAAATGATCTTGACAGACGGATGATTCAGGACAGCTAAATCTAAGATTTAATTCTCTAATGTTTTTTGGTAACAGAAAAAAAACAACTGTAAAAAATTCAGCTGGCTAACTATCACAGTTCATGAGAAACAGTCAGGTGACAGACAGACGGACAGCAGAGTCTTTGTATTAAGGACCCGTTTTGCCCTCAAATGGTATATCTAAGTCGGAGAGGTGGTCCCGTTTTACCCTTTAGGTGTGGAACCCTAAAAAGCAAGGTTGAAGTACAGTAAAAGTTTATTACACTGTAATGAGTGGTTAAGGTCAACGCGGTGTTGTAATCACAAAATGCCCTTTTCAAGGTTCGTGAGCCTCGATTAATAGTAAGTACAGACGCCTGCACATCAAGCTACTACAATCTGTCAGATTTCTTTGATAGATTTTCGACTTTATTTCTAAAGTGTTAGGTTCAAGGTTCATTGGGAAAATTGACAGTTTCGGGTAGCTTGACCTGCTGGTGGTACATTTTGATTCAGGTGAAGAAACTTTGTCATTGCGGCCGAGATGAATTTAACGCATGAGCCGCCAGACGAGGGTGTTATAGAGCTGAGAATAGAAGTGACAAATTGTCACGATTATCAATACATTTCGTAGATATTAAATAACAGGACATAAAGTACTTTTGCCATTAATCAATATAAAACTATGATTTAATTTGTTTTTGCCCCGCGCTTTTTCATGTCAGGTTGAAAGAGAAACAAAAGTATGACGTTAGCGTTAAACAACCTTATATTAAAAATTGAAATATTTTTCATTTTTCTTTTGTTATAAGAAAACTATTTTCTATAATATGATCATGTTTTTTCGTGATATTCTGTTGATAAATTCGTTTTTTTTACTAAATATAGCACTTAGTTGTTCTAAAAAATATTTTGCCTCCCTCACATCCCATTTTTTTTTAAATTAACCTATGTCCGTCTCCTGGGTCCCAACTATCTCTGTACCAAAATTCAACAAAATCGGTTTAGCCATTAAGGCGTGAAGAGGTAACAATCAAACAAACTCACAATAATAGTAGTCAGAAAGTAAGGATGATGACAAAGGTAAAAACAATGAAATAAATGCAACAAAGGTTATAGTTGAAACAGCTTGTGGTTAAGTAAAAGGCACGTTTGACTGGTCTTCAAGGGTATTTGGAAAAAATCTGTACACACGACGGCACATCAAACCTACACCAAACCATTTTAACTTGATCTCTCTACTACGGTGTGCGATACGTAGTAGAGAGATCAGGTTATAATAGTTTAGAAAAGTTTAACCTCAGTAGTGTGTATATCTCGTTTGGACGGCACGGTGGGTGCATGTTGACTGATTATACTGCGCTGCGTGTCACGGGTTCGATCCCCGCACGGAACTTATATGACCTACAGGTAATTGTTCCGGGTCTGGCTGTTTGTGTATGTGAGTTTATATGTTTGTAAACGCACCCACGATACAGGAGAAATTCTAAAACATTGAAATAATCTAAATATTTTTTTTATTTATAAAATAATTAATTCTCCACTATGACTTCAACTTATTATAATTGTATCGTGCTTATTTAATTTTATCTAATTTAATTCAATTTTATTTATTCCAATGTCTATCTCGATTAATTTATTAATAACTATGACTGTATAAATTTTGCATGCCTTACGGTAGAATCACTTGATACATGTAATTCTTATAACACCACTGTAACAGTGTATTCAGCAAAAAATAAATGATTTGATTTGATTTGATTCTAAGTGTAGGGCAAGTTTTGGGCTAAACACGTTCTAGTTGTTGAGAATCGATAAGAAATATATTGGAGCAAATCGTTCCTACATCCAGATAACACGTTTCCTGAACGTAAAGATAAACTAGTTAACCTTTCATAATAAAAAGATCACGTTAAGACTTGTTAATAACCAATAAACAACATTAATTTATCTTAACACACATTTGAAGCGGATATTAATGAAATCGCGTCACTGAGAAAACATCTTATAAAGACAGAAATGTACAGTACAGTCTTCCTTATATCCTACTTCCTACTAAGTAAATGCAAATGTTTGTGAGGATGGATGGATTTACGGATGTTTGTTACTCTTTCACGTGAAAACGGCTGAACGGATCTTGATGAAATTTAGCGCAGTGGTAGATTATGGTCTGGAATATCACATTGGAGACTTTTTTTGATATCACGTGGGCGAAGCCGTGGGCTCCAGCTTGTATTATAAAAGCTGAAGTTTGTGAGGATGTATGTATGTTTGTTTCTCTTTCACGCAAAAACTTCTAAATTAATTTTGATGGAACTTCACAATAATATAGCTTACATATCAGAATAAGACATCGGCTACAATTCATAATGTATATTCTATCACCACGCGAGTAAAACCGTGGGGCGCAGCTAGTTCCTCTGTGATTTTACCTTTGACAACTGCAACTGAATAGCAACCTTATTGCGACGGAAATAAAGTACATGGTTATTTTGGCTAAAATAAAAAAGATATATGTTCGTCCGGATAAGTATATATACACAATATCACGCCGTTAATACCTGAAGAGTTAGGCAGACATGTGTCTTATAGCACACCCACATTCAGTAGGTAAGTTATTTGTCGAGTCGAGGCCACCTATTATGACGTTTAAAAGAATTACCTATAGGGTACTTTTTGGGGATGGAAAATCATCAAATAACACCCCACGCTCTGGGCGGAGTGGGAGGAAGTATTTATATATTTAAAAATTCAAGCACAAAGTACAGAGGCGGGCCTAATACCATAGGCATTTTCTACCATGACTGGTAGTAACATGCCTATTGTATTTAGCCCACCAATCTTTAGGTGATGCAGAAAAAATATTAATTTATACTGTACTAGCTTTTGCCCGCGGCTTTGCTCGCGTTAATTTTGAGGTAACACAGTTCCCCTTGCGCCTTATTGATTTGTAATAGCAACGCTAAGTTTTCTCTTTTCTTCCCTCTTTCTCCCACATCCCACTTTTTTCAAAAAAATTAGCCTATGTCCGTCTCCTGGTTCCCAACTATCTCTGTACCAAAATTCATCGAAATCGGTTTAGCCACTAAAGCGTGAAGAGGTAACAAACAAATAAACAAACCCACATTCGCTTTTATAATATTAGTAAGGATTAGTAAGGATATACTATATATATAAAATACTAAAAATATAAAACAAAATACTATTTATTTATTATGTAGGTACACACAGCCGTTTCGGAGGAGTATGGGAACGAAAACTGTGACACGAGAATTATATATATTAGATAGAAATAAAAATAATAAATACATTATGTTTACATAAATATATTTTTATTAGTTTTAGTTACTATAAATATATCAAAGATGTATAATACACAGATACACTAAATAAAAAGACAAACAATGGGGAAAACATTAACGAACTCACGAATTTTATGTTTAAAAGATAAACAGTTGGTTACCATCCTGATTTCCTGGTGAAACGCATTCCATAATGAAATAGACCACCCCATGTTCCTTCTTTTGCCCTTTATGTTCCGGGGTCGAGGCATCTCTTTGGAACAACCTGCAACCCCAGCAGGCGGTGGCCTAGGCAAGCCCCTCTGCTAGTTCTTTTCTGAAATTCTTAATTGAATCTGCAACCCGGGAAAAATCTCAGGAAAAAGATAATCTCAACATTGATAACAATTATCTTTTGCTCAGCTTTTTATCAGTAAGAGGTCATGCCATATCTCCAGTTCATCCATTCTGAAGACACGTGCCCTTTTATCGTTTTTGAAGAAAGATAAGTGTATGTTCAAAACAATCTAAAGTTCAGTTTAATGAGGCACTTCCTAGGTCTGCGCACGAGTCGATCACGTGAATGGCCGGGAATCGTTGATATACTGCAGTAGAGGAATGGTAGGAGGGAAATACAGAATGGGAGGGACACCGAGGAATAACTGCGACCACGTATTCATTATATATTTATATTGTATCGACGGGCCTGTTGGTCTAGCTAGTGGTTAGTGGCCCTGACTGCTGAGCCCGAGGTCGTGGGTTCGATTCCCACCCAGAACAAACTTTGTGTGATGAGCATGATTGTTTGTTCTGTGTCTGGGTGTGATTTATCTATAATATGTATGTATTTATAAATTATATAAGTATATATATCAGTTGTCTGGTTACCATAACACAAGCTCTGCTTAGCTTGGGATCAGGTAGCCGTGTGTGAGTTGTCCCAAGATATTTATTATTTATTTATTTATTGTTCTCTGTATCTGTCTTGCCGTTGGTGCTCGCGGTCGATTCCCGGGTCGGGCAAAATGTGTTATTGGGTATTTTAATTAGGAATTTCACAGTAGCAGTGCCGTGTCTCGGAAAACCGTTGGTCCTAAGCCTGATCTTTGTCCGGTGGTGTCAGATTGCCGTCCCATCAGACTATTAGAGTGAGGGAACAAATAGTGCACCTGTGCTGCTGTCCCGCGCTGATGGCTAATCTTCGCTGAGATTGGTCGAAAACAGAAGTGTCAAAAAAAAATAAAGAAAATCCCTCACGATTGCCCCAATTAGGCCAAGTTCAAAAAATGCCGGACAAGTAGTACTTGACTCTGGTTTACAACTGCACCTGGATTAGTAAAGTGATTTATATTTATTTCGACAATATCTGACTGATTGACTGATTGGTAGATGCTCAAAAAAAGACAAAAATACGTGTGGCACTCGGGCACTGCCGCGGTAAAGCTATTGCATAGGAGGAGGAGGCTCTCGTTAGGCAGCTGGATCAAGGGCTTGATACAGAAACGGTACTCCTGGACACGGCTCGTATTGTTAGGAGGTTCCTTTCTCTGGAGCCCTGACTGCCGGTAGCTTGGACCCTGTTCCCGATACCGGTGGGCTCCTATTTTTGTATTTTTATGTTTTTTTTTAATATTTAAAAATATAAATAATATGTTAAAAAATGAATAAACGTATCACAAATGTCAATATAAAAATGGAAAAATATAAAAAAAAATATATAAATGTCAATAATAATCATGTCAATTCTCATTTATAATTATCAGACATTTAACCATTAACTAACCTTAAAAAGGCTTATCTTAAAGAGAACTTGAGTTATCTGTAGACAATCACGCGACACCAAAACGTCTCTATATGTATAAATGTTTTTATTTTATTAAAGTCATCGCCTATCGATGAGACATTGACTTACAAATTACAATGATATTGTTAGGTTAATAATAAAACATTTATTAATAACGTTTATTTTTATTTCAGTGTACCATTTATCTGTTAGTCTGACACATTTTTACGTCTTAACGGCTGTTCAGATTGAGACAAAATTTCTTGCTTTGAAAGATTTGACGGCACAGTGGCGCGTGTCGCGGGTTCGATTGCCTAACGAAACAAAAATTTGTATGGCCTACAAATAGTTGTTTCGGGTCTGGCTGTTTGTGTATGTGAGTTTAATTGTTTATAAACGCACCCACGATACAGTCGAAATTCCTAGTGTAGAGCCATCATTTAAAAAAATAACATGGATGCTACAAGCTAGTTATTGGTTTATATGTGTCTAGGTAATTGTTTATGGGTCAATCTATATTCTATCTTTTTTAAACTTACTTATTTTACTGTTTTGTGTCTTTTGTTGCATCAAATAAATAATTTATCAATCTATCTCATCTATCCGTATCAACAGGTTGTGAGAGTAATCAACGCACAAACATTAAAGAAAAAACAATTTATTTTCCCGAACAAAAACATTATTGAGAGTCCATGGAGTTTCTTGCCCATTCTTCTCCATAAAGATCAACGCTTTGGAATGGGCAACTGCAGTACTTTCACAAGTTATTATGTCTTGTGACTGGGATAAGAGGAATTGTTTTTTTTTTTGCTTTCGTGACATTCAAAAGTGGCTGTAATGGTCTAAATGATTTTGATATTTCAACTACCACTGAAAAAAGGTAAAGTGAGTTCAGAATGTACTGAACCCATCCTCGGTCACCGTCCATCATATATATATTTCACTGAACAAATGTCAAACATAAACAGACATGACATTCAGACTAGTCCCGATAAACTTTAAATAAGGTCTTGCTATTAATAATTGCGTCTTATTAGTTATTGTAATGTTTTGCTTAGGTAATTGTATACACCCTGATATTGGAAATAGTATGATTGATGAGTTTAACATACATAACGTTATATATCTTAGTTTCTACATGGCAGTTTAAAGACGTAACGATGTCTTTAAAATATATTAATGCACTAGCTGGCGCCCGCGGCTTCGCCCGTGTGTTATCGAAATAAAGGAGTATATCCTATGTGTTATTCCAGACACTAATCTACCTTTGTGCCAAATTTCATCACGATCCGTTCAGCCGTTTTGACGTGAAAAAGTAATATAATAGTAGTAAGATAGCTGGCGCCCGTGGCTTCGCCCGCGTTATATCGAAAAAAGTATACTATGCCAGGCCATAATCTATGTCTGTGCCAAATTTCATCAAGATCCTTTCAGCCGTTTTGACGTGAAAGAGTAACAAACATCCATACATTTATCCTCACAAACATTCGCATTTATAGTATTGCTAGCTTTCGCCCGCGGTTTCGCCCGCGTTAAATTAGGGATAAGACTGTTCCCCTTTCCTGATTTGTACCTAACCTGTAGTTTTTGCCGTAGCGCCTTTTTGATTGTAATAGCAATGCTAAGCTTTCCCTTTTTTCCTTCTATCTCCCTCATTTTTCACTCTTTTTTTAAAAAAAAAAGCCTATGTCCGTCTCCTCTGTACCAAAATTCATCAAAAGCGGTTAAGCCATTTAGGCGTGAAAAGGTAACAAACAAACTCACTTTCGCTTTTATAATATTAGTAAGGATATAGTGGGATTTCGCTCAGACTACACCAATAACACTAGGGCAGGGTATCACTGTTCCTGCCGAGGTTGCGGGATGTTCGAAAGAGATACCGCGGCCCCGGAACGCAAAGGGCAATAGAAGGAACGTGTGTGGAATTTAGTCAGTAAAATTCTGACACCCCGCGCCCCCCCCCGCTCTGCCCAGAAGGGGGGAAGTTATTTGAAGATTTCCCACCCCAAAAATAACTCAAAGAAATGTCAGCAAATCTTGTGCTTTGGGCCTTCAGGTCCTGCCAGAGCCACCGCCTGCCGGGGTTGTGGTTTGTTCGAAAGAGATACCGTGGTCCCGGAACATAAAGGGCAAAAGAAGGAACATGGGTGTATTTTAGTCGGTACAAGTCTGACATTAAGAAAGGAGAAAGATATTTCATGATTTCCGATCGGCAAAAGAAAATGTTATCACTGCGATTAATGATATCGATTAAACTTATTGTCAGTTAACTACTTAAAACTTTTTAAACTGACCAGAGGGGTTACCATGACATCTTATAGCAGTTCTATTCCTGTGTGAGAAAGAGATGGTGCTAGACACCCTGTATAGCTCTGTCTCTTTCCCTCAGTGAAATAAGTTCTGCTTTAAGACGTCATAGTCCCAGCAGGACTAGAAGCGAACACAGACTTGAGTATATGGTTTTAATTTCAAATCGAAATCTCCGTTACCGAGATAAATGATCTTGACAGACAGACAGACAAAAAAGTGATAAATTAACGGTTCCATTTTTCCTTTTGAGAAAAAACCCGCAAAAAAAATTACAAAACGTAGTTTGTCATTATCTTCCCAAATTATCATATTGTTGTTTTTGTGTATCAACAAAAAATATATATGTGTATATATCTTGTTGTCTGAGTGCGCCAATGTGTTTTGAAATTGATAAGCGGTTATTTTTTGCATATGATTTTTATTTTGGTTTAGATATAACATGTGGCAAGATATGAGCAATAAATAAACGTACCTATAGTTAGGGTTGCCAACTGTTTTTCACTAAATTATACTTTTTACTGTTGAGCTAAAATAAATATAAACTATAGAAGAAAGAAAGAAAAATCATTTATTTGGCCCATGCCACAAGTGCACACAAAATGAGATAAAGACTTAAAACTAAACGACACAAAATACAAATACGTTATTGTGTCTCACGGCTGCGCCAAATAGGCCAAGTTCAGCAAACTGCCGAGCAGCTAGTGCCCGACGCTGGTTTTCAACTGGACCTTAGACCATACACAAAATACTGTTTTCAGCATGCAAACACATTTTCTGATACTGCAGTTACTGAAAGAGTATTTTTTTCAGTAATGAATACTAAGTGGCGGGAGGATAGAAATAGAGCATCTATTAATTTGATAAAAATTAGCTTTTCATTTATTTTAATTACACTAATAAATGTGGTAAAGCGTATGAAGTTTTTTAAAAAAAGATTGTAAATTGGTAAGTTGGGCGACAAGTTCTAAAAAATATGTATTTTAAACAATAAATAAATAAAATACTGTTCTTTTTTCTAAAATACTGTTTAATATTCTTCACAGACCTGAATATACTTTATTTCTTGTAAAAAAAAGTTGGCAACCCTACCTATAGTAGTTATTGCAACACATTAAGTACTTTGACTCATTTTAAGGTACTTATTGGATCACTTTCTTGTCCGTCTGTCTGTCTGTCCCTGACCCTTTATCTAGGGAACACGTAAAGGTTTCAAGTTGAAATTAAAACCACATACTGAAATCTGTGGTCCCTTCATGCTGTGAAAAAACCCTCCAAATCTATGCAGTCAAAAGATATGGCTGTTTAAGTCGCAATTTTGTACAGAACCCTTGGTGCGCGAGTCTGAATCGCTTCTGGCCGTTTTTTTTTTAAATGTACTTCAAATAATATTTACTACCTTTTGCCTGCGGCTTCGCTCGCGTTAAATTCGGGGTAACACGGTTCCCCTTTCCTGATTTGCTGGTACCTGCTACCTGTAGTTTTTTCCCTTGCGAATGATTTATTGTAATTACAAAGCCAAGTTTTCCCTTTTCTTCGCTCTTTCTCACTTTTTTTTTTAATGCCTGTATCCGTCTCCAGTGTTCGAACTATCTCTGTACCAAAATTCATCAAAATCGGTTTAGCCATTTAGGCGTGAAGGCGTTCATCAAACAAACAAATAAACTCGCTTTCGCTTTTATAATATTAGTAAGGGTAAGGATTTATCAGCATACCACATATTTCTGATGCCAAGGTTGATTAGTATGTATCCGGAAACTCTAAACTGGCCCTTATTAAAGAAAAAAACTTTTTTTTTTATCTTAACCTTCGCTAAGAAAAACTAAGCCCTTTGTTGAACGGGTAATTACATTTCAAATTTAAGTACTCGCCTAAACAAATAGGAAAAGGTCAAAACGATTTAAACTGATAAAAAAGCGTTTCTTTCCGCGTTTAGTCACGTTTTCTGTATTACATCTACACACAAAAACACACACAACATTGTCATTATTTTAAAGGTGAAAACCTTTATTCTCATTCATTGACGGATCTGTTGGTCCAGTGGTTAGTGGCCCTGCCTGCTGAGCCGGAGGTCGTGGGTTCGATTCCCACCCAGGACAAACTTTGTGTGATAAGCATGATTGTTTGTCCTGTATCTGGGTGTGATTTATCTATAATATTTATGTATTTATAAATTATATAAGTATGTATATCAGTTGTCCGGTTACCAAAACACAAGCTCTGCTTAGCTTGGGATCAGATAGCCGTGTGTGAGTTGTCCCAAGATATTTATTTATTTATTTGTGGTCGACGCAGCATTTACTGGAACGAAGAGCCTTAACACGCGTTGCGGAGGTCTTAATTTTTTAGGCTAGACGGAAAAAAATAAGACCAAAAGTTGTAACGACACGTTTTGTAACATAGTTGTAAGCCGTGCGACGTGCGTGTGTTTCTCTTTGTCTGCCTTGATTTTTTCCGTCTTCCCTTTCGCAACGCGCGATAAGGGACTTCGTACCAAAACTCTTTAAAAAAAAATTGCCCACACACTAGAATGTCTCTTGTACGTTTACAAACATTTAAACTCACATACACAAACAGCCAGACCCGAAACAACCATCTGTAGGTCATACAAATATTTGTTCCGTACGGTGATTGAACCCGTGACACGCAGTACAGCAGTCGATCGCTCAGCCACTGCGCCAGCCTACAGTGCATTATATAATTTTTGCAAAAAT
This sequence comes from Ochropleura leucogaster, assembly GCA_958449745.1. NCBI lineage: Eukaryota > Metazoa > Arthropoda > Insecta > Lepidoptera > Noctuidae > Ochropleura > Ochropleura leucogaster. The sequence goes on along the minus strand of OY288215.1, from coordinate 15,752,545 downwards.
ATTATTTGCTTATTTTTTTATTTCCTTTTATGATAAGACAATGGAAAGACATGAAAATGTTTTTAAAAACTAGACCCTCCAACAAATTATGCTTTTGTTAGAAGAGCATAATTATGATTCCCTAAATAAACAGGAAGGCTGGGTTATTTGCTTTAATTATATTATTTACATAACACAAGTAAAGGCAGGCTCTAAACAATCTTAATATAGTTTACTAGCTGTGCCGAGCGGTTTCACTCGCTGCCCACTTAGGGCTATGAAAAATAGATGTTGGCCGATTCTCAGACCTACCCGATATGTACACAAAATTTCATTCAAATCGGTCCAGCCGTTTTGGTGGAGTATAGGAACGAAAACTGTGACACGAGAATTTTATATATTAGAAGTAGCGTCCGTGAAAACCCAGAAAAATTGTGTCGCTTTGGTGAAAACCAAAGGAAATTGGTCATGATTGTGATTTAGTTTGTTTTAAAGTAGAACTTCAATTGAATGTGTACGAGTTTACTCTTTTTAACTGACTTCAAAAAAAAGGGGAGGTTCTCAATTTGACTGTATTTTTTTTGTGTTTAGCAGCTTTGTTAATTTTGTCGACTGTGTTAACTGATTCTTTGTACCTTTGTTAAATTTTCGACTAGGTTCACTGATTTCTAATTTCGAATCCAGAATTTCGAATAATTTCCAAAATTTTGTCCAGTTCTAACAATTGCATCTATGAAAAAATTAAATAATTGCGAGTGGATGTTTACGAGCAGACAAAACGATCTACCCTCTTTCTTGTTCGTTTTTTTGCGTTCAGTACCACTAACACCGTCACTCACAACTCGATTTTGTTCTCCACACTCGATTCGATGTATTAAAGCAGAACTTATTCCACTGAGGGAAAGAGACAGAGCTATACAGGGTGTCTAGCACCATCTCTTTCTCACACAGGAAGAACTCCTATAAGATGTCATGGTAACCCTTCAGTTCATCCGTAATCATGGCGTTTGCTACATCGCTGAAACATCAGACACTTAGAATAAATAACAAACATGGTAAATATCCTGTTTTAAGTGTTAATAATGAAGTTTAGAAGTTATACGAGAATAGATAAACATACAAACATTAATGCGATGGCTTGGGTGAAAACCAAGCTAGCGAATTACCTTAGGCGCGTCGCCCACACGACCAACAGCCAAGGTGCAGTCGAGGCGCGGGCGCGTTAGGCGCGTCGCCCACAAGACATTTGTAAAGAAAATCTTTTTGCGGCGTGCCTCTCATGTGCTTGCTCCTCGACTGTTGGTCGTGTGGGCGACGCGCCTTACTGTATTAAGGTAGAATCGCCCTGGTAGATTATACGCCAGTTCCATAGAGAATTATAATGAACCAACAAAATATTTGCATTAAACGATATTTCGGTTTGTTTCAGAAGATGTTTCGGTACCTAGTCCTGTCGTACCTGGTGATACTGTCCAATGTCTCGTGCGGGAATCCCATCACCAACGAGGTTATTGAAGATCATAAGCTGGTGTTCGCTATGGTGGTAAGTACTTCTTAATTAAGTGTATGACTACGTGACTTGATACTTGTTACTGTAAAGACACTACATCAGGACGTGTTGACGGGGCGTTCGAGTTCCACGCGCGCCTCAAAGAGATGCCAGCAGAGCAGAAGGACCTACCAGGACCTCAGCTTGCCTGGGTTTCGAGTTGTTCGAAAGCTAAAGGGCAAAAGAAGAAAAATGGATGGGTTTTAGTCAGTAAAAGTCTGCTACTTCCCTTCCCCCCTCTGCACAGAGCGGGAGAAGTTACTTGTTGATTTCCGAACACAAAAAAAATTGAGCACTATAAAAAGTAGAACAGCGCCATCTATGACAACAAATGGGGAACTAACATCAAATTCCTGAATCGTTGTAAAAGGCACCTCAATTGCGTAATCTGATTTCTATCACAATCTGAAACAGACAGAGTGAACAGTAGGCCTACTATGACATCTTAAAGTAGAACTTATTCCAATGAGTGAAAGAGATGGTGCTAGACACCCTCTATAGCTCTGTCCCTTTCCCTCAGCGGAATAAGTTCTGCTTTAACACGTCATGGTAGGGTAGCAGTTGTTGAACTATCACAATTGATGGCATTACAACTGAAAGTGCACTGCTAGGTTTTTTTTGTAACCAGTCCAACTGCTGGACAAAGAGCTCCCCAATACCTTTAGCTCTTTTCCCTTGCGTTACGCGTCAAGGTCTCACCACCTGTTTCTGAGTCTCTTTTTTGCTGATGACTGATGATTGGTGTCAGACTTGTACTGACTAGAACCCACCCATGTTCCTGAACAGAAGAAAAGGAAGGCATTTTTTTCGAACAACCCGAAATCCCGGCAAGTCAATCTGCTTTGCTGACATCTCTTTGATGTACGCGTGGAACACGAAAGCGTTGTCGGACGAAGTACTAACATTGGTTTATAATCAACGGGTCGTGACCTTATTATTAGAAACATCAGCCAATCGAAAGATTATTCATTTAAATATTCATTATCTTCAGAAGACAATAACAATGATAAGAAATCAGCAATTAATCTGACTCCTTCGTGACCTGATGTGACGATAACGACTTTACCACGTTCTATGTTGTAGTTATTCCTCTTAAAGTTGACACGGTTCACGCAGTGCTGCGTGTCACGGTTTCGATCCCCGCATGGAACAAATATTTGTACGACCTACCTATATGTTTCGGGTCTGGCTGTTTGTGTATGTGAGTTTAAATGTTTGTAAACGCACCCATGATACATGAGAAATTCCTAGTGCGAGGCAAAATTAAAAAAAAAAGGTGAAGAAGAATGACATACATTAAATTTATTTCAACATATCGTTGATTGTGTATATCGTTAACAAAATCGTTTTCTTTGATTTCTGATCTTGTTAACGGTAACCTCTGGTCTATATTCTTCAGTAGAAGTAACAAATGATACGACAATTTAAAACAATGTGTTTTAAATTCCTCAAATATCACCCTTTTTTTCCGGCGGTTGGGAAATGATCAAATGACTTCCCCCGCTCGAGCGGAGCGGCTAAAACCCACTCATGTTCCTTCAATTGCCCCTTTAAGTTCCGGGGCCGCGGTATCTCTTTCGAACAACCCGCAACCCCGACAGGCGCTAGCCCTGGCAATATCGTTTTCGGCATCTTAACATCATTTTATAATCTTATTTCTTCTTTGCAGATCAACAGACACGGAGAAAGATCACCGGATGCTGATGAACTGTCTTTATCTGATCAGCAGGATAAGATCAGAAATCTGACTGCATTAGAGGGACTAGAGGGGTTGACCAATGTAAGTTACCTTTTTTTTTTGCGCTGGGAAAAAATGCATTACGCATACCCTCCCATCGGGGGATAGGGGGGCTATGTGGGACTCCCCGGTCTTACCCGGTATACCCACTCAAAATACCCAGCGGCACTCCCGCTTCGTCCAAGAGGCGGGGGACCGGGAAACCGGCACAGCTTTAACGTCCAGTCCTCCGCCGACGATTGCCCTCCATGCCGGGACCCCTTACACCCTCCCCTAGGTGGGGAGGGGGCCGGGCCCGGGAGTGACCGACGAAGGTGGCGATGGGTGCAATGCAGGCAAGGGCACCCCCGTGTAGAGATTTTATCAACCTGCCGGTTGTCGTAGTTGACTGTCTGGCTAGTCTAGAAGTTACAAAGAAACATGCATTTTGAACTCAAAGCGGTTATAATAGGATAATAATATTAATTACGTTATAATAATTGAAATATTAACAAATGTAAAAGTGAATAAAGGCAAAGTAAATAAAGATAAATATAAAATGGGTTACGTTAAAATTCTTAAAATGGTACTTTAAAAATAAATAAAAATTAATCGCCTACTAATATCCTAAAATATTCTCTAGTTCATCAGAAGCTAGTAAGATAACTGGGGCCCGGGGCTTCGCCCGGTTGATATCGGGAAAATTCGCTGTGTTATTCCAGACTAATCTACCTCTGTGCCAAATTCCATCAAGATCCGTTCAGCCGTTTTGACGTGAAAATGTAACAAACATCCATTGTCACAAAGATTTGCATTTATAATTATAAAAGCTTTTGCCCGCGGGTTCGCTCGCGTTAAATTCGGGGTAACACAGTTCCCCTTTCCTGATTTACATGTACCTGCTACCTGTAGTTTTTGCCCTTGCGCCTAATTTATTGTAATAGCAATGCTAAGTTTTCCCTTTTCTAAACTATTTCTGCCTTATATCTTAATCTAAGTTAAAAAATAGCCTACGTCCGTCTCTAGGTTCCCCACTATCTCCGTACCAACATTCATCAAAATCGGTTTAGAAATTTAGGCGTGAAGACGTAACAAACAAACGAACTCACTTTCGCTTTTATAATATTATAAAGTATAGAATAAGTAGGAAGTACAAAGATATGGCATAAACTAGTCATAGAAACTGACATCATAAATTACTTTAGTTTACCGCCAACAATTGTGATAGCCAATCATGATAAATTGCAAAAAATAAACACGGGAAACGGACGGCTAAATTGCTGCATATGGTTATAACATCAACTTTATTTATGAACTAGCTTTTGCCCGCGGCTTCGCTCGCGTTAAATTCGGTAGAGCCTTATTGATTTGTAATAGCAACGCTAAATTTTCCCTTTTCTTCCCTCTTTCTCCCTCACATCCCACTTTTTTAAATAAAAATTAGCCTATGTCCGGCTCCTGGTTCCCAACTATATATGTACCAAAATTCATCACAATCGGTTTAGCCATTAAAGCGTGAAGAGGTAACAAACAAACAAACAAACTCACTCTCGCTTTTATAATATTAGTAAGGAAAGGATACTAGTCGAGTATAATATAGCTAAGTAAAATACACCTTTTGAAAAACGTGACACAATTTTATCAATAGGAAAACAAATCACGTTTTGCGTGACTGTGATTTGCATAATAATTATATGCATTTATTAAAAAAAAGAATAATATGCAAGTCCGTGATTAGACCTGTCGTACTGTATGTGTCTTATTTGTGGTGGTTATCATCAAATAACTTTCCCTGCTCTGAGCGGAGCGGCCCATGTTCCTTCTATTGCCCTTAACGTTCCGGGGCCGCGGTATCTCTTTCGAAGCTGGGCAGTCCGCCACTGTGTGCTCCACCTTGTCCTCCACCATTGTGACGATCCGGGCGTTTCCTCCCGCCTGATTATGTGCAGGAAGCTCCCAAACCTTTGTGGACCTGCGTCAGGCAGTAGGTGAGGACGCCATGACGCCTCTCCAGCCACTCCTCAAAGAGGGGACTTACCGCCACTAATGTGGTGTGAACTGCACGGGGTTGCGACAGTCGCTATCTCCATGCCACCATGAGAACTGTATTGGTCTGAAAGCTAGACTGTGAAGAAGATGAATGATAACAATTTGCATGTAGACCGGATAGGTAAGAAATGAGATAACTTTGAAATACAGAAGTTAAAACCGTCTGTCTTAAAATGGAAATGTGATGAGCTGTGACTAAAAGAATGATCAATATTATAATTGACTAGCTTCCGCTCACGACTTCGTTCGCGTGGCATAGTTACTTTGGGCTAACTTTAACCAGCGCTTTGATCGAAAAAAAATATCTTTATCTTCCCTATTCATCCCTCTTTCTCCCGTTTCCTCACTTTTTTTTTAAATATTAGCCTATGTCCGTCTCCAGGGTCCCAACTATTTCTGTTCCAAAATTCATCAAAATCGTCTGGGCCAATTAGGCGTGAAGACGTACTAAACAAACTCACTTTAGCTTTTATAATATTAGTAAAGATGGATGAAGAGGGAGGGCCAAAGAACAGATGGATAGATTGTATGAGAAATATTATGCTAGAAAAGATTATAAAGAGAAAAAAAACTAACAGTGCGAGTCGGACTGGCGCACCGCGAATTCCCTACAAAGCGACATAAACGGCCAACTTGATACCTCCACGCGTTTTCAAGAGAAAGGGCCTTGACAGACAGACAGACGAACAAACAGATCCTATAAGGATTTCGGTTTTATCTTTTAAAACGAATGATTTAACGACTTAACCTAAGATAGATATATGAAAAACAAATTAGTACCAGCATTTCCGCGACAAACAAACATTCTCAAGGTGATTTTTTATGTAGATATGCTTCGGTTACGGTCTTGTAAATGAGGAAAACATCTTTTGTTACCTTTCTTGGTTTCGTACTGTAGCATTTATTTATGAATAAATGAATGAATAACTTTATTTTAATTGTTTGTGTAGTATTAGCAGTAGGTACAGACGCCTGCACATCAAGCTACTACAATCTGTCAGATTCCTTTGATAGATTTTCGACTTTATTACTAGAGTATTAGGTTCAAGGTTCATTGGGAAAAATTTACAGTTTCGGGTAACTTGACCTGCAGGCGTCTGTACAACATTTACTACCCCCGTTGTATTTTTATATTCGAACAGTCCATCCAAAAAAGACCGCCATTGTAACCATAGATTTAGCATCTTTATGTAAAACAGTTTTGTTTTTAGATTTTGGTGTGCAATAAAGTATATTCTATTCTCATGCTTGAAGCTGGTGGCTTGTAATCAGCTGGTATTCAATGTTAAGCAACACTTGCCGAGGTCGGCCTGTTGATGGATTACCGTACATCACACACTAGTATCTTTCAAAAACCACTTTAAGACTGTACTTCTGTGTCCGTCTTGAGGCGACAGGCCGTGTCAAAGAAATGTCAAAAGCAAAGCAGGGGTCCCTGCTAGGGCCACTGCCTGCTGGGGTTACGGGTTGATCGAAAGAGAAACCGCGGCCCCGGAACACACAGGGCAAAATAAGGAACATAAATTATTGATCTGTTTTAAATTACCCATTAATTTTATCGGTTTGTTTTGAGTTATTTTAATTTAATACTATTGTTTTCTTTTTCTTATATAAAATAATATTATTGGTATAATATAAACCATAAATTTATAGTGCATGTGGTGTTAGCCTGTAAATGATTATTGCACTTGTAAAAGTATGTATGAGTAATTAGTTGTATATGTGTTGTGTAAACAATTGTTGGCTAACCGAAATTAATAACCGTGGGTGGGTTTCAGTCAGTGTAAAAGTCTGACATTCACACTCTGGGTGGAGCGGTGGGACTCGGCCCATTAAAATTGAATTTAAAAAAATACAGTTTGTACCTACATTTGTAATTCCGAACTTTACAGTTACCAAGCGGAAAGATCAAATGAACCGTGAATATTGCACTGATAAGAATTATTCGTTCAAATATAATTTCCGCAAAAGATTAACAATGACTAAAATGTTGTTATCATGTTTCTTTTATTATTTGGCAGTAAGTCGTCGAGTTTATCAACAAGACGAAATATTGTCCAACACACAACTTCATTAAATTATTTATATGTGAGATCCTTACTAATATTATAAAAGCGAAAGTGTGTTTGTTTGTTTGTTCCGTCTTCACGCCTAAATGGCCAAATGATTTTGATGAATTTTGGTACAGAGATAGTTGGAACCCTGGAGACGGACGGACATAGGCTAAAAAAAGTGAGAAAAGGGAGAGAAAAGAGGGGAGAGAAAGATTTTTTTTTTCGATTATCAAGTTAGCCCAATGTAACTATGCCACGCGGACTAAGTCGCTGGCCATAGCTAGTTATGTTATATGAATTCTGAACAACAATACTATTGTTGAATTCATTTTGTGTACTGAATTGCAATACGGGTTAAAATCTACAATTGAATTTGAAAACCTGAAGCGGATATATTATTTTTACGTGTCCAGTTGTATTCGGATCATGAATTTTTTGAATAGAAAAATATGCAAATACCTTCGGATACGATTACAAACTTTTATGACCCAATCCTAAAAAAAGTCCCGATACATTTCATAATAATTCTGTTGGTAACGAGGAAACAACTTCTCGATATTAATGTTTCTTTGCGACGAATATCGATATTTGAATTCCCTTATGACTTAGCCAGCAAATACACTAAATAAGAAAAAGCGACCGCGCCCCGTAGGTTCTATAAAAACTTATTTAAAGAGTGCAATTGAAGTCATGGGCATTATTTTAAAAATATTATTGTAAAAAATTATTGCAAATCAAAAATATTATTGTTATTGCTACTTCTAAGAGAAAGCCGCGCGCGTACCAGTTGCCGCATTAACTAGTTATCATTAATAATATTTTTGATTTGCGTTATAGTAGCCCTAATGCACTTAGTATCGTGAGTAGAGCCTTAGTTTAAAATAATGCCCATGACTTCAATTACACCCTGTATTGACCGTTTTGGCCAATATCAGCGGATGGGAAATCATCAAATAACTCCCCCCGGAGCGGGAAGTGTTAGGCTTGTACTGACTAAAACCCACCTATGTTCCTTCTATTGCCCTTTATGTTCCGGGGCCGCGGTATCTCTTTCGAACAACCCACAACCACCTCACGTTAAGGCGCTGTACAAAGCAAACACTTCGTAAAACGTCTAGATTTTCGTCGCAAAGTTAGCCGTATCTATAAATGCCACTAGCCAAATTACCGTGTATAGTTCAATACATAAAGTAAAGACTTTAAAAAAATCAGGTTACAAAAGTGGTCTAGTATACGAAAAAAAAATGTTTAAAAGACGCCGCCGGCGCCGAGGCAACACTCGGGGATAGCTTGCTTAAGGACGCCTCGCCATTCCTAAGAACGTTGCAGCATGCCAAAGCATAGTTTCCGACAGTGTGCGCTTGCATGTAGGATGCCGAAGAATGCTGTTCCTTGCCGATGCCGATAATGGGCGCCGGGCCTAAGAGTACAAATTTTGGAAAGGTTGCCTTTACCTATATTACACCGGTAAATAACTCCTAATAACAAAAGAACTTCTCTTATCAGATTGGGAAACATAGAGCCTACCAGATCGGCAAATACTACCGCCAGAGGTACGGATGTCAAGGAAACAAGCTCATCTCCAACCTCTACCGCAACGAGGAGATAGCCATCAGGTCTACCGACAAGGAACGGACGAAGATGACCATCCAGGTGGCTATGGCTGCTACCTACCCTCCGGAGCCGGAGCAGCAGTGGGATGAAGGTCTGGGGAAGGTGTGGCAACCTGTGCCTTATACTGCTGTACCTTTGTCCGAAGATTATGTGAGTAGATCGGTTTTAGTGTTTTTTTTTAGGAAATATGGTTTGAATAGCTGTGCCCAGCGGTTTCACCCTATGCTCAAAGCGTGATGTGATATGGTCTCCTAGTTTTTGCCCGCGGCTTCGCTCGCGTTAAATTCGGGGTAACACAGTACCCCTGATTTGCAAATACCTGCTACTTGTAGTTTTTGCCCTAGCGCATTATTTATTGTAATAGCAAAGCTAAGTTTTCCTTTTTTTTCTTCTTTCTCCCTCTATGTCTCACTTTAAAAAAAATGTTAGCCTATGTCCGTCTCCAGGGTCCTAAGTATATCTGAACTTTGATGAATTTTGGTACAGAGTAGTACAGAGTACAGAGTGGTAATTGGGACCCTGGAGACGGAAATAGGCTAACTTTTTTGAAAAAAAATGTGAGATATGAGGGAGAAAGTGGGAAGAAAAGAGAAAACTTAGCTTTGCTATTGCAATAATTAAAGCGCTAGGACAAAAACTACAAGTAACAGGTACCTGCAAATCAGGAAAGGGGAAATATGTTACCCCGAATTTTTACGCGAGCGAAGCCGCGGGCAAAAGCTAGTTATTAAATAAATCACCGCTAAATCTATCAACCCAGTTAAACGACGCATTTAAATCAAAAACAAAGATTACTTCGGTGTCTTATCAAACTAGGTTCAAGTTCAAGTTATATAATAATCACAACTTTAATAAACTTTACTCTTTAAAACAGCGACATTAAATTTGTCAGTAGTTATTTTATTTTTATCTTGATATATTTAAGCTATTGCACAGCTTCTATCGCGGGCCTTGAGCGCGGGGACCGAATCCAGAAATTTCGTAACGAATAAAAACCTGACGCTCCCCACTGCGACGGGCACGGAGGTGTGGCTTGTCTAACGTCGTTTACACAATACGCTCAGTTATTTTAATCCCAATTCTAATGTTCTGATAGCGTGTTTGGTAGAGAATCGGATAGTCAAACCCAAGGTCTTGTTTTTCTTTTTGCGACTTCTTTGCATTGGAAGTACTTTTTAAATATTATATTTAGTTTTTTATTTATTGTCTAAGATCATAAAAAAATGTTTATTTTTGCGACTTCTTTTCATTGGAAGTACTTTTTAGATATTTTATTTAGAATGTTTTTATTTATTGCATAAGTTGATAAAAAATGCTATGCAATAGCTTTACCGCGGCAGTCCCCGAGTGCCACACGTATTTTATAAGAATACTAATTTTGTCCAGCGGTTTCACCCGCTACTCAGGCCTTCTCATTTAAAGGATTCTCAGACCTACCCGGTATTTACACAAAATTTCATACAAATAAGTCCAGCCGTTTCGGAGGAGTATGAGAACGAACATTGTGACACTAGAATTTTGTATATTAGATTTTTAGTGCGGATTTCTGTGCCACAAGTTTAAGGCTAATGTCAGGACTCTCTGCTTTGCTGACATCTTATTGAGACGTGAATTTCACCACACGTATTCTTAATACAAAGGTGTATTAAGAATACGTGTGGTGAAATTCATGTCTCCAAAATTAAACTGCTATATATTTTTCCATAACCAATAAAATTCTGTCTCTCTTTTCAGCTCCGCTACTACTCAAACTGCAAGCGTTTCAAGACTTTGATGGCGGAAGCCAAGGAGTACTCCTTGACCGAAGAGTTCGCGCCCTACATGGACCTCATTCCTCTACTGAAGAACAAGACTGGGGTGGACTTCACTGAGAACCCTCTAATGTTTGAAGCGCTGTACGACTTGTATAGGAGTACGGTGAGTTGGATTTTATTTTATGACCAGCTTTTGCCCTCGGCTTTGCTCGCGTTAAATTCGCGGTAACGCAGTTCCCCTTTCCTGATTTACAGGTACCTGCTACTTGTAGTTTTTGCCCTAGGGCCTTTTTTATTGTGAGAGCAATGCTAAGTTTCCCTTTTCTTCCCTCTTTCTCCCTCATATCTCAATCTTTTAAAAAAATAGCCTATGTCCTGCTCCAGGGTCCCAACTATCTCTGTACCAAAATTCATCAAAATCGGTTTAGCCATTATAGCGTGAAGAGGTAACAAACAAACAAACTCACTTTCGCTTTTATAATATTAGTATATTAGTAAGGATAACATAGCTGTTTAGCGCGATTTCACCCGCGTCTTTAGTTGCTGCCGCGCTCCCGTGGGTAGTAGCATAATGTTGTACTATATATAAGTGGAAAAATGGTTCAAATCGGTCCAGTAGTTTTGGAGCCAAATGCAAAAGCAGAACAAATCTTTCCTCTTTGTAATATTCGTATAAATAACATAACAAGATCAACAGGTCTGCTATCCCCGTACCTAACAGTACATTCATATTTCGTTAGTTATGTTTAAGTCCCATTTAATAGGGGCGAGCCTATTGCCATCAACCGGGTACAAGTTCAGACTCTATGGCTGCTACTGAGAAATTCCTGATTAAAAAAATAATAATAACATTTTGCCCGAACCGAGTTTCAAACCCAAGATTTCATGCTTAACAGTCGCGCTTGCGACCACTCGCCCACTCGCAGTCAATTCTTGTTCTATCGAGTTATTTTTTTAAAAAAAAGACGTTGAAGTTTCTTAAAACAAAAACTGCTGAAAATCTTGCCAAAATTATGATAATTTAACCGGGTAAACCAACAATTATCTTGCTGAAATTTTGATAATTTAACCGTATTTTACAACTATGCACCTTACTTGTATTTCCAAGATAAGATTGGTATCAAAATTGCCAAAATTTAAAAACTAAACAATGCAAAGTCTGATCCAAACTTCGTCGGAATTCAATATTTGTATATGAATTTATATTCATATGCAAATATTAAATTCTTTTGGCATTTGTACAGCTGTAATAGTCACTAACAACGTATTCGAATTTTCGAAACAAAAGCCAAATAACAGACTATGACACATACAAAAAAAAATGAATATTATAAATATCCTATCCTACTAATATTATAAATGCGAAAGTTTGTGAGGATGGATGGGTGTATAGATGTTTGTTACTATTTCCCGTCAAAACGGCTGAACGGAGCTTGATGAAAGTTGGCACAGATTATAGTCTGGAATAACACATAGGAACTTTTTATTCGATACCACGCGGGCAAAGCCGCGGGCGCCAGCTAGTAGTTCATTATTTATACCATTATGATTGCTCTATGCAAAGTTCTGGTATTCACTACTACAATCTAACTCAAAAACTTTTATAATTTTTCAGATCGCATTAGGTCTAGATATTCCTGAATGGGCTGAACCTTTGCTGCCCAGGCTAAACGAAGCTGGGAGATTGGCTTACAGGCTGTACTTCAGAAACGATGAGATGAAGAAGATTGGTGGAGGTAAGATTCAAAATGATTCTTCTATTTTATTGTTGTTTAAATAAAAGTTTAATAAAGTCATCACCACGTTGTCAAACGACGTCACTGCATAATTTTAGAAAGATTTAAGTACCCTCCTGTAGGCCTACTATGACATCTTAAAGCAGAACTTATTCCACTGAGTGAAAGAGATGGTGCTAGACACCCTGTATAGCTCTGTCCCTTTCTCTCAGCGGAATAAGTTCTGCTTTAACACGTCATGGTAGGGTAGCTGTTTCGTCAAAATGTCGTCAAAGAAGTTTTGTTTTTGTGCTTAATCCAATGTGAGAAAGAGATAGCGCTATACCTTATATAGCTGTCTCTTTCCTACACTTTTTTTAAGGGATGCGAATTCACTTCCCTGGCCCCGAGAGTCAGACTTTTACTGACAAAATCCCACCCATGTTCGTTCTCTTGCCCTTTGTATTCCGGAGCCACGGTATCTCTTTCAAACAAATCTCATTTGCTGACATCTCTTTAAGGCGCGCTTGGAACGCACGAACGAGGAATGTTTTAGTTATTCACTGGAATAACTAAAACATTCCTGCTTTAAGATCTTAGTAACTTAACTATTCTGTACTGGAGGGTTCCAGTATTTCCCATATCAACGGCGCGTTAACGTTCCACGCCCGTATCAAAGAGATATCAGCAAAGCAGAGAGGCCTACCAGGGCCACCACCTGCCGGGGTTACGGTTTGTCCTAAAGATATACCGCGGCCCCGGAACATAAAGGGCAATAGAACATAGGTGAATTTTAGTCAGTACAAGCCTGACACTCCCCCCCCCCTCACCCAGAGCGGGGCAAGAAATTTGATGATTTCCAATCCACAAAAACAAAAAATGGGTTCCAGTTAATAATATAAGTAATAATAATTTGGCCTTTTTATTTCATGTTTTGCCATCAGTGGCACTTATAATACTTCAGTAAAATAAATTTAGATCAGTAGGTTAACTTAGATTATGTTTTTATTTATATGTATAATAATACGCTTTAAAAATATTTATAAGTTGACATGAATCTCGGTTTGGGTAAAGGCCTCCTCCAAAGATAACTCCTCCAACTATTGTCGGTCTTGTGCTGTGGAGAACCAGTTTACGCCAAGTGCTCTTAGATCATCGTCCCAGCGGGCTAAGGGTCTCCCCTTCCCCCACTTGCCAGGTGGTCTTTCCCACTGGGTAACTCGTGTGGTCCACCTTCGGTTAGACATTCTCGCTACATGGCCAGCCCAACGCTATTTCTGATTTTGAGCATAGTATAAAGCGTTTGTAACTTGGGTTCCAGTACTGTCACATAAATATCGAAACGAACTCGATTCGTGAATAACTGCAGATTTCACTAGGCTAGCTCTACCCAAAGCCTGTGGACGGTGAGCAATGGGTGGCTCGCGCACCTCAAAGAGATGTCAGCAAAGCAGAGGGGCTTGCCAGAGCCTCCGCCTGGCCGGGGTTGCGGGTTGTTCGAAAGAGATACCGCGGCCCCGGAACGTAAAGGGCAATAGAAGGAACATGGGTGGGTTTTAGTCAGTACAAGTCTGACATGCTTCCCCCGCTCCGCCCAGAGCGGGGGAAGTCATTGGATGATTTCCCAGCCGGAAAAAAAGGCTCTACTCAAAGGCTCAAAAAAAGGAGGAGGTTCTCAATTCGGATTCTCGATTCGGATGTTTGTTATGCAATTTCTCCGGCAATTTTAGGCTATTTTTTTTTTAATTCTTATTATATTCGAAAGGGTTCTCAAGAGTGTCCCATATCAATTTAGAATGTACTGCTTCAGTAGTTTATGAGTTATCGTCTATATTACATATTTTTTCTTCTAATTTTTGTGGATGATATGCTTATTTTTTAGTAGCAATGGAAAATCAATACTTGATAATAATTCGTGGCTAAAAGACTTTATTCCAGAAAAAACAGACTCACAAAAATTAGTCTGCGGCAAAAAATCGACGAATCAAACTAAAGTAGCCGGGTTAAGATTTTAAGAAATGTTAACTTATTTTCCGCCTTTTTAATGTTTTGAATAATTATACTTATAGAACCCATTTGTTATAACTATAACAACTATTCTATATAATCCAGTGATATCTAACTCCTCTTAACATTTTCTCCCATCCCCAGGAGTACTCCTGAACATGTTCATCGAAGCTGGCAACGACTTCATCGCTGGGAAGCCAGTATCCCAGCCCCTCCGGCTGTTCTCCGCCCATGACTTCAACATAGGAGCCCTGATGGACGTGGCCAGTATACAGAATGACCAGACCATACCTGAGTATGGATCAGTATTGTCGTTGGAGCTGTACAGGTCTAGGAACACGGGAGCCTATAGTGTTCTGGTGAGTTGAGTTCATGGAAAGAGTTTTTGGACGGCACAGCACGCTGTGTATCGCGCGTTTGAACCCCGCACAGAACAAATATTTGTATGACCTTCAGGTATGTTGTGTCGGGTCTTACTGTTGGTGTATGTAAGTTTAAATTTTTAATTTAATTGTAAACGCACCCACGATACAGGAGAAATTCCTAGTGTGAGACAACATTAAAAAAAAATGTTGCTTTATACAAGGTGTAAAGGAGTGTAATAAGGTGATAAGCAGGTTTTGTGCATATTCCCAGGTTGTCAAACCCTATTATTTTAGAGAAAAAAACATTTTTACTCTTTTTTTTACGATCTCCGTGCGACAACTTTCCTTTTATTGCCCTTAATGTTCAGCCCTCTCAGGTTCACAGCTTGACTTAGTATTTTATCAGTATCTAATAATTAAATCTTTTGTTACAGCCTGTCTACCTCCCAAAAGCTGGCAAATCATCCCCCAAAATCTTGAGGATCAAGAACTGCGGCAATTCCTGTCACTGCAGCTTCAGCAAGTTCAAGGAGATTACCAAAGACTTCCTTTTGCCTGAAAAGGAATTCTATCCACTGTGTGGTATTAAAACTGAGTTATAGTTTACGAAGAAGTATTAGAATTTATTTATATTAGTGCTGATGTCGATTTTGCATTGAAAATATTTGCTGTTGTTACGCATTCTTCCAAAAAATGGCCTATACCTGGCAGAGATGACTAAGTAAAGAAAACAATAAACAAAACAAAAGTTATGCTCATTCCGTCAGTCAGATTATCAAGACATGTTGGACATATTTTTTCTTTTGACAAGCAAAGAAAATGAACAGCCAAGTGCGAGTCGGACTCGTACGACAAGGGTCCCGTACAAACTTGTGACATAAACAGCCATATCTTTTGACTGCGTAAACTTAGAGGGTTGATTTTCTATTCACAGCTTCATATACTTAGTATATGGTCTGTATTTCAACTCGATACCTCCACGGATTCCCGATATATAGGCTCTTGAGTCTTGACAGACGGACAACAAAGTGATTCTATAAGGATTCAGTTTTTTTCTTTTGAGGTACGGATCCCTAATGACAAAGATAAAGCGTCAGTTCTGAGTAAAATGTACAAAAACATGCCACATTTTAACTTAATATTATATTTGTGTAATGTTTTAATTATGTTAAGCTAGGTTTCGCACGCAGCTTCGCCCGCTTTAAATTTGGGGTAAAACAGTTCCCCTTGCGCCTTACTGATTTGAAATAGCAACGCTAAGTTTTCCCTTTTCTTCCCTCTTTCTCCCTCACATCCCACTTTTAATAAAAATTAGTCTATGTCCGTCTCCTGGTTCCCAACTACCTATGTACCGAAATTCATCACAATCGGTTTAGCCATTAAAGCGTGAAGAGGTAACAAACAAACAAACAAACTCACTTTCGCTTTTATAATATTAGTAAGGATAAAAAAAACTCCAATACTATATGTATATAAGTACCTACCTACTACTACTTATACTTTTTGCTTTTTTAATTCATAGATAGGTACAGAAAAGAAAGAGTTATCATTCCATATATTTTGTTCCAAAATTTTATATGGACTTGAAGAGCGAATATTTTTGCTGATAAATTGTGAGAAAACATGAAAAACACTTTATTAAAAACTACAACATGTTAAATATCGAAATCAAAGCGACATCAGTTCTATAGCTTAAGTTAACATTAATTTATTAAATAAATAAGAAGCCAAGAACATAGTTAATTAATGCTTTGTATTCACTACTGGCGACGAACAAAAACATAATGTGACAATTTTTAATCTTCTGAAGTTAATACCAGGCTTTTGTCTAGTTTCAGAAAACATTTTCTGAAGTGAATACTAGGCTTTTGTCCTAAACTTTTTGAATATCGATAATCACTTTTCAGATCTCGAATAAACGAATATAATCACAAAGCTGCAATTACACTTTCTTTGTAGATGATCAATTTATGTACAGACGCCTGCACATCAAGCTACTACAATCTGTCAGATTTCTTTGATAGATTTTCGACTTTGTTTCTAAAGAATTAGGTTCAAGCTTCATTTGGAAAAATTTACAGTTTCGGGTAGCTTGACCTGCTGGTGTCTGTACATACATCAGGCTGGACACACGACAATTTATACAAAATTACATAACCATTTTATGCTGATCGTACACCGTAGATTTCAAATACGGTGAGAGATCAGCATTTAACTGGTTTGGTAAAGGTTTTTAAATCGTCATGTGAACCTATTTGAATGAGTAATTTACTTCTATTTTGATTTAGAAACTGCCACTTCATACAGAATATACATAATATAGAGTTACTTAAAGGTGTAAAAATATTAATTATGACCGTGTTTTATTTAATACACTATGTGATTTTTTTATTTTATTACCTACCAAGAAATGAAATATTGTATTGTTATTTTCATTACATCCTTCTTGTATGCTTCAATATTTATAGTACTTATCTATACTAATATTATAAAGAGGAAAGATTTGTTTGTTTGTTTGTTTGTTTGTAATGAATAGGCTCCGAAACTACTGGACCGATTTCAAAAATTCTTTCACCTTTGGAAAGCTACATTATCCCGGAGTAACATAGGCTATATAACATCACGCTACGACCAACAGGTGCTGAGCAGCGCGGGTGAAACCGTGGGGAACAGCTAGTGTAAAATACTTTTATTTTTTATGCAATTAACTACTTAAATGTTTTTTTTACGATGAATAAATTTAAAGACTACAAATTGTAATTTAAGGACAGTTTGCTGTAACGATACATAAAATTATTTTAAAAGCCAGCAATTTAACTTAATAAGCCTTTGAACAAAAGATTTTATATGTAAAGCATAATAAAAATAAAATGCAACACAACCTCTTAAGATTAAGACAAGGCACTCTAGCGACATTCTTCCAAACTTTTATAAAACCACGTTTGCTGCAAGTAAATCTTTTTGTTACCAAGAGATGGCGCTACCATAAACTATTGTAAGTCCTTCAGATATGAGTAGAACAACAGCTAAAACGGGTCTGTATTTCTGTAGCCCCCTTTGCAGGGTTAGCGTGAAGATAAAATAACTTTTTCTGTGATATTTACGAATATTCTATTCGTACAAAATAAATACTTTAGGCGTATGTTTTGTTTTATTTCCTTGTAAGTACGTAACGTTTTGAAATGATGAATTATGTGGTTGACCAACAGGTGATTTCAATCCTACATACATTCAAAGTTTTTTGGCAGTTTGAGTACTACAAGCGACCTACTCAATTAATGTTTTTTTTTTTGGTATTGTTCGTCGTGTCGTTGAGCTTTTTGGGTTATGAGTCGAGTCGTGTTATCGTGTACGATAACTGACAATTTATTCTTGCACTGACTGGACACTGGACAATTCCACTCAGTATAGCGCTTTCTTAAAAAGACCATTTCAGACACTAATGCATATCACATGAGGACTCATGTAAGTTGACCAAGATTTTTGTCTGAAACTTAAAAGAGTCTCTGAGTTAGTTTCGGCTGTTTCTTCTCACAGTAGTCGAGTACGAAAACCGGTTAAAACGGTTGACAAATAAACATCATTTATTTAATAGTAGCTTTTGCATGCGGCTTCGCTCGCGTTAAATTCGGGGTAACACAATTCCCCTTTCCTAATTTGCAGGTACCTGCTACCTGTAGCTTTTGCCCTTGTGCCTTATTGATTGTAAAAGCAAAGCTAAGTTTTACTTCCCTCCTTCTTCTTCATTTCTCACTTTAAAAAAAAATAGTTTATGCTACGATATTAAAAATAGCTGCTTAATAAAATATAGCCTATGTCCGTCTCCAGGGTCCCAACTATATCTGTTCCAAAATTCATCGAAATTGGTTAAGCCATTAAGTTGATACAAACAAACTCACTTTCGCTTTAATAATATTACTAGCTTTAACCCGCGGCTTCGCTCGCGTTAAATTCATTATAACACAGTACGTGCTACCTGCAGTTTTTGCCTTATTGCGCCTTATTGATTTGTAATAGCAACGCTAAGTTTTCCCTTTTCTTCCCTCTTTCTCCCTCACATCCCACTTTAAAAAAAATTGCCTATGTCCGTCTCCTGGTTTCCAACTATCTCTGTACCATCGGTTTAGCCATTAAAGCATGAAGAGGTAACAAACAAACTCACTTTCGCTTTTATATAATATTAAATATGTAGTAAGGATTACTGGCTCAACTCAAAAATAATACCAGTAGCCCTACTATGACCTCTTAAAACAATTCTTATTCCGCTGAGGAAAAGACACAGAGCTATACAGGGTGTCTAGCACCATCTCTTTCACTCAGTGGAATAAGAATTGCTATAAGATGTCATAGTAGCCCTTCTGTTTCCTCTTCTCAGCCCACTGGCTGTGATATATATACGTAAACAATAAACAAAGCCGTATACCAAGTTTTACTGAAAGCTTTTTTAATTCCTTAAAATTAAAAATTCTCCGTACAGCCGTTGAGCTGAGAAGGTGCTTTTAAGCTTCTTACTCGAGCTGGGATAAAGTTGCAGTAGCGAAAATGTTTTATGAGCTCTTGAGCCATGTGTCTTAGCGAGTTGACTTATGAAATTTCATTTAAATGAGTTTGAGGCCAAATAATGACGAGATAGATCCTAGATTCCGCGGCCCCTGAACACAAAAAGCAAAAGAAGGTACATGGATGGTTTTTTTTTTTATTGAGAATGAACTCACTCTTGACCTCGATCTCGCCTGATGGTAAGCGACAGATGAGGTCTACGATGGAGCGAGCGAGCCCAGAAGATGCCTATTGACTCTTGTTTTGAAGGCAGACGGGTCGTATGTGGTAGGGAACACAGAAGCCGGTAGAGAGTTCCACACCTTGGCCGTGCGCACAATAAATGTTGAGGAAAAGCGCTTAGTACGAAAAGACGGTACATCGACCAAGTGCGGGTGGTACCCTGCCGTGCGTCTGGTAGCCCGGTAGTAAAACGGAGATGGTGGGATCAGGTCATGGAGCTCCAGCGCACACTCTCCGAAGTACAATCTGTAGAAAACCGACAAGCTGGCAACGTTACGCCTGTGCGCCAGGCTATGAAGCTTGGACACAAGCATCTCATCGCCTATGAGCCTTTTGGCTCTGCGTTTATAATATTATAATTAGAAGACAGTAGGAAGTAGGATAAAAACATTATCATAATAAATACCTATGCAACTACTACTAATAAATTACTGGTGTAATGGAAAGATACTGTTCTTTCATTTTATATTATTTTGTGTAACTTTCAGCCCAGAGGTCCCAGAGGCCCAGGTTGTGAGTTCAAAACCGGCCAAGTACATATGTGACTTTTTCAATTTATATGTATCTACATTCTAAAGTTTATCTAAGACATCACAGACATGAGTGAAGGAAAAAACTTGAAAGGACACCCGGAGTTATTATTTATTATGTACAAAAAACCTGTATACACTCAACAAAAATAATCGTCGCCACACCACACTGTTCAATGCGAAATAGAAAGACGAAACGGAAATAACTGGCTTGCTTTCTATGAGAGAGAGAGAGAGAAAGACACAGACAGAGAAACACGCGCACGACTTACTACAGCAAAAAGTGTCGTTACAACTTTTAGTCTTAAGCAAAAGGTGTCGTTACAACTTTTCGTACTAATTTTTCAGTCTAGCCCCCTTCCGCAACGCGCGAAAAGGAACTTCATTCCAAAAAGAACATACAATCGAACATAGAACCTCCTTTTTTTTGAAGCTTGATCATTTCCAAAAAATATCCATACCCACCGTATTCGAGCTCTTCCGCAAGGAAAACGGTCTCATGCATGTCAATATGTTTTTTTTTTTCAAAAAGTAAGTAATACAAGAACGCAATTCAGGCCCAAATTACCATCTCGTATCTATTTAATAACAAAGCTGTGACGAGGGTGCTACAATTTACCATCTCATATTTTGTTACCCCGACGGAATGCGCCGAAATTAGGGCTCGCCCTTCGAATAACCACGGACTTACAATTTTGGGGTTTTGTAGCATTCGTGTTGAAGTGTAAACACCTGCTGTAGGTTTAAGTCATTGAATATTTTTAGTGTTAATTTTCCTGAATTCGGTACATTTTATTGTAGAAGATTAAGGACCCAAGGTCGCCTCGTAGGATGGCTAGAAATTTTGTAATCAGACAGACAGACCGACAACAAAGTGATCCAATAAGGGTTCCAGTTTTTCCATTTGAGGTACGGAAACCTGAAAATGAAAAACCTAAGTCTAACACCAATATTTGACTAGTATTTGTCTTTGTTTTCCGGGTTTCAGGTTATTCGAAAGAGATACCGTGGCCCCGGAACAAAAATAGCAAAAGAAGGAACATGGGTGGGGTTTAGTCAGAAAAGACTGACACTCCCCCCCTTTCCCCCAAAGCAGGGAAAGTTATTTACTTGAAAAACTAGAAGTCCGTAAACTAAGTGTGCTATGCATTGCGGTAGTAAGCCATTCAAAATAACAATCGACGCCTGCCCTTACACCTCCGTTTCCTTCCACCCCGCATTCCTAAGCGACCTGAAACATCCAACACATTTGAAAAACCGGCCAAGAGCGAGTCAAACTAGCTCAGCGAAGGTTCCGTAAAAACTTGCTTTATTCACATCTTAAAGGGACTAGAGTTGAGTTTACACTTTTAATTGCAACTCGATACTGCCACGCATAAAGGGTCTTGACAGACAGACAAATACGGGTTTCGTAAACGGAACCTTAAGTGGAACACTTTGTCCGTATGTCTGTCTATATCTACACAGTCAAAAGATATGGCTGTTTATGTCGCAAGTTTGTACGGCACCGTCGGTGCGCGAGTCTAACTCGCTCTTGTGCGGTTTTTTCCTTTTGAGGTCCGGAACATTAAAAATGGTACATAATCCTTTGGTTCTTGAAGTCAATGTTGAACACATACTTACATAAAGAGCAGAGATAACTGTACAGGTTGAATATATGTATAAATACACTAGCTGTGCCCCGCGGTTTCACTCGCGTCGTTATAGAATCCTACTTTCTAATATTAGGAGGATGGATGTTTGGATGGATGTTACTCTTTCATCTCAAAACAAGTTAACTATGAAATTGAATTGATCTTGATGAAATTTGGCATAAAGGTAGATAACGATGTCTGGAATAACACATAGGATACTTTTCATTCGATATCATGCGGGCAAAGCCGCAGGCGCCAGTTAGTATACAATAAATATATCTTTATGAATTGTAGCCTATGTGTTTTTCTGATGTCTAAGCTATATTATTGTAAAGTTACGTTAAAATCTATTCAGTAGTTTTTGCGTGAAAGAGTAACAAACATCCATACAAACTTTCGCGTTTATAATATACTAGCTTTCGGGGTAACACAGTTCCTCTTTCCTGATTTGCAGGTACCTGCTACCTGCAGTTTTTGCCTTGTTATTGATTTGTAATAGCAACGCTAAGTTTTGCCTTTTCTTTCCTCTTTCTCCCTCATACCCCCATTTTTTATTAAAAAAAAATATGTCCGTCTCCTGGATCCCAACTATCTCTGTACCAAAATTCATTAAAATCGGTTTATCCACTTAGGCGTGAAGACGTAACAAACAAACAAACTCACTTTCGCTTTTATAATTATAGTA
Organism: Ochropleura leucogaster; assembly: GCA_958449745.1. Lineage (NCBI taxonomy): Eukaryota > Metazoa > Arthropoda > Insecta > Lepidoptera > Noctuidae > Ochropleura > Ochropleura leucogaster. The sequence continues at coordinate 15,730,111 of OY288215.1, read as the reverse complement.
AGGATATAAATATAAATTAGTAAGGATATAAAAAGTGGGATGTACATGTTATACATAGAAGGTACATAATCATTTATTTATTTGTAAGACAGGTAGTTACATTAATAGGATGTTCTATGTAAAGCTTCGTTCTTGCTATGTCTAGTCATATTGGCATATAGATTAAAAATATAACAAAAAAAAACACATTAAAAAAAAACATATATATAATATACACATATATATTAAATGTCAAAATTTTACATACGGTTTGCTTCCCTCTCGTGACAAATGTGCCAGGAGATCTCAAAGAATCTCCTGATTGATACTTTGGGTGTAAGGAAGAGGACACGTTCAAATCTATTAGAACCATTACTACAAAACTTAAACACACACAATTGAATCATCATCTGCCTAGCTGTAGGGCGCGGCTGTTGAGCGTAAGGTCCTGGACTCGAGTCCCATGTTAGGTAGTGTTGTTGGATTTTTTCAATCAGGAGATTCTAGCCACGGAGTCTATATTTACGTCCGACAGGGTTGGCGCAGTGACTGAGGGATCGACTGCTACGCTGCGTGTCGCGGGTTCGATTCCCGCTCGAACAAATATTTGTATGGCCTACAGATAGTTGTTCCGGGTCTGGCTGTTTGTGTATGTGTGTTTCAATGTTTGTAAACTCACCCATGATACAGGAGAAATTCTTAGTGTGAGGCAACGATCTTTTAAAACAAAAACAATTATACTTATATCCGTGTCCTTTTCAAATATACGTTGATTAAGCACCTTTTTTTGGATGGGAAATAATCAAGTAACTTCCCCCGCTCTGGGCGGAGCGGGGTGGAGTGTCAGACTTGTACTAACTAAAACCCACCCATGTTCCTTCTATTGCCCTTTGTGTTCCAAGGGCGCGGTATCTCTTTCGAACAACCCGCAACCCCGGCTGATTAAGCACCTTCTGTTTCACTTCACCGATTACCACCTACTACCAGCAGAACATATACGTTCCCGCGACTTACGACATAAAAAAATATGGATTGTGGAAATCGCTAATCGCTCCGCTTAGTTTCATAAGATCGCACCCTAACAACGACCCGAGGGTCGAATGCGACCGTAATTTACGTAACGTCACGGGAAATGTAAATTTTTCGCATAATTTATGCTTTTGTCTTAGCTAATGTTTGGAAAAAATAATGGAATATAAGTAATCTAATTATATTTTAGGCTTTGCCCTTTCGAGGTTTTAAATTCTATGAATATTTCAGCCAACCTATTGCACGTTTTATAGTAAAACCGGCCAATTGCGATGTTACAATAAGTACCTTAAACAGAATCTTTAGGAACTAATATTATAAAAGCGAAAGTGAGTTTGTTTATTTGTTTGGTACATCTTCACGCCTAAATGGGTAAACCGATTTTGATTAATTTTGATGAAAAAGCTACAGGTAGCAGGTACATGTAAATCAGGAAAGGGAAGCTGTTACCCCGAAATTAACGCGAGCAAAGCCGCAGGCAAAAGCTTGTGAGGATTGATGCATGTATTTATGGATGTTTGTTACTCTTTCACGTCAAAACGGCTGAACGGATCTTGACAAAATCTGACGAAGGTAGATTATAGTCTGGAATAACACATAGGATTTTTTTTGTATCGCGCGGGTGAAGCCGCGTTCGCCAGTTAGTATTACCTAAATGGTGTCGAAAAAAAAACTCAAAATTCCACAAATACGAAACTGCAAACGCACGTCTCTACGCAACAGCGCCATCTTGGAACCATTGAAGCTGAAATGGCACTTTACAGGAATCTTTATGGGTTTTCTCCCATAACTACATCCAGTGTAGTGGTCTAGATTTTTATGTGTTATGCTGAAAAGGCTTCCCCTCGTTTGGATCGGTTATTTTATTTTATAGGACAATTTTAATCAGGTTTCTCCTATGCGTTTCAATTTCATAAGTAACTAGCTGTTCCTCGCGGTTTCACCCACGCTGCTCAGCACCTGTTGGTCGGAGCGTGATGTTATATAGCCTATAGCCTTCCTCAAGAAATGGACTATCCAACACTAAAAGAATTTTCCAATTCCCACCAGTAGTCCCTGAGATTAGCGAGTTCAAACAAACAAACAAACTCTTCAGCTTGATAATATTAGTATAGATTAGTATAGATAATAAATTCTGACTGCTTCGTTGGTGGAGTGGTGCTGAACTGCGACTGTTGATCATGAAGTCGTATATTCTGGGCCTATTTGGCGCAGCCGTGAGACACACAATTACGTATTTATTATTACCATTTAGTTTTAAGTCTTTATCTCATTTTGTGTGCACTTGTGGCATGGGCCAATTTTTTTTTTTCTTTCTTTCTTTCTATTCAATACCCGGGTCGGGCAAAGTCCAAGGTGTAATTGCTTTTTTTCGATCATTTCTCCGTAGTAGTTTCCATCCAAAAAAAAGTTAACTTGTTTACCTACATATATTATATTTTGTTGGGAGGAAAATAATTTTCCTTCCAACAAAATATTATTATTAATGAATATTAGCAATTATACCTTGGACTTTGCCCGACCCGGGTATTGAATCTAAGACTTCATGATCAACAGTCGCGGTTATTATCAATAAACTTTTGCCTCCTGGGCGGAACGGGAGGAAGTTTTTGGATGTGCGTTTGATCCTCTTTCACAAAAAAACTACTGAACGGATCTTGGTGAAATTTGGCACAGAGGTAGATTATAGTCTGGAATAACACATAGTATACTTTTTTATCATCACGCGGGCGAAGTCGCGGGCGCCAGCTAGTTCATTAAAAAAAAGTTGAATCTCCGCTTGAATATTTCGACTGGGCTGTTCATTCCCAACTGCGTCTGTATTGCCAAGTTCGTATTACAACCAGCATCTATTTAAATTTGCGATTTAATTGACTTCTTCTGGGTAAGTTGATCCCATCGGCGACCTCACCTCTGTCCTCTAGACAAGACTGGGGTCAAGAGCAGATCCATTTAAATATTAAAAATCAAACTCAGTGTCGGTATTTAAGAAAATCACCACTTACCAAGTTTTTCTATTGCCACAAAATGATAGAATCTAATGATTAATTTAGCTTGTAGTGTCGAGCACGAATATTTAAACACTTAAATAAAATTAATAGTGATATTGCGCTAGAATTAAACAGGATTAACAACAGGATTTTTTACACGACTTGGCACACGATGTGGTCGACATGTGGAATGTGGCCATTATTGTGCCGATTGTCGTAACGGCCATAGCCTAATAGCCAAGACCCTCGACCACCATCTGTCAAAGGGGAGCTCTCCTTAGGCGGTTGGATACAGAGCCTGATTCAGAAGACAGTACTCCTCGATACGGCTCGCATTGTGAGGAGGTTACTGTCTCTGGAGCCCTAAACCCTAGCTTGAACCCTGCTCCCGATACCGGCGGATGCCTATTTTTATTTGTTTGTCTATTTTTTTTAAGAAATATTTAAAAATGAAAACGGTAAGTGCGAAAAATTGTTAAAGTGGTTTTTTTTAGGGTTCCGTAGTCAACTAGGAACCCTTATAGTTTCGCCATGTCTGTCTGTCCGTCCGTCCGTCCGTCCGTCCGTCCCTCCGTCCGTCCTCGCTTAATCTCTGTGACCGTTAGCACTAGAAAGCTGAAATTTGGTACCAATATGTATATCAATCACGCCGACAAAGTGGTAAAATAAAAATTGGAAAAAAATGTTTTACACCCTATATGTAAAGTGGGGAGTGATTTTTTTTTAATTTCAACCCTAACGTGTGATATATTGTTGGAAAGGTATTTAAAAATGAATAGGGGTTTACTAAAATCATTTTTTGATATTGTCAATAATTTCGGAAATAATCGCTCCAAAAGTAAAAAACAATGTGTCCCCGCCCTCTAACTTTTGAACCATAAGTTTAGAAAATATGAAAAAAATCTGAAAAGTAGAACTTGATAAGGACTTTCTATGAAAATTATTTTGAACTTGATTGACACAACAGTTTTTGTACAAAAAAGACAAAAAGTTTTACAAAATAATTTCTGGACTAAGTTTGTAGTATAATCGTATATGCAAGCATTTTTTTTTAACTTCGTTTACATATTTTATTATCCTGAACGTATCTTTTTTCAAACAAAAAAAAGAATTATTGAAATCAGTTCTCGCAATCCAAAATTATTAAAAAAAAAGTATTAATTAGGAAATACAATTCTCTAGTGTTCAACGTCAAACAAATAATAAACTCATAAGTGGGAACACTTATTGTGACGGACGGGAAACTACGGAACCCTACACTGAGCGTGGCCCGACACGCTCTTGGCCGGTTTTTTAATATTATGTTCACACCAACGTGGAATATTAATCAGTCCAGCGAAAGATAATCACATTTAAAAATTACTAAGTGTTAAGATATTTGTGCTTGTCACCGTACAGTAATACTTATACGTTATTAAAATCTAATAATTACATTAACAACATAACAAACATTAATTAACGATAAATTCCAAGTAGACATCTCGCGTGGCTCAATACAATGCTTTTAATTAAATATCTGACGAAAAGCCGTTCACAAATGAAGTATTTTGTAGTAACGTTATTAATAACTCTTTGATTGTGAGAAATATGATATTGTTAAAATGGTTTTGAAAATAGACATGCTCACTTAGATGACGACGACACGATTGGCGCAGTGGTTGAGCAATTGACTGCTGCGCTGCAAGTCGCGGCTTCGATCCCCGCATGGAACAAATATTTGTATGACCCTAATAGGTAGGTAGTTGTTCCAGGTTTGGCTATTTGTGTACAGGAAAGTGCCTAGTGTGGGGCAACGTTTTACAAGAAAAAATGTCTCGCTGATGGTGGCGGGTGTGTTGGGCCCTTTAGTTCCTTTCAAAATGGTTGAGCTGAATGGGGCATGCCTGAACGGGCACTGCCAGTCGTGACTGGTCATCTCTTAGCTGCCAAGGCTTTCTTTAATTCATCTATTAATAAACTTTTGTTTTCGCTTTTACTCTGGACGCTCTTAATGTGCACGATGTAGAAAAACGTGAAAAAAAAATTAAAGAGTGTCCATAGAGTTTCTTGCCCATTCTTCTCCATAGAGATGTACGCTTTGGAATAGAACTACAGTACTTTCACATTCAAAAGTGCCTTTAATCCTTACTTAATATTATAAAAGCGAAAGTGAGTTTGTTTTTTATACGTCTTCATGCCTAAATAGCTAAACCGATTTTGATGAATTTTGGTACAGAGATAGTTGGGACAGTGGAGATGGAAATAGGACATAATTAGTAGTTAATAGGATATAATTTTTTTTTTAAATGATTGAGATATGAGAGAAGCAGAGGGAATAAAACTAAATTAGGCGTAATGGCAAAAACTACAGGTAGCAGGTACGTACCTGCAAATTGGCAAAGGCGAACTGTGTTACCCCGAATTTCACGCGAGCGAAGCCGCGGGCAAAAGCTAGTAGTTTAATAAATGCTTTGAGTTTGAGAACTTTAGGTGAAATGAAATGAAAGAAGATTATTTGAGAATTTTAGGTAACTGTTCTATAAACGTAGTTTCCACATTCATCTTCTGCCTAGCTTTTTCCCAACTATGTTGGAGTCGGCCTCCAGTCTTACCGGATCAGCTGACTACCAGCATTTTAGATGGAGCGCCTGCCTATCTAATCTACACAACCTATTAAAAACTGGGTAATTCGATAATAGTTAAATATTTCATAGTATATGCCTCGGAAAGTACGTAAGCAGTCATTAATCCGGGGTTGCGGGTTGTTCGAAAGAGATACCGCGGCCCCGGAACGTAAAGGGCAAAAGAAGGAACATGGGTGTGTTTTAGTCAATAAAATTCTGATATTTCCCGCCCAGAGCGGGAGAAGTTATTTGACGATTTCCCAATAGCAAAAAAAACCGTCATTAATTAGATCTTTGACAGTCGTTACAGGACTTATAGGTAGTCGGCCTGATAACCAGCCTTACTACAACGGGTATCGTATTAAAACTAAAGTAAAAAAAGAAAATCTATCAGCTTCTACTAAAACATTAACACTTTAACTACATATTTCGATTTCGAGCCTACACTGTAAGTATATACTTTTTAGACTTGCTGACTGTACGTCCGTATAATTAATTAATTATGATCTTCTTTTAATTAAATATTTAATGAAAAAAAATTCAATAATGATAATCAAACAAGTCTACATTATATATAGTCTGTAAATATTACCAAAACATAATACACATTTCAACATAAAGGATCGACTTGACGAATCACAGCGCCGAATATAATAAAGCACTCAACGCTGCCGATGACCGTAATATTGCTATACCGATTCAGTCAGGCGTTCACGATTATTATGCTGTTTGGAGCGAATTTAAATCTAGAATCGATATTCTGGAACATATACGTGTGCTTATATTATTTTTTATTTGTTTTCTAAGCGAATGCTAAAGTGTTTTATTGATAGGCTGAATTTGTTTGCTAACCAGTTGAAGGACACCTATTTTGAGCCTAGGGCATTAGGCATTGCCTAATTTCACAAGCTTGGAGCTAAGATTTTGGACGATCGACAATCCAAGATTACGTGTAACTTAGTTTTAGTGAAAACAGTTTTGTTTCAAAGACATTCTAGAACAAACGAAGAAGTTAGTTCTGGGTATCAGACAGGTGTGTAATTAATTGTTAACGAACCGTTATAGCAGTTTCCAGACACATTAAGTACGTCTAGTTAACCTAAAAGTTGTCTAATAAGTCCAACTTGATCTATAGTTTTGTACCAAACCTGTCTGGAACCTCAATCCAACCTAGCCGCCGCGGGAGTCAGTCCAGGTGTCGGGCGAGTGCCTGTGGACGGTGAGCAATGGTTAGCTCACCGTCCGTCAGTCTATTGACGACAGGCCGTGTCGATGGTGAGCTCGTGTTCCACGCGCGCCTTTAAAACATGTCAGCAAAGCTGAGGGGCCTTTTTTTGGGGTGGAAAATCATCAAATAACTTCCCCCACGAAGAAGGAACATGGATGGGTTTTAATCAGCAAGTCTGACACTCCCCTGCTCCACTCAGACCGGGGGAAGTTATTTGACGATCTTACAGAAATACTTCATCTGTGAAAATTTCAACTGTCTTACGGTGTACTGTACTGTATCACGGTTTATGAGATAAAGCCTGGTGACAGATGGACAGACGGATGGACAGCGGACTCTTAGTATTAGAGTCCTGTTTTACCTTTTGGGTACGGATTCCTAAAAACCTCGTCTTAACACCTTTCATTCGTTTATTGAGTATCTTCTTTAGCACAAAATACGCGTGCCAAAAATAAAACGTCATTCAATACTTTTGTGAATTCAATTTTAAACCTTCTCGGTACATAAATCACTTTTTCTCATTCTCAAAATGGCGGAAACGGGCTCCCCGTACGAGACGCGAATTTAAAGTCTTGTTTTACATTTTGTCGCCGGATTTAGGGTTCCGTGGTTAACAAGGAAGGAACCCTTGTTTGTCTTGTTTCTGGGACCTTTTGTCCGCAACTGACATCATGTACATAGCCTTTTCCCAGCTGTATTGACGTGGGCCTCCAGTCTTACCGGATTCAGCTATCCACAACCCATTTAGCAACTGGGTAATACGATAATCCTTGGTAAGACTGATTTTTTACTTCCTGTAACTACTTTTGGCCCTATAAGTTTTGTTAAAGGGTTATAAATTAATTGAAAGGTTAACCTTGTGAACGCTACAACACTTAAAATGCATTCGCCAAGCCACTTACCTATTTATCCTCAATATTTTTCACATATCTGTGCCCTTGGCGTCTTTGCTTGATTGTCACTAACATTATGTCACTATTGCTAACTAAGTTTTAAAAGACAAACAAATATTTACCGAATGTTTTTTCGCAGGCAGTACCTAAATACCTACATAAGTAGGCACCCAAATTGCACATAAAATATTAAAGGAATGTTTCCTTTTATTCGAAATTCTAAATTATTTAACAAAAGCCGAAGCTTTTGTCTAATACGGAACCCTCAACACATCACAGGAACTTACCACATATTTTTACCAGTGGCAATCTCATCAATTTCCTTGATGACGTGGGAATGTAGGTTGTAAGGGTGTCAAATAAATCAGTTTTATAGCGCGTAAGTTAGAAGTCATGAGACGGACGGCATACATTACGTCGTGTTGTGAGGACTGGCCGATTTCTTTTGAATCAAATGCACTAAAGAATTATGTGGTTGTTCAATGGACCTCAATGAATATGTTAGGTATTGTTTTATGTAGTAATGAACCAGCAGACAACTCGTAGATATACTCATCGCACTTTTATCTTTATGGACTTAAAACGTTATAGATCTCCTAAACTTGATGGTAAACTAGTGATGTCCAACCTCCATAGACTATCCAAAACCGTTAACAATACAAAAAAAAATGAAATAGGAAGAATATTGCAAAAAAAAAACGGGTTTTATTTATTTATTTTGACGAAATTTCTATGTAAATAGTCAAATTAAATCGAGATATCATCTTTGCTATTTATTCGAGATGCTTCTAACGTTAACAGGATTTCTGCATTTTCTTATAAATAGATTTTCTCCTATATCGATTTTCAAATTACAGAGGCACCAGACCCATAACCATCTATTTTAGCTATTCGTAGATAGAGATTCACAGAATTAGTTATTGAAAGTTTTACCCTTTCAGGTATTTGCGTACATAAGTTCCAAATCAAACATAGCTGACTAATTACGGTCTGTAATGTTATGACATGTGTGCCGTTACCAAATGGTAGATAGGCATTTCACAGAATTCATGCAAATATCGTATAGCCTGTCCATGTCTAGCTGAGTAAATAGTAGCATGATGTTTTGAGATTTAAAAACCGGACAATGACCATAGATTTGAGTATGTGGTTTTAAATTTCAACTCGATACCTCCTCCCGTTTCCAACATAAAGGGTCTTGATAGACAGACATACGGACAACAAAGGGATCCTATAAAGGTTCCTTGTTCTTTTTGATGTACTGATGAACCGATGTTTATGACCCTTATAACCGGTTTGAGCCAGAAAACTGAAATACAACTATAAGGATATTATGTTAATTACATTTAGTCAGGCATTCAAGTTGAGTCAAGTTTAGTTTAAAGATCTGAATAGTGAATGGCTTATTCCAGCTGATGCAAAATTATATAAATATTTAGATCGGGTGGGGTTTTTTCAAATTTTGGAAGGTTGACATATCAACCTATATAAACCAGTTTATGCGATATAAGTCTTTAAACTGACATGGTTACTAATATTATTATTAAAACTTGATATGGGGGTAATTCGTTTTTTGCGTTTGGTACCACTAACACCGTCACTCACAACTCCATTTTGTTCTCGACACTCAACCGGATTTTGCTCTCGACTCTCAAAACTCACTGTATCAAGTGGCAATCTTTTTTTGTTTTTTCAGTTTAAGCGGATCTTTCATCGTACGGAAAATCTACAGTGTACGATTCGTTTTCAAAAGGGCTGTATTAACTAGTTTTGTATCTACATATTATATAGTTTAGAAATCGTCAATCGCATATGTAACAAAATTATAATTATCATAAAAAACAACATGAAATCATTTTACAGCAAAACACTACATTATGATTTAAGATGGAGAAACTCTGTAAAATACATCCACGATCGTCTTCCATCCCTTCTCTCTCTTCTACTCTTCTAAATACCTGTAAATTATATCTTAGTACTGATAAGTATTTACCAAGTGAATCAGGTAATGAACATCAATTGCCATTCCTCAAGCAGTACATAACATTAATAGTACGAATTAATTATCGTTAATTACAATCAACGTCCCAGGCGCTGCTTCGAATGATCAGCATATCTAGGTTGATCACGATATCTATCTATTGAGAACTGACAAATGCACTTAATTTAATTAATGTAATATTAATAAAGTACGGGCAATTTCACCAACAGAACGAATGGCTTAGAAATAACTAAGTGTACTAAGTTAGTGTTATTGGGCTTTTCAACCCTTTGAAAGACATCATGGCTGCTATTACTAGTAGCCAGGAGTCTACTGAATTTTTGCCTTGTGTTATGGGTGACTTAAAACAAAATTGACTAAAAGTTGGTATGCTTTTAGGTACACCTCTGCCGAACCCGAGGGGATTATTTGATACTAACGCACTCGTTATCAACAACTGTCAATGTCATCATGTAGGTATTTCATGTCCATAAAACTTGTTTCAAAGAAAATGATTAAATTATTATTTAATTGCCACGAAATAATGAAGAGATCTACTGATCGCGTTCGGCATATTTCACAGATCAGCAATTTGCTCTAAATGATCTTTTTAGGAATACGATGAAATATGCTTGGATTCTAAAATAAGAGATAGAAAGAGCAATAACTCAGTTTGTATGTTTTGCCTTTACAAACATAGGATCAATGTATCGACTAATGTTTATTTGTCAATACATTGTCTAATTGTTTATTATTTCTATAAACTCGTTTTGAATTCTAAATTGTGATTACGACCTTAGTTGTTTTCATTCACACGTACACATTGTAGACTCGTAAGATACCATTAATAGCTTCTGCTGTTAGTACCACAATGGTTTTTTAAACGCATAACATTTTTCAATGTGTTTTAATGATAGGAAAAGCGTTTCCAGCTATGTAGCTGTCAGTAAAAGACGACGAGTAACTAACGGTTGTAACCATTTGAAGTTGTCTGTCTAAATTATCCTAATGGAAGACGTTTAGTAACTCTGTTTCCAGGCAGACGATGACCTTAAGGGTCAACTCTAAGTGGCCCTAAGGTTAACACTTGCCTTGCAGGGTATCGTTAGCAATTGGCATGATATTTAACTTGGAATGAAAGATGAAGGGCCATCCATCAAAGAAATTAGTGTTCTTCAATTTACAAGTCTAGCATAAATCATACAGGCACTCTAGACCTTGCTTGTAGAATCTTATTTGTGTTTGATCATATAAAGTCTCTTTTATAAACATTACTTTGTGGTATATTGCACATTATATTTCTAATCAAAATAGTAGAGCATGAAGAAAATAAAATACGACCCGCTTTATGTTGTATTTCGCGTAATTGATAGTACCTACACCTTGTAGTCACAAAGGTTTCTTTGGAAATTGGAATCTTATTTGTTAACATTTAGGTAGGTTGCTTTATCTCAATAAAGAAATGCTAAAGTTCACGTTTGTTTATTACAAATAAATTAAGTCAAATACTTATTTAGTAAGTAAGGATAGAAACAGATGGCGTGCCATAGTATCAGCCTGCTCCCTTTAAGGGAAATCACTAGATTTTTAAAAGTATTAAGATTATTCAGTCTCGATTATTACTTGGTGCGGCAATACTCCATCGATTCTCGAATGACCAAGTTTTACGAAGTCATATTCCTTCCATACGCACTTAAACTTATTCGACTGTGTGCCAAAAAAGCTAATTTAGTCTTGCTTGTTTCGTCATATTCTTAGCGATTCTTCATGGGCTTAATAGAATGACGCGTACGGTTTCAAAAAAAAAGTTGCAAAACTTAAATTCGATTCGCATTTTTTCTCAGGCTGAGAACGTGTCGATAATATCAGCCAGTTTCTAGACCCATGCTCAGTAAGACTAATAAGCACACTTAACACTTTTCTGAAATATTTTATTTGTACCAGATGATATCTAGATAACATTTTTGATTAAATATGTTTGGCTCAATTTTACAGCTTTTTTGAAGCACAAAGTACTGTAATAAACAAGTTAGTAGATAGCTATGTACTTCATTCATATCTACTTGTTTATTACAGTACAATAGAATTTTGACATCTTTTTTTATATAACAATACAGTTTTTCATGACATTCAATCTAATATTTTTTATTACCTATTTAAATTGAACCCGCTTTCTGAAAAAAAGACGCAATATTAAACTGGATCAAAATAGATTAAGTTAATAGTAAATTCCACCAAAAGTAAATTTTATCGGAATAAGCTAACATTAAATGATAATTATAAATTCCCTATGAACCTACCTTATATTTATTTTTCACAACCCAATAATTAAAAGCTTTTTCAAACTATTTGTGAGTAAAGTGCTAAGGCCTCGTAACTTCCAATGCTTGATAAAAAATAATTATTAAAAGCTAAGATAAATCAGAATGAATATGAAATTTTCAAGTTTGACTATTTAAAATTTAATTATCATACCAAATACCTTTTTACAAAATAAATGATGTAATCTGCTTAAACATTGAAATACCAAATATTCCTAAAAGTATGATAACTTAAATGTGCAATAGACAAATGTATCAGCTGCCGTTCAACTTCATTATTGTACAAAAGATCACTGTAAATTTTTATTGAACAAAAACCTTAGCAAAAAACCGGTCACGCAGGTAAGTGTCCCCTCCCTAGCGCACGGCGTGAAGTTGATAACACTTTCTGTGCGCCCTGTGCAAGGCGAATTACGCGAACTTCAAGTCAAATGGAGCGCAGCGCAGCGGCATATGCGCTCCCTGCTCCTGGTTCGTGACTTAAACAAAAACAAACCATTTATTGACTCTCAAAACCGAGTTTTAACACGCACTCTACTCCGTAATTTAACAACAAAACCCAAAACAAACGTACTAACAGTGAATTGTAACGTTACAACAACTCTGGAAGTAAAGTTTTTTGAGTTTTGTTTATAGTAATCGCCGCGGCAACCTGGCCGAGTTACGGAGAGCAACAGTTTGCTAGCCATTTACACGCGCGTCGCCTCCTTCGATTTTGTTAGGTTATACTTCTATGTCAGTCGTGCGGTTAAAGACAGCGTGCTACGTCGCGTCGCTGCCTCGCGCGCTGTTATCGTCGAAAACTTTTTATCTTGTGTCAAATATCGTCGATTAATAGCGAAAAATCGATCCGAATAACGAATAATAATCGAAAAAGTGTTGTTTTAAGTGTTTGAGTGATTTCTTGTGGTAGTTTTTGTGTAAAAACGAGTGCATTCTTCGGTGATTCATCTCGTGACAAGAAATTGTGTACCTACAGTGTCGCTTTGTGGATGTATTGGTAAAATTATGTGTGCCGAGTACAAGTGAACTTAGTTTTATTTTTTTGGAGAAGTTGCAGAGGAATTTGATTTGAGAACGATAAAAAAGGTAAGTTGTCTCTTGTAATTGACCACGATTATGAATAACGGAGCTGAATAAGTAATCTTTTGTTCTATATTTTATTGTTTGGATTTATACACGGGCAGAATGTTTAGCCATTTGGAAATTACGTTTGGTCAAGATAAGAGCGATAAAACGTCTTTGTTTATTAAAATATTTGTCGGTTACTTGGTGATTCAATTTCAGATTTTGCCGAAAGTGTAAACAAAGCAATTACAAAAGTGCGGAAATTATGCTTGTAAACTAATTCATTATTAATTTAAATCGCGGATCGGTATTAAATTACCACAAGACGTAACTTGACGGTTTGTATTTAAAAAAAAAACCGATCTTACTTCTTGAAAAACAGGTTTTAAAGCCAGGCAGAATAACTAGTTTCCTTTGCTTAATGCTTGATTCATCCAGTATGGCGCCCAGTTGACCGGCAGCTGATGACTACAAGCAACTATTATTATTACGAATAGCTGTATGACTCAGATTTGTATAGACAATAAAACATTTTTATGACACAAGTGCACAAAAAAATAAAATGTGAGCATTGTTAAACGACATGGTTTATCGAATTGGAGCCGATAATGCAGCGATAAAATCAATACTTACATAATTTTTTAAGGACTTTTTGCAAACTATAAGAAAATAAAATGTAAATGTCACTATCTGACGTTGATTTAAGACAAAATTGGATGAAAAATACTCCCAGGCAGGACAAATTTACTTACAAGCGGTAACGGCATAGATAAAATATGTCTTTTTAGGTAACTTATTTCAAGGCCACAACCTAAAACGCCCTTTTCATCCTAACAGATTATTTATACAGCCTCCTAAGATCATAATAACATAACGTTAGATTTCTTGTAATTTAATACTTACCCCGTTATCACTCTTATAATGGAATTTATTTGTTTTTTTGGATTAGAGATATTTACAAGAAAAAAAATAAGCTCGTTTTTCTGGGTGTTATTATTTTTAACAAACAAAATTAAAAAATAGGGAATGTTGCTTGTTGGCAACACTAAGGTCAAGAGTCGTTTTTTTTTTGTATTAACTCGTTAGTTCGAAATGTGGACTTATAGGCTACCAGTACCTACGCTATTATGGTAGGAAATCAATTATAAAAAAAAAATCGCTTTAGTTTGGTATGTGGCCTACAGTCTACACAGTGATCATCATCATTTTCCTGCCCTTGTCCCATTCTATTTGGGGTCGGCGCAACACGTTTTTTTTTCCATTCTCCCCAATTAGACGTCACGGCATCATTTACTCGTTTCTCCTTCATAATCATTCCTTACACAATCCATCCATCTTTTCTTTGGCCTTCCTCTCGCTCTCCGTCCATCAACATTCAGATCCATTACTCTAAGGGTTAATAGTAAGTACATACCTACAAAAATAATACGATATCATGTAAATTAATCAAGGAGTCGTAATCAACTCTTCACACACCTACGAAATACTAATTTATTTTAATGAAAAATAATCTGAAGGTTAAGAAGGTAGGTTTGATTCTGAGCCAACAGGCAACAGCGCTTGTCACTCAAAAACCCTTTATCTTACTGAAACAGGCATCCTTTTTGTAATACCTATTTTTCTAGGTAGATAGAAAGTCCAGTTTATGTCCGGTATTACTTGAACCCTGTTACAAAGAAAGAAAAGGGAATAAAGTACCAGGTAATGCTGGTCACTTGGCCATTGATTGTATGAGAATTACTGAAAAGGATTTTTGATTGAGAAGGTTGACCCATTGCTTGAAACACACAACGAAAGTACTTTACAAAACCAGTTTGTGCTGATCTCTCATTGTACGGGAAATCTGTAACAAATCGAGGCCATGTTATACTGGAAATGTATAGTTTATTATGTCTCTGTGTTTTTACCGCCATAACAAAAAATATGGCAGCGTATTACTCTTTGAATATTGATGAAGACAAACATTGTTTTCATCGCCAAAAACCCATAATACCTAATATAATTTTTTTGCCAACAATGACATAATTATAACATTGTATAGCTCTTTGACACAAAAAAGAAAACATTTTTATTTTATCGTTAACTAGCTGTGCCCAGCGGTTTCACCCGCTGCTCACTTAGGGGCACGAAAAACAGATGTTGGCCAATTCCCAGACCTACCCGATATGCACACAAAATTTTATACAAATGAGTCGAGCCGTTTCGAAGGAGAATAGGAGCGAACATTGTGACAAGAGAATTTTATATATTAGAAGATATTAAGATTTATTTTACAAAAAATAGTTGCCCATCGGTATCAGGTATAGGGACCAAGCTTCCGGCAGTCAGGGCTCATAATTATTTTCATTTGCATACCATAACGTTTAAAGATCACAGAAAACAAAATAAAATCGAGCCCTACCTGAAACGCGAACATAACTTGGAAACACATGCGTAATTCATCTTCCTACCCTTTTCCCATTATCGTGATTATATTCGTTTTAACTGATCTCAATAAAATTTATGTTATCATTTGGTTAATTAATAATAAGAACATGTTTCTAAAGGCACTTGCCAGGGTTGCGGGTTGTTCGAAAGAGATACTGTGGCCCTGGAACATAAAGGGCCAATGCATTATGGGTAGGTCGGCTCGGCCCAGATTTTATTTGCAAATAACCCAACCGTAGAAAAGGACATGTTTTAACATCATGCGAGTTAGTTTAAATTTTATTTCACAATCCTTACTAATATTATAAAAGCGAAAGTGAGTTTATTAAATCTTCACGCCTAAATAGCAAATCCAATTTTGTTGAATTTTGGTACAGAGATAGTTGGGACCCTGAAGACGGACATAAGCTAATACGTTTTTTTAAAAGCGAGAAATGAGGGAGAAAGGGGAAAAAAACGGGAAAACTTAGCATTGCTAAAACAATAAATAAAGCGCTAGGGCAAAAACTACAGGTAGCAGGTAGCTGCAAATCAAGATAGGGAAACTGTGTTACCCCGATTTTAGCGCGAGCGAAGCCGCGGGCAAAAGCTAGTTAATTTATACGTTGTACTGTGCCCCACCGGGTCCGTAATTGTACCATAGCTTGCCCATTCGTGATATAAAAAAAAGGAAAATAGTTACTTTTATAGGCAAACGGGCCAATGACCCGAGAGGCAATCTTAGCTCAGAACGCGATCATCATAACTACTTATTAAGATGTGAAACCAAATGGCCTTGGTTAACTTATTTACTTGTTATCGTAGCGTTATATTTTAATGGGCTGTTTCAAGGTCTAATGCCGCAAACAACCATCTTAGGTAGCAACACTGAAGAAACGGAAGAAAGAAAAAATATTTAGGGTAAAATATTCACTAGTAGTCTGCTCAAACAGAGAAAAGAAAGGAATTTTTAATTGATCAATTAAAACATTAGACAATCCACAAAATTCACTAAGTACTGGCCTTTTTTTGCGGATGGGAAATCATCAAATAACTTCCCCCGCCCTGGGTGGTGCGGGGGAGTGTCAGACTTGTACTGACTAAACCCCACCCATGTTCCTTCTATTGCCCTTTACGTTCCGGGGCTTATCTCTGTCGAACAACCTGCAACCCCTGCAGGCGGAGGCCCTGGAGGGCCCCTCCGCATGTTCCTAAGCCTTGGTATCTCTTTAGAACAACCCGCAACCCCGGCAGGCGGCTGCCCTGGCCCTAATCCTAGTGTATCATGGCGCTTCCACCTAAAAACATCAACTATAATGTTCTCGTACTGACCGCAGTTCTCACCAGCTTATTCTGTCTTGATAACCGTAAGTATAATTATATTGTTAGCCATACTTTTGTCTAACAATCTAAATACCTAGGACCAAGGTATTCTAGGTACGCGATAGTTGCTCGGCAGTCGTTGGCATCGCCTGTCTAGGCTGGATCGCAGGATCTCAGCTTAGCATAGAGTTTATGAACTATTCGCCTTACTTGGTATGAGCCAGAATACTGGGTGTTTATAGGTTTAGTTGGAGTTGGAATTATTTGAATGGTTGTTATTCAAGACTGAATTATAAGTATGCAACTTAAAATCTTCTAAATGCAACATATATTTTCGGAATATGCAACAAAAGTGCAAAAATATGTAACATCCAATTGAAATAAGGTCTAAAATTAATAATATCGGAATAGTACATTCTGGAGTATTTGTATGTAGGTGCTGTTTAGAGTTCCGTAATGAAAAGTAAAAAAACGGAACCTTTAATGGATCACTTTGTAATCCGTCTGTCAAGACCATTTATCCCAGAAACGCGTGGAGGTCTGGAGTTGAAATTTAAACTGCAAACTCAAATCTGTAGTCCCTTGGAACTTTAAATAAAATAAATCCCTTTAAGTCTACGCAGTCCAAAGATATGGCTGTAGTCGCAAGTTTGTATGGAAGCTTCGGTGGCCGAGTTCGAATCTTCACCCACCTAAACCAGAATTTTAATGATTGACGGATTGTTGATAGCGGAGATGAGAATGTTGAGATGGATAAAGTAAGAAATGAGTAAATTAGAAGAAGTCTGAAAGATGAGCCTGATACAGAAAAATTAAAAGCGAGTCCTTTGTCTTGGTATGTAATGAGGAGGGATGAAGCACATGTGACTAAAAGAGTGATGGATCTGAATGTTGATGGACGGAGACCGAGAAGAAGGCCAAAGAAAAGATGGATGGATTGTGTTAAGAATTATATGAAGGAGAAAGGAGTGAATGATGCCATGACGTCGTAGGAGAGAATGGAAGAAGAAAACGTGTTGCGCCGACCCCTAGCAGAATGGGACAAGGGCAGGAAAATGACGAAGTATGATTTGAATATTGTTAAGTCCCCAATAGCAGGCTTTAAAGTTTTTTACATGCAAATGATAAAGCCAATACCTAGAATACAAGGTAATTTTACTCGGTGCCGGATCGGAACCGAATTCCGTTCCGTCAACACTCCATAGCGCAGTTCATAGTAAGTCGAGGTCATTGAACTCCGACAAACCTCAATCTGTGCTAATGTAGACTTGGCTTAGTTAGCCTTATAGCTTTGTTGAGAGCTAGCTTTAGCCTGTTACGGCAGGAAATTATCCCACACGAACGTTTTACATAAAGCCAAAGACATTTGAGGTTAATGTAGGTACCCATTAATGAAATAATTTTAGGATACAGACCTGTAATAGGCAGTTTCTAAAAAAAAAATAGTCGGTCTTTAAGATTATTCAAAAACTAGCTTTTGCCCGCGGCTTCGCTCCCTTGAAATTCGGTAGCGCCTTATTGATTTGTAATAGCAACGCTAAGTTTTCCCGTTTCTTCCCTCTTTCTCCCTCATATCCCACTCAATATAAAAAAGTCTATGTCCGTCTCCCGGTTCCAACTATCTCTGTACCAAAATTCATCAAAATCGGTTTAGGCATTAAAGCGTGAAGAGGGTAACAAACAAACTCACTTTCGCTTTTATAATATTAGTAAGGATAAGCATGTTGCTGCAAATTTTCGCAACGAGTGACGTTCCACGTAACTTTAATGGGCTATATCTTTGTCATTCTGGTCTAATTTACAAATAAAAAAATACGTATCCCGACTAAATAGAATGTAATTACTTTGACCCTGTAAATTAACCTATTCGAGGATTACTCTCCATACATCCAAACTCATAAACATGCAGACTTCTCTTTTTATCATAGTTAAGACTAGTTGTTTGCTTAAAATTGTGTTAAAAAATATGACTTTCCTAATTGAATCGGATTTTGTAAGCAGGAATCATTGTTTTTCGGTCCTCATCGCTCGGGCAAAAACATTGTTCGACCAATCAGGAATAAATATAAAAATAAATAAATATCTTGGGACAACTCACACACGGCTATATGATCCCAAGCTAAGCAGAGCTTGTGTTATGGTAACCAGACAACTGATATACATACTATACTTATATAATTTATAAATATATACATATTATAGATAAATCACACCCAGACACAGAACAAACAATCATGCTCAACACACAAAGTTTGTCCTGGGTGGGAATCGAACCCACGACCTCCGGCTCAGCAGTCAGGGCCACTAACCACTAGACCAACAGGCCCGTCAATCATAATATCGGAATCATAATAGGTTAGGCCGGGACCAACAGCTTAACCTGCTTTCTGAGGTACGAAGGAAACTCGGTATGTAACGAGTGGTCACCCATCTACAAAACAACCTAGGCAAGCTCGGCTGCTATTATTTAGCAACGAGCTCCTCATCAACACAACATAAAAGTTTAAAATGAAACTAAAACCTAGACTTTTTATTTCTACCTAACATCGTTCTACTTCATTAGAAGCCCGCTTGTGGCTCGAAACAGTCATTAATTCAACGCCTTTTTTGTGAATCCTTCACGTATATATGTTCTGTGTTTTTAGGGTTCCGTACCTCAAAAGGAAAAGAACGGAACCCTTATAGGATCATCACTTTGTTGTCCTGTCTGTCTAACAACACCCTTTATATCGCGAGCGCGTGAAGGTATCGAGTTGAAAATCCTTACTAATCGAACGTGAGTTTGTTTGTTACGTCTTCACGCCTAAATGACTATACCGATTTTGATGAATTTTGGTACAGAGATAGTTGGGACCATGGAGACGGATATAGGCTAAAAACAGTGGGATAAGGGGGAGAAAGAGGAAAGAAAAGGGGAAAGAAAGTTTTTTTTTTCGATCATCACGCGGGTTAAAGTTAGCGTTAGCCCAAAGTAACTATGCCACGCGGACGAAGTCGCGGGCGGAAGCTAGTAATACCACATATTCAAGTCTGCGGTCTCTTGGAGCTGTCAAAATCAACCCTCTGAGTCTATGCAGTCAAAATATAAGTGCGTTTATGTCGCGAGCTAGCACGGAATTCCTTCTTTCAAATGATAACTAACGTAATGATATCACTTTATTCCCTCCTTTATTTTGTGGGGTGAGAAATCATCACATAACATACAACAACATAACATCCCCCGCTTTGGGCGGGGAGGGGGGGGGAGTATCAGATATGTACTGACTAAAACCCACCCATGATGTTCCTTCTATTGCCCTTTACGTTCCGGGGCCGCGGTATCTACTCAATTACCCTAATAAGTAATGTAAAAGTATGTACGAAACCCTCGGTGTGCGAGTCCGACTCGCACTTGACCGGTTTTTTTTGTGGATCGTTCACGTAATGTTCTGTGTTTTTTTTTGTTTATACATACATATTATACTACAAAATAAATATAGTTATCATTAGGAGGACCAAAAGTAACGCTAGCTGATATAAATAACCACCATTATATTAATATTAGGTTGCTAACTTAATGCTGATGATAAATAATTAGTCTGGTATCTTATTTAGCTGAACAAAATAATTTAACACTTAGTTTATTAAACTGGGTACGAAGTTCAAAACATGTCATTAAATTACATTAAACGTTAATACAATACCGATTGTTGGCATCACCATGGCTCTTTTTTTTTAATCCTAATCGGATACAATTTCCATATTTTGGCTTTCAACGTTAATACAATTAAAAGTTTTGTCTCACACTGTCAAGCGTCATTTCTAATTCAACATCATCATCTGCCTAGCCTTTTCCAGTCTTACCGGATGCAGCTGAATACCAGTATTTTACTTGGAGCGACTGCCTATCTGACCTCCATAGCCCAGTTAATACTGGGTAATAAGATACCCCTTGGTAAGACTGGTTGTCACTTTCGGGACACTGACTACTGTAACGACTTTAACTAATAATAACTCGGTATCTAACGGGTACTCACCCATCCACAGACTAACCTAGGCAAGCGCGGCTTAACCTAAAGATCGAACTGAGCGGCTGCTATTATTTAGCCACTAGCTATTTCTAATACAACAGTAAGGGACAATTAAATACGGTGTAACTAATCCAAGGTATTTTTGTATTAAATAAAATACTGATTTATTTCACCATTAGCTAACACTGGCAGCGTAAATTGATATTATTAATACGTTTTTCACCTTAAACCTAAATTCGTGCTAATTTCGAAATTCCAAAACAAATATATCACAATAAATATGAAGTTCCGGTATTTTGGAGGCATATCCATATTATCCTCTACGTTTGACTTCAACGACCTTATATCAATCTACCTACTTCGATTTCTGCTTATTATAATAGAAACAAAATCTCAAAAAGCCCACGTGCGAGAAGTTATTAATTATGAGTTAGTAACTCTCCCTTCCAGACACAAGGTCTCGTGAGTCTGAAAGTTGTATTACAACGATTATTCTATGCTAACTTACTTAATACAGCAAGCTTTGGAAGCCCGTAGGCTAAGTAAAGTTATGCTTTCGCTGGGTGGGTGGCACGACGACTCCCGGCCACCGTAGACGAGTGTCTATGAACGGTAAGCAATGGGTAGTTTACCGTCCGTCCGTCGTCGTGACGACCAGCCGTGTCCACGGCCTGCCTCAAAGAGATGTCAGTATGGCAGAGTGGCTTAGGCCACTGCCTGCCGGGGTTGCGGGTTATTTAACAGATGGTATTTAAAAGTACTTCAATTTATTCCCATTTCGTTTACCTAATTTTGCCTGTGTTGCACCAAATATACTGAATGTGCACCAAAATATGTTAATTAAAATATGTCATAACGAGCATCAGGAAAAAGACAGCACTACAATAAAAAAGTGTTATATCTTTATCCATTTTCTATTAATGCAAGTCGTTACTGGCACTCGCCGGCCGCTGCCGCGGCACCGCTCGCTCCGCTCGCTCGGCTCGTGCGTAGGGGGTCGCAGTTTTAACCTAACCTAACCTACGCATTTTTTTAGCATTCAGGAAAGAATATTTGGTGCACGATCAGTATTTTTGGCGAACACAATTTTTTTTCCCTATTTAAAAGAGATACCGGCGCTCCGGAACACAAAAGGCAAAACAATATCAGTAGAATAATGATCAATACTTTATTTGCTTTTTTTATGGTGAAATCTGCTGTCTGGGCCCGTTGGCGCGAATAAAGAATTATTTCGGACTCAAACCGACTAACAACCTTCAGTTCCTATTGCTAACATGAGTCGTGGTACCTCCTCTGTCATCAGCACCCCATTTCAGGGTTTTTAACCGTCAATTTGCAAGTCTTGTTCTAGTATTTCCACAATCAGTTACCTAGTAAGACGATGACTTAACAACTAAACAAAAACTAGTGAACTGTTAATAAAACACACGTTCCGACTACACAATCTAGTCAGAGTGCTCTCGAGACTGTCGATTAAGCCACCTATCTTACAGAAAATTAGATTTTTTCCACACAATACGATCCAGACGGGATGGGCAAAGGAAACGGAAAAACAGAAGTCTAACCTCCGAATACTGAAACGTCACTCAAAATTTAAGTCCCACTTAAGTTTAACAGAGACTCAGAAGTGACGTTTGACCATACAAAATCTAAAGTTTAAGAACTGCTCAAATGTTAAGCAGCCCTCATATTTTGAGTGACGTTTCAGTATTCGGGGGTAAGTATTCTTAAAACATTCATGTTAAGTTGGCTTTTTTTGCGGCTGGGAATCAAAAAATAACTTCGGGAGTGTCAGACTTGTACTGACTAAAATCAACCCATGTTCCTAATTTTGCCTTATATGTTCCGGGGCCGCGGTATCTCTTTTGAACAACTCGCAACCCGTAAGTTGTAAAAAAGATCTTTTTGGTACTAGCTGTGCCCAGCGGATTTTCTTCTGCTCTGCTCCTTAGTGGCGCAGCGTAATGTAATACGCTTGGGTTATGAGTTGAGCTACACGATAACTGACAAATGCTTGCACTGACTGGACAGGTCCACTCAATCTGTGTGGTGCTTTCTTAAAAAGACCATTTCAGACACTATCTGCATAGTCCTCATGTAAGTTGACCAAGATTATTCTGTCTGGACTTTAAAAGAGACTATGACCTCTGAGTTTGTTTCGGCTGTTTCTTCTCAGAGTAGTCGGGTACGAAACACCGGCCTCATCTAGTTTTAAAAAAAGAAGACGTGTAAAAGTGTTTGTGAAAACCTACTTGCAAAATAAACATCATTTATCATTTATCATTTAATATAGTCCTCGCCTAACACCTTCCTCGATAAATGTGCTATCCAACACTCAAAGAATTATTCAGTTTAAACCAGTAGTGACTGAGTGATCGAAGCTAACACAAACCAACATTCCTTGTGGAAACCAAATTCGAGTTAAATATTTTTAGCCCAAAATTTGACTATGCGAAGAACGCTCGCTGATGCAGTCATAAGATCTTCAAGTGTACAATTGGGCAGACCATGTCTTCTGCATGTCATACAAACTGGACTAGAATAGCAGAAAACTGGTGCTCTTTCAGAGTGAGGCAAAATCGTGGCGGGCCACGAAGGAAATGGCCGAACTAACTAGATAGGTTCCATCAGAGATAGAAGCCCAGACAGACACAGTAAAAAAACAAATTAGGTACCAACAACAAAAAAATAAAAATATTGTTTTATGTTACGTCCCTTTTTATTTCGCAGGAATACTAAAAAAAGATTGCTTTAGAAAAAAAACATTGCCTTTACACCTATTTTCTGATCCTGTCTTTTTTATAGTGTTTACATAAATCGCTAAATAAATAAATGAGAAACATTTTTTTTAATAAATGTATTTGACTAGCTT
The DNA here is from genome assembly GCA_958449745.1 of Ochropleura leucogaster. Classification (NCBI taxonomy): domain Eukaryota; kingdom Metazoa; phylum Arthropoda; class Insecta; order Lepidoptera; family Noctuidae; genus Ochropleura; species Ochropleura leucogaster. The sequence continues at coordinate 15,706,407 of OY288215.1, read as the reverse complement.
TTGCTCGCTCGTTTGAAATTCGGGGTAACACAGTTCCCCCCTTTCGCCTGATTTGCAAGTACCTGCTACCTGTAGTTTTTGCCTTGCGCCTTATTTATTGTATTGTAATTTCTGTGTCCGTCTCCAGGGTCTCAACTGTCTCTGTACCAAAATACATCAAAATCGGTTGAACCATTTAGGCGTGAACACGTAACAAACAAACTCACTTACGCTTTTATAGTAAGTAAAGATTTCTCGAGGATAACATTTAAACCTACTGACTCATATTTTATAGTGTCACCCTAAGTATCTTACGTCTTCTACTAGTTGGATAGTATATACTATGTAATACATACTACACAGCATGTACATAGGTAATTATGTGCCTTGTAGTTGTATTAGAGAATAAACTTGGTAGCTGGGTGCGGACTTGTAGAAGAAACCTGCTTGAATAATAAACTAGTAAACTATTTCTAAGAAGAACTTTGCATGATGCATTTTTAATTTTATTCGAAGGTTTTTTTAGAATATTCTGTACTTTTTTTTAAACGTTTTTTAAACCTCATACTATGAATTTCACCTGTATCGTGGGTGCGTTTACAAACATATCGGGATATAGGGAATCGAACCCGCGTCGATAGCTCAGTGTTTAGATTGACCGGCAATCTTGTAATCTTTGCTAAAAATCACGTTTATAAGCCGTGTAGGGCAGACAGAGGAGTACCAAATAGTTCGTAATTAGGAGCCAGCTTTTTGCCATCAACCAGATGCAAATCCAGGATCCTTGTTTGCTACTGAGAAATTCCTGATAGAAAAACCTAAACACAGCCCAACCCAGGAATCGATCCAGTATCTCATTCAAATCACTCGCTACTAGTAGATCAAAGAAACAATGTGTAACGTCCTCACTTTAAAGAGAGGGAGTAAGGGAGGTTCTCGAATTGATTCCCTCAGGGTATTCGCCGTGGGGAACCACGGTCATGTTAAAAACTGGTCAAGAGCGATTTAGTCTCGCGCACCGAGGGGTCAGTACAAACTCGCCGGCAGTGTCGCTGGTTCGATTCCCGCACGGAACAAGTATTTGTATGACCTGCAGATAGTTGTTTCGGGTCTGGCTGTTTGTGTATGTGAATTTAAATGTTTGTATCAGAGATGTAACGGAGCTTCGATTCCGGTTCCGTTAAGTCGGAACTTCCGATTATTCTTACACTTTCGGTTCCGACTTCGGTTCCGATACTTTCGTATCGGATGTTAATCGGAGGTCGAACGAAACAAAGCGGGCGGCGCGCGACGGGGTTCGAAGAATTAAACTTTAAATTCATTAATTTTATCTTTTGTTTATTTGGAATTATGCCAATTTTTTTTCACAGTTGTTTTTTATTTTATAATAAAAAGTAAAAATGAAAAGAATTGACTATAAATCATGTTTTATTTGTCCTTAAACAAACTGACCCTGCCTCCGATTTCGATTCCGATTCCGTTAAACCAAATTTGAAAACTCCGATTCCGATTTCGGTTCCGATAAAACTACCTCCGTTACATCCCTGGTTTGTATATGCACCCACGATACAGGACAAATACCTAGTGTGGGGCAAAGTTTAAAAAAGAAACTCGTGACTGCGTGGACATAGAGGGTTGGTATTTTCACGGCTTCAAGGGACCACAGAATTGAGTATTATGTTTTAATTTCAACTTGATACCTCCACGAGTTCGCGAGATATCTTGACAGACAGACGAATAACTAAGCGATCCAATAAGTGTTCCGTTTCTTCCTGAGTCACGGAACCCTAAAAATGATTTTGTTGTAGCTGCGGGCAATTTGAGGATATAACAATAGGCTACACACTACAGTCGGCTTCATTGTCTTCATACATTTTATACTGCTTTGCAATTTCTGAAACATAATATTTAAAAAAAACGTGGACGAAATAAAATGTACAGATGTATATGTAGGCGGTGTTCTGTAAATTCTGCCTACCCCTTAAGAAAAAGGCGTGAGTTTTGAATACCAAAACATAACCTCTTTTCCACACAATGACTCTGCACACTTTCTGCCGATCACGTAACCGCAAAAAGGCGTGAAAATACGGAAGGAAAACACGCAAGACTGATACTTAAGGAAATGGGAGGCTTTCCTTCATGCTCCACTTAGTTATCCTACACCTGATTAAACGAGAACGAGATCTACAGGCTGTGAGCGAAAGTAGATGCTGCAATCGGGATTATGTAATAGGTTAAAGTTGAATGGGGCGGGTCGACAAAGCCATACGTTTAGTTTTTGATCTACCCCATTTGAATTTAACCAACATGTTTTTTTGTTTAATGAAATTTTGATACAAATCTATACTAATTTAAAGAGTAAAGGCTTGGTTTCACGACATACTACTTATTAATTATTGCATCATGTGCATATTTTGCCTGTAACGACTGTCAAAGATCTATGATTGATAACCGGGACCAAATTACAAACGTGTTCAGGTTGCATGCAATCAATAACTTATTTATAAACTTTTTTAAACAGAATAATGTTCAAGCAATTAAAAACTTCAGTAATTATCAAATAACAATGTTTGGCTTTATAAAACAATAAGCTCTTAACAACAATGCTATTTTTCGTTTAGATACATTCTTGTTATCAAAATTAATTAATAAACTTACTAAATAATTTCATTATGATTTTAAAGCTTGTTTGGAATATTAATTATTTCAAAATAATCGTATTGAACTTTATTTTTGACGAAGAATTAAAAAGATTTATATAAACAAAACACGTTTCACGTACAACGTCCCCTTTTTTAAGGGTTGAACCTCATGTGGTAGCACGGAAACGCACTTACCATTCTGCTTTACTTACCTGCTGCCTTTTCTTTCGCTCAGATACTTACGTTAATTGTTAGATTGAGAAACAAGGCTGCAGCATCGATGCCTTTTCTTTTTTTTTAAGGGATGTGAAATCACCAAATACCTACCCTGCTCTAGGCGTACCGGGGGGAGTGTCAGATTTTTACCGACTAAAACCCACCCATGTTCCTTCTTACGTTCCTCCCCTTTACGTTCCGGGGCCACGGTATCTCTTTCGACCAATTCGTAACTCCGGTTACTCCGGCACAGCATCGACGTCTCAACTTACCCACGCTGTGAAGGTTTCAAAGATACAGCTCAGTGACATACGGACGGACACACCAACAGAACCTTAGTAATAGCGTTCCGTTGGCGCCCCTTGGGTAATATCCTGCTCAATTTTTTTTGACCTCTATAACAGGGAGGATTAGTGTCAAAAAAAATTGTGAGTATTTTAGGTAGGCTGCTCATTAGTGTTTTCTAATTATTTGACTACGAGCCGACCTAGTTTTGGTAAAAAGTGGCCTGATGTACGTTTAATTCCACTCTTTTTGTAGAGTTCTGTATCTAAAGGGTAAAACGGGGCCCTATTATTAAGATTCCGCTGTCTGTCCGTCTATCAACAGGCTGTCTCATGAACCGTGGTAACTAGACCGTTGAAACTTTTACAGATCATGTATTTATGTTGCTGCCATAAAAAATGCAATATGTGGGGTCCTATTCCACAAACATGCTTTTTTTTAGCTTAAATTCGGGGAAACAATTCCCCTGTCTTGATTTGCAAGTACTTGCTACCTGTAGTTTTTGCCCTTGCGCCTAATTATTGTAATAGCAAAGCTAAGTTTTGCCTTTTCTTCCCTCTTTCTTCCTCATTTATCACTTGCTTAAAATATTCCTATGTCCGTCTCCAGGGTCTCAACTATCTCTGTAACAAAATTCATTAAAATCGGTTTAGCCATTTAGGCGAGAAGACGTTACAAACAAACAAACAAACAAGATGGTATAGAACCCTATGTACCCGAGTTCGACTTGCACTTGTTTTTCCTAGCCTGTAATGGTCCATTTCCAAGACAAGGCTTCTTGTTTGATAGAGTTCTGCTACCCTGCCATGTCGTCTTAAAGCAGAACTAATTCCACTGAGGGAAAGAGACAGAGCTATACAGGGTGTCCAGCACCATCTCTGTCTCACACAGGAATAAGAACTGCTATAAGATGTCATGGTAACACTTCTGTTCTATTTCGCACATGGTATTAAAAATAATTTAAATTCCCGCGTCTACTTTAATTGCCGACTGTACTTGGTCGTTGGCTCCTTATCAACAAATTAAAACTAAATTAAAACATCATATCAGTTCATTGGTCTCTTGCAGTATGTTAATTAGGTAAGTCATTATCATTTTACATCTAAAATTACTTCGTACATACTAACAATAATTGAAAAGCGGTAGTCTTAGACACGGCTCGTATTGTTGGGTCCCTTAGACTGCTGGTAGCTTGGACCCTGTTCCCGATACCGATGGGTTCTGTTTTTCACCAAGAAATAATGTAAAAATATTTTATGTTCTTTGTTGTTTAAAGAAATTCAAATTCAAATTCAATTTATTCGCAGTAAGTGTTGGTACAATTTAGGTCTTAAATTAGTAATTATAGATCCATAACACTTAGTCATAATAAAGTGACATGCAAACATTTGGGATCTTATGTTATAAGCATACAATATTGATGAAATTAATTATAATTAGTAAACATGTCAATTGAGATTATTTTATTAATAAGGTATATTATTTGATAGATTAGAAATATAATATAATGATAATAGAATATAATGAAACGTTGACCAACAAAAGAATTTCTTCTGTATCGTGGGTGCGTTTATAAACATTTAAACTCACATACAGAAACAGGTCACACAAATATTTGTTCGAACCCGCGACGAGCAGCGTTACAGCCAGTCGCTTAACCACTGCGCCAACCGTGTCGTCAAAAGAAGCCTTTGCTGGTCGCCCCAAATCTGGACCGGTAGAGTCAGGTATTCAGTGGTCAGGGGCCAGATGTATAGACCAGATTTAATTAATATAAACGTGGATGAGGCAAAATACATCCTTACTAATATTATAAAAGCGAAAGTGAGGTTTGTTACGTCTTTAAACCTAAATGACTAAACCCATTTTGATGAATTTTGGAACAGCGATAGTAGGGACCCTGGAGACAGACAAGGGCTAAAAAAAAGTGAGAAAAGGGGAGAGAAAGATATTTTTTTTCGATCATCACGCGGGTTTAAGTTAGTGCCCAAAGTTACTATGCCACACGAACGAAGTCGCGGGCGAAAGCTAGTACTCTTAGAAAGATCTCTTAGAACTGACTGTGACTTCTGCCTAACCCCATACAAAAAAAGCGTGATATGTGACCAGTAGAGTTCAAGTTTAGATATTAAGTTTCCTACCGTGAATAATGTTAATTATAACTTTCTTTGATCAGAACTTAATTAGTTACTGAATAATTATAATCGTGTTAGTTATTGATCAACGTAGTTCTACGAGTATTATACTCAAATGATCAATTTGCGTTGGTGGTAGAGGTCAAGGAACTTCTGTAGGTACTGGTATCAAAGTTTGAAGATATTGTTGCCTTTAAATGCCGACTTGAGAGCTCTCAATAAGGTATGACTCGGTAACCCTGGGTAATGGGTGCGCAATGGGTAGCTCACCGTCCGTCCGTCTATTGACGACAGGCAGTGTCGACGGCGCGTTAGTGTTCCACGTGCGCCTCAAAAAGATGTCAGCAAGGTAGAGGGGCCTGCCAGGGCCACTGGCTGCCGGGGTTGCGGTTGTTCGAAAGAGATACCGCGGCCCGGAAAATTAAGGGCAATAGAAGGAACATGGGTAGGTTTTAGTCAGTACACGTCTGACCTTCCTCCCCGCTCCGCCCAGAGCGAGGGAAGTTATTTGATGATTTCCCATCCACAAAAAAATAAAAAACAACCCTAAAATCATTTTGAGAGGAAAATGTTAAATTTAACCCGATTAATGTAATAAGAAATAGTATTTTTTTTATAAATAAGGAATTAAAGATAACCCTGCAAATAAATCTCCCTTAAATTGCAGATACAACACTCAACAAATCTTGAACTTGGGTTTTAATCCAGTACTACAGTACAAAAGGGAAAAACGGAACCCTTATAGGGTCTCTAACTTATTGTCCGTCTGTCTGTCTATCAAGACCCCATAAAGCAGGAATGCGAGTATCGAGTCGAAATTAAAACCATATACTCAGCTGGCAAAAAATCACAGTCAAAAGATGCTGCTGAAGCTGTTTATGTCTAAAATTTGTACTGAACCTTCGGCGCGCGAGTTTGACTCGCTCTTAGCCGGTATTTTTGTTTGTATGTTACATCTGCCATGCTAACTTAAACGAGGTTTATTTGCAAGTCTTGTAACATGTAAAAGTGTAGGAGATTGTCTTACCGAATCACTGAATAAAATCGTTTAGGTACTTATCAAAATGAATCAAAGAAGATTGGATTTTGCACGTCACTTCTATTGGATTAAGATTAGTTGGAGATACCTTTGAAAATTTCCCTTCTATCTTGAGACGTTTAATCACTTTTAATGGCCTATTTTAAAGAGATACTAGCTGTGCCCAGCGGTTTCACTCGCTGCTCACTTAGGGGTATGAAAAATAGATGTTGGCCGATTCTCAGACCTACCCGATATGTACACGAAATTTCGTTTAAATCGGTCCAGCAGTTTCGGTTGAGTATGGGATCGAAAACTGTGACACGATAATTTTATATATTAGAATATATTCCTAACCTAAGAAGGGATCATTCTTCTGTAAGCCCATAAGTATTTTTGCAGGTATATGTGTGATTTCATTTAACATCTAATGCTTATGTACTTGTTTTTTTTTTAATGTCGAAGTCATTAATAGCGATTGTCTCTCATGCCGCGCGTGTTTAATCCCCGCACGGAACAAACATTTTTATGAGCTGCAATAGTTTTTTCAGGCCTGGCTGTTTGTATATTATATGAGAGTTTGAATGTTTGTAAACGCACCCACGATACCGAAGAAATTTTACATTAGGAAGAAGGAAGGCCCAAAAAATCTGGCGTGACAACTTTCAATCGTTTCGCTGGATTGGCCAGAGGAGGCTAAAGACCGAGAGAGAGGAAAAGAATAGGGGCAGCCTTTCCGCAGTAGGGGGACAAAATAGTCTAATTTAAAAAAAAAAAAACACGGGTCAAGTGCGAGTTAGACTCCCGCACCAAAGATTCCGTACAAACTTGCGTCATAAACGGCCATATCTTTCGACTGCGTAAACTTAGGGTTGATTTATTCACAGCTCCAAGGGACCTATTCCTACTTTCAATTCGATACATTTAGGCGTTCCGCGACAAAGGGTCTTGACAGACAGACTGACGGACAAAAAAAACCTTTAAGTTACGGAACCCGAAAACAAAACTACATTAAACCTTAAGCGAAGCCGGGGCTAGCTCGCAAGTTAACTACAAACCCTGAACAACACAAACTTATATAAAATCAGTTCCTATCACAACCCAGCTATTCTCTAACGCGATGCAAACTAGTAAATCGACTACAGTTCACTTCACTGAGGGAAAGAGACAGAGCTATACAGGGTTCCTAGCACCATCTCTTTCCCTCAGTGGAACAAGTTCTGCTTTAAGACGTCATGGTAGGCCTACTGTTCAGTTTAGTTCAACGACTACACGACTTGTTTTCCTAAAATAACCGCCCTAACTAGACATTGACTAAATAAAGCGTGTAGTATGTCAGACTGGGTATTTATCTCGGCATCCATCAGTGTTGCTATTTGTGGAACATCCCTAGTTGGATTATAGATGAGTGGTTCCAGTAAGGGATAATATGCTCGTCTATTTATTTAACACAAGTAAAATGTTTGTGTTCTTGTTAGTACACCTCTGGTTTTGGGACGAAGTTCCTTATCGTGTGTTGCGAAAAGGGGGCTAGACGGACGGAATTAAGACCAAAAGTTGTAACAACACTTTTTGCGCATGTTTCTCTGTGTGTCTCTCTCTCTCATAGAGAGCAAGCCAGTTATTTTCGTTTCGTTTTTCTATTTCACATTCAACAGTGTGGTGTCGCGACGATTATTTTTTTGAGTGTATACAGGTTTTTTGTAATAAAAATCGTTTCATCCGGGTGTCACTTGTCACCTCTCATGCTTTTTTGACTGGTCTTGGCCCAGGGTTTGATTCCCAAGTTAAATAGAATTATTGGGATATTTCTGAATTTTGCAGTATCAGCAACGTCGGATTTTGTGCACAGTTTATGGCAATAGGCCCCGCCATATCGCCCTCTAAAACATGTTGCATAAACGTAACACGCGCAAAAAAATGCATCCGAATTCGTTGCTTAGTTTTAAAGATCTCAAGCATACATAGGGACAGGCAGACAGTGGAAAGCAACTTTATTATACTACTAGCTGGCGCCCGCGTGATATCGAAAAAAAAGTATCCCATGTGTTATTACAGACTATAATCTTACCTCTGTGCCAAATTTCGTCAAAATCCGTTCAGCCGTTTTGACGTGAAAGCGTAACAAACATCCATACATACATACATCGTCACAAACATTAACATTTATAATATTAGTAAGCTGTAGTGATTCATTTTCCATTGCTACTCAAGAATTATTTATAAGCATATCATCCACTTACATCGAAAGAAAAATACCTATTAAAACAGATAACTCATTAACGAACCAAAATAATATTGAAATCCTTCGGGACCATGTATTCTTTCTACTTATAATAAATAAAAAAAGTTGAAAATCGGACCACATTTGCCGGAAATATCGCGTAACAAATTTTAATGCAAAACAAAAAAATGCATTCGAAATTTCAATATTTTAAAAATCGAATAATACCACGTGCAAGACAACGTTGCGTCATTCATTACTGACAGGCCGTCAGTGCGTTCCGAAACACATGTCCGCTCGCAATTTGATCATGCTACCTTGCTATATCGTTATTACTAATTTCCTGTTCTTTATCAAGTATTCTTGTCTTATGACTTGGTCGGTGATTCGGTTGTTAATTCTAAATATCATCATACCTGTAGCTATGACATTTTTTACTGTGTTATTTAAATTCTGTAGGTATACGTTTTTGTAGAAAAATACAGGCCAGCAAGTTAGACTCGCGCACCGAGGTTTCCGTACAAACTTGTGACATAAGCAGCCATATCTTTTGACTGCGTAGACTTACAGGGTTAATTATTTCATAGCACAAAGGGATCATACATTTGGGTATAAGGTTTTAATTTCAACTCGATATCTCCAGGCGTTCCTGAGATAAAGGGTCTTGACATACGGACAACAAAGTGATTCAATAAGGATTCCGATTTTTCCTTTTGAGGTACGGAACTATAAAAATAAATCTATGAAATTGTTAAGAAAACCCGTTTTAAATAGGGAAGTTATATTTTATAATCATTGTTACGGGCAACAACGTATACTTACATTAATACAGGAATCTAAAATGGCGGCTTCAGTAGAGTCATAATATGTTAATAATATAAATTACGTTACTATTCTTTAAACGGTCACAAAGTGTCAATTTTCAATATTAACTGCGTCTAATCCTTACTATCCTTACTAATATTATAAAGGTGCAAATTGATTTTGTTTGTTACGTCTTCACGCCTAAATGGCTAAACCGATTTTGATGAATTTTGGTACAGAGATAGTTAGGACCCTGGAGACAATAATATAAATAAAAAGTGATAAAAGAGGAAAGAGAGATTTTTTTTCGATCATCATGCAGGTTAAAGTTAGCGTTAAGCGCGAAATCCGAGCGGACGCTAGTAGAATAATAAATAGAAATATACCATATCATGGTTCTGCTATAGCTGCCATTTTAGACCCCCAGTAGAGTAGGTAGGGTTCAACCACAAGATTGCATCAAACATTCAAACTACCAACTACTAGCCACTGTTGCTAGGTTATTACTCAGTACCACGTGTACTGATAAACGGAGCCTTTGTTATGCTAAACACTTGATTGTGTAATGTTCATTAATATTCGTGATATTTATAAACCACTTGTGGTTCAAAATAGCCTCTATGAATCGGCGATACTTAGGTCGCATAACTGACAGTTTTTCATGACAGTTGTAACGATGTTTACAGTCTTTACAAAAGTATGAAAAACTGCGTCAAATATGCAGATGGGAAATCATCAGATAACTTCCCTCGCTCTGGGCGGAGCAAGAAGTGTCGGACTTGTACTGACTAAAACCCACCCATGTTCTTTCTATTGCCAATGTTTCGGGGCCGTGGTATCTTTTTCGAACAACCCGCAACCCCGGTAGGATATAGCTTAGCCCTTGGTCTGCAAGCTGCTTTAAATATCAGTTACTTCGCCAACCATGCCGTCAAAACCACATTCGCAAAACAACAAGTTTTGCTTTACCAAAGACGCCTTTAAAATGTCTGACATTGGCAATTTGTTGTCAATGCATTCGATTGTGAGAACAATGGACTAAAACACCAGTCAGTCTACACTATACAAAAATGAACATCTAATATATAAAATTCTCGTGTCACGGTTTTCGTTCCCATACTCCTCCGAAACGGCTAGAAATTTTGTGTACATATCGGGTAGGTCTGAGAATCGGCCAACATCTATTTTTCATACCCCTAAGTGAGCAGCGGGTGAAACCGCTGGGCACAGCTAGTTTTTATATGACTTTACAAAGCGTGGTGATTAATTTGGAATTGGTTGATACATGTTTTTTTTTTAAAAGAAATTTTGCCCCACACTAGGAATTTCTCCTGTATCGTGGGTGCGTTTACAAGCCAGAACCAACACAACAATCAGTAGGGCATTCAAATATTTGTTCCGTGCGGGGATTGAACCTGGAACATGCGCGCAGCAGTCGATAGCTCAGCCACTGCGCCAAACGTGTCGTCAAAGTGTCGTATGTCTTTCGAATCAACCCGTAGCTTCGGTCATTCATGCCCTGACCTACTCTCTTGACGATCGTATGACTGCATCAGCAAGCGGACTGCGCATACCGAATGGCTGACTGAATTCTGGACCAAATATATTCGACTAGCTTTTGCCTGCGGCTTCGCTTGCGTAAATTCGGTATAACACAGTACCTGCTACCTGCAGTTTTTGCTCTTGCGCCTTTATTCATTTGTAATAGCAACTCTAAGTTTTCCATTTTTTTCCCTCGGTCTCCCTCATAGCCCACTTTAAAAATAGCATATGTCCGTCTCCTGGTTCCCGACTATCTCTGTACCAAAATTCATCAAAATCGGTTTAGACATTAAAGCGTGAAGAGGTAACAAACAAACTCACTTTCGCTTTTATAATATTAGTAAGGATTAAAATTTGCCATCGACACGCTGAGAAGACTCACTCAATTGCTTTAAAAGCCTATCATATAGCTACAACTTCGAAATGCTACATTGATTTACAATAGCTTTCAGCCAATTCCATTCTATAACTCACTTGGTTTATGCCCTTTTGTAAGTTTATAAGCAGTTCTCCAAGCAAATGATAGTCTGCCAGTTGGCAATCCATGAATAGATAGATGCAAGTCCTAGATCTTATGATAACCTCCTTCCTTCAACACTATAGTGTCATTGTAGTGCCAAATTGGCACTACAGCTAAATCGCCTGTATATGCATCCGGAGCGGATGTCAAGATATGCTTAATATATGCAATAATAATAATATCTTACTATTGTTTGATGTAGAATGCAAAGAGATTTCTTAGCTCTGATGTCGTGAATATGGGGTTGTTCCAAAATTTCTTTGTGTATTACTAAACAGCTACCCAGTCGGTTAAATCTTCGTAAGTTTAAAACCGAATTATGCACATGATTGAGTTTTTGGAACTTAATAGAGCCTGTAGGAATTTGAACCATCTTTTCGGAACTTTCCTTTAACCCTAACATTCAACCTATTGAATGGAGTATATTGAGTTTAAATTCCAGAAGTCAATGTACGATCTTAGAAATATAGCTTCTCAAAAAAACAAATTGTCTTAAAAAACGTTGCCCTACACTAGGAATTTCTCCTGTATCGTAGTTTTATAGACATTTAAATTCACATACACAAACAGCCAGACCCGGAACAACTACCTGTACCTCATACAAATATTTGCTCCGTGCGGGAATCGAACCCGCACCGCAACAGTCGATCGCTCAGCCACTGCGCCAACTGTACCATCAACTTACTTCCACCTTTCTAGTCTTATGACGCCACTCAGTCACACCATTACTCAACTTCTCAACAACCTGCCTTACTAGGTGTCTTGCTCATCTCCATTACAGTTCCATGTACCACACACGCAAAATCTTGGATTCTTAAACCTCAAAAAGCAGGTCTGCTGGAAGAGATTTCTTTATGAAATAAGTAGTACCTTTGTGCTCTTTTTTTCCTTATGTACTTTTTTATATAATGTTTTGTGTGTACATAAACAAATAAATTAAATAAATAAAGCTTTCGGAAAACTACACTTGCTTCCTCCAGCTACAGTTTCACCAAACCCGCTTTTATAACAGACAAGCTTTTGCTCGCAGCTTCGCTCGCGTTTAATTTGGGGTAACACCGTTCCCCTTTCCTGATTTGCAGGTACCTACTTGTAGTTTTTGCTTCAGCGCCTTATTTATTGTAATTGCAAAGCTAAGTTTTCCCTTTTCTTCCCACTTTCTCTCTCATCTCTCACTCTTTTTTTTTAAATAGCCTACTACCGTCTCCAGGGTCCCAACTATCTCCGTACCAAAATTCATCAAAATCTGTTTAGCCATGTAGGCGTGAAGACGTAACAAACAAACGAACTCACTTTCGCTTTTATAAGATTAGTAAGGATAGATAGTTCCTATCCGGAAACCAGCAGAACACTCATAACCATAAACAATAATTTAGTATAGTCTTACCAACATCAGGTACCACAACATATAAGCAACACAAACCGTTAACTTCAATCTAACCTTAATATCAAGCTAAGCAAGAAAGTTATTGTAACATAAATAAACAAGAATCCCTTACGGCACACGTAAGAAGCTACGAGGTTCTAAACACCCCTTTTAACGTAGAGGTGAGAATACACTGGAGCTTTTACGTGTAAATAGGAAGACCGAAGAAAAGATTGAGTAAGGATTGATTGATTGACGGGTCCAATTGAAAACCAGCGTCGGACACTAGTTGCTCGGCTGTTTACTGGACTGAGCCTAACGTGAGACACAATAATTATTTGCTTTGTGTTTTGATTCAAGATGTTTTTCTTTCTTTGTTTAATACTCTGTGCACTTGTGGCAACCAAATAAACTTATTTTCTTTCTTTCTGATAAGTTAAGAAAAATTATTATATCGAAAAGCGTTCTTGCATCAACCACCAGTTGCTTGGGTCTTGTGAAAAAACATGGAGACGCTTAATGTTTAGTTAACATATTATTTTGCAAACAAACGAGCTAATCCTGCATCAGATCGAAGAGATGATGTAATGATCAGAAAGGACTGTTAGAGGTTAATGTTCACTCGCCATAATCATAAACATTGGAAGCCCCATGGCACCTATTGTAAAGATTTTCTCCATTTCGTGGCATGCTGCCCTGGTCTACCAGGACTTACTGGCAATCTCTTAAATATGTGTAGAATGAATTATTTTGCCTTCTTTAAAAATAAAACGGAACCCTATTATTATAACAGCAAATACTAAAACACAGAATAAAATAAATATTTAAGGGCCTCGTTTTCACAGACTTGCACTTGGCGGGTTTTGATGTGTCAAAAGAGCCTTTTAATGGCGTCATTGAATATAATTTTCATTATCCACCAAACGCATTGCTCGTTTTCAAACATTAGCAGCACCCTAATGTAGACACCCCTTTACACAAATCCACATGGTAATGTAAAATCAACAGCCAAAGTCGTCTTTCGATCAGACCCATAATTAATATGCATTAGGGGAGCGCTCGGAAGATTTCCGCATATAATCACGTATATTATGAATCTTTGGATGAGTTATCTACGTGATTTTCTAAATCACTTCTTCAACCCTTTTCTCCCATTGTGGCTTTTCTTCAACTTTCTCCATTCCTCTCTTTATAACGAGTTGGAGCCAGCGAATCTCCACTTCATCTTCCCTGCGCATTTGTGGATGGGAAATCATTGAATAACTTCCTCCTTCTGCGCGGAGCGGGGAGGAGTCCCCGCTCTGCCTAGAGCGGAGGGAGATTTTTGTCAGACTTTTACTTACTATAACCCACTCATGTTCCTTCATTTTGCCTTCACGTTCCGTTCCTGCGGTATCTCTTTCAAATAACCGCTACCCCTTTACCCCGGCAGGCGGTGACTCTAGAACCCTTTCTGCTTTGCTGAAAGCGTGGAACACGTATGCGCCGTCGACACGGCTTGTGGTCGTCCTTAAGAGTGTTTTGAACCAACTTGAAAAAAGGAGGGTTTTTTTTTCAAACCAAGTAGATTTTGGCTTCGTAAAGTGTACTTTACTTACCCTTACTCATCTCATCATCATCTGCCTAGCCTTTTCCCAACTTTGATGGGATCGGATTCCAGTCTTACCGGTTGCATCTGAATACTATTAGTTTTCATGGAGCGACCTGCCTGCCTATCTGACCTCCATAACCCAGTTAGTACTGCGTAATACTTTACCTCTTGGTAAGACTAGTTGTCAGACTTTCGGGACACTGACTATCTGTAACGACTGTCATAGATGTACAAATTAACAGCTTGACATGCTTTCCGAGACACGAAGGAAACTTGGTATTTATTTATTTATTTATTTATTTATTCATTATAAATAGAACGGCCGAGGCCAATTACACTATTTAAACATATTTAATTTATTAAATTCAGTCATTCGTTCTTCTCACAGAAATTCAAACATTCTAACAGTATCACCTTCCATTCATCCGCAAACATATCAAAACCTGTGTTCGAGTTCAGGAGAGCGTTTATAGCCCCCAGTGTCCTAGGAATAGGCGACTTGGAGTGCGCAACAGTACGGCTGGTTGGAACAACCAGCAAACGATGTTTCCTGCCACGACAGTAATTGTCTGGGACAAATAGCTTGCAAATTTCATTGTGAAGATCAGGATCATCGATAATCCCCCTGAGGATTTTAAATACTACAATCATCTGATCGCGCGACCGTCTTACCTCTAGAGAGTTGAAATTTAAGCAACCCAAAAGAAATTGAGTTGGATACAAGTAGGGATAAAACCCGTACAAGCGCCTGTAAAGGTATCTGAGGAATGCTTTCTGTACTTTCTCCAACGCTAACGCGTACTGCTTCTCGAACGGATTCCATACGCACGCACTAGACTCAAGTTTGCTACGGACCAATGCACCAAAAACAAGCTTGATAACGTGGGGGTTGTGAAAGTCACGACAGTTCCTTAAAACAAAGCCAAGGCGCCTGAAAGACTCCTTAGCAGTGACCGTGATGTGATCGTGAAAAGTGAGTTTACGGTCGAATATGACTCCCAGGTCTTTTATGGAATCGGTTCTTGTGATTGTATCTCCGTTCAGTTTATATAAAAAGTTGACCGGGCTCCGCATTCGACCGAAAGACATCACATAGCATTTTGATTTATTAAATTCCATTTTATTTTGTAGACTCCACTTATATACTTGAGATCGAATATTTTGCCACGAGCTCTTTCACTGTGAATACTATATACACTAGCTATTTATCCAGATGTTTGTTTTATTTATATAATAATAGCAACTAATGTTTCTTGAACGCGCCAACTTTAATAAGCAGGTGCACCGTGCAGCATTGTTTTGTTTCGACGAAATTCAACCGCAGTATAACGACGCAGTCGGGTAAAACCATACCTCCAACTAAATATTTTTATTCTAAAGATTTTAAAGCATGGAATAGCTCTTAGTTGCCGTCTAAATTTTGGGTTAAATTGTTGTTTATTTTCCTACAAATCCGGCTGCGGAAAGCTGGGAAAATGGAATGAAACTTAAGTAAACAGATGCAGGACTTACTACTTAAGTGAAAACTAGACTTGAGATTTAAGTTAATGTTAACTTACTACTTATGTAATTTGTTATGAATTCAACAAACTGCAGTAATACGTTTGTTCATTAAAATGGCCATTCTCCAAATAGATCTAAAAAAAAACAAGTTTTAGGATAGTAGCAACAACGGAATCCTATAATTTTGTCCTGCTCGTTAGTCAAAGTAAGCGCTCACAGCCATTTAATTTGGAGGTAATTTCTTGGATAAAAACCTTTCAACAACACTTCCAATAAGTTCTTGACCTTTTCATCAGCCTTATCGCTGATTGTCCCACGTCTTAGCCATCTGTCATTATCATCTTCGTGATCTGGTCTCATGTTACTAGTTCATCTTCCATACTACAACCCATATAAGTAAGATGACAATGTTGAGATGACTGTGTGGATTGACAAGAATGGATAAAGTAAGGAATGAATATATTCGAGGAAGTTTGAAAGTTGCGCCTGTTACAGAAAAATTAAAAGGGAGTCGTTTGTCTTGGTATGGCCATGTAATGAGGAGGGATGAAGCACATGTGACTAAAAGAGTGATGGATCTGAATGTTGATGGACGGAGAGCGAGAGAAAGGCTAAAGAAAATATGGATGGATTGTGTAAGGAATTATATGAAGGAGAAGGGAGTGAATGATGCCGTGACGTTTGATAGGGGAGAATGGAAGAAGAAAACGTGTTGCGCCGACCCCAAATAGAATGGGACAAGGGCAGGAAATGATGACCCCATACAAGTATTTTTTCCGAGTTGAAATTATCAAAAAACCTCTCCGGCTCTGGGCGGAGCGGAACGGAGTGTCAGGTTTGTACTGACTAAACCCTTGTTCCCTTTTTTCGCTTTGTGTTCCGGGGCCGTGATATCACTTTCGAACAACCCGAAGTCTCGGCAGGCATTGTGTCCTGCCTGCCCTGTTGCTTTCCTATCTCAGGAGCCGATGGGCGCCAAACTCACCGTCGCTTTATGTTTTGGGGCCGCGATATTACTTGAGCAACCCGCAACCCCGGCAGGCCCTGCATTACTGACATTTTTTTGAGCTGTACGTGGAACACAAAAGTGAAATCCCCCTATAAAGTCTTAGACAGCTATTCAATCCAAAACACTTGTAACAAACGAAATCAATCCCGAAAGCAAATCGTACCACGTGGTGTCTCCCTGAATCCACTTCAAATGCATTTATATGCCATATCCTCACTACCACAGACTACTTTACCATCCTACATCACATCGGGACAAACGTTTCAATCTCAAATTGCATCTGAAGTAATTAAATAGTTCTTGGTTCTCTATGGAATTTGAAGATAAATTAATCAAGAGACTGCTTATCTATCTGAAGTTTCTTCGTATTGTATTGTTGTACGGTCGACTTGCTCGCTGGACTTGATCACGGAATAGTGGATTATTGCTATATAAAATAATAGATGCAAATGCGAGGAGCTCGTGGCTAAATAATAGCAGCCGCTCAGGTCGGTCTTTAGGTTAAGTCGCGCTTGCCTAGGTTGGTCTGTGGATAGGTGACCACCCGTTACATACCGAGTTACCTCCATGACTCGGAAAGCACGTTAAGCTGTTGGTCCCGGCTGTCATTTGTAGATCTTTGACAGTCTTTACAGCTTGTCAATGTCCCGAAAGTCTGACAACCAGTCTTACCAAGAGGTAAAGTATTACGCAGTACTAACTGGGTTGTGGAGGTCAGATAGGCAGCCGCTTCATGTAAAATATTGGTATTCAGCTGCATCCGGTAAGACTGGAAGCCGACCCCAACTTAGTTGGAAAAAGGCTAGGCAGATGAAGATGTGTTGTTATGCGAATAAAGATTTGAGTACCAATGTGAATGGGTAAGACCAGATTAAGATCAAAGAAACGATGGATGGACTGCTTGAAAGATGATATGGCAAGGAAGGAAATTCAACCGCAGTATAACGACGCAGTCGGGTAAAACCATACCTCCAACTAAATATTTTTATTCTAAACATTTTAAAGCATGGAATAGCTCTTAGTTGCCGTCTAAATTTTGGGGTAAATTGTTGTTTATTTTCCTACAAATCCGGCTGCGGAAAGCTGGGAAAATGGAATGAAACTTAAGTAAACAGATGCAGGACTTACTACTCAAGTGAAAACTAGACTTGAGATTTAAGTTAATGTTAACTTACTACTTATGTAATTTATTATGAATTCAACAAACTGCAGTAATACGCTTGTTCATTAAAATGGCCATTCTCCAAATAGATCTAAAAAAAAACAAGTTTTAGGATAGTAGCAACAACGGAATCCTATAATTTCGTCATGCTCGTTAGTCCAAGTAAGCGCTCACAGCCATTTAATTTGGAGGTAATTTCTTGGATAAAAAACTTCAACAACACTTCCAATAAGTTCTTCACCTTTTCATCAGCCTTATCGCTGATTGTCCCTCGTCTTAGCCATCTGTCATTATCATCTTCGTGATCTGGTCTCATGTTACTAGTTCATCTTCCATACTACAACCCATATAAGTAAGATGACAATGTTGAGATGAATGTGTGGAGTGACAAGAATGGATAAAGTAAGGAATGAATATATTAGAGGAAGTTTGAAAGTTGCGCCTTTTACAGAAAAAAATAAAAGGGAGTCTTATGGCCATGTAATGAGGAGGGATGAACATGTGAATAAAAGAGTGATGGATCTGAATGATGATGGACGGACAGTGAGAGAAAGGCTAAAGAATATATGGATGGATTGTGTAAGGAATGATATGAAGGAGAAGGGAATGAATAATGCCGTGACGTTTGATAGGGGAGAATGGAAAAAGAAAACGTGTTGCACCGACCCCAAATAGAATGGGACAAGGGCAGGAAATGATGACCCCATATAAATATTTTTTCCGGGTTGAAATTATCAAAAAACCTCTCCCGCTCTGAGCGGAGCGGAACGGAGTGTCAGGTTTGTACTGACTAAACCCTTATTCCCTTTTTTCGCTTTTTGTTCCGGGGCCGCGGTATTACTTTCCAACAACCGGAAGTCTCGGCAGGCATTGTGTCCTGCCTGCCCTGTTGCTTTCCTATCTCAGGAGCCGATGGGTGCTACTAAAAGCCCTAAACTCACCGTGCGTCGCTTTGTGTTCCGGGGCCGCGGGATCTCTTGAGCAACCCGCAACCCCGGCAAGCCCTGCATTGCTGACATTTTTTTGAGGTGCACGTGGAACACGAAAATGACACAACCAGAAATCCCCCTGTAAAGTCTTGGACAGCTATTCAATCCAGAACACAAAGTAACAAACGAAATCAATCCCGTATGCAAATTGTACCACGTGGTGTCTCCCTCAACCCACTTCAAATGCATATATATGCCATATCCTCACTACCACAGACTACTTTACCATCCTACATCACATCGGGACAAACGTTTCAATCTCAAATTGCATCTGAACCAATTAAATAGTTCTTGGTTCTCTATGGAATTTGAAGATAAATTAATCAAGAGACTGCTTATCTATCTGAAGTTTCTTCGTATTGTATTGTTGGTCGGGCGTCTTGTTCGCTGGACTTGATCACGGAATAGTGGATTATCGCTAAATAGAATATAGTGTTTATTGTGTTGTAATGCTAATGCGAGGAGCTCGTGGCTAAATAATAGCAGCCGCTCAGGTCGATCTTTAGGTGCCGGTTGCCTAGGTTGGTCTGTGAATGGGTGACCACCCTTTACATACCGAGTTACCTCCATGCCTCGGAAAGCACGTTAAGCTGTTGGTCCCGGCTGTCATTTGTAGATCTTTGACAGTCTTTACAGCTAGTCAGTGTCCCAAAAGTCTGACAACCAGTCTTACCAATAGGTAAAGTATTACGCAGTACTAACTGGGTTGTGGGGTCAGATAGGTAGTCGCTCCATGAAAACTACTGGTATTATACAGAAGCAAACGGTAAGACTGGAAGCCGACCCCAACTTAGTTGGAAAAAGGCTAGGCAGATGAAGATGTGTTGTTATGCGAATAAAGATTTGAGTACCAATGTGAATGGGTATGACCAGATTAAGATCAAAGAAACGATGGATAGACTGTTTGAAAGATGATATGGCAAGGAAGGAGGTGTCTGATAAAAAGGCCAGTAACATAGGAGTATGAAAGAAGAAGAAATGCTGCATGATGTGCACAAAATCCTAATTTTTTAGGAATTTCTCCTGTATCGTGGTTTGCGTGCGTTTACAAACATTTAAATTCACATACACAAACAGCCAGACCCGGAACAACTACCTGTAGGCCATAAAAATATTTGCTCAGTGCGGGAATCGAACCCGCGACCCGCAGCGCAGCAGTCGATCGCTCAGCCACTGCACCAACCGTGCCGTCGAAAAATGCAGGGTGTCCGGCTCTATTACCTAAATGTCCAGCCATACTGGCTAGGTTTTGCGGTCTGGCAACCATGCAAATATGCGACGGAGATATACTATTATTAATTTCTAAATTATTTATCTCAGCTGCAGCTAAATCCTCTCCTTTCTCTTTACTGTGAAACTTCAGACAACGCAGTATTTTAAGCTAGAAATACCCACTTTAAATTAAAGCTGAAAGCAACACCTGCAAACTGCAATAAAGGAAGCCCCTTGCAACCACATGCGACATACCTACCCCTATATTGGGGCAGGCAACTTGTACAGTCAAATACAATAGGCCAGTTTCCAAAAAAAAATAGTCCGTCTTTTAGATCCTCACTAATTTTATAAAAGCAAAAGTGAGTTTGTTTGTTACCTTTTCACACTTTAATGGCTTAAAACCGATTTTGATGATTTTTTTTTTGGGAACCAGGAGACGGACATAGGCTAATTTTTATAAGAGAGAGAAGGAGAAAGAGGGAAGAAAAGGGAAAATGAAAAGTTTATCTGATTCTAAGAAAAAAAGATCAAATGTATTGAGGAGGCTGCTTACTTATTTCTTAGACTGATTGTACAAACAATACACCACATACTGTACAAATACTGTATGCCGAACATTGGCTACTAAACTGGACTACAAGTCCACGGGGGCGTGAAGAAACCGAAGCCAAGGTTCGTGAAGCAGTTCACCGTCCGTCCGTCGATTGACGACAGGCCGTGTCGACGGCGCGTTCGTGTTTCACGCGCGCCTCAAAGAGAGTCAGCAAAGCAGAGGGGCTTGCCAGAGCCTCCGCCTGCTGGGGTTGCGGGTTGTTCGAATGAGACACCGCGGCCCCGGAACGTAAAGGGCAATAGAAGGAACATGGGTAGGTTTTAGTCAGTACAAGTGTGACATGCCCCCCCGCTCCGCCCAGAGCGGGGGAAGTCATTGGATGATTTCCCAACCGAAAAAAAAAGGTTCGCGAAGCAGTTAGAGAGGCGGCCGGGCGTTTGATGGAGAGAACACGTGATTTTTAGAGCACCCAAAACACGGCGTCAGTTAGTCCATTGTTTGCAGATAAGCATCACAGTTGCACTTCAAATTTTGTTTGTCTATGAATAATAGCATAGTTTGTAACAAAACCATCAACTCCATTAAAACGGAAACTGTTTAGAAACCGCATATTCCCGCTTCCCTCCAGTGTAGGTGTTACAGGATTAGGAGCAGTGAACTTTATCGTTTGAGGATTGTCTCGGGCAGGGATGGCGAACTAATGGTACGCGTGCCATCGATGGCACTTGACACAATATTACGATGGTCTAGCTGGCGATCATTTCTCTATTCGGATAAGAGTAGCCTGTTAACATACATCCTTAGGCCAGGGGTAGCCTTTTTCTATTAGCGTGCCATTATTTCGACAGAAATGTTTGACGGCGCCATTGTTAATGCTAGCCTGCGTCATTCCACAGATGGGCTAAGATCTCTCCCAATGACTTCCAGTTGGTACAAACGTGAAATAATTAAAATAGGCAAAACAAAAACGGTTGAGGTATGAGGGAGAAAGAGGGAAGAAAAGGCAAAACCTAGCATTGATATAACGATGAATAAGGCGCAAGGGCAAAAACTACAGGTAGCAGGTACCTGTAAATCAGGAAAGGGGAACTGTGTTACAGCGAATTTAACGCAAGCAAAGCCGTGGGCATTTTTTTTAAAAATAGAGTCGGATATGAGGGAGAAAGAGGGAAGAAACGGGAAAACTTAGCGTTGCTATTAGATAAGATAAGATAAGATTTTTATTTCGCAAATATGGGTAAAAGTACAGGTGTTACAATAAAAAAAGAACAGCCATATTTTGCCAATAACAAGGCATGCAAAAGTACAGAGATTTAACCATTATTACAATACAAGAAAAAAAAAATACAATTTAAATCAATACATGTCATAAGCATTTACATAAATTAATAATACATGTCTTTAATGTCAATTCATTCAAAAGTAAAATAATTCCAATTCATCAGTCACTCACATAATTAATATCTCTTTTTTAATAATTAAAATACATTCTACATTCAAATAATGTCCTTATCCAACAGAAAATCTGCAACCCCGTAATATACTCTGTCTACTAGAAAGTTCCGAAGTTTTTTTTTGAAAAGTGTCAAGTTGTTGTCTTTCCAACTACTTGGTATTTTATTATAAATCACCGGTGCCATGCAACAGACACTTTTGCGCATCAGTGTTGTTTTAGCACTGTGGATACACAGCCTACTCTTGTCGCGCCTATTCCGTGGAAATACGTCAGCCATTCGTGCGAAGCGATCCGGGTTTGACTTTACAAACAATGCCATTTCTAAAATGTACAAACATGGTAGGGTTAATATTTTATATTGTTTAAAATATGGGACGCAGCTATCTGTACTTTGCAATTTAAAAATAGACCGTATGCATCTTTTTTGTGCCTTAAATACGGTTTCTTTTTCAGTTCAGTTGCCCCAAAAAATAACTCCGTATCGCAGATGGCATTCGACTATACCATAGTACGCAATGAGGAGTGCGTCTCGGTTTACAATAGCCGCTAAAGTATGGAGAGCGTAGGCAGATGTACTTAGTTTTTTGCAAAGTAACTCAATGTGTTGTTTCCAGCTTACATTACAAATCAATAAGGCGCTACCGAATTTAACGCGAGCGAAGCCGCGGGCAAAAGCTAATTAATTGTAAATATAAAGAAATAAATCATCGAAAAAACATGAAATACTAAATCACCTATTTGTTAGCCTTTAATTTAGTTCTCGTTGAACACCGGTATACTCTCATAGATTGGTTATCGACAGCACTGTAACGTAGACAACTTAATTAATAGGTTAACAAGCTCATCTCATGAGCTTCGTTCAGTAATCAATACAGAAATTGAACTTTATCAACGTGGGATTCATTATGCTTAATAACGCTGTTCAGTTCAGTATTATTAATTGGATCTATGGTACTGGAATGTTGGCGCTTAATAGGAGATAATTTCCGTATTATTAAAGGATTAGCCTTTAATAATTTACGTAATCATTTATTTGAAAAAACATGGTGGATCATGAAAGAAAAAATAACTTACCCCGCTCTGGGCGGAGCGGAAGTCTGGCACTCCCCGTGTGAGACTTTTGCTCTTAATGTTCCGGGGCCGCGGTATTTCTTGCGAGCAACCCGCAACCCCGGCAGGCGTTGGCCCTGGCAAGACCTTCTGCTTAGCTGACATCTATGAGGCGCTCGTGGAAGACTAACGCTCCTTGGACACGGCCTGTCGTCAATCGACGGACGGTCGCCATCCACAGAACCGCATCTACGGTGACCGAGAGAGTCGTATCTCGGCGCCTGACACCTGGAGCGTCTCCCGCGGCGGCTACTCTGTTTGAGGTTCTCTCTCTTAAACGCCCGGCCATCTCCTTTGCTATCAAAACTGCTTCGCAGAGGGAAGTAACCGCTTCCCATTCCCTGTCGCACTGGACTATGGACTGAAACAGGGCCGGACGCGAGAGAACGCCGCCGCCGATCGCCTCTACGAGACACATTGTTTAAGCATCCTGGAAGTTTAAACAGACTTTTTACAGCTTCTAGTTCAGCAATACCTGCAATCCAGAACGTGCTGTAACAGGAACAGCTTAGCAATGATCAAATCAAAACAAAAGTCATTAATTCAAATAAGGCTGGTAATCACCACTTTTTGAAAGTCAATATTACAAAAGACAGTCCCCCAAAATGCTGGACCTTCGCCACTTCCTAATGTTTTAGCTTGGAAGAATAAGTGGCTAAACAAACTCCCCAGAAACATGTCAGTGTGTCAGGTTAGAAGAACCAGATTTTATACAATTTCATACTTTCACCGATAACACCGACTAGCTGATATTTTCAGTCCAACATTGTGTTTAACTTCTACCAAAAGACAAAATAATATCTCGTCCGATGTTTCGTCGATAACTTACTCCCTTGTCAGCACTAACTAAGGATATACTTAATAAATGTTGTCTTTCTGTACGTGTAGCGTATAAAACTCTACGATTTATTACGCCTTATCTTTCTCATGTTTTCCTTTTTCGCAGTACAAAATCGGATCGTAGTTGTTTACGGCTTTCAAGGTTTCTAGATCAAGAACACTATCGGTATTCTGCAATACACTATTTGTATCGATAACGCCGTGTTTACGACCTCGGCTGATGAGACTGGCGTTTCGCGACACGTGTGACTTTTAGGTATGTTTCTTGTAACATGTCCGTCACGTCGCGGTTGCTGGAAATAGCATCGTATTTCTCTTCGTATCCTCTGTTGCGATAATTGCATTGTTATGTCTTTGCAAGTGTGATATCAAATCAAAATGTCTTTATTTCACACAGGCTTACATGGGCACTTATAAAACGTCGAGAGGGGTATGGTTCGGGTTAGTCGTTTCCTATGGAGAAGAACCGGCAACCAACTCCATGGTTATTCTTTTGAAATCATTTTGATTTACAATGTTGTTGTTACAGCGTCAGTACTTAAGTATGTGAGGACAGCGTATATCCATATAATATAGTATTAGATCATTACTGCACTCACATTGAAACCGACAAACTGTTATCTTTTCTTTGTAGAACTTGATTCATCGTTTCACGATAAAATGACAATGTCACCTTGTCTTCTAGTGAGGACACGAAATTTGATTATGAATGTTGATGACTTTGAAGATGATTTGGACAAAAAGCGGATAATTACTGAGATTTTTTTAAAGTTAAATGGGCGTTAACGTGACCACCATCTTAACCTGAAGACAGAGATTAGGTCAACAATCAAATTGAACAAGCTTACCAAAAAAAGCCTATTAACTCGAGACTTAAATAAATCCCTTAAATGTGACATTAGGAACACAAACGCAGGCAGGGAATACCACTCCTTGACTATGATCTTATTTGACGACATGGTTCGCAGGTTCTATTCCCGCACGGAACAAATATTTGTATGGCCTACAAATAATTGTTTCAAGTCTGGCTGTTGTGAGTTTAATTGTTTGTGGACGCACCCGCGATATAGGAGAAATTCGTAGTGTGGAGCAAAGTTTTTTTTTTTAATAAAAAAGAAAAGAAAATAAGGAGAAGTATAGAAGAAGACAAGCAGCGCCGCTCCAAATAGGTTGGGAAACGAGCAATGACCATGCTATCCTCGAATTCAACCCAAAAAACCAAATCCAATGTGATTCTAGGCTAAATGCGATTTTAAACTACACCTGACCTTCGGGGCAATGGCTTTCGGAACACAGAAAGGGCGATCCCGTCAATTTTAATTGGGCAAAGCTCCAATTTAAACTCCCAGCTACGGTAACAAATCTTCCAAAAGAAAACATTATGGAAACCGAGATGTGTGTTGAAATAACATGTTGAAACAAGAGCTTGATTTGAAATAACGACTACGGGGCATAACAAGAAACTCGATACTTTTGTACCTTATTGTAAACTAAGGAAATACTCGTTTATTGCAAAACTGCGCCCACGCCAAACACCATGCTCACATTTCTGCTTAGTCACTGTATTAGGTAATGAGTTTTCATAGCTGGTCAATTGTGGAAAGTTGATAAGCATGTTTTAATTTAAAAACACGTGTTTAATTTGAAATTGTAGCAATAGATAACTTGTTTTTTGCTTCGATTATTTTACATACGTCTAGGTATGACTGCATGTAGCGGAGATGAGAATATTGAGATGGATGTGTGGAGTGACAAGAATGCATAAAGTAAGGAATGAATATATTCGAGGAAGTTTGAAAGTTGCGCCTGATACAGAAAAAATGAAAGGGAGTCGTTTGTCTTGGTATGGACATGTAATGAGGAGGGATGAAGGACATGTGACTAAAAGAATGATGGACGGAGATTGAGAGGAAGGCTAAAGAAAAGATGGATGGATTGTGTAAGGAATGATATGAAGGAGAAATGAGTAAATGATGCCGTGACGTCTGATAGGGGAGAATGGAAGAAGAAAACGTGTTGCGCCGACCCCAAATAGAAAGGAACAAGGGCAAGAAAATGATGATGAGGTGTGAGTACATTCACGCTTTTTCTCCATGGGGTGTGGCAGGAACTACAGATCCCCACCTGTTGATCTTCCACGTTATACATTTGCAGCCAGCCGTCAGCTTAGGCATCTAGCACACAAACATAGTGTCTATGACCAGACAATTATACAGTATGTGTATTTTTTTGCGGTTGGGAAATCATCACTCTCTAGGCGAAGCAGTTGGAAGTGTCAGACTTTTAGTGACTAATCCGCAAACCCATGCGACAACACGGTTGGCGCAGTGTCTGAGCGATCTGCTGCGCTGCGTGTCGTGGGTTCGATCCCCGCTCGGAATAAATATTTGTATGGCCGTTTATACAGATAGTTTTTTAAAGAAAACAATGTTAATGTTACCTTCTTGCTGGTTTTTACGTATGTAACTTGCAGAGAAAGTGTGTTAAAAAATTTCAAGTGCATCCAATTTTTTTGGCTTGCAAACATGGCGCCGGCTAGTCTATAGTACTCCTCTCCCTCAAAAAAACCTCAAGGGTCCTTGGAACGACGTGCTGAAGTACCGATACTAGTGTCACCGCCCTCTCAAACGTTCTCAGGTACCCCTTTCTTTCTTGTCCAAAAAACTTGACTTAATTTAGAATTCACGGAGCGAAATTTACATCTTAAGGACCAAACTTTTGAATTGACTTCGCGCTTAGAGTAGGCTTAAAATAGGCTTGAAAGATCGCGTTTCGAATCATGAATCTTGGATTCTAACTTTCTTTTATTTGTTGGCGTTCAAAAAGATTGGAATTAAATCTAATGAACTGTAAGTTAATTTCGGAACGAAGTTATTTTTTAAGCAAAAGAGTAATGTTTTTTGTGATGGTGTCATTCCGGCTGAATTTTCAGTGAAAGTTTAATTAGAAAGAAATATTAATTAAACGTAGTGTTGTTTTTTTTTTGCGGATTTTTATTTAGACTAGATAACTAGTTTAAATAAAAAAACTTAATTAGTAGATAGAAAAATTGAATTGAAATTTTTCTATCTATATTATATTTATATTTTTTTTTCTATCCCTATAGATAGATACCCTACTTTTATTTTTCATAAGAATCTTCTCTTGACATTAACCAACACGAAAAACAAGAATTAGCGAAATTCGCCAGGTCCACCGGCTGCAGTGTTTGCGGGTTGTTCGAAAGAGATACTGTGGGCCCGGTACAAAAAGGGCAATAGAAAAAACATGGGTGGGTTTTAGTCAGTACAAGACTGAACACAACAAAAAACCATTCACGTGTGGTGTCGTGACCAATTGTATAAGGGACTAGCTGTTCCACGCGGTTTCACCCACGCTGTTAAGCACCTGTTGGTCGTAGCGTGATGTTATATGAAATGAAATGGACTATCCAACACTAAAAGAATTTTCCAATTCCAACCAGTAGTCCCTGAGATTAGCGCGTTCAAACAAACAAACTCTTCAGCTTTATAATATTAGTATAGATTAATATAGTATGTATAGAATGTGTCCGGTCACGGGCTAGGGACATTCTAGTACTCAAATTAATGATTTTATTAAAAAAACTACAATTTTTTTTTTTCTTAAAAATGTTTACAAAACTTTCGTTGATTTTCATATTTTTTTGGATTTTAATTTTGTTTTCTACTGTTACGAAAATGTCATCATTTCTTAATTTAAACAATAGACAATATTATTGCCCACTGAAAAAACCTATTTTCGTCTCAGTATGACTAATACTTTGAGAGGTATGATTATTTTTTGTACACGCATAGAGAATATCTCAAAATGGCTGCCAAAAAGCAGAAGTGACTTAGACCCAAGTGTGTATCGTAATAGTAGGTATATTAAAAAACTCGTTACATAAGTTTTACATCGCTAGTCCATTACCGGACACATTGTATAAATCCTATAAGTATGTAAATAAATAAATAATAAAGAAATAAAATAAATATCTTCGGACAACTCACACACGGCTATCTGATCCCAAGCTAAGCAGAGCTTGTGTTATGGTAACCAGACAACTGATAAACATACTTATATAATTTATAAATACATACATATTATAGATAAATCGCACCCAGACACAGAACAAACAATCATGCTCATCACACAAAGTTTGTCCTGGGTGGGAATCGAACCCACGACCTCCGGCTCAGCAGTCAGGGCCACTAACCACTAGACACACAGGCCCGTCAAATATGTATAGATTACATATGAAGTTTAAACGAATGCTGCTGTCAAATAATATAGACTTTAATTAACAAAAAAAAAACACGAAAAACAATCATAAGTTATTTGAATTTAAGTCTTAATATTTCGTAACACTGCGTGTCTTTCAGGACAATAAACTTGTCTAGTTACGGCAGTAATAGATCATCGTTTACATTGTTATTTGGAGCCATAAACTGTAATTTATATATCATTGGACGAGCCAAATAGAGCAACAGGTTCAGAAACTTGATCGAACAGGTCACGATAGCCCTTAGGGTTAGAAATCGTCTAGACTTATAGATAATTTAAGTGTCTAACGAACGACGAATCTGTTCAACTTGAACACTAAATACAATGCTGTCATTGCTATTTTGTGTTGTAATTTAGAGAAAACTTATATAACATTACACCTATAATACCAGAAGGGTTGGACAGAGGTGTAACTGTGTGTATGTATACGTCCTTATTAATATTATAAAATCGAAAGTGTGTTTATTTGTTACGTCTTTCGTCGACATTAAGTCCGCCTATGTACCACTATTGTACACACGATAGCAGGTCAACCTATTCTAAACTATTATAACCTGATCTCTCTACTATTGATCGCACACTGTGGTAGAGAGATCAGGTTAAAATGGTTTTGTATAGGTTGATGTGCCGTTTAAATAAATTAATAACTATAAATAGTTGACTCATAATTCGCTAATTATATTTAAGAACTATGTAAAAGGGGGCGAGCTTATTGCCATCAACTGGACACAAATCAAGACTCCTTGGCTAAGTAAGTATAAGCAGAGGGTCCTGCTAGGGCTGCCACCTGCCGGGGTTGCGGGTTGTTCGAAAGAGATACCGTGGCCCTGGAACATAAAGGGCAATAGAAGGAACATGGGTGGGTTTTAGGCAGTACAAGTCTGACACTCCCTTTTGGTCCACCCAGAGCGTGGGAAGTTATTTCATGATTTCCCATCCGCAAAAAAAAGACTGTGGCTTATATTGAGAAATTCTTGATGAAAAACCTATGGCCGCCCCAGGAATCGAACCCAGGGCCTCATGCTTAGCAGTCTCGCTTACGACTACTATACCAATAGCAACAATAGTATTTGAAGTAAGTAACCATACTTAAAATTAACCGGGGATAATGATTCCGAATTTAGTTTTAAGTTGAGCATTATCATTGATTTATGTAGTTAATTTTATTTCCTTTTGTTCCAGGTAACATATCAACCATCAAAGCGAAAAATGCTTTGAAAAAATGCCGCAGTGCTGTAAAAGTAAAATAAAAAAACGGGGGGTACGATATGAATGCCTTGGTAAGACTGAGTACTGTCAGACTTTCGGGACACTGACTACCAGTAACGTCTGTCAAAGATCTACAGACAGCTGGGACCAACATCGTCATTGGTCACCCATTCGCAGACTACCCTAGGAAAGCGGCTTAACCTTCAAATTGACCCGAGCGGCTGCTTTTATTTAACCATGAGCTCACATTAACACACGTATACGGTTTATTTTCTTATCAAATTGAACTAAATCTAGAGATATATCTTTCAAAATAAATAAAACAACATCAGTAAGTAAGTTACAAACGCTTAGAGAGAATCCATTTTGTATATCAATATCGTTGAAAACACATAAAGTACTAGGGACTCAGCATGCAACAGTAGGTAGTCACAGCTGTGGCAACTTGTAGTCCATTGAAAGACTGAAAGATGTATTTTAAAGCTAGATAAATAAAGTTGTTTTTAAGTTGGTGCTTGTTTTGGTACTAGAATGAAGATGTCAGTATAGAAATATAACCTAATACAGAGAGTGGTACTTACAACCGACATTTTCTTTAACAAAATCGTTGAGTGATTTAGCATCTGGTACCAGGGACTCAGCATGCAACTGTAGGTTAGCCACAAATGTGACCAGTCTGTTTTAGTTTACTAACGACGTCTAGGGATGAAGTAGCTAGATAGCAATTGCGTGGATTGTTAGGTTTTAAACATGAGTAGTGGGATGCAGATGTCAGTACACTAATATACCGAGATAGAGGTGATAAGGTCCCCCCCCCTTTTGTTCAGGGGGGTAGGCTAAAACCATAGAACGCCACCTGCTGCGATCCTTATCTACTTCTTTGCCCACATTCTCACATCTGGTCAAGCACGCCAGTTGGGGGAACTACGCACCTGATCATTCTATAGAACCTCACCAATAAGGTTTGTAAATTGCCTTCTAGTGCGTCCTCGGCGTTGCCACTTACAAAGCATAACATAACAGAGCGGGGGCTTGGGGAGTCACATTATAACTTACTAAAATACGCTTCTAGCACGCACAAAAAATTACAATTGGATTTAATTCACGTGACTATTTGTTTCGTATTCCTGACAGCAAACCCTTTCATTTTATACCCATATTATGGGGGTGGATTTCAAACAGCCAGTCCGCCATCTTGGGGAGGTCGCCATATTAGATTTGTAATGACGTTTCTTAGCTAGTCATGTATTGTCATAAGAACTCGAGAGCATGTGCAAAATTTCATCTTAATCGAAGATCGCAAAGTGGGTATTATTAAGATTCCCAGATTTTCTTACATACATAGCTACAAGTGAAGCTTATGAAAGCGTGTTAAAAAATCATAAATTTTCGACATAAATGTCGTCAAAATTTCTTGCGCCAGTTACTAGGATCTCAGCAAGCAACAATAGGTACAGTTGTAGCCAGTTATAAATACAACCGGTAAAAAGTGCTACAAGCTCTAAAGAGAATTTATTTTCTACATCAATATCGTCAAGTGTTCTTGTATCTGGTACTAGGGTCTCAGCATGCAACAGTAGGTAGTTAGACCCAGAACACAGCTGTGGCTCTTGTTGTTTGCTAAATGTCTGGGATATATTTTAGCAAGATGGATGTTTGAAATGGGTGCATATTTAGTAGTGGGATGAACATACAGATGTCACGGCTAATGTAAGTTCAAAATATTGAAACTGGATTTTAAAATAGCATGATATCAACATCATACCTGTTGTTCCATCGTATCTGTTCATGATCATTTTGCAACATATGCCATGCATGCAATACCGACTCCGGGTTGCTACCAATCCTTACTAATATTATAAAAGCAAAAGTGAGTTTGTTTGTTTGTTACGTCTTCACACGTAAATGGCCAAACCGATTTTAATGAATTTTGGTACAGAGATAGTTGGGACTCTCGAGACGGAAATAGGCAATTTTTTTATTTAAAGAAGCTTTTATAGTAGATTAGTCCAACGACTGTTGAATTCTGGAAACTACAGTTTATAATAAACTCAAAGCATTTTAATTAGATGTCAAGAAACAAAAGGATGAAAGTACAGTCCCAGTCACAAGGTTTAAACAACTTGTGAAAGTACTGTAGTTAAATTCAAAGATCAAATTGAAATAGAAAATATTTATTACAAACCAGGCACAATGTTACAAGTCCTAATAGTAGGCTAGTTTCCTAAAAAAAAATATTAGTCCGTATACAAAGATATAACCCATTAAAGTTACGTGTGACGTCACTTCTGTCATTTTTGGTCTAATTTACAAATAAAAAAATACGTGTCCCTTATTTTTGAATTATCTAAAAGACGGACTAAATATAATGTAACTAGCTGTTCCTCGCGGTTTCATCCACGCTGCTCAGCACCTGTTGGTCGTAGCGTGATGTTATATAGCCTATATAGCCTTCCTTAAGAAATGGACTATCCAACACTAAAAGAATTTTCCAATTCCAACCAGTAGTCCCTGAGATTAGCGCGTTCAAACAAACAAACAAACTCTTCAGCTTTATAATATTAGTATAGATTACTTTGAGCCTGAAAACCCTATTATGTTAATAGAAGAAACTTAAAAACTCTGTTAGTAAAATTTAAAACAATCATTATGTTGGACATACATGAGCGACCACTGCTTCAGGATTTGCCTGTCCGACAACATCAAAGATCTCAGTGCACAAAAGCGATCTATAATGTTTACGGTCAGAAGCGGCTCAAGATCTGTCGAGCCGAATAGGCTTACGAAGGTCTGTGCTCCAATGGATACTACGGAGATACATTTATAGGATACTAGCTTTTGCCCGCGGCTCGAGTTAAATTTGGGGTAATACAGTTCCCTTGCGCCTTATTAGCCGCGTACCCACCTAGCGCACAGGCTCGCGCGGCAGCCTCGGTGTCCGGATCGCGAGCGATGGCTCCCTCGGCAGCCTCAGTAGTTTTGTTCAATTTACACGAGGCCGCCTCGCGAGGCAGGCTGAGCCATCATAAGTCCGAGAGTATTCGTAATGGACAGTCATGTATTTTCAGCTGCAGCTATTTTCCTAGCTGCTTATTGTTTAAAGAAACGAAAACAGTCACGTATCAAGAAAAAACCTAGACGCTTCTGGATTAAGCGAATGGACTCCTCCTGACTGCCCATGATATAAAAATTACACAAGACAAACACGGCAAGAGACAAACTTGAAGTAGCTTCGCGCGCGAGCCAAAACATAACCGTCCCCACCTAACGCACAGCGCTCGCTGAGGCACCTTTGAGCGCGTCAAGTTTACCGACAACAGATGGCTCGGGGCCGAGCCGTGCTCGGTCGAGCAAACGCGCGCCCGAGGCAGGCCGAGGCACGTCCACACCAGCCGAGGCATTTGGCTCGCGAGGCTGCCGCGCGAGCCTGTGCGCTAGGTGGGTACGCGGCTATTGATTTGTAGATAATAGCAACGCTAAGTTTTCCATTTTCATCCCTCTTTCTCCCGCACATCCCACTTTTTTTAATAAATGCCTATGTCCGTCTCCTGGTTCCCAACTATCTCTGTACCAAAATTCATCAAAATCGGTTTAGCCATTAAAGCGTGAAGAGGTAACTAACAAACATACAAACTCACTTTCGCTTTTATAATATTAGTAAGGATCAAGTTATGTACCTACCGTGTCTATGAGAGATTTTTTCGGTTGAGGAAAATGTCCTGAATGGTTTTGGATGAAAAATAGCACAAAATAAATCGCTACATAGTATTAAAGAAAGTCGATTCCCGCAGTCTTTATGTATGCTTAGATCTTTGAAACTACACAACGGATTTTGATGTGGTTCTTTGTAATTGAAAAAGTGATTTAAAAGGAAGGTTTATATGTATAATAATACCGCTGCTCGGTTAAGGGCATGAAAAATAGATGTTAGCCGGTTCTCAGACCTACCCGATATGCACACAAAATTTCGTTCAAATCGGTCCAGCCGTTTCGGAGAAGTATGGTAACTAACACACGAGAATTTTTTAAAATTAGATTAGTAAATAAATTGCACCAGTGCAAATCCGGGCCGGCTCGCTAGTTTTATTATAAGATTAAATTATTCCTGGATCAACACAGGATACTTTTAATACTAGCAGTACGATATTGTAGAACAATTATCGAAAATGACAAAAAAAATGCAGACGTTGTCAAAGCTAATACCGAATCGAATAAAATAAGTCGGCTCTTTTTTTGTGCGGAACCGAAATCATCAAATAACACCCACCCATGTTCCTTCTTTTGCCCTTTATGTTCCGGGGCCTATCCCCAACCAATTGCTCCCGGCACTGCAGTCTGCACTTTAAATTACTGTAATCTGATAAACTCCTGTAACAAGATACTTTTGACAGAACTTACCTACAGCGGGTGTCAAAGTCGACACTTTCCGAGTAACGCGTAAATCTTTGAAACTCGCTTAACTTCTGTCTTGCAGAATTGTTATTAGTGCTCTATTTTAATTTCACTATTTTGTGTTCACTGCTGCCATGACTGCTGAGCATAAGGTTCTGAGTTTGATAGCCGGGTTGGGCTAAGTTTTATTGTGGTTCGTCTTCAAACATTTTTCAGTCACGGAGTCTGGTTTTGTGCCCAATTTATGGCAAGAGAGATTGCCCCTTATAACATTTAGGAATCCTACTTCCTACTAATAATAAAGATGCGAATGTTTGTGAGGATGGATGGATGTATGGATGTTTGTTACTTTTTCGACGGGCCTGTTGGTCTAGTGGTTAGTGGCCCTGACTGCTGAGCCGGAGGTCGTGGGTTCGATTCCCACCCAGGACAAACTTTGTGAGATGAGCATGATTGTTTGTTCTGTGTCTGGGTGTGATTTATCTATAATATGTATGTATTTATAAATTATATAAGTATGTATATCAGTTGTCTGGTTACCATAACACAAGCTCTGCTTAGCTTGGGATCAGATAGCCGTGTGTGAGTTGTCCCAAGATATTTATTCACGTCAAAACGGTTGAACGGATCTTCATGAAACAGTTACAGTCGCGAAAAAGTATGTACAAAATTAAGCTACAGTTCCTGTTACAAGGCATAATAACTTGTGAAAATACTGTTGTTACCAACTCCAAACCGTAGATCTCCACAGAAAAGAATGGACAAGAAACTCAGACAGACAATTTAACATACTAAATATCCCATTTCAAATAATTAACGATGAAGTGCTTTTGTTTTCAACAAGTATATAACCACTGAATAGCTTCAGTTACCTAGGTATAAGGGTTATATTCTTTTCGGACTGAAGTGTGTTTAACTCGGCTTTCTAACCTTGAAACAAAGTTCATCATCATTTTCCTGCCCTTGTCTCATTCTATTTGGGGTCGGCGCAACACGTTTTCTTTTTCCATTATCCCCTATCAGACGTCACGGCATCATTTACTCCTTTCTCCTTCATATAATGCCTTACACAAACCATCCATCTTTTCTTTGGCCTTCATCTCGCTCTCCGTCTATCAACAGTCAGATCCATCACTCTTTTAGTCACATGTGCTTCGTTCCCCCCCATTACACGTCCATACCAAGACAAACCATTCCCTTTCATTTTTTCTGTAACAGGCGCAACTTTCAAACTTCCTCTAATATACTTTTTCCTTATTTTATCCATTTTTATCACTCCTCACATCTATCTCAACATTCTCATCTCTGCTACATGCAATCGTTTTTTATCCAACTTTTTACAGCCCATAAGAAAGTGTAATAAACAGCGTCTTCATGAAAAATATTGATATTCAACTACATCTAAATAGACTGGAAGCTAATTCCAATGTTTTTGGAAAAGGACTGGTCAAAAAATGAATGTACTTCTAATAAATAAAATTCTCGTGTCACAGTTTTCGTTCCCATACTCCTCCGAAACGGCTGGACCGATTTAAACGAAATTTTGTGTACATATCGGGTAGGTCTGAGAATCGGCCAAGATCTATTTTTCATAGCCCTAAGTGGGCAGCGAGTAAAACCGCTGGGCACAGCTAGTATTCATATAACTTGTATGTGTGTATATCTATGTAGGGTTCCTCAGTAAGTTGACAAATGAATAGGTAAAAGACCATTACGTTAGCACTTTCAAAGGAAGACGGTTTGTTGTCATGCGTATTGTTTAACCATTGTTTTGTAGAAGGAGCTCACGACACGGACACACGATAGTTCGTGTTCATTTGTTTATTATGCGATTATTCATAACTAGCTTCCGCCCGCGGCTTTGTCCGCGTGGTATAGTTACTTTTGGCTAACGCTCACTTTAACCCGCTTGATTATTGAAAAAAAATATCGTTCTCTCATCTTTTCTTCCCTCATTCTCCCCGTGAGGTAAACCTCACTTAAAAAAAATAACCTATGTCCATCCGTCCACGGTCTCAACTATCTCTGTACCAAAATTCATCAAAATCGTTTTAGGCGTGAAGACGTAACAAACTCACGCTCGCTTTTATAATATTAGTAAGGATATTGGGTGCTCGCCATCATTGCGACAAATAAATATTTTTATTGTTCCGTGCCTCAAAAGGAAAACGGAAGGCTTATAAAATCGCTTTGTTTTTGTCTGTGTGTCGGTCAAGACCCTTTATCTCGGGAATGCGTAAAGCTATCGAGTTGAAATTAGACAAAGTCCCTTACTGCTATGAAAAAATCAACCCTCTAAGTCTACGTAGTCAAAAGATATGGCCGTTTATGCCTCATGTTTTTAAAGAACACTCGTTGCGTAAATCCGACTCGCACTTGGCCGGTTTTTTTTTCTTTCTTTCCTTCAATCGGATAACAGAAGCTTAGCTTCAAAAACAACCTATTACAAATTTTCATTAGTCTCCCAGATAGACTCATGATAATGAATTATTAACCAAAAACTAAGTATAAATTAATATGAATAGCATTAAATTATTACAGCACCCGACTGAATAAATTCTGGACAAAGTTTCAGTAGTTTTGCTAACAAACAGTTAAATGTTAGGCTTGTAGGGAAATAGGACAGGGCGCTGAAAACCCAAATATATATCATTTATGTTGAAACTAAACTTTTTAGTAAATAATATAGTGTTTTGCAAGGACGGAGAATACATTATTTATCTTCATGTGTGACCTGTTTTGGGTTCTTCTTTACATAGAAAAAACGAAACTCTTATAGAACCACTTTGCTCTCCGCCTGTCTGTTTGTTAAGACCCTTTAGCTCGGGAACGAGTGTAGTGGTTTCGAGTTGATTTTGAGACCATACTTTAAATTAATATTAACAATACTACACTAAGGCCAACTAGCAGCGATACGAAAGGTCATTAACCTAAAGAACAACTGTGGCGTTGACAATCTAATATTTAGCTCTTTCCATTTTGTGCCTTTGTCGTAATGTCTCGTTCTCCCGGCAAAAACATGACAACGTTAAGACGGGTCAGAGGGGCTTGCCAGAGCCTCTGCCTGCCGGGGTTGCGGGTTGTTCGAAAGAGATACCGCGGCCTCGGAACGTAAAGGGCAAAAGAAGAAACATGGGTGGGTTTTAGTCAGTACAAGTCTGACATGCCCTCCCGCTCCGCCCAGAGCGGGAGAAGTCATTGGATGATTTCCCACCCGAAAAAAAAAAAAAAAACGTTAAGACGGGTTCGCCAACATTCGGGCGGCCATTTTAGATGGGGTTTTAGCATGGGTTTTGTTTACATTTGGTATCGCTTCTCGTTGGCCGTACTGTAGACGGTAAGTAGTATAGGGAGGGTTACGTATCTCAAAAGGAATACCCGGAACCCTTATACACTTTGGTGTCTGTTTGTCTGTGTATCAGTCTGTCTGTCAAACCTTTTTATTTAAAAAAATGCGTTTAGATATCGAGTTGAAATTAAAACCATATACTATACCATAACCATATACTCAAGTTTGTGATCCCATGAAGCTGTGAAAAAATCAACCCTCTAAGTCTACGCAGTCAAAAGATATGACCGTTTATGTTGCAAGTTTGTACGAACCCTCGGTGCGCGAGTACGACAGGTCGGGATTTTTCTATTTTAATATATGCCTTATTGGTTAAGTGGTGTCAAGCGCGACTACTGAGCTTAAGGTCTGCGGTACGATTCCCTGTACAGTTACCAAATCGTCTTAAATCAGTACTTATTCCAGTGAGGGAAAGAGATGGTGCTAGACATTTTGTATGGCCCCCGAGGGTAGCTGGTCAGGCAAAGTGTTGTTTGGTTTTTTCATTTGAAATTTCTCAGAAGCAGCCATGAAGGATGGATTTGTGGCGTGTTATACGATACGACTTAAATAGAACTAGCGAAATGTAGGTGTTTTCCTGAAAATAGCGCATAGGATATCATACGCCTCGCAAGCTTTTGAATCTTCAATCAATCGTTTCTTTGAAATCTAGACCATTGTGAGAACTGAAAGACGATTCATTCACTGAGTGTATGCTCAGCGACACATCAAGCTATAAAAACCAGTTAATGCGGATCTCTTATTGTACAGGAAATCAATACAAAGCCAGGGCCTTGTTATATTGGAAATGTACAGCTCATGTGTCGCCATATGTACGAGTATAAATATCTTGGGACAACTCACACACGGCTATCTGATCCCAAGCTAAGCAGAGCTTGTGTTATGGTAACCAGACAACTGAGGAGTGACTTTTCAAAACGGCTTATTTCGGGTTCCCAATTTTACTTATTTTTTTAATGCCAATCGGGACTTTATGTACACTCACATTATATGACGTGAAGTGTCCTGTTCTAAAGTACTTTAATCTCGAAGAAAAATGGCCATAGAAAATGCTTTCCGCAACAAAATAGCTTAATTCACGTTAATTCTCGGCCCTACTAATTGTGATAGGAGTTTTTTTCAAAATAGCTCATTTCTAGAACATTTTGTATGGAAATTTTGTTAATACGTATCAAAATGGCTTATTTCTAATCTGGTATCACAGGTTATTTTGGAGGGTTGAAAGATAGCTTTAATATCTGGAAGTGGATCCGCAAATATATTTTTATACATTGGCAACACTTTTTATTTGACTACGGCCAATTAAAAAAATATTAAACGTCATGTGTCACCTTGCTGTTAACTTCTCAATACTTTCATGTCAAGGCTGAGTGTCAAGGTGAAAAATATTTTCTTGTATCGTTGCTCGTTGGTGTTTTTGTTGCTAGTCCGAATAATTCTGAGTAAATAACGGTGCATAATGGCAGATAACACCGTGGAGGAGTTAAATTCAGGCAAGGATTCTAGGAGTGCCAAAACAAAATGGCTTATTTCTTAGGAGTGCTGAAACAAAACATCTTATTTCTTGGAGTTTTCGACTAAATGGCTTATTTCCTTAAATCATATGATAATAACTCATAATTTAGAGTATTAAAAAAAATATATACACTGTGAAACGATCTATTAACGTACCTAGATTATGTACATAGAAGTTTGTTACTAAAAATATTCATATATGAAAAGTTTTCGTATTTTTCTTGGTCCTGAAAAAAATGACCATACAGAAATAAGCCATTTTGAAAAGTCACTCCTCAACTGATATACATACTTATATAATTTATAAATACATACATATTATAGATAAATCACACCCAGACAGAACAAACAATCATGCTCATCACACAAAGTTTGTACTGGGTGGGAATCGAACCCACGACCTCCGGCTCAGCAGTCAGGGCCACTAACCACTAGACCAACAGGCCCGTCAAGAATGGAAGAAGAAAACGTGTTGCGCCGACCACAAATAGAATGGAACAAGGGCAGCAAAATGATGATGATGATGAGATTACACGTAGAACAACCTAGCAACCTAGGTTCTAGGACTCCGAGGTGACTTTGATAATTGATATACGGCCGATCCCTAAATAAATAGGTATCAGTTACAAAAACTTGTGGGCGTTTAATTTATAACTGAAGTCCGTTTCTCAGAAATGTAATTAGCCGAATTTTCGCCATTTTTACGGAGAATTCGGGAGCTATGTGATTAATAGTGTGATTAATAAGACTTCAGCGGTATTAGTTGTGTATGTGTTGGGTGGGTGCTGAGAAATAATGTATTAATAGGTTGTTCGAACAATATGATAATTATAAAGAAACCATTCAGTTTACAAACGTACATTTAAAATCAAAAGATTTTTATTTCACATAGGCCTACATGGTAACTTATAAAACGTTTATTTAGAAAAGGTGCACAGTTTG
This sequence comes from Ochropleura leucogaster, assembly GCA_958449745.1. Lineage (NCBI taxonomy): Eukaryota > Metazoa > Arthropoda > Insecta > Lepidoptera > Noctuidae > Ochropleura > Ochropleura leucogaster. The sequence goes on along the minus strand of OY288215.1, from coordinate 15,666,557 downwards.
GGTTGGTCGTTTCCTATAGAGAAGAACTAGCAAAAAACTCCATGGTTACTCTTTTAAAATTATTTGGTTTTACAATATTTTTGTAACAGCATAAGGCGTAAGTACTCCCGGAGTTGCGGGTTGTTCGAAAGAAATACCGTGTCCCAGAACATAGAGGCCAATAGGAACATGGGTGGGTTTTAAACAGTAAAAGTCGTACACTACCCCCACTCCGCCTAGAACGGGGTTGTTTGATGAATTCCTAGCTAAAAAAAAACGCTTCTTGTTGTAGTTTATTCCAACTAACACATTCATCCATCCATGCCAAGACTTAAAACCCAGACACACAGAAAATCAAAATGTAAATCCTTACTATCCTTACTCATGTTTTAAAAGCGAAAGTTAGTTTGTTACCTCTTCACGCTTTAATGGCTTAACCGATTTTGATGAATCAAAATCGGTAGCTTCGTACAGAGCTAGTTGAAACCTTGGAGACGGACATAGGCTAGAAATGAGGGAGAAAGAGGGACGAAAAGGGAATACTTAGCATTGCTATTACAGTAAGGCGCTTGGGCAAAAACTACAAGTGGCAGGTACCTGCAAATCACGACAGGGGAATTGAGTTACCCCGAATTTAACACCAGCGAAGCCGCGGGCAAAAGCTAGTACTTAATAAGTTCAACATATAACGCTTAAATATTCTCGGCCACAGCTAATTAGAAAGGTTTACATTCAACAAAGGTCTCGACAAACAACCAAAAAACCTAAAAATAAAAAAGTACTTTCACAAAGGAATATTTATTCTGTACCTGCTCTAAAATACTTAAAAGTATGGTCGAATTTAATTGGCTTAGGTTATAGGAGCTTATTAATTGTAATTAATATTTTTTACGTGGCCTGAAAATTCTGCTGAAAAGGCAGATTTTTTTATTAAAACAGTCAAGTGCGAGTCGGATCCGTCTGCTAATTTTTTGTATGTAATTACCACCAAAAATAATAATTATGGACTTAAGTTCTGCACTTTATTTTTTGGAACGATGTTCTTTATCGCGCGCTGCGAAAGCTTCTTTTAAGCTCTTAATTTTTTCTCTCTGGGCTAGAGAGAAAAAATTAAGACTAAAAGTTGTAACGAAACTTTTTGCTATAGTTATAAGCCGTGCGGCGTGCGCGTGTTTCTGTCTGTCTCTCTCTCTATCTATAATAAAAAACGAGCCTGTTTTCGTTTCGTTTTTCTGTTTCGCATTAAACAGTGTGGTGTCGCGACGATTATTTTTGTTGGGGATATACAGGATTTTTGTACAAAATAAATAATAACTGCGTTCCATCCAGGTGTCCTTTGAAACCTCTCAAGTTTTTTAATTCTTTTATTCCCAAGTCCGTCTCCAAGATCTCAACTAGCGCTGTGCCAAAATTAACCAAAGTTGGTTTCGCCATTTAGGCGTGAAGACGTACCAAACAAATAAACACACTTTCGCTTTTATAATATTAAGTAAGTATAGTAACACGCACTTTGTATAAAATACATCCTCGTAGAGCACTGAGCACAAGGTCCTTAGTTCGATTCCTGCTTCGGGCAGTGTCTGGTCTAGTGTCCTGGAAATTTCTCAGTAGCAGCACGGGTCGCAGATATAATAACCCAGTTCCCTTTAATCATTGGGCCACGGAACCCTTAAAAAAAGCTTTTGAACAGTCGCGTTATCGTTTTCCTCAATTAAAATCAGCCTACGTAGATAGGTACTATTAGTGAAAAGCTATTTTACGTAATATCTGATATATACATCATTATAATATATAATATCTAGAATATTCCTGTAATAATCGACAATATTTATTACCTCCAAAGTTATGATATACCACAATATTGAACGTAACATAAATCAGCTAGTTAGTTTGCCGAAGATACGTATTAAATAATATTGATCAAAAATAATATGAAATTCAATCTTTAATTTTATACGTTATTTATAAAATACTAGCTTTAGCCCGCGGCTTTGCGTTAAATTCGGGGTAACACAGTTCCCCTTTCCTGGTTTGCAGGTACCTGCTACCTGTAGTTTTTTCCCTTTTCTTCCCTTTTTCCCCCTTATTTCTTAATTAATAAAAAATAGCCTATTTCCGGCTCCAGGGTCCCAACTATCTCTGTACCAAAATTCATCAAAATCGGTTCAGTCAATTAGGCGCGAGGACGCAACAAATAAACAAACTCACTTTCGCTTTTATAATATTAAGTAAGGATGATACATTATTAAATAATCACGCAAAGGCAAATGCGTGGCTGACATGTTACGTGCTGAGATAGAAGCCTTTTGATCTCATACCTACAGGACTAATTTAATTAATTGTCTTTTTCAATATTGTTTTTTAGTTTTTGTTTAAATTATTTTGTTTTATTGTCCTGTCCTGTGCGTGTCTAATAAACAGTTTTTCTTCTTTCTCTTATTTTTCATACAGCCAGTATTAAAACCTTTTTTTTAATTTGTTGACTGTAGGAGTTTATTTGCTTGTGTCAATCTTCTCGTAGAGATATACTCAGGTTGAACTGCACAAGGCTGTTCCTTAACCTAACCTAACTGGATTAGACATAGACAGGTCGTACAAAGAATCCAGCGATCATGTGCTTTTATTCACCTCGGAGTACGTCAGCGTCGGGATCCCTACTGATGATAGGAGGGGTTCACATCGGCGTCAAGTTGACGGTGAAGAACCCAGGAGTCGTCCTCGACAGCCGGTGGAATTTTGACGGTTTTTTTGGGGTTTGAAATCACCAAATAACTTCCCCCGCTCTGGGCGGAGCGGGGGGGGGGAGTGTCAGACTATTACTGACTAAAACCTACCCATATTCCTTCTATTGTCCTTTGCGAGGAGTACGAGGAGGCTTTTGGACCCCTCAGATTCCTTTAAGCGAGTCTTGCCCAATCTGAGGGGTCCAAACGCATCCTGCGCCTGCTTTTCCTCCGGAGGTTCTACTATTCATCACCTCTGTAAACTTCATCTATACATCGCGAGATCGTCAGCAACAAGGTGCTGCTGGTTTTCCTCGTGGTGCTGGGGTGGATCGAAGATCGAAGGATATTCCCACCCACGCAAAATACGCGTCTTAGACGTGGACAATATAATACAACTACATCTATATTTCTTTTGATAAATTAAAAAATCAATTTCATTCCTCCATGTATATTTTCTTAACAAAATATAATATTACTTACCAGGATATAAGAAATGGAATAGAACAATAAATCACCCTTTGTCAAGGATTTTACGAGCACATGTGGAAATAAAAATCCCTCAGAAAGACATAAAAAGGAAATACATTTCCCTGCATCAAAGTTAGGGAAAGAATGAGAATTTAATGTCATATTCTGATGTGGTTTAACTTCGTTTCGAAGAGTACTCCTACTTCTAATACTTGGAGTTATTGTTTTTGGAGGCGGTGTGTTTGAGGAAGTTAATCATGTTGGTTCCACATCTAATATCAAAATTCTCGTGTCATAATATTCGTTCCCATACTCCTCCGAAACGGCTTGACCGATTCTTAAGAATTTTTTACTCACTGAATACGCATACGTATTCAGTAAGTCTGAGAATCGTCTACTATCTATTTTTCAAACCCCTTAGTGACAAGGGGACCTGAGCAGCGGGTGAAACCCCTGAGCACAGCTAGTCCTTACTAATATTATAAAAGCGAAAGTGAGTTTGTTTGTTTGTTTGTTACCTCTTCACGCTTTAATGGCTAAACCGATTTTGATGAGTTTTGGTACCTACAGAGATAGTTGGGAACCAGGAGACGGACATAGACTAACTTTTTTTCAAAAAAAGTTGAATGTGAGGGAGAAAGAGGGAAAAATGGGAAAACTTAGCGTTGCTATTACAAATCAATAAGGCGCAAGGGGAACTGTGTTACCCCGAATTTAACGCGAGCGAAGCCGCGGGCAAAAGCTAGGTCTATATAAAATTAAAGAGTTCATGGTTAAATAATACCAGTCGTTCGTGTCAATTTTCAGATTAAGCTACGCTTGACTAAGTCGGTCCGTGGAAGGCTCGGATAGCTCTTAAAGCAGTTGGTCCTGGCTGTTATATCTTTGACAGTCGTTACAGGTGGTCAGGACCTCGAAAAGTTAGTATTGCTAGCATCGTTAGCGGTCCAACGTTTAGTTGACGGTACTACGAGCATCGAGAGTTCTTGGATGCTCGGCGCGCTTTTCAAGTTGTTTTCTATGTGGAATCTAGCTTGTGTTCCGAATACACTCAGATTTAATAGATTTTGGGCCAAATAAACCAAAAAACATACTATTACGCAGTGAAATGCGAGTGGGACTCGTGTACAGAGTGTTTTGCACATCAAGCTACTACAATCTGTCAGATTTCTTTGATAGATTTTCGACTTTATTTCTAAAGTATTAGGTTCAAGGTTCATTGGGAAAAATTGACAGTTTCGGGTAGCTTGGCCTGCTGGCGTCTGTACAAACTTGCGACATAAACCGCTATTTGTTAACTAGACTTTTTTTCTACATTTTTTTTACAGCTCCAAGTTATCACAGACTTGATTATTTTGGTTTTAATTTCCCTTAATCCAACAACGGAACAACAACTTAACAAACAAATTAATTAATTTGCCTAGATTAAGGGTCTTGACAGCCAGACAGACAGACAACAAAGTGAGATTGCTATGTTGTCCGTCTCTTGTCGAACGTTACGTTTTTGAGGTAGGGATTGCTAAAAAGTATCAAAAGGAAATGAAACAGTTTTTCAACTGTCAAACAAGTTTTCACATTAAACTTCTCATGTTTTTGAGTGATAGACTATTACATATTCTGAGAGTGTTGCCTACTCTTTGGAGTTACAGTTTAACCTAATTCGGTTTTGAATACAATTTAGGTATGTTTTATTTTTAGGTTTCCGTACCTCAAAAGGAAATAATGGAACCCCTATTGGATAACTTTGTTGTTT